>JARLTB010000219.1:2412500-3037500 GCA_030141615.1 Unio pictorum | reverse complement strand
CATGTTTGCGTGACTCAGATAATATTGAACAGACGTAATACAGTGTGTAAACTTGTTTGAATGGATTATTGAACATTTCTTCGACATAATCAAATTCGATGTTACAGACACATACATGTGTAAACATGTTCCAGAGACGCAGAAATATAACACTATTGAAACGTGTTTGAATGCCACATACATATACCAGTGTGCAAACATGATTGGATGTCTCAGAGATATAAAATTGTCTAAAATTCTCGGCATGTAACATATTTATAACAATGTGTAAGGATTTGTAGAAATTATGGGACATACTTATATTATTGTGCTAATTTTATTTGGATGGCAAAGAGATTTACAGGTGCATATACCACTTTCGACGTCACAGACCTATTACAATTCGCTTACCTGTATTGATGTCCCAGAAATATAGACGTCACAGACCTATTACAATTCGCTTACCTGTATTGATGTCCCAGAAACATAGACGTTTGTTAAGTTGTTGGGAAGTTACATAAACGTATAACAGGTTGTAAACCTGTCTTGATATCATACATATTTTCTGGTGGTCCGTCATTTTTCAATTTTCTTTTTTTCCTTAGTTTCTTATGTTACCATTTATAATTTTCAGGTAACTAGAATAAATTATAAATGTAATTAAAATTATCCCTTAACATGAAAAAACGGAGAATACATGTCTCAATTTTGGAAGAATCTCATAATTATCACTCTCCCAATCTTTATCTCTCATTCCCTATTATTGTCGCTCTCTTTCTCGCTCTAACTCTGCCTTTTCGTTTGAGTCTGAATCTTAGGAGAGACTCCAGAGAAGCGAACGTCAATGAATATTTCATTAATGCAACACAGTGAGGTGTTCTATGATTGATAACAATCCATATTTTTTTCAATTAGAGCCATCATGGCATATGTAGTCAAGAGAGGCTGGAAATTCACTTTCATTAAAAAATCAATTGTTACCTGGAATTTGTGTTGAGACCTGCTTAAGCAATCCAATTTTTCATAGCAAAGATAGTTAAAAACCAATCTTTTCTTTATAAATCTTTCTTCACTTCATTTAATATGTAAGAAAGTAAGTTGTTTTATTTTATTTGACAATGTTATGGAACTGAAGGCGTCATATATTTTGTATTGTATTCCTAGAATAATTAAGTCAAATATTTTATTCATTGCTTTACTGCCACGTATATTTTTCCTTGTTCTCTTTATTAATTAAAGCTACGATTGATGTTTGACGATACATGTATTTTTGCTGTTTAGAATTTGTTTATTACCACCCGTATTTTTTCCAAATAAATAATTTTATTTTAACTTCTACATTTTCAAGAACACTGCTCAGGCATATAAGAACGTTTAAAACGTATTGGTACAACATAAACGTATACTGCACGCCATTTTAAGAACAAGAATCAATTTTTTTTCAAACATGCATATTATGTTTAATATGGTGCAAACCTGCTTTGGAGTCTTAATAAACCATCCACATGTATAAGAATGTGTCGTTAACAGGTTTGGATTACTCAGATAATATTACACAGACATCATCCAGTTTTTGACTTGTCTGAATGACTATTGTACATTTCATAGATATATACACTAATAATCTACTTGGATGTCACAGACACATACGTGTGTAAACATGTTTCGAACTCTCAGAAATATAACACTATTGAAAAGTGTTTGCATGCCATACACATATAACAGTGTATAAACATGTTTGGATGTCTCAGAGATATAACGTTGTGTAATCCTCTCTGCGTGTAACATACATATAACAATATGTAAACATATTTAGATATTATGGGACATACTTATATTATTGTGATACATTTATTTGGATGATAATGAGATCTACGGGTGCGAATACCACTTTCGACGTCACAGACCTATTACAATTCGCTAACCTGTTTGGATGTTCCAGAAATATAGCAGTTTGTTATGCTGTTGGGAAGTCACATGTGTATTACAGTATGTATACCTGTCTTGATATCAGACATATTTTTTTTGATTTAACGCCATTTTTCAGCTAGGCTATACATGGCGGCCAGTATTAATGGTGGAGGAAGAACTCGGAAAACCCCCGGAAAGATCCACTGACCTACTATAAACTACTGCCAAGATTTCTCACACAAATGAGAATGGGGGAGATATACAGAAATATATGCAGGAAGGGTCTAGCGTACAACCATTTAAGAAATAAAATACAATTATTTGAGATTATTATGAATAAAATTTACTGCTTAAAAATGAACTAAACGATACGACATACAATACTTATTATAAGATATTAATAATGTTTCGTAAACTAATTAGGCCCTTTTAATTGTTTTAAGCCGTCGGTTCATATTTTAGGCTCATCCTCCTTTTCCATGCTGGATAGTTTAGTTCCATATCTTATTTACTCCTTTGTTTCAATATTTTCTGATTGTCATGATGGATATTTGCCGTTCATACTTTGTTCCTACAGGCTTAATATTTTGAACACAGCCTAGGTGTATATGCCAGCTTTCTCCCTAACGTTAGTTATGGCGATACCTCTTTGTTTGGTATCCATTATTGACTCACAGTGAAAACAAAGTGCGAAGGCAGATGCTTAATTCGGAAATGTATTGACGCAACGTAGAATTTCGTTTTTCAATTCTACATAAAGCTGTTGTAGAGAAATAAATGTTACAGAAAAACTGTCTGATTTTCATAATATTCCGACTTTATTGGTGCGCTCATGCATTCAGCAATTCGCAAACCTGTCTAAATTACATTTTTGTGTAATATCATACTGTTCAACGGGGCATACCAGTTTATAATGACAGACCGATTAATTTTTTCCTATTACATAATGTATACATTTGCATCAGGAAGTAGCTGATATACAATAACACATGTTACAGATCTTGCAAGAGTCTAAAGAACTAAAGTGTTATTCTTATGACGTACTGTATATATATATATATATATATATATATATATATATATATATATATATATATATATATATATATATATATATGACAGAGTATCTGAATAAAACATAAACCGCACGTACATGTTCTTCTACATATGGAATCTCACAACCCATTTAGAGTTAAATGTCAACTCCAACATCTTCATTGTGATTCATAAATGCTTGATTGTTTTTTTTATATATTTGTCGTTGTGTGTTTGGCACTATTCATAACTTGTAATTTTAGTACCAGGATGGAGAGTTCTACTAATGAAAAGACTTTCACTCTTCCCCTTCGCTTATTGGACTCCACGAATATTTTGTTCACACCACTATCGTGCGGCGTCAGAACAATATAACATTACCGGAAGCTAAAATTAGATAGTATGCATAATGAGGATTCTAGCCATGACTTGACTGATTACGTCATCTTTCGCTAACATTCTTCTCATGCATAGACATTCATGTTTCATGATCATTCCGTTCGGTCAATGGTGAAATCCAAGACTATCCGAATTACAAACACGGCACTGCAAGACAGCGTTTGTCCAGACGTCAAAATCGGTGAATAATTATTGCATTTTCTCCAATAGTCGCAAACTGAACGAAGATTGACGATCTGTTTTGAAAATTCAAATATTCTTGAATACAACAGGCTAAGGTCTGGAAATTAGAAGATGCAATTATAACAAAGTAGCAAGGTTAGAACTGCAAACGGGTGCGGACGATGTCTTCCCTTGTGTTATATTGTTACAGATTAGAGACGCACCTACCCCATCCCTTGATTCATGGTCGGATTCTCCTAAATTTCTTTGTAACAAGCTCATGTAGTCACCATTAAAAACAGTTAACTCGAAAGTGTCCTATTGATGTTCCGGTTATAATTCGTCCTGTATTCAAGGAACATAATTACAAATTTACTCACCTAATTATGTTTGAGCTACTTCAAGTAGATATAAAGCTATACTGGTACACGTGTCGTATCGCGCGCGCGTGTGTGTGTGTGTGTGTGTGTGTGTGTGATTTTGGATTTAGACCTAGGCTAAAGGAGAGGTCTAAACGTGTTGCAGTAAATAGCAAAATAGCTCAGTGTAAAGAATATACATGAAAGCTAGGAATGTAGGTAAAGGAAAGATTACTTTCTGTATGCTGATAATGTCTAGGTGCAGGTGGAAAAGATGGAGAATAAAGTCTAACTTTTACGAGTTAATAATAAACAGTATACCCGATCAATGTATAGCATCGTTAAACATCTGACAGTTTTACGAGTGATAATGCTTGTAGCAGGCAACTCCGCAATAGCAGTAGTAGCATAAAGGTTCTTATAAACTTGCAGTATGTCCCATTAAACGGTCGGCTATTAGGTCATTTAGCAATAAGATTTTCCCGATTTTTGTATCTATGCTTGGTGGAAAATGTAATATTGTATTAAACGACTTATGAAAGACTTACATATCATTGGAAAAAAAGCAATATGCCATTTTGTTGTGTTATTTGGTTTTCTCTTCTGGTCCTGCACATTCAAATCGATAGTATTGATTTTCATAGTCCTGACGTTAATAAAAGTTATGAGTTTTATGTACTCTATAGGATACTACTTGGTTACCACCATTTTAACATGTACGATTGTATATATTATGACAGATATAAATATATAACAAACGTGTATTATACACGTCCATAGCTTGTTTAGTACAATGAAAAATGTTTTCCAACGGTATTTTTGTGTTGAATCACATTAATGGCAGGTGTTTTGAAAATGTTGAAATAATTAGACTAGTGATTAATTATTCTTCATTTGATTATGTATCTCCACATCGTGATTCATCTACACTGATTATTGATCTACACCTCTACAATTGTAATGTGCACATCAAGCTGAATTATTGATAATCGTTCCGTTGAACTTTAGCACGAGAAAAGTCCACATTACAGGGTTTATCAGTTTGGTAAACACGAAACATAACAATATGATGCCAAACAACTAGAAACTACTGAATACACGTTTGGCTGCAATGACGATCAATGTATCGTAGGGGAATCGACTATTGGTCCGATATCGGTATCGTCGGGTGCATATATGATCATGACCAAGACGTGCATTTTCCCTAGCCTATTTCGCTCAAACGGATCTTAGAACCCATCTACAATGCGTGTAGCGTTGAGGATCAAACAGTAACTGTTCATATGCATACGTTTTATCATAATGGGAAGAATACGATGACATCACGGTATCTGCTTACCTATAAGTGCACGTAGCACGATTGACATAACATGATCTTTCCGAATGAGAGTGTGTGGTGGGAAACAGATAATCTGGGACAAAAGTGACCCGATTTTAAACGTGTGTGATGGATAACGATCAACATGAACTTTGTCATATTTTATTGATTGTCCATTGCTGTTTCTTAATGTGTGCCATACCTAAACTCACCGCTTAGATATAACAGCATACATGTTCTATAGTTAACATAATTGTAATTTCATATTTTAGAAAGTAAATGTATTATAGTTTGAAAATCAAACATTACAAATGTAACAACGCGATTAATTCAATAAATGTTGTAAATCAAATGTGATATCACATTTCAATATTTCATAACTAAATAGCTTCTGGTAATTACATTGTATAATCTAAATTTTACATATACATCATTCCAAGCAGTTATAATCCGCCTTCACCGACTTGTATTCGCTCGACACAATGGAGCTATATTCGAAATTATTCAAATTCCTTGTTTAATGTATAATTTACTATTATTAAATGAGAGATGCCATGTTCGTAAACAAGTTCCCTAAATAGCTATCAACATAAATACCCCTTTGTGCGTTAAAAAGGAAGTTTGGAGTCAGGTTCCATTCGTAGTATTGTCTGTACGGTATCGACAAATACTTGAGTTCAGATTTCGTGTTCGGACATTTTGCAAGTCGATACCAGTGTAAGTATGCCAAACTTAAGTACACATAGTGTTCTGTACATTACAAACTTGTAGTATTAGTTACGTCTTTTCAAGCTAACATTTTTGATATAATTGTTTATTTTCTGTATTCCATTCCTCCTGTTGTGTGTCTGGTGTTTTTGAGGTCTCTTCCGAATCTCTTCTATATCCCAGGGGTTTTTCATTGGGCTATGGAGGCCAATGATGTACCTGGCAGTATATGTAGACAAAGGAAAATTAGAACTCAGAAGATCCGGTGTCACCCATCGATGAATTTACAATTTCAGAAAGAATTGCAGTTCTGCGACAGAAGTATTCACTTTATACCCTAGTGCCAATGATAAAGTCTACCAAGTATGGCAGTGGTGCAAGAATAACTGCACGTAAATCACAGTGAGTTACTACCAAGTTCTTTTTTAATATGCTTGAGCATCAATCGTATATTTATTTACGATCGCGTGATGTGAGTACATGTAAGTAGTATTTCCGTCTGTAAATATACATCGCTTGCTATCAGACGAATACAATCCTACCTTTGTACTTTGACACACTAAGATGCAATATTACTTCAGTCGAATCGGATTTAGCACGTGTTGGAATTGGCGTTGCTCGGGAAGCGATTATAATTGCATATCAAGCAGACGATATCACTTGGAACCACTTTCTCCTTTTCGATTTTCTTCTAAATATTTCATTTCAACAAGTTCAAATGTACTTTATGTCGCTGTTCCACTTGCTCATCAATTGCCACTTAAACATCCTCTTCATTTGACCTATTGACCACTTACGGATACTCACATCTATAAAAATAACAATTCTGCACTTTGCTATACTATGGGGCTACTCTAGGTTTCCAGTATATCTTCAGTCGATTGGTGTCTCGTTGCAACAAGGGCGATAGCATCAGCAACATCTCAACTGACGGTAACTTCAAATCAAACTCTGTAACCACATATACAGTCTTTGATTAGTAGTTAACCACATATACAGTCTCTGATTAGTAGTTAAACACATTATACAGTCTCTGATTAGTAGTTAAACACATTATACAGTCTTTGATTAGTAGTTAAACACATATACAGTCTCTGATTAGTAGTTAAACACATATACAGTCTTTGATTAGTAGTTAAACACATATACAGTCTCTGATTAGTAGTTAAACACATTATACAGTCTCTGATTAGTAGTTAACCACATATACAGTCTCTGATTAGTAGTTAAACACATATACAGTCTCTGATTAGTAGTTAACCACATATACAGTCTCTGATTAGTAGTTAAACACATATACAGTCTCTGATTAGTAGTTAAACACATATACAGTCTTTGATTAGTAGCTAAACACATTATACAGTCTCTGATTAGTAGTTAAACACATTATACAGTCTTTGATTAGTAGTTAAACACATATACAGTCTCTGATTAGTAGTTAAACACATATACAGTCTCTGATTAGTAGTTAACCACATATACAGTCTCTGATTAGTAGTTAAACACATATACAGTCTCTGATTAGTAGTTAAACACATATACAGTCTTTGATTAGTAGTTAACCACATATACAGTCTCTGATTAGTAGTTAAACACATTATACAGTCTCTGATTAGTAGTTAAACACATTATACAGTCTTTGATTAGTAGTTAAACACATATACAGTCTCTGATTAGTAGTTAACCACATATACAGTCTCTGATTAGTAGTTAAACACATATACAGTCTCTGATTAGTAGTTAACCACATATACAGTCTCTGATTAGTAGTTAAACACATATACAGTCTCTGATTAGTAGTTAAACACATATACAGTCTTTGATTAGTAGTTAAACACATTATACAGTCTCTGATTAGTAGTTAAACACATTATACAGTCTTTGATTAGTAGTTAAACACATATACAGTCTCTGATTAGTAGTTAAACACATATACAGTCTCTGATTAGTAGTTAACCACATATACAGTCTCTGATTAGTAGTTAAACACATATACAGTCTCTGATTAGTAGTTAAACACATATACAGTCTTTGATTAGTAGTTAACCACATATACAGTCTCTGATTAGTAGTTAAACACATTATACAGTCTCTGATTAGTAGTTAAACACATTATACAGTCTTTGATTAGTAGTTAAACACATATACAGTCTCTGATTAGTAGTTAACCACATATACAGTCTCTGATTAGTAGTTAAACACATATACAGTCTTTGATTAGTAGTTAAACACATATACAGTCTCTGATTAGTAGTTAAACACATTATACAGTCTCTGATTAGTAGTTAACCACATATACAGTCTCTGATTAGTAGTTAAACACATATACAGTCTCTGATTAGTAGTTAACCACATATACAGTCTCTGATTAGTAGTTAAACACATATACAGTCTCTGATTAGTAGTTAAACACATATACAGTCTCTGATTAGTAGTTAAACACATTATACAGTCTTTGATTAGTAGTTAAACACATATACAGTCTCTGATTAGTAGTTAAACACATATACAGTCTCTGATTAGTAGTTAACCACATATACAGTCTCTGATTAGTAGTTAAACACATATACAGTCTCTGATTAGTAGTTAAACACATATACAGTCTCTGATTAGTAGTTAAACACATATACAGTCTCTGATTAGTAGTTAAACACATATACAGTCTTTGATTAGTAGTTAAACACATATACAGTCTTTGATTAGTAGTTAAACACATATACAGTCTCTGATTAGTAGTTAAACACATTATACAGTCTCTGATTAGTAGTTAAACACATATACAGTCTCTGATTAGTAGTTAAACACATATACAGTCTCTGATTAGTAGTTAAACACATATACAGTCTCTGATTAGTAGTTAAACACATATACAGTCTTTGATTAGTAGTTAACCACATATACAGTCTCTGATTAGTAGTTAAACACATTATACAGTCTCTGATTAGTAGTTAAACACATTATACAGTCTTTGATTAGTAGTTAAACACATATACAGTCTCTGATTAGTAGTTAACCACATATACAGTCTCTGATTAGTAGTTAAACACATATACAGTCTTTGATTAGTAGTTAAACACATATACAGTCTTTGATTAGTAGTTAAACACATATACAGTCTCTGATTAGTAGTTAAACACATTATACAGTCTCTGATTAGTAGTTAAACACATATACAGTCTCTGATTAGTAGTTAAACACATATACAGTCTCTGATTAGTAGTTAAACACATATACAGTCTCTGATTAGTAGTTAAACACATATACAGTCTTTGATTAGTAGTTAACCACATATACAGTCTCTGATTAGTAGTTAAACACATTATACAGTCTCTGATTAGTAGTTAAACACATTATACAGTCTTTGATTAGTAGTTAAACACATATACAGTCTCTGATTAGTAGTTAACCACATATACAGTCTCTGATTAGTAGTTAAACACATATACAGTCTTTGATTAGTAGTTAAACACATATACAGTCTCTGATTAGTAGTTAAACACATTATACAGTCTCTGATTAGTAGTTAAACACATATACAGTCTCTGATTAGTAGTTAAACACATATACAGTCTCTGATTAGTAGTTAAACACATATACAGTCTCTGATTAGTAGTTAAACACATATACAGTCTTTGATTAGTAGTTAACCACATATACAGTCTCTGATTAGTAGTTAAACACATTATACAGTCTCTGATTAGTAGTTAAACACATTATACAGTCTTTGATTAGTAGTTTAACACATATACAGTCTCTGATTAGTAGTTAACCACATATACAGTCTCTGATTAGTAGTTAAACACATATACAGTCTTTGATTAGTAGTTAAACACATATACAGTCTCTGATTAGTAGTTAAACACATTATACAGTCTCTGATTAGTAGTTAACCACATATACAGTCTCTGATTAGTAGTTAAACACATATACAGTCTCTGATTAGTAGTTAAACACATATACAGTCTCTGATTAGTAGTTAAACACATATACAGTCTCTGATTAGTAGTTAAACACATATACAGTCTTTGATTAGTAGTTAACCACATATACAGTCTCTGATTAGTAGTTAAACACATTATACAGTCTCTGATTAGTAGTTAAACACATTATACAGTCTTTGATTAGTAGTTAAACACATATACAGTCTCTGATTAGTAGTTAACCACATATACAGTCTCTGATTAGTAGTTAAACACATATACAGTCTTTGATTAGTAGTTAAACACATATACAGTCTCTGATTAGTAGTTAAACACATTATACAGTCTCTGATTAGTAGTTAACCACATATACAGTCTCTGATTAGTAGTTAAACACATATACAGTCTCTGATTAGTAGTTAACCACATATACAGTCTCTGATTAGTAGTTAAACACATATACAGTCTCTGATTAGTAGTTAAACACATATACAGTCTCTGATTAGTAGTTAAACACATTATACAGTCTTTGATTAGTAGTTAAACACATATACAGTCTCTGATTAGTAGTTAAACACATATACAGTCTCTGATTAGTAGTTAACCACATATACAGTCTTTGATTAGTAGTTAAACACATATACAGTCTCTGATTAGTAGTTAAACACATATACAGTCTCTGATTAGTAGTTAAACACATATACAGTCTCTGATTAGTAGTTAAACACATATACAGTCTTTGATTAGTAGTTAAACACATATACAGTCTTTGATTAGTAGTTAAACACATATACAGTCTCTGATTAGTAGTTAAACACATTATACAGTCTCTGATTAGTAGTTAAACACATATACAGTCTCTGATTAGTAGTTAAACACATATACAGTCTCTGATTAGTAGTTAAACACATATACAGTCTCTGATTAGTAGTTAAACACATATACAGTCTCTGATTAGTAGTTAAACACATATACAGTCTCTGATTAGTAGTTAAACACATATACAGTCTCTGATTAGTAGTTAACCACATATACAGTCTCTGATTAGTAGTTAAACACATATACAGTCTCTGATTAGTAGTTAACCACATATACAGTCTCTGATTAGTAGTTAAACACATATACAGTCTCTGATTAGTAGTTAACCACATATACAGTCTTTGATTAGTAGTTAAACACATATACAGTCTCTGATTAGTAGTTAAACACATATACAGTCTTTGATTAGTAGTTAAACACATATACAGTCTTTGATTAGTAGTTAAACACATATACAGTCTCTGATTAGTAGTTAAACACATTATACAGTCTCTGATTAGTAGTTAAACACATATACAGTCTCTGATTAGTAGTTAAACACATATACAGTCTCTGATTAGTAGTTAACCACATATACAGTCTTTGATTAGTAGTTAAACACATATACAGTCTCTGATTAGTAGTTAAACACATATACAGTCTCTGATTAGTAGTTAAACACATATACAGTCTCTGATTAGTAGTTAAACACATATACAGTCTTTGATTAGTAGTTAAACACATATACAGTCTTTGATTAGTAGTTAAACACATATACAGTCTCTGATTAGTAGTTAAACACATTATACAGTCTCTGATTAGTAGTTAAACACATATACAGTCTCTGATTAGTAGTTAAACACATATACAGTCTCTGATTAGTAGTTAAACACATATACAGTCTCTGATTAGTAGTTAAACACATATACAGTCTCTGATTAGTAGTTAAACACATATACAGTCTCTGATTAGTAGTTAAACACATATACAGTCTCTGATTAGTAGTTAACCACATATACAGTCTCTGATTAGTAGTTAAACACATATACAGTCTCTGATTAGTAGTTAACCACATATACAGTCTCTGATTAGTAGTTAAACACATATACAGTCTCTGATTAGTAGTTAACCACATATACAGTCTTTGATTAGTAGTTAAACACATATACAGTCTCTGATTAGTAGTTAAACACATATACAGTCTTTGATTAGTAGTTAAACACATATACAGTCTTTGATTAGTAGTTAAACACATATACAGTCTCTGATTAGTAGTTAAACACATTATACAGTCTCTGATTAGTAGTTAAACACATATACAGTCTCTGATTAGTAGTTAAACACATATACAGTCTCTGATTAGTAGTTAAACACATATACAGTCTCTGATTAGTAGTTAAACACATATACAGTCTCTGATTAGTAGTTAAACACATATACAGTCTCTGATTAGTAGTTAAACACATATACAGTCTCTGATTAGTAGTTAACCACATATACAGTCTCTGATTAGTAGTTAAACACATATACAGTCTCTGATTAGTAGTTAACCACATATACAGTCTCTGATTAGTAGTTAAACACATATACAGTCTCTGATTAGTAGTTAACCACATATACAGTCTTTGATTAGTAGTTAAACACATATACAGTCTCTGATTAGTAGTTAACCACATATACAGTCTTTGATTAGTAGTTAAACACATATACAGTCTCTGATTAGTAGTTAAACACATATACAGTCTCTGATTAGTAGTTAACCACATATACAGTCTCTGATTAGTAGTTAAACACATATACAGTCTTTGATTAGTAGTTAAACACATATACAGTCTCTGATTAGTAGTTAAACACATATACAGTCTTTGATTAGTAGTTAAACACATATACAGTCTCTGATTAGTAGTTAAACACATATACAGTCTCTGATTAGTAGTTAAACACATATACAGTCTCTGATTAGTAGTAAAACACAACTCGCACAGTCTTCATGAACAACAAACATCATATATGTAGACACAGATATATAAGACTTTACATCATCTCTGCATTCCTGACCTAATACATTTGCCCTTAGACATTCTACTTTGTTATTTTCTATAACAGAAGCTGATCAAAATACACTGTTCTGTTTAAGATTTGAATATATACATAGCAAAATCAGGTACTGCTGAAAGTATAAGTTACTTTAAATGCTCTTTCCAAATGGTAAACATGTATTATGCACCGTACATATTTAATACAAAAAAGAGTTTTTGATCAGAGCAGATGTTGTGCGTTTGCGTAAGTTCAGTCTTCTTCACTAACCATCGATACAATAACTTCACATCGACAATGAACGAAAATGTTCAATGGTTCCTGATTAACGGAAATGAGCTTAGCATTGTGTCACCATGAAATGAGTCTTCTGAAAAACCGGTTATGTGATATCTAAAAGCAAATGTTTTGTTACTTGAATAGTGCGATTTGATTACAAACAAGGAGAAAATATTAAAACATAAGAATGATATGGGTATTTGAAAAAATATCTGGAGGAAAATTAATGACGGATTTATAAGAAGGCTGCAACGTAACTGTTAGCTGTATTTATTTTGCACAAATTTCAGATGAGTCTTCAACTTAAAAAATACTGTTTTGTTCCTATGTCTGCCTTGTTTATGTTATTTTCTAATTAGCAACAAGCACTAATATCCCGAGTGACTCTATGTCCATTGAAGTTGTAGTGGTGACGAGTTTCGAGATAACAATTAAGCTTTTGTGATTATTCTTTTGTTCTCGGAAATAAATGGTGTCGCCGGCACATTGAATGACACGCATCTTGCATGTCGGAAATTAGATTGTATTATGGATTCGACACCCATATTCTGGTTGATCGTGTAGCTAACTGTTGTTGTCGAACTTCGTAAAAATATTGGCTCGGGCATTTGTTTGCGATATAAGAAAAAGCTTGTTACCAAATGTGCGTGCCTGAATACTGTTTGTTAATCGTATTAACAGTTGCCTATACGTCATACACAAAACTATAAAACGTCTTTTTTTGGTAAGAAAACGTTATTGCTTACAAACAGTACCGTTTGATTCATTGATCGAACTCCTCTTGGAATTGAAAATGTAAATTATTAAAATGAATATTCAACGCTATCAACCACACTGCACTGAAAAGAAAATACAAGGCATTCCACCTCACTGGACCTTTATTGAAATAAAAGTTCAACTCATTCATCCACACATAAGTATTATTGAGATGAGAATAAAACGCGTCCAACTATACTGGATTATTATTATTGAAATGAATATACGAGGAATTAAACTAGAATGGACTATTGTTGAAATGGAAATTCAAGGCTAACAACACGAGAGAATTATTAAAATGAACATAAAATGAGCTCAACAATCCTGCACTTTTGCGGAAACAAAAATAGAAAGCATTCGGCCACACTGCTTTATTATTGAAATAACAAATACAACGCTTTCAAGCACCCATGTTTATTTTTGCAAGGAACATAAAACACAATAAACTAGTACTATTATTGGAATGACAATACAACGTATTCATCTAACTGAATTGTATTGAGAGAAAATACAAGCCTTTCATATATATAGCAGCAGTATGCACATTAAAATGCCCGTATGTGCATATTAACTTTTATATCCAGTGTATTAAATACTATTTCTACTTATTTATTTCTACTTATACTATTTATACTTTGTGTGTAGAAAGGAAAGATTCAATGCGATAATTCATACAACCCTGATTTAGGTGACTTTTTACACCCTGCCTATCTTGTCATTGTCGATTACACTGCCTGCAATCGTGAATATGAGACCGTTTCAAACTTTTGCAAGAAGAAAAGACCGTCTAAAATAACCGAAGTCCTCTAGAAAAACTATATTCAAATAACAAAAGCAATGTGTTACATAGTTTCATTGCACATCAAGTAGATACATTTGTTATTCAGCTTTATTGTAATTAAATCGATCGTATTGTTCTTGCAGTTTGAGAGGACTTCAAGTGGTCCATATAAAACATTAACATGACTGAAATTTGTTAAAGCTTCGTTTAAAAACTAAACCACACACACACACACACACACACACACAAACACACAAACATTGGTACACTGGAAGATTAAGTATTGTTTATGGAGTTGACTGAATAAGTTCATTCATGGTATGAATATTACAATCCATACTGCCTTACCATTTCATCGTGAACAGGAGACGTAGAGAGATTTATTTGCTTGACACTAGTACATATAGATATATACACTTTCTAGAAGCAAATTTGTATTATATTGAATACTGTTACGTGCTTAGGCTCGAAAAAGCAGCAACACAGAAAGAGTGAAAACTAACAAGCTTGTAACAAACGATTTACTAAATACAATTATTTTCATAAAAGAAAATATATAAACTTACGGTTTTAGAGAATCAAATCCAAAAATAATCCAATTTAGAACTCACAAAAATAATCCACTAATGGAATTGCAAGAGTCATAATAAATAAATGTTCTAATATTTCCCGGTTCGAATCTTGACGATGTAATCCAATATGGACGACGATGTCACGTGATTTAGTCAGTTCTTGTTTTTATAATAATCCAAATGAAAAATCTATGAGTACATGTTCTTTTCCAGATAAGTAAAATAATTCCTCTTGCTTCAACGAATTGACACAATTTCCAATATAACTCAAAACACAACTTGTACTTTAAAGCCCAGAAATTCTACTGAATTGTTCTCTCCCAAACAATAATTTAAATACCTATTTTTACGTAAACAAGGGATCACGTGATTTTCCAGAAGGTCACAGAAAGAACGTGTCACAGAATTAGGCGAAAATTTAATTTATTTTCTAATTGATTTACAAACTAACCTCACCATTTTCTTTGTTTCGTCGTACATGCATTACCTGGGGTGAATAAGTGGGTTTCTCCAAGGTAAGCGGCGTGTAACGATTTGCATGTGCCTGATTTTGAATTACATGAAATCCGGAACATTTAGACTCACGTGGTGCACGGTAATCTTGCCGTGATTTCTGCTCACCTATTTGAGGGTATATAAGGCAGAATATTTATGATCAATATTACGGGACCTAAAGTATCTAATCACAGGATAGATAGCTCGTCTTTCAATCTCCAGCCAAAGGGGTGAGTGTTAAATTTATATTTCGTTTTATTGTGAATTTTATTCAGTTTATCATTTCATATAATGATGCCTTTATTGCAATGCAGATTTTAAACGTGGAATATTTGGAATTACTAGTCACTATTAAACTTTAAATGCAATAGCGTAATCTAAGGTTTAGATTATTTTTTGAGACAACTATTATTAGTCTGGTTTCTTTATTGTAGCTGATAACGCATCTGAAAACATCTCTGATAACGTCGGCTGATAACATCTCTGATATCGTAGCTGAAATTGTTGCTGATTTATTGTGCAATCGAATTGAAGTATCTGACTGTCTGTCTGTCAGATTGTCTGTCCGTCTACATCTGTCGTGACGTGTAAATATCCGGAAAGCTAGAAGTCCGAGTGTCGGAGCTGTCTAGTGTTGTAGACGTCCGGGGCGACATCTAGGGTATTGAGGAACGTTGGTTCTAGTAGATGTTGTATGCTGTCTGTACGTATAACTGTGGTGGATCCGTGAAGGGCGAACGGCCGATAAAAGTATTGGTCAACCCTAGGTCTTCGGGGAAACTGGGCGGCGATTCAACTGTTAGTGAATCGTACGGTTATACAGGGTCGAGACACATATGTGTGTTGCAATTGTAGTACAATTGAATACATTGTTGTATTTACATGGTTATTTCAGATCACAATAGTATTTCAAGGGATTGCATGAATCTCAATAAAAGCTAGCAACTTGATTGAATACATGTATATGTTCGTGCTAGTTGTCGCAGTCCATACGTGCGATAGTATAGTTTGATGTTTTGTGTTTGTTATCGTAATTTATACTTGCGGTAATATAACTTTCGTAAAGGTTCCTTGGATCTGTGTATAGTCCAAGAGATCCCTTTATATCTGTGTTTTATTTTGTATTGATATTTCATTTATTCATGTATTGTGAATGGTTGTGAGTGTAATTGTGGATTGAGCGCATGAGTTATTGTGTTGATACATCATTATTTTTCATTAATAATTTATTTCATAAATTTATATTTTCTTTCACATATTGTGTTTGTGTTGTTCATTTAATCCACCATCCTCTCGGTAACAATTCTGTTACAGAACGTACGATCATAAAAACACGTACACATGGAATGAACTAAATGAAAATCAATTACTTCTCACCCCCCAAGAACTAAATATAAAAAGATGTCCTTGGATTTAGCCAATCTTTTTAGAAGCTTGTTGACACTCTCTGATGCAGGGTCAGAAATGAGATCAATCTCCATTGTTTACAAATAGAGTCTAGGTCAACCTGAATTTTCCAGAATAGATATCTCATCTCCTAATTAATGAATTTTAAACCCAAAATGACAAATTTGAATTTGACAATTATAAATGAATAATTTAAATCAAATAGACGTAACAATACTCAAATGTATTGGCTAGCAATATGCATAACAGGCTAGAAGATTTAATACCTTATCCCTGGCTTATTGTTTGTGTTCTGTTATAATTTGTTTATATTCACACAGCAAATGGCAGTTGTAAAATAAATCTTTTTTCTAATTCAAGACAAACAGTACTCTAACAGTAGGAAGAAAGAATGCGCAGTATTGGACTTATACTTGGTTCGTTTTCACATGTGTGTCTATTTTTACCACAACACCATGTGGGCCCTGAAGCGCTCTCCGTTACGGATCACTGCGATCTCACTTCTGTCTCCGTGGGTTCGAGCCTAAGATTCCGCTAATGTTGGTATGTGAGAAAGCTTTCCAGTAGCTTCTCCTGGGTCTTTGGTTCTTTCTGGGGGTTTTCTCGGGTTCTTCCTCCACCAATAATACTGGGCGCCATGTACAGACTATCTTGTGCTGAAAAATGGCGTTAAACCCTACAACAACAACAATAACATCCATTACACCATGCAAGCGGCTAAAACTAGTTAAACTCTTTGTCATTATCTTTTCGGAGCGGTAGAGAAAATGCTGACCATATTTCACTCCAGTCAATTATCATACATATTTCATCTGAAAATTAAGTAATTCATGGTCTACGGTAATACAAGACCTAACTAACGAATCGCCTGCAGCATTTCACGGCCTACGTAATCTCAGAGCATTCAGTAATTAACGGTCTAAAGTAACTTACAACCTACGGTAATTCTCCAAATACGGCAATTCACGGCCTACAATAACTCACTGTTTAGGATGCAGTGAAAGGTATTAGTTGCTAGAGACATTTTTTGCACCATACGAAGCTAACTGTTATTTCACCTTACCATTGATCTACCATCAAATGATCTACTAAACATAAAGATGGCATCAAAAGACTCTAAAAGTTATTTGACTCTACCATTTCCCAATCACCCAATACAATATTACCTGGCATATTAGCTGGCATCAAAAGAATCTAAAAGTTGTTTGACGTTACCATTTCCCCAATCACCCAAAATTATATTACCATATAGCTGGCATCATAAGACTCTAAACGTTATTTGACCATTTCCCAATCACCCAATATTATAGTACCATATAGCTGGCATCATAAGACTCTAAACGTTATTTGACTCTACCATTTCCCAATCACGTAATACTATATTATCATATAGCTGGCATCATAAGACTCTAAACGTTATTTGACTCTACCATTTCCCAATCACGTAATACTATATTATCATATAGCTAGCATCATAAGACTCTAAACGTTATTTGACTCTACCATTTCCCAATCACGTAATACTATATTATCATATAGCTGGCATCATAAGACTCTAAACGTTATTTGACTCTACCATTTCCCAATCACGTAATACTATATTATCATATAGCTGGCATCATAAGACTCTAAACGTTATTTGACTCTACCATTTCCCAATCACGTAATACTATATTATCATATAGCTGGCATCAAAAGACTCTAATAGTTATTTGACTCTACCATTTCCCAATCACGTAATACTATATTATCATATAGCTGGCATCATAAGACTCTAAACGTTATTTGACTCTACCATTTCCCAATCACGTAATACTATATTATCATATAGCTGGCATCAAAAGACTCTAATAGTTATTTGACTCTACCATTTCCCAATCACGTAATACTATATTATCATAAAGCTGGCATCAAAAGACTCTAATAGTTATTTGACTCTACCATTTCCCAATCACCAATACTATATTACCATATAGCTGGCATCATAAGACTCTACAACTTATTTGACCATTTCCAAATCACCCAATATTATATTACCATATAGCTGGCATCATAAGACTCTAAACGTTATTTGACTCTACCATTTCCCAATCACCAATACTATATTACCATATAGCTGGCATCATAAGACTCTAAAAGTTATTTGACTCTACCATTTCCCACTCACCCAGTACTTATATTACCATATAGCTGGCATCAAACGATAATCATAGCTATTTCACCTTAACATTCCCCAATCACCGTGTCATCAAATAAACACGCAACTTGCATCATAACACGCTTACAGTTGTTTCACCATACACTTCCCCCAATCACATCGCGCTCAATTCAACACACAACTTGCATCACGATACACAACATTTATTTTACCCTACCTATGCTAATAGTTTTTCCTTTTCTTTCGCCATCCCATTCCTCAATCATTCAGTGTTCTGTAATATAATCAGTTGTCTTCATATCATGCTAACACTTATTTGGCCCTACCAATTCCATCTACCCAGTGCTCAATTAAAATTATAGTTGATATCATAAGACGCTAATAGACATTTCACCACACCTATCCAAAATCACCCGTTGCAATATTATACATGTAGCTGGCATCAAATTACGCTACCATATTTCGACTCGCCACCCCATAGTATTCCAGTGACTCGTGTTCTTATTACCCTTATTACCCGTTTCATTAAATTATAAAAGTATCAGTCACGTTCAATGCCAAAACGTTGCCGTGATAACTGAGGGGCATATGCTCCGGTTAGATTGACTTCCTCTCAAAGTATGTCTACCATCTGCAGAGGGATCCCCCTCGCTGTAGCAGTATAATTGGCTTATTATATATATATATATATATATATATATATATATATATATATATATATATATATATATATATATATATATATATATATATATAAAGACCTAGTCATACAAAAAAGAATTTTGCATATTAGTTTTGGCGACACTCTTAACACTCATTCTCACACTGGTTTCTTGAAGGTAATAACATTCTAATGGAATCAATTGTTGATCTGACCCAAAATATATCAGGCATTCAATGCAAGTTATACTGAAGTAAGAAGAATGTTCTTGCTTTGTTGGTTGAAATGCTCTTTTAGCAAGACACATACTAATTTTACAACATTACTTAGATTGATCAGAAATATACTCGTCTATGTTTTCTTATCTTGTGAATGGGTCTATTATATATTTGCCAAATTAAACATGGTTATGGTGTTGGGCAACGTTCCCTCTAAGGCATCCACGCGCAGCTGAATTGTCAATAAAACGTTAAATTTTGCTCAATCCAACGTTAAATTTTGCTCGTCTCTGTAATGCTTGCACATTGCAGCGAGCACTACGCGCACATCTACAATTCGCTTAGAGGAAACGTTGCTGTGGGGTAATGGATGGGTTTTTGTAGGTTCTGTCCGTGTAAACACAGTTGTAATGAATTCATTTCGGTAATATATGTTAATATATTAATAATAAAATGAACATGCAAATGTATTAATATTGATAGATATTTAGAAATTGTACATGGAAAGCCGTTGTTTCTATCACTATGTAATATTGGTTTATCTAACGTAGTCACATTCATTATGTTCCTTAAGCTGAAGTCACTAATCACTATAGTGGAAACATATTTGAAATGATAAGTTTTAAAGGATATATTTAATTTAAAGACATAATGCACATAATGAGCCACAGTTAGCAGACACCAACAACACAAACGTCAACTAATATATCGGTAATAATAACAATACAAGAAATGAAGAGAACGAGGTTGATGGCTCAGAAATAAAACGCGCAATAAGTCCGTCGAATTTGTAGGTTTATATTCATTATAATGAAATGGAGAAATAAGGAAAATAAGTAGGTTTAACTTTGAAAGCCATTTCCGATCAGGGACACCTGCCTCACTATCATACTGTCTAGACAGGGTAAGACTGATACATTGAATCCTAATGTAAGAACGCACTAGCAGTAAAGATAGAAAAGATTAAAATGAACCTGATATCTAAAAAGAAAAGGGTCATCCAAACAAGTGTGTTGCTCGTGAAATATGATACAAGCCATCCATTCCTCATATGACGCTGTGGCACGGAGATTTTCAAGTTTGCATTCCTGATAAGACATTACGACACGAAGGTTTCAAGTATTACCGAGTCACGGTGATAAGCGATAGATCCAATTAACTTTAAACAGCTCAAATTGCTTTTAAGTTGACACTTTAAGTCACCGTCATTTGGGTATGACATTATTGTTGTACAAGTAGCTGATCATTTTCTAAAGGAACACACACTATAATTACTTTACATCCACTATTCTCCAACAGACGATTTTCTGGTCTGTAGGGCGGCTGAAATATTTTAAAAACGGTTCCTACTCTTGGATTGCCCGAAACATTATTCTTGCTTTGATTTCAAAAAGAAATTAATTTAGTAATAAAGTTAATGAACACAAAAAGTGCAATACCTAGAAGTCAGATACCAGGCTTTGTAGATATAAAATATATACTTTCACTACCTAAGTATAACAACCAATGAGTCTCACTACCTAAATATAACAACCAATGAGTCTCACTACCTAAATATAACAACCAATGAGTCTCACTACCGAGCAAATCAAACGACTCTTCTGTCAGCCTGGCTTGATGTAAATGTTTCCGTTATTTCCTTGGACTTCAACAAACCGGTCTTTGTCTGTGATACGGTTCTTAAATGCACAAGTCCAAAATATCATTTCCCTTAATCAACCAATACAATTCCGTGAATACTGAACGAAAATGATCTGCTAATTTCACCCTACCTAAACAGTCAGCACCCACATTTTCTGATCCTCGAACCGCCTCCATTCGGAATATGTTCGGTTGCAAAGACAATGCCCAGCGCATCAATCATGTAATTTAATTCGTGGATTATTCTTCAATTATTTTTGGATTTTGGTTCTGAATACTTTAAATTCATTTTCAATTTTTACAATACGTTTCTAAGGAAATAAATTATTTGTTGAATTTGAGAAAAGCTTGTTTTCACTGTTTTTGTGTTACCGTTTATTAGAGCCTAAACTTTTATCACATATCTTGCTTGAAATGCCTGATATGTAAACAGTTGCATATCGGAGAAATAGATGTCGCGTCAAGAACAGGAAATGAAAATTTCATACTTCGCAGAACTAATTTGGAGAACTTTTGCAGAACTAATTTGCAGAAGTTCTCGTGCATCGCCGTTCTCCAAGTTTGCCAGTGCGTTCACATTTGGCACGATTCAGGCAATCACATGCCCTGACAGCATCTGTGTTCAAGTAAATGACATACCAATCATTGTTGTGTTAAGTTTATCTGTACCTTTGCATGTACTTCCTGTTTGTCATGCAATGAATATGGTACACAAATTCGTGACTGGTTATTAGTTAACTGGACCGGAACAAGCAATAACCATTAATGAGATTTCAGTGTAACGTATTTCACCGTTTGACACAACACTAGAAATTTGCTTAATATTGGTTATTACATGATGAGTTTAGTACTTAATTATATTTGTGGAACAAGTTTGGAACGTATCCTATATGATGAGGATGCTGCTGGATTGGAGTGATGCGGAGAGTGGGTGCAGATTACAAACCATTTTATTTGGAGATTATTCAGACTCCGAGCGAGTATTCTCAATAGTCTTTTTTGTTGTAACTAATACAAGTTAGAGCGTTGTACTGCAAATGCTGTTTCAAAAAATTCTATTCTAAAAGCTAATAGGAAAAAAAACTAATAGTAATAATAAGCTTAAGACTAAAATAACGTCTATACAGTAAGTAGCGTTTTGTATTGATTTTCTATCTCTTATATCGAAACGTGTATCGTTACAGGAAAAGTATTGACTCAGCAATATATCGACGAATCATTTTATTTATACTATCAAGTCTATGACATTGTCAACCTCTCATGTATATTTGCCTATAGTGTCATCACCGTATTTCTTGAAGCAACGAAAACTACATATCAGATACTCTGTACATTCAACATATCGAACAGAAAATGTTCACTGTACATGATGCTGTTTCGCTATGATACATATCTCTCTTACATGTAAGAAACAAAGAGAAACGAAAGAATAAACAATACTGCAGCCTTTGGATGGCACAATGACAGTATCATCCTTCCAGCTATTTCTAATGTTAATAATAAATATTAGATCGCAAAGGGAGGTAAAATAGATTTATTGTTATTCTAAATGAGGTCATTAAAATCAAAGTGATTCTCTTTAAAACCAATTAACTGGAATTTTAACAATATGAATGTCATTTATACCAAAAATGTTTGCTTTATATAATTTATTTAATTGAAGGACCATTTATTAAGCTGAATGTTGATATCATGTTACTATGCAATAAACGTTAGAAGCATTACATGAAGCTGTTACCAGGGTAGCAGTCAGTCAGACCATGTAAGACATCACCCCTGTTATATACTGATATATTTCTTGTCTCGTCAATCATTGGTTTATAGCATATCATATACGCAGTCAACATTGAGGCCATGTTTTCAACAATATCTTTTATTCTAGGCAACCCATATTGATAAAACTGCCCATATTCGCCTATAACTGTGTTGGTCATACAATATGTCTTTCTCCTTACAATTGTAAACTCAAGTGGCTTGTTTTTATTCAAAACGTAATGAACATCGTTTCAGTGGATTTAAGAGTTATGGTATCAAAGAAATGCCCAGTATGTTTGAACTAAGGGTAAAGTTGATTTTAATAAAATGAATATCTAGTAATATTTTGTGGGCAAATATGTTTTAAAAACAAAACGAACTGATTCTGTTTGGATACACTTCCAAAAGTAAAAGGGCATCATATTAAATACAGTGTGACCAAAGCAATTTGACACCGCGTTGCGCAAGTGTCAAATGTATGGGATATCAACTATACACGATTAGAGAACATTAAGCCCCCACCCCCGAAAAAAACAAAACAACAAAGAAACAACGTCTGCTCTAGATTGACAATGGAACATGTATGCAACAGAACGGGTTTAGGAAGTGTGTGTGTGTGTGTGTGTGTGTGTGTGTTTACTGCAATGAGAGGCTAGTCTTCTTCCTAACCGACTATATCACTATTTTCATATTGCAAATTAGTTATGGAAGGTGTACACATATTAAACATAATATCTGAAAAAGTCACACCATAGCCTTAAGTAAAGAAATCAGCCAGGGATCAATTTACGAAATTGGACCCTGCCACCTGAAGAATTTGGCTGAAAATGGTTTCTGTCAAAAATTGTGTACATAGTATATATTTATATATTATCTAGTACAATGGTATAAAAGAAAACGTTTCATGCGCAGAACTAAAAATGGTATTACGCGTTTAGAAAAGTGATTACTTTACGATAAAAAGCACTGACCCAAACCCATGTATTTAGGTGGCAGGGTACAGTTTCATATATTGGACCCTGACAAATTTCCTCATTTAAGGCTATGGTGTGACTTTTTCAGCTATTATTGCTTACTAAGTAATGATGGATATATTTGTGAACTAGGTGTTTCGAGTTTGTAAAATTGATGTCAGGCATATACACCTTCCATAGCTACTCTGCAGTATGTTGATAGTGAAATATCAATCGTGAACTAGAAAGAAGAACTAGCCTCTCATAGCAGGATACACGTGAGTTCGGGGTAAGTAGGATATCTAAAAGACGGCATGGATGACACAATTTTCAATTGTATCAGCCTGTTCGATACACACTCTTTTACAGAATTGGCTTGGGGGCTTGTGTTTGCACAGTGAACATCACGTGGTGTCAAAACTGACCTATGGACATGACAATCGCCGATAGACGTTTGAGTTTGAATGAAAAACTTCTTAATTTTGCTATGAACTGCCTTTTGGTCAAATGGATAAGATTTATAAGCATTTTATGTGTCTCTAAAAATATGGACCTTTCTAGCCTCACTTGTATATTTGATTTTTTTATGATTTTGTTAAATAATAGGTCGCTGATTGTGGTATTAAATCTGTACATTGAAAACTGTTTCCTGTCCCTTCGTAAATTCGGGGCCCGATTAGGATCATTTTGGCGGTCACCCCTCCCCCCGGCCCTGTGAACAAGTCATTTTGGATATAAACCTTTGAACAAGTTTTATAAAATATTGAACTTATTTTCTTCCATCGCTTTAAAATTAATATATCTTTAGATATATTAATGGCGAGCAGACGGTTTGCTATTTTCTAATAATAAATGTTAATCCTACAAATATAAATATTGAATGTGATTCTCCTGAGTTTAACCAAAGAAAACACGATAATGAAGCCATATGTCAAGCACAGTAACGTTTTCACTTCGATCATTGAATTAACAATGTTTCCACTTTGATATTCATTTTTAGTCATTTCTATATTTGTGTGATGTTTAAAATGTCATTTACGAGTTTTTTTAAAATTGTGTTCACGAGTATTTTATCGCAATTCTTTATTATTCCGTTTATTCTGTACGTTGGTGGTGTTCTCAGTAGCTCTAATCATTTCTTAGGAGCTATGTTAGCGACATTCTAATGTCGCATTTGATGCGTTTTCGGCAGCAATTTGCTTTTACAGTTGTCAGGGTTGCAGAGGCACTTAGACAAACATCGCAATTAATTTTACTATATGTTCTCTACATAGATTTTCCGAACTGAAATTTATACTGTATGACAATCAAAACAAATCATACGTCCTTGTATGTATGTAATTCACCTACAAACTTTTAACAGACTGTAATGTTTATGAATTCACTATCATTGGCGGGTAGTGATTATATTGCGTGGAAGATACCAAGATTCCGTAAATTGCCGAGTTTTTTCCGACATTTAATTAGACAACAGATCACGTGGTCCCGTGACGCAATACTAGCCATTCCTGGAATAAAAACGAAACATGGCAAGCGAGACAGACAGTTGGAGACAAGATATGGGTTCCACATTCAAACGTTGTATCTGCTTCCGAGATATGCTCATAATTATATATGTTGAAGTATGTTTAACAATGTGTTTGAGACATATCAGCAGAAATTTACAGCAGTAAGAAGTTGCTCATATTTCAGATTTTGGAATGTAAAAAAAACAAAACAATGAACTTTTTTTAAAAAAAAACCAGATGAGTAGTCCGAGTTTCCTCTGACCCTTGCCACCCCATTTTGGATATTTGGTTTTTTATGTTGGGGTGTAGGGTCAGAGCGCATTCCCTATCGAGAAGTTAGAATTCGCCGACACCAGCTGTCAGCATGGGGTACTCGCCTACTAGCAGGCCTAGAAAACTTTAATGACCTTATTTTGAACTATAAGTACATTAAATCGATAGTTAAATAATTTATCTTCTCAGAAATTACAAGTATAACACTGATTGTGTCTTTAATCCGTTGTCGGACGAGACGAAATTACATCGTTGATGAATTTTTGACCTCGTTCGAACCATTTGCATTGCTAGTCACATGACTAGCCAAATCTCGCGGCCGATACGCATACTACGTCATAGGTCAAACAGTCACGTGATAACAACAAAACCGCGTTGTCGTGTAGCTTCAGCGTGATCAATCTGCCTCTTTCCAGGACGATGCGACAAAGACATGTTTCCGGTTGGTGTCATCTCAATTAATATGTTGAAAACAGATCTACCTTTAGAATTGAGTTCGAATGTCATAATAGACAAGTTAATATGTATCTACAAAATCAAGATCGCAGAAGAAAAAAGACATTCTGCTACGGTTTTGACGGCATATATAATGGGGAAAGGATCATAAAAGTTCCCATCACAGAGGCAAAGAAAATACCATCGCATTTTTACATCATGGGGTTTTTGGTGAAGTCATGGTATAATGGCTGTGAATGTGATAGACCATGCCCACCGTGTTGGACATGCTCCAAAGAATTGTAAGCTACCTAAATACAACAAGGATCCAAATGCAAATACGTATGCCTCTCAAGTTAAGGGTACAGATCAATCAGAGAAGACTTTAATTCCTAAAGAAAGTATGGGACAAAATCAAACGGTGAGGACTGTTGAAACTGTGAGGGTGGAAGAGGATGACGATTTTCAAACACCCAGAAAAACAACAAAGATATTCATCCCGCAGAAACCTCTGAAAACACTCAACAAATATGGGTATGCAACCTATTATTTCAACCCCTATCCCAGCCCAAAGAAAACGCAAAAGTAAAACGCTTCCAGGCTCCTCATCAAGCGACGATACAGAGCTACCTGACGTCGCTGACATAATGAAGACATTAGTCTAGATAAGGATGGAGTCCAAACAGCAAAAAAGGAAAATAAGGGAAAAAAAAGAAAAGGGAAAAAAAGGAGCCAAATTTGTCTGACAGCTCCAGTAATGATGAACAAAAAAAGAGAACGGATGAACAAACTATTATGGGAGGAACAAAGGGACCGATACAAGACCCGAAAACGACTACGGACATTAGGGATAGGACAGAAAGGGAACTGACAGACGGGAAGGGGGGGAGGGGCCAATGCCCCACACCTAATTTAATTAAATTTTTAGAATAAATATATAAATAAAATATCTTCAAGTTTATTTCAAATTTTAAATAATTAAGTACAATTAGCCACCTGGAATACCAAAAATGGAAGAACTAAACTTCCATATCACATCAATTAACACTAATGGTTTAGATAATAACAAAACGGCACAACTAATAAAATTAAAAAAGTTTGACATAATACTAATTCAAGAAACAACAACAAACTTTCACAGACATTGATAGCAGAAACTGAATCGAAAATGGATGCGATAGTTGTCATAAATGATAGTAACTACAACGACACTAAAACGGGTGTAGCTACTATAATAAGTAATAGAATTAGGCAAAATTGGGAAATTTTACAAGAAGATATTAGTTTAAAAGGGAGAGTTATTCATTTAAAACTTAATAAACTTCATAGTATGAATATATATTGTCACCATTTATACAAACAAGCTAAGGATTTAATTAAAAGAGAGTGAAAAAGGAAAGGGGGGTGGGGAGAAGTCACTAGACAGTCTTAGGATTAATGGGATGGAAGTGACAACTAAAACAGAAATTATGAAAGAAGTACACAATTTTTATACAACACTATATACATCTCAAAACATAGACATCAACATAATACAACAATACTTAAATTCAATACAATGCGAAAAGATTTCATCAGAACACAAAGATTTGTGTGATGATTTCATTTCTGTTGAGGAAGTGCAAACCACAATAAAAGAACTTGCAAAAGGTAAATCACCAGGGCGAGATGGCCTCACGGCGGAATTCTATAAAAAATTCCAAAGTGAGGTGGCAACATTTTTAGAATCATTATTTAATAACATACTTTTAAAAAATGACAAAATGACAGACTCAATGAGGGAGGGATTGATTACAATTATTTATAATGGGAAAGGGAACAAAACTGACTTAAAAAAAACTGGAGGCCCATCTCCCTCCTCAACACTGACTACAAAATACTAAGTAGACTTCTAGCAAATAGGGTAAAACACGGGATAAACACGATAGTAAACACTAATCAAACATGCAGTGGTAAAGGTAGAAGCATAAATAACAATATACTTAATATTAGGACTATTATAGATTTTATAAATGGATCAAATTCGAAATGTGCTATGGTACTTTTCGACCAGGAAAAAGCTTTTGACAGATTAGAACATAATTATACGCAAAAAGTACTGGAAAATTTTGGATTTGGAAATAATTTCCAAAAATGGACTAGAATAATGTACAATAAAATATCTGCTAATGTACAAGTAAATGGTGCAAAAACAGAGAAATTTGAAATACAAAGATCAGTGAGGCAAGGATGCTCACTATCAATGCTATTATATGTAATAGCAATTGAAATCCTGAGTATAAAAATCAGGATTAATACTAATATTCAGGGAATCAAAATACCAAATCTAAGAGAAGAATTCAAGATGCTACAACATGCTGATGATTGTACAAGCTTTATAAATGATCCAAATTCCTTTATACACCTACAAAAGAAATATGAAGCTTTTGGAAAAGCTTCGGGATCACAAATAAATCATGAAAAAACGGAAATTCTAAAAATAGGAAACTGGAGGGGAATCCACCCTGGGTTACCTCCCCACTTGATTAAGAACAGAGTAAAAGCCCAAGGATTTTCTTTGGGGTAAATGGAGAAAAGGAAAACTGTATAAAAGTTAAAAATAAAATAAATAATGTAATAAATATCTGGGCACTCACGCCGCTTAGTCTAATAGAACGTTCACAGGTTGCAAAAATATATATGTATTCTAATTTGACATGCTTATTAAACGCTGTGGACATTAACAATAAAACACTAGAATGATAATGAAATAGTAGACTACATACGGAATTTCAAGACACATTACATAAAAAGTCGAATTTATATAGGATTGCAATCAGAACTGTACAGAGCGGACGTGTTTTTCTACAGTGATGGATCTTCTTTATAAAATTGATGAATGAGGCTTATCCGAGGCGTTCACCCAGGGTGATTTTAAAATACACCAGGATTATTTAAAAGGATTACATTTTACTTCAATAGACTATTCTTCAAATATAAGTTTCAAATATGCTACCACTTGACCTGCATATAATACTGATCTTTACCTTTCTTCTGTCCTTGATTTTCCTACTTCTCTATATACGCCATCTATAGCTTTACTTATAGTGAATTTTCAGACAGTAATTTCAATACTGATTATTAAATCCACTTTTTGTTAAATAATATACAAACAAAAGTAAAACTTGTGTGCAAATATTAAATATAAAATCACAATAAATAACTGTATATACTCGGAAAACTATTAAACTAACAGAAATAATAATGGATATTACAAACGTAGAGGAATCTATACAAGCTTATGGCGAAGGTTTTCTCAAAAACCACTTCCATACGGAAATTGAGGACATAGATGAGGGGCGCCTCATAAAAGCCTATAGAGATACTTGGGCCCAGGCAATTGATTTATCTGGAATACAGCAACAAAACCGACCAAATGCGGTCATGATTTTGGCGTCTCTGGCTGCAAGGGGGATTCATAAATCCAATTTAGATACCCTAACGCCAATTAGAAGAGGGATTTATGTCCTATATCCCGAAGAAAAGGCTTTCCTTCTCCCAAGAGGAGAGACAGACATAGGGGGCGTACTTGGGCAAGTTACCTCACCACCACCGATCACAAAATTGATACAGAAAAGAACTGCATATATTTTTGTGTCCAAATTTCTATATGAGGTTCCTATACAGGCCTTCAAGGAAGGCTTTGAACAAAGGACGGGAGTCAAGGCCATATAGATCTGGAGAGAGACATATAAAACTATGCCCAGTATCAATACGGGTAAAATAATTGTCAGAATTGATACCAGGGACACACAAAAGATACCAGAACACTTTAAAATCTTCGGATTACCGATACAAACATGGTACTATGGCTGCATTCAGTCAAGACCCTGTGGTTCATGTAACAAAACGGACATGATCAATGGAAGTGTCCCCAAACTACTTCACAGACCCCCGGGACAACAAGTACAACCAATACAACCAAAGCACCAAGCAGAAATAAAGAACCACCTATAAAACTATCATATGCCGATGCAACAGAAATAACAGTAAATAAAGAAATGCATCCAATGTCACTAAAAAAGTGACAACATTACCAACAATATTAACACGAAACAGGTTTGACGTACTGGAAAAGGACAAGGAAGTAGAACTAGAAAACACCTACCAATCAGAGCAGTTAACGGAGGAAAATTTGGAAACTGATATTGAATAAATTAACAACAACACCCCAAGAAAAGATACCAAAAAAATCAAAAGAAAGGCACCACTATCAAAAGCCAGCTTAACAAACTCAACCCAAAAAAGACAGACTACCAATAAGAAGAACTTACCCGATACACCAGGAATCTCGGCCATAAACAAAATACTGAAAGATCTACGAGCGGAAACAGACAAAACACCACTCCGAAAAGATAAACCCGGAGAGGAAACACAAAAATCACCATCGAAGAACCAAACAGAACTGTACCAGAAAGAACAGACCCAGGAAAATATAATGAGACGAGAAAGAGGAAGATAACGAACAAAATACAAAGGTTATCGAAGAGAAAAGCCAGGAAATAAGCCCAGGAAGGCGAAACACATAAAGAAGACCAAACAACAACAGCAATAATAATAACACCATTACTAAACCAACCGCACAACAAACATCACAACAACGAAACGAATTAACAAAACAATAAATACAAACACAATATGACATAACATAATAATATAATAATATTATTATTAATAATAATAAGTAAAACAACCAAATAATAAGTAGAAATGGATGACAGAAATACACTAAGACTCGCATCCATTAACATACGTGGAATAGATAAAGAAAAAGCAACCACACTTATTAATAAAACAAAACAATACGATATTGTAGCATTACAAGAGATACATAACATTCATCAAATTATTGTCAACCATATAGAGGATAAATTAGATGCTATATTTATATATCAAAAAGACACCATAAACATAAGTTCTGGTGTAGGATTAATAATCATAAAGAAAATGATACAAAACAATTGGAAACTATTCACAATCCCAAAGGAACTACAAGGAAGATTACTACATATAAAAGCATGTAAAACACACATTACCAACGTATACGTACCTACGCGACGTAAATCGCGCTTAATTTTTTTAAAACATTTATCTGATTATTACCAAGAAGATTTTATTATATTAGGGGATTTCAATACGTGTATACACAATATAGACAGACTCACACTTACAGCATACCAAGATAGACAAACAATAATAAAACTAAAAGAAATAATTGAAAATTATAAACTAAAACACACTTTCAGACATTTACATCCCAATGAAAGAAAATACACATAAAACAACCCAATCTGCGTATAGAATAGACCATATATACACCACAGAACAAAATATAAACAATGTTTTTCAAAGTGAAATACTTCAGGAAAAAATAGGGGACCACAAAACAGTTACAATTAAATATAAAATGTATGAAGCTATAAAATGGGGTAAAACTTACTGGAAGCTAAATAATACAATACTACAACTTCCAGAGTTCTATTCTGAAATTGAAAACTTATTTAATAATATCAACAATGAAAATATACTCCCAGTGTGGAATAACATTAAACAAAATATAAAAACTAAATGCCAAAAATACTCTAGACTACAAAGTGAGAGTCAGAGATTGATAGAATCAGAATGTATAAGAATTCTGAATAAAACAAATATAAGCGATGAACAAAGAATTCAAACAAATAAAGTTCTTGATAATGTAAATGAATACAAGTTGAATGGAGGTAAAATAAAATCGGGCTTATTTAAAGATATTTATAATACTGGAAAAACATATACAAAAAAAGAAGAAATAAGACGAGGAGCTGAAAAATCTCTTACAAAACTTAAAAATAATGGCGTAATACTTGAATCCAAAAATGACATAATGGAACATGTAAAGAAATTCTATCAAGAATTATACAAAACAAAAAATATAACAGAAAATAAAATTGATGAATATTTAAACAAAATTAAACTACCAAATATAGATCAACAAGAAGCAAACATATGCGAGATAAATATTACAAGAGAAGAAGTAGAAAATGTTATAAATAAATTATCGCTAAATAAATCACCAGGCATTGATGGAATAACAGCTGAATTTTACAAAAATTTCAAAATAAAAATGATCCCAATTTTAACAAAACTTTATAATGAGATTTGCTATAATAAAAATATGAGTGAGACCATGAAAATGGGAATGATCACCCTAATATATAAAAATAAGGGTGATCATATGGACCTAAAAAAAACTGGCGTCCTATATCATTACTCAACATTGATTATAAAATACTTAGTACCATTTTGGCAAATAGAATAAAAACAACCTCCAATGAAATTATAATGCATAACCAATCCTGCGGAGAAGAAGGTAGACAAATTTTGGACAATATATTATCAATAAAAACAACAATAGAATATATGGAAACAAATGATAGAAATGGTGCTCTCATTCTCTTCGATCAAGAAAAAGCATTTGACAAAACTGAATTAAATTATATATTAAAAACACTTAAATGTTTTGTTTTAGGACCAAAATTTATATCATATATTGAAACGTTATATCATGAAATACAATCAACAGTACAGATAAATGGAGCCCGGACAGATCCGTTCATAACAGAAAGATATTTCCAAGCATGTCCATACTTAATGTGTTGCATCGGATGCGGGAGGTCGCGAGTTCGAACCCAGGCCGAATCACACAAAAGCCCTTAAACAAAATGGCACTCTATTGGCGCCCAGTATTTCGAGGTTAGTGTTAGGACTGATTGGCCTGGTGTAAGGATAATGTGACTGATGTGACATCATGCTACATGTCTGCGGCATGATGCCCCATGCTAGACATCATTATAAACTACCACAATGCAAACATCGTAGAGATATGACTGAACAATTGTTAAAGCTACGTTCAAAATCAAAGTCACACACACACACACACACACACACTGTGTTATCCTTTCTCTTCTTACTATCTTCCTGAGTTCCCAGCATGTGTTTATGAGATCGATCTATAGAACATTCCAGCGAAACTTCCAGCCAAACATCTCATAAAAAATATACGAAACTTTACATTTATGAAAAAAATTCAAATAACACAAACATACCTGTTTAATTCAATATGGCACGAATTTAATATTATAGACTTCGACTTATACTATATAAAAAAAATTGAAAAAGCTATTTATTCATTTTTATGGGAAAAAATATGCCAGATATCGCGTTTTACGCTACAAAAAGATAAAGAAAAAGGTGGTATGAACTAACCCAATTTAAAACTTAAACAAACTGCAACGTATTTGGACCGAATAAACAAACTTGATGATACACCCTCACACCCGTGGAAGGGAATATACATATGCTGGTTTGGATTCATGCTGTCACATAAACCTGAAATCTATCATAATAACAACCTAAAGAACTTAATACAACCACCGAAAATTGCGTATCGACAAACTATAGCCCTTAAAGAAAATAAAATTAACAACAAACTATGGGCAGAGAAAAATGTCAAAGATACTGTACAGTGGGGCCTTGACTTACGATTTTTTGCTTTGAGTTGCGAGCTAAAATTCGGGTTACGAGCCAGCTTCAGATACCCCACCGCTAGTTGGCGCAGCGAACGTCACAGTGAACGCATGAACATCCGCCAATCATCCCGTGTCTCACTCGTTCACTTTAAGCGGTCAGCTCGCAGTGAAAGCATTAGTGTTGTGCTCGCATTTGTGCTTGCGGTTATTTTGAAAAGAAGCAGATGATATTCATTGAATTAAAGAAAGAAATTATGGAAAAACATGTCCAAGGTGTGCGTGTAGTCGACTTAACGAAGCAGTACGAGCGTAGCACTTCCACGATCTGCACCATACTGAAGCTGAAGGAGTCAATACAGGCAATCACGCTAGCCAAGGGCGTTAAAATAATTAATAAATAGCGGACGTCTCTCCGTTAAAATATGGAGAAGCTGCTGATGGTGGGTTGACGGAGAAGCAGCTCGCCGGAGATACCGTGACGAAGGCTATAATCTGCGAGGAGGCACGAGCTATTTACGCTGATTTGCTGCAGGTTCTCTACCTTCCACCCAACACCACCCCTATCCTGCAGCCCATGGACCAGCAGTTGATTTCTAATTTCTTATTTCAAGAAACTCTTTACCAAGCACCTGTTCTGACGCGGATTGGAGGTGACGGAGAGCACAAACCGCAACCTTAGAGAGTTCTGGAAAGACCTCTATAACATCAGGATATGCTTCAGAATTATCGATATTGCGGTGTTTTTTGGAGGTCCAGAACGGATTAATTCCATTTCAATTCATTTCTATGGGTAAGATGGATTTGACATACGAGTAATTTGAGTTACGAGCTCCGTCACGGAACGAATTAAACTCATAAGTCAAGGCCCCACTGTATATATATATATATATATATATATATATATATATATATATATATATATATATATATATATATATATATATATATATATATATATATATATATATATATATATATATATTGATCTGAAAATGAATAAACTACCAAAAAACAAAATAGAAGAAAGAAAACCAGAACTAGACTGGAAACAAATATGGATACATTGGAATAAATTGAAATATCCTAAAGAAATAACAGGAATATATGAATATTTACATGATGCATGGTGGACCGGGGAACTTGCGTATAAAAGAAAAGTAATTCGTATACTACCCAAATGCCCCCTGTGCCATAAATGCAGCGATAACAAAATTCATTTAATACTACAATGTGAAAAAACTACGGATCAATGTACAATAATAATTACAAAGGTAAAAACTGAAATGAAATTATATCACTATGATATACTCTTATACACAAATAAAATTAAGAACAATAATTTATATAAAGAAGTAATAGCATACATATTGTATGTATATGAAAAAAGAAGACTAGCATATCGGATACCAGAAAAATATCGGCTATTTTAGAGGCAATCTTGAAGATCGCTGTTTTAGAGGAATTTTTTTTTTTTTTTTTTGGGGGGGGGGGCACCAGACAGATGCCCCCTCTCCCTATTGAAAAAACTAAAAAAAGGTTTTATGTGTATGTGTGTTCCCCCGATATGTAGTTTGGTATGTTTTTTATGAATTTCCATTTAATTTAAACTAACCTTAATTTTTTCCCATCGGGATTATATAATAATAGGAAGATATTTTTATCCTTAGTGTTTCTCTATGACATTCCACCCGAACTCAAAGGTCCATCATGGGTGTCTGTCTCAGTTTCTCAAAGTTAACCCTGGCTAGGGGTTTCCTACATCCTGTGTATGCTATTTGTGTTGTGCTATATGTGTGTTGCTATATGTATTCATATGAATACTGTATATTTTGTAAGGATAGCCATTCTTGTCAAATTTTTCCAGTTTTTCTAACCATATAAATACCTCTAAACGGTATTTATCTTAGTATATATGTTTTAGTTTCATTTAATTAATATGTTTTAATAATTTTGAATTTGGTACAAATCATGGTGTCTTAATTTTAAATTATATTGGTTGATACCAATCTATTGTTTTACTGTTTGCTATATTATGTTCCATGTTTTGTAATTTCCTTATTTATATACTAGATCACTTTGATCGAAATGGGATTCGTACAATTTCTTTATTATTGTTTGCACTTCACCCCTCTCGATACTATTTTGTGATCTTTATTTATTTATAATTAAATCCTTATTTTATTCCAAAAGATTATTTTATATTTCCCTTTAAACGGGCTTTCTGTGTAGATTTTCGTAAATCTCCACAGAGTAAAAATCATTTCTCACCAGTGATTTTGTATGATAGCATGCTTATTTTCAAGAAAAAGAAAAAACGAGAAAAGGAAACAGATCTTAACTATAGAGCCTATCTAATCCGTGAGTTGTTTTGTAATGTGTATGTCTCTAGGTGAGCTTTATTCCAAACTCTTTCACGGGCCTGTCCACTTCGCGTAGCGCCATGTGATATAGCCCCGTGCTCTCATTGCTCGTACTTTTCTCCTCCTGAGTTCCCTGAACCCTCCTTATCTAAAATTTTCCCCATAGTTTTTAATTGGACCGCATGCTATCATATACTTAATAATAAAGGCTGATATTTCTTCTAAAATTGTCTTTGTAAATTTTCCATCTAGATATAAGAGTTGTATGTTGTCATATAATTGTTTTTTTAAAATATTAGTGACAATTTTGTTTCTATCAATTTGAGTTATAAGACATTCCGTTATAATATGTTTTTTTGTAAAAGAGAAATTTTTGCATAGTGGACATTTTGGCGACACTGCGATCATACGCCGTCGCACTGCTATTTCCCCTGTCAACCATGCATCATGCATGTATTTGAACAAGGTACTTTTGATTTTAATGGATCTGAGTTTGACCCAATTTCCCCATGCCCTATCCCAGTTAATATTCATGTGTTTTTGTTCTACCTTATTTTTGTCCTTATTTATTGTGTTTTGTGCTAGCCATCTGTATGTGCATTTTGTATCAGTGTCCCAAAATTCCTTTACATCTCTGTATTTGAATAGTAAATCTTTTATTGATCTTAATTTCCTTGGCACTTCTAATAATTTTATTAAGTTATTATTCCTATATATGTCGTTTCTCTGCTTCATAGAGAAACCAAAATAATATATGTAGAGCCCATGCCAAGGTATTTTTGGCTCCACTTTAATCTCCTTAAATCGATTTAAAATGTTGGTGCATTTAATTAGGGTGGGGTGGGGGAGACCTAGACCTTCCCTCACCCCCTCCCTATATAGTGTATCTTTGGTTGTGTAATGTATTTTAAAAGCCCATAAGTAGTTAATAATCTCGTTATCTATATTTTTTAGTGTTGCATTTTTTATGTCTACTGTTTTTAATTTGTAATTTAAGTGCACATACATATAGTTTTTTGCAACTTGTGCTCGTTCCATTAAGCATATTGGCAATGGTGCCCAGATTGTCAAATTTTTCTTAATACTTTCTTTTATTTCTTTTAAATTGTCTTCCAGTTCATCTTTTCCAAAATTTACGCCTAATGTTTTTATATTATCTTTAATAAGAAGAGCAGGCAGACCATGTTTCTTACCTCTCCAGTCTCCTATTAATAAGATTTCAGTTTTATCAGGATTTATCTTAGATCCTGAAACTTTTCCAAATTTGTCAAATTCCTTTATTAGTTCATTATAGGATTTTCCATCTTGAATAAAGTTTGTGCAATCATCAGCATGTTGTAACATCTTAACTTCTTCTTTAATGTTTGGAACTTTGATTCCTACAATATTTGGGTTATTCCTTACTTTGGTACTTAAGATTTCTATTGCTATTACATATAATAGCATAGATAGTGGGCAGCCTTGCCTCACTGATCTTTGGATTTCAAATTTTTCCGTTTTTGCTCCATTTACCTGTACAATCGAGTTTATATCATTATACAGAATTTTGGTCCAATTTTGGAAATTTTCTCCAAATCCAAATTTTTCTAGTGTCTTATATATATAGTTTTGCTCAAGTCGATCAAAGGCTTTTTCTTGGTCAATTAGTACCATAGCACTAGTAGTACCATTTATATTTATATGATCAATTATAGTTTTAATGTTTAAGATGTTATTTTGTATATTTCTTCCTTTTGGCCCACTTGTTTGATTTATATTTATAATTGGGTCAAGACACTTTTTGACCCTTTCCGTTAAAATTTTACTCAAAATTTTATAGTCAACATTAAGGAGTGAGATGGGTCTCCAGTTTTTTATTTCATCCCTATTTCCCTTTCCCTTATATATTATTGTTATCATACCCTCCCTCATTGTGTTAGTCTGTTTCTTTAAAGGAACACTAAAATCTAAAAACTATAATAGTGAAGAGTAACTATATATAATCTTATCCAGAAACCATAAAAATAAGATCAGATACAGTATATACATATGCGACCCTGTATTTGAGCCATAGAAACACACCAAACTATATACATTATATATAACTGCAGCAAAAGCGCGCCAAAATTAGATTTTTTTTTAATAACAAGGGAAAACCATACAAGTTTCCAAAAACTAAGTTGACCCAGTTTTTTATTTTTATTTTTTTCACATTGTACTTAACTGCGACTCTCTATTTTAATAAATACGAATTTTATGAGCAAAAAGAATAACTGCATCTTTAGAGGGACAGAAGTTTCTCTAAACATATTGTACTAAAACAAAAAGTGGAAATTAAATAAATTTTTTACTACAACAAAAATTCAAAAATAAATAAATACACTATAGATACTAAATAAGATGTGGGTCTCTCAAAAAAGTGGTGAAACCTGCAGGACTGCGCCCAAAGGATAACCATATGAGGGATTCTCACTTAGAGAGAAAATATTATCTGGAAATGGTGCTCTCACAGTAGTGAGAACCTCATGGCCAGGGAAGACTTTATAATAATTAAAAAAAATAATTGGCTATCTAAAAACTACTCTATTACTTACATATAACAAGACCCCACCGATCTAATGCGCTATGCAGGCCCGCACCTAGGAAATTCTGGGCCCCAGGCAGCTGACAGAGTTCGGGCCCCTTTCGTGTTTCAAATATGTGCGTATATGTGCCTATCTAGCTCGGGCCCCTGACAAGTGCCATGGTTGTCCCCCCCCCCCCCCCCAGGTTCGGGCCTGCGCTATGAAGCAGAACCAATAGATCGGAAAGAGGGACAAAGGGCTACGGCCTAAAGTTAAGTTAAAACTCTAAGCCCTACAACACCCACCCACCTTAAAAGCAAACAAGGAGAATATGAAAAATAACAAAAAATGAAAATTGTCCATTAGAAACAAAATAACAATAAGAAAAGTACAAAGATTAAAAAATAAATACCAAATCATAACAATGATAATAAAATAAAATAAAACAAAACAAAACATATACTGACATACATCACATAAACACATAAATAACTCAAAAATTTCGAAAATTTAGAAAACAATTTTCTCCAAAAGTACAAAAAGAGAAAAACAGTAAGAAACAACTCAATGATTCGAAATGAGCTGTCAACACAAACATGCAAAAACGATAGATAAGTGAAAATGCATGACGGAGGAAAGAAATGACTTCTGGCAAAGTCAGTTTGCAAAAACAAATTTAAAACTCAAAAAGGAAAAACAATAGAAAAAGGAAAGGAAATCACCCCAACGTTTTGATGACGTTAAGGAGTGAGAATACAATCCTTGTTAAAAGAGTGGACTGTGAAGGAAACCAGGACTCTCTGAAACTCCAAAAAGAGAGGACACTACCGAAATCCAAAAAGATAGAGGGTAGGGGGTACCATCGGACCACTATTTTTGGGTAAAATAACTATATCACATGAAGAACGAAAACCAAGAATAACCCTTATAAACATTTTTTTATAGTAATAAAAGGGAAGTACGCAAAACAAAACTGACATATTATAGCATACATGGGCGGACAAGGAAACAATGCACAAAAAATAGACATACTTAGAAGAAAAAAAACCAAGGGTGTTACCCAAAAACTCAAACAAGCTAAATGTGCCGGAGAGAGTTAAAGGGTATCAACAGATGATTATATAGGTCTAAACTAAAGGGGGGGGGGTAGCCTTACCTAATCCCACCATAATAAAATGTAAAAAATTATTAAATAGGTTTAAAAGTTTAGGAAGCACACCACAAACACCTTAGGAAGCTTTATACATTTTTTGGTAAGGATTTGGCATGTGTTAGAGAATCAAATCCAACATTAATCCAATATAGAATTCACAAAAATAATCCACTAATGGAATTGTAAGAGTCCTAATAAATAAATGTTCTAATAGTTCCAGGTTCGAATCTTGACGATGTAATCCAAAATGGCTGACAATGTCACATGATGCAGTTCTTGTTTAATTTATCATCCACATGAGTTATGAGCACATGTTTTCTCCTCCAAATTGATAATAAATCCTCTTTCTTCAATGAATTGACATAAAGTCCAGAACAAGATAACACTCAAACATGAAATACACAACTTAATAATAATAAAGCCCAAACATCTACTACTGTTAGCTTCCAAAACACAGCTATATATATGTAATTCCCTCGTAAACAAAAAGGAATCATGTGATTCTGGAAGGTCATAGAAAGAAGCTACCTTCTCCAAGTCACGTACTGAAAGAATGAACCAGAAGAAAAATCAGCCACTAAAGGGTCAGATAAAGAGGTAACCAAGCCAAGGTCAGCCTGTTTACAACTAGAATCTAGGTCAACCTGAATTTTCTAGAAAAAATCTCCCAATTAATGAATAAATATTAAACCCTAAATGACAAATTTGGATTTAACAATAAAAAAAAAAAAATTAAATCCAATAGCCGTAACACCTTCCCCCATAAAATAAAAAGAACGGTTTATATGATAAAACTTTCTTTTTATCACAAACCAATTTACATCTGAAATTAAAAGAAATAGTATAAACTACACAGTATAATAAATTGTTATACACGGGAAAGAGCGCCTGCAAATTATAGCATCTAGAAATAGCCTTAACCTTTTAACTTGTCCATGGCCCACAAAATGTCCTAGGAAAGGCACACTAGCAAAGCAGAACTCACTTTTAGACAAATTAATTGTCAAACATACATTAGTGAGTTTGTCAAAGAATTTTCGAAGTGTTGCTAGATGTTCTCTCCAGGTGTCGCTGTAGATGATGACGTCACAATTTTCTAGACCAGAGATAATCATTTTTATGAGACGTTGAATTGGAATTTCTTTATATTGGTAGAGTCCATTTGGAGTCACAATGTTAAGTTTTCCTTTGCTCTTTCCATAGTGGAATCTGCCAAAATCCTTTCAGAAGGTCAAATTTTGGTGACATACTTGGCATTCCCAATTTTATCAATATAATTGTCAATTCTCGGTAACGGGAATGAATCTGTTTTTGTCACTCTGTTCACCTTCCTTTAATCAGTGCACATACGGAAAGTTTTATCTGGTTTTGAAACAAGTATGCAATATGAACTCCAATCACTTTTACTGGGCTTGATAAAATCATTCTCCAGCAAATATTGAATTTCCTTTTTCAAGAATTCCTGTTTGAGTGGACTCGTCCAGCATGGATGCTGTTTGGAATTTTCAATTTCAACGTCATGAAAATTGTGTTTGTCCTTGTAAGAATATCTGGACATAAGTGCCCATATAATAATAACTTTCAGTTCATTTCTTTCTTGCACTTGCAAATGTGCAAGTTTCTGGTCTAGATTTTTTTTATAATTTCTGAATTCCATCAATTTGTCGCTCCAATGTCGGTAGAATCCGACGATATTTCTTCACTAAGTGGGACAGGCACAACTAAATTAATTACATATTTAACATGGCTATCTCTTTCAATATACTAGTACTCCTATAATTAATTTATATCCCAGGAGCACTAATAATATAGCAGCAGAGAGGGTGAATCCTACAACGTTTTTAGACAAATTTTGATTGAAATCCTAAAACGAGCCGTCCTATAATCTCATTTTAACCAAAAAAAAATATCTCAGGGGCAAACCCTACAACGTTTTCAGACAAAAAATTGATTGAAATCTTAACGAGCCTTCCCTACGAAATCTCATTTTAACTAAAAAAATGAAAACGGAGATTTTACGATTTTCTAATCAATTTTGCTCGCAACGATGTGGTCATCCACCCTCTCTGCTGCTAGAACTTTCAGTTCTGGGTTAACAAAAAATAATAAATGATTTGATCCAGTCTTTATGATGAAAGTCCTTAGGACGAAAATCATTTATGATTTCACAAACAGACTAATCGCTAACACCTCTTCTTGTAAATCAATCAGATTATTTGACTGGTCGGTGAGTTTGAAATTAATTCTGGTTAACGAATTATTATGGCATCGCATGTAGACAGGATTAACCGGAGACTCGATTATTAAATATCCTGGAGGAGCTGTTGGTGAAAACGAATAGAGAATATATCCTTGCTGAGCTTGATTTGATCGTTCGAGATTAATTTGATAGCTTCCTTCGATAACATCACATACTAAATTGAGCGCAATCACTGAGGATATATTTACGTTGAACGGAGCGATATGCCTACCGCCACCATCTGGATCATTATTATGTTTGAGGATTTTTATTTCCTGTGATGCTGTTTTTTTCCATGCATCATGAATTATTTTAAAACCAACATCGATGGTGTCACTGAGAAGTTTTTTTAGTTCCGGTACGTTATATCCCGGTAGTTTGAATGTCGGAATATCTTTGACGGAGATTTTATAGTCTGTTGCAAATCTTGTTCTCGATTGGGGATTATCGTCATCTAGTATATCCTGAATAATTTTTAGGTTAAATACTTCCATATCGTCGATAATTTTGTTGCATGTTTCTACGACGCTGATAAATTCATCTCGGGCGAGAGAGCCGGATTTGAGAGATATTAACAATAGCGATAAATCATTATTCATTGCTGTGAAATTTTTAACGATTTTAGGTTCGTTAACAAAATGATGTCCCTCTAATCTACCCTCCCCAATTGGTTTAAATCCGAAATAAAAAAAATCACTAGAGATTGTGTGATCTTTATAACTCTTTATTGGATTATCAGGTTTTATTCTGTCGGTGATATAATCAGTTTTTTGTGGTTCTGGTAAATCAACGGTTTTCCCCCCTGGTGGTAATTCAGGCCATCCCAGTACGGTTCTAATAGAACTCTGATAGATATCTACGACGTATCCTTCTGTGTTTATCTCAATTGCGGATGATAGCGTCGGTTCATGAACTGTTATAGCGATTTTTGACTCTACTCCAGTAATCGATTTTATTCTACGCGCGAATTCATTATTGATTTGTTCGATTTGGTATGACCCTGTTGGTATCGAAACGACGTTCCAGTCTGGGGTTCCGTCGGGTTTATTCTTATTTGCAAACACTAAAGAATTATTGGGTTGTTGACCACCAAATGATTTTGATCTGATATTAGGCCAACTGTGATACACTCGTAGTTTTGCTAGCGCTATCTCCTTCACGGGGACTGGGCTAGGGAAATTCACACTAAACTCGGGTTCCGTTGATGTTATTGATATCATGCTTGTTTGTACTGGGTTCGTGTTCTCCACTATTTGTTGAAGTAATTCCATCGGTGTCGTCATTGTTATTATACTCATGATTTATTTCTAATTTTGGTATCGAGGAATCATAAATACTGACCATCACTGAGAACTCACAATCTGGTATGGTTGAGATTATTGAGATCATTTTGGTTTTTGGGTTTGTTTTTGGGTTCGTGTTTTCTGATTCCATCGGTGTTGTCATTGTTATTATATTCATGTTGTCGCTCTAATTTTGATATCGCTGAATCAAAAATACTGACCATCGCTGAGAATTCACTATCTGATATAATCGTATTATCGAGTGATGATGATATCAACAGGGATAACTGCGAATATGCGGTTGATGCAATATGAAATTGAATTAAGTAATTCTGCAGTTTACTCTGGCTGCATGATGATATCTTTTTTGCTATCCCGGTTGATATACCCCCGATTGTAGCCACCGCAGAAATGCAAATTGGAACTACGACCGGGGCAATCATTGTAACCGATGCAAGTATTATTCCGGCGCCAGCGAGAACGCTTGACACCGAGTACATAGTAATATCAATTGCGGTGATTCTTCGTCGGTATTTTTTTATTTTTATTTGATACTCCTCAGTGAGGGTTTTGAGTCTATTTTGAAATTCTCTGACCTGATCATAGCGACATTGCGTTGATGAAATCATTTTTATTTTAAAAACGCTAGCGTTTTCAATTGTGAAATCCGTAGGATTTTTCTTTCAATTTAGTTATTTACTTAAATCCGCTACGAATTCCACATACCAGGTTGCTGAAACCCTAATCAAATTTTTATCAGTAGCTGTTATAGTGAACTTTTCAGTTGTATCCTTGTCGATGATCGTTGAAATCGTATTATTGACCCCGGATGAACTCGACGATGATATATTAAATTGAGTTAATGGTGTTACTAGTGTTAATCGATAAATACCTTTAACGGTTGCAGTGATATCTAATTTATTGTTTGTAGGTGTCCACGCAAATGATCCGTGTTGGATTGTATATACTACGTTGTTGGTTTTCTCATGAGGAATTTTTGTTTTTTCAATGATTGTTATCATCCTCGAAAAATCACCTTTGATGGCTTCGATGAAAGTTTTTGTCTCATCGATGGATTTTTTAATATCCGGGAGTTTTATTTCAATTTTATCTAACGGGGTTCCAATAAATTTATCAATGATATTTCTACGAAATGATGTTAATTGTTTTCCGTGTTCTTCAATTTTAGATTGAAGTGTTGCTAGTTCCAACAGAGAATCGCCGAGATCAATTATTCTATCTGTAATAGACGAGAGGGGTAAGCCCGGTTTGAGTTTACCCTGATCGGAAAATAACGCGATAGTATCCTCGATTGCGTTTTGTTGTTTAACCAAAATATCATCCAGAGAAATATTACTGGTTTTCAATTTACCCTGATCCGAAAATAACGCGATAGTATTCTCGATTGCGTTTCGTTGTTTAACTAAAATGTCATTCAATGACACATCACTAGATTTCAATTTACCCTGCTTGTCCTGAAATACAACTATTTCGTTCGGGTCAACACTTGCTAAATTTAACGTCTCAGCTATTTCATCTTTGATTAGTTTTTTTACATCACCGGTTGCAGTGTCATCGGGTTTGGGTTTCAAAGATCTCCCCCAAATATCAATCATGTTATTGTAAAACTCTTTCTCTCTCTAAAAAGCGATTACTAGTGTATTCATTCACGACAACATGTGGTGGTTTTCCGCTTGGGTTACTCAAGGAGTTAGAAATAGCGTTAAGGACATTTAATACTTCGCTGCCACATATTGGTGGGTCAATCATCGTTTGTGTTGGTAGCGTAGAATACCATGTCTTCATTGGAAGGGTTTTTATATAACGCAAAAACTCTTTTGGTGGGGCTAATCCATATGAATCGAAATAAACAATCCCACGTGGATCAATAGCGTATGCAACCCAGTGAGTTCCGGGTCCGGTGCTGTTATCTAAATTAATGATTCCGGTTTCAACGCTGTTTGGTTGATGAGGTAATTGATCTTTCATAAAGACACCTCTGAAGTTTTTAATCGCGAGTTTTTTAGCAGCATCGAGTAAATCAAAATTGGACATGGGAACCATCGAAGATTTCTGAATTAATAAATCGTTCCTGGTAGTCTTAGACCCTTTCCGCTGTACCACGAATACGGGGTTCCTGGTAGTCTTAGACCCTTTCCGCTGTACCACGAATACGGGGTTCCTGGTAGTCTTAGACCCAATCCGTGAACGGATCGTCCCTTTTTTTTTATATCCTTTCCCAGTTGCTTTCTTTAGTGCCATTCCTGCTGCAGTACCAACGGCTCCTAACGCCGCTGCTTTAGCCACCGCTGGGGCTGCTGCTGCAATCAATGCTGGTATTGCAGCTAACAATGGAAATATACCGCCTGTTTTAATCATATTTTTGATAGCAGCCGCAGAAAGAGTAATCTGAACACCTTTTTTGGCTGCAAGTGCATCATTGAAATGTTTCACCTGACGAGTTGTCAGTGATAATTTATTTGCACCACCAGTCATTTGGTTGGGTTTCAACGTGATTGTGGTTCCACATCGCTTAGCCGATTCTGATTGCAATTTTTTGATTTGACCAGGAGTTAACGCAACACTAATAACACTATATGACATGTTATACATAATAGATTGATTCTAATGGAAAAATCCTTCGGATTTTCAATTACATGTTTTCCACTGGTGCATCTACCACTCTCATTCTTCCACCAACACCTTCAAGTAGCATTGATTTATCACTGAGAATGACAGCAACCGCTCTATAATCAGCAATAGCACCACGAGTCACATTAGCTCTAAAATGTATATCAACAACAGATTGTCTCATCAAATCGAGATGTTCCAGTGAGAAGTAATAGATCGGATACAGATTTTTAAAATCATATTGTGATATTTGCAAACCAGTATCCACATTTAGATCACGTGCCATAAATGACAACAGACGATGATAAACTCGTGCAATATGATTTTCTGTGTAATTAAGTTGTATATCCTCGGATGGTTCCTGTTGGCCGTTTATTCTCAGTGAGACGTCTTTCACACCTAATTGATCAAATATCATATGACTGAAACGTTGATCGCCAACTCGTGCGTTATCTTGTAACGCAATAAATATATGACGTGGCGCAGCAACACCTTGTTTTGATGCTAGGTTCCAAGTGAATAACCCGTTGATATTTGATTGTTTAACATCTGTACTCACGGTTAGCCAACTCAACAACGACTTTCCTCCTTGGTCCATAAATGATAGTAATCGTTCTTCTGCGGTGATTGCTGGAGTCAACACTGGCATCCACAATGATATTTTTGTTAAATTGACTTTACCGGCATCAGCATTTGGATTTGCATTGTCTGCTGGAATCCTCCAGATTGCGTCGTTATCATCACTCTTTCGTACAAGCGATACTGTATGCTTCGCCCCGTAGATAACTTTTCTGACGTTTCTACAGAATCCAAATATGTGATGCAGTGGAATCGCGCATGAAAATGATTTACGCGCTCCTTGCAACATTAAAATACGTGTTGCAGCTCCTAGATTGAAATTAACATCGTTGTTTATAATCATATCTTCGGCATCAATATTAGCGGTGCCAGCATTATTCTTTGGTCGTCTTACAACAAATTGTTTTCCTCCAGCGGTATTTGTAGCATCTTTTGCAAACATCATAGAAGGTCCTGCTGATCTTGTATAATCATCGGAATATCTCGCTAACCCGATTATTGTTGTAGCCACATCAACATCGCGATCTATCGCCTCAATTTCTTTTCCATCAATGAGATATTTTGCACTCTCAAATAACGCCATAATACCATTATTGACAAAACCGACTTGAGTACCAGCTGGATACGGTGCTGGTACAGCAGGAGTATCAGCAGTTGTTACAATTTCTCCTTCTACTTCAATAAACGCTTCACAGGGCAAAAAGTATTTACTGGTATCATGGACTTGAAGATCAATTCTTGCTCGACTATTTGAGTCTATTGCATGATAGGCGTAATATTGATAATCGCGTACAGAATCATCCTTGCCAACTGGGGCGTCTATATCAAACGCTGGATCATGTGACTTTTTGAACATTTTATTCTATTTATCAGAGTCTAAATCGCGATTTTCCATTTTCATCGTCGTAGTTTTTTAAAGCCACTTCCTGCTATCATATTTGCAATATTGCTTTGGTCGGGGGTTAAAACCATCGACGCTAATTTTTCATCTACTGCGTTATTTATAATTCTACTAACACTTGCAGGCATTTCCGCTGTAGACGGTAACGGTTTTGAAAATCCTTTGGATTTCATCCGTGATTTCACTAATGATGTTAATTTATTCTTCGCAGTTGAAAACGCTTTTCCAGCAAGATCTCCAACAGCACCAATACCCTTATCACGAATAACATCAATTGCTTTCATTCCTAATTGTTTAGCCAACGGCATCACTTTTGGAGCCATTCTCGCAAATAACCCTAAAATGGTATTACCTAAACCATCTCCGTAGTATGCTCTATAAACCGGAAACCGTGAATTAACTACGTAGACGGGGGTTGGTTTATCATGATTGTAGTGTATGATCATTATTTGAAATCAGAAACAATTTTTCAATTGTTATTTATCTAATCGAATGACTTTTCAATTCAGTCACTATGATACCCACTTTCCACTAACTCGCCAATGAAATCTCGATATGTGCTGATATCCATGATACCACCCTGAAATAATCGTCTACAGATATCGGCTGCTTCATTAATTATTTCTGGAGAGTTATTTCCAGCTCGTTTTCCTCCGATGAGAACCTCTAATCGTGATATATCACTGAGAACACTACCAGGACATGAAACGCTAGCGTTTCCAACTAGACCACTCCCCAGAAATTTCTTCTCATCGTATGGCTGTCTTATTTGGAGTTGAAATTTTCTCTTGAAGTCTCTGTATTCCTTCATCCTTCTATCTAAACTCCCAGTATTTATTTCATACACTATATCAGCCCATTCATTATATGACATTCTATAATCCGAATAATTGTCCGTGAAAAACTTCTCTTGTGAATCATCGCTGTTAGCAGCGAATTCACCTAAATTGTCTATATCCTCGTTGAGAATTTGTTGTTTAGCGCTCTCGGTAAATATAATTGATTTAGGTAGTCCACTAACTAGTTCTTCCTGAAATCCTTTAAATTTTCGTTCTGAAGCGGTTGATATATCCTGAGGAAGTGATTGCAAGGATTTTTTTGTTTGTTTAGTTCTTTTTGCTATTTTTTCTAACACAGGAATAAGACCCTCTTCTTTTCTTTTACCGTCAGGATCATCTCCCAGTATAGCACGCTCTATCCCCTTCGTTGCTGTTGTTACTGGTTTAAACAATTCTTCAGATCCCGCAGCAAAATCAGTCTGAAGACTCTGTCGTTGTTGTAGTTTATTCCGTACAGAGTCACGAATTGGTACAAATCTCTTAATTGCATCTAATCGTTCACGAGCCAATCGGGTTGTTAATGCTTCATTGACCATTATTTGAAATCAGAAACAATTTTTCAATTGTAAAACAATTTTTCAATCCCGACCTAACACCATCGTATGGTCATGGAAGTGTTATTTCATCGTGAGACAGCTTCGTTCATCGATGGCGAAACTATCAAAATTGTATATATAAATAAATAATACTGATAGTTTCGCCATTCTATTTTTGATCAATCCGACATATCGTCCATCGATTTTTGACATCCATTGAGGGTCGGCTAAAAAAAATGATAATGGTCGGGCAATCAAATAATGATAAATGGTCGGTCACAATCAAATAATGATAAATGGTCAATCAAAATTGTTCATTTTCTTGAATTAACGCCCGTAGGTTTCTAACTTTAGAATTAACCTCCTTTTTCAATTCGTATTCGTACCCCAATTCTTTTCGTATTCGTTCTACGATGGTATACAACGGAGCGAACACACTTACGTCACTGGAAAATGCGAGAGAGTCCCGAATAGAATTCTGAATTCTCTTGATGAGCGCATACTTCTTTGGTAGCATATACTTGTTAGTGCTAACTCCGTATTCTATATCCTGAAAATCAGACATGATTTGATCAGGATTTAACCCATCTGATAGTTCAATATCCCAACTTTTCAATTTTGAAATCTCGGATAAAATGCTATTCATGTTTTCAGAATTCATTATTCTATAATAATGATATATTTCTAAATGAAAAATATGACGCATTAGACGTAACTAAATCGAATTTTCTGTCCAGTCCCCTTTGAAATCGCAGATCGATAAATCCCCTCTGCAACTCTTCGTACTGAGGATCCACAAATATCGAAGTGCCTACCGGCGCTGGTTATCGATTGAAATACTTTTTCTTCGTTAGTTATCGTATTCAAAGATTTCACAGGTCTCTTCCCAACCGTTTTGCATTTTCCAGTCTTCCCTCGTTTGGAATTTTCACTTTGTGTGATAGCCTGCAGATTTGATAAAGAATTATTCTTTGGATTAGAATCGATATGATCAATGACAGAATCATCCTCGATCAATCCATAAAAACACTCAAATGCGAAACGATGATTGAGATAAGTTTTCGTTTCTCCCCCCTCCCTAACAGTAAATATCAAGTACCCTTGATTATTCACAACACCAACTGGTTTCTTCAGTCTGCGGTTTCTTACAACACCATCACTAGATGCTTCATAATTTGTGATCACAGGGTGTTGTCTGAATTCTTGGTTCATTCGTATACTAAATACTATTTGTCTAATTCATTGTTTGGTTCAATAATGAATCTTTCAATGTAGTCTTGAGGGGTTCTTATGATTTTATCCTTGATGTTGTCAGGGTCAAGGACCTTTTCAGGGTCAAAATTTCTGATTGATTGTCCATTTTTTATTCTTTTATCATAATAACGCTTCAACTCCCTGTATCGCTTACCACCGCAATTAAGACACAACTGAGATTTTCCCCTGACCCCAACTCCACATAGAATACAAGGTAACGGACCAAGGCTTCCACGTCGAAAGCTTTGCATATGATACCCACAGAACTCATTTCTGCATGATTTGTTACACGGGGTTACTGATCCAATCATAAGCCACTTACAGTGATTCATTATATAAAAATCTTTCATTTAAATGCTTGTTTTAATTATAGCATGAGGGAATTAAGGAGAACGCCTTCGAAAAATGCTGAATTCAATGCTGATAAGGAGTTTAAGAGATTATTAAAAATTAATCCTAAATTTAATATCGATAGACCCAAAAAACGTCCAAGAGACGGAAATATGAAAGAGTTTAAGAGATTATTAAAAATTAGTCCTAAATTTAATATCGATAGACCAAAAAAACGTAACAAACGTCCAAGAGACGGAAATATGAAAGAGTTTAAGAGATTATTGAAAATCAATCCTAGATTTAATCTCGATAAACCCAAAAAACGTCCAATAGACGGAAACATGAAAGAGTTTAAGAGATTATTAAAAATCAATCCTAAATTTAATATCGATAGACCCAAAAAACGTAACAAGAGATTATTGAAAATCAATCCTAGATTTAATCTCGATAAACCCAAAAAACGTCCAATAGACGGAAACATGAAAGTGTTTAAGAGATTATTAAAAATCAATCCTAAATTTAATATCGATAGACCCAAAAAACGTAACAAGAAATTACCCTGGAAAGATGCTCAATTCAATCTCGATATAGTTTCTAATACACCAAAGAATACAATTCTTGATAAAGCCATGATTAGTAAAATCAGAGATTGTTTTACTGAATTCAAACGTGATGGAGCATCTTATTGTTGGTCAACATTTCGAATTGATGGTGTTGTTGACGCTACCATGAATGATGAAAAAGCAGCAGTGATAATTTCACGTGTTGGGGAAAAACGGTATTTTTTCCGAATCAAATTCATTATTGAAGTCGATGGCAAATGGATTATTAGGGATAAATTTGAACCAATCCTCAAGAATAAAAAAGCTGTCATTGTGAGTAGAGATTCCAAACCAGGAATTCTAACCGGCATTGACAAACCATACTACGAAAGATCTTATCCCGTAACAGCAATGGTTTATGGGATATATCCGTTAAATGATAAACCCGATATCGCAAAACTAGCTCCTATGAAATATTCGTCAGGGCTTAATTGTGTAGCAGAATGAATAATAGAACACTTCACAAATGCATCCCGAGGAAATAAACTAACTGATCTGCGACGTAGGAAAATAACCGAATGGGAACTGACAGTGAAACAGCATGGTGCAAAGATTTCTGATATAGCTAAGTTAGAAACATCATTAAGATTTCCAATAACAGTTATGACGATAACCGGAGAGGTTTTATACGAACCGAAATATAACAAAAATGGAGCACCAATACAGATTATTGATCATAACAAACACGCGTGGACACCTGCGGTAACAGTATTTCCACGAGAACGAACCGTGAAATATATCCCTAAGGAGTTTGTCGAGGATGTTTTCTATGAAGAGAGATTATTTGATGCTATTCATGCGTTGTGTAAGGATGATCCTGTGTCAGTGTGGTTACTTAGAAGTGATGAAGATCCCGAAATAGGATTCGATCAATTTGTAAAACCAAATGGTGAATTATATCGCGTTGAAGAATTAGATAATAGAATGAGAAAAATCGCTAGTGATTTTTCACCGGAGAGTTTCCATGAAAAACTACTCACGGATAGTTTTACTATTCCATCAGTGGTAGCTCACTTCGCAAGAGAAAAAAACTCATGGCGTCCAACACGAAGTGATTTTCTCGAGGATGTTAAATTGAGTTGCGTCGAATTTGGTCATGGAGGACTGTGGAATACGAAATACTCACGTGATGGTATGATTTCAATTGATATAGCCGCGTGTTATCCCGGAAGTTTTCTCGGATATGGGGAATGTGCTGAGTACTTCAAACGATTTGGACACCCCACGCATGAAATGACTCGTGTTGCGATTAATGGACCATTGCCTGATTTTGATTTAACCGGATTCGCTCGTGTGATATCATTTGAATTAGCTACAGGGTTACATCCGTGTAGTTATGTTTGGCTCGGTAGACATCTATCTGAAAAGGCCTGGATGCCAATAGTGCTATTGAGATATATGATTGATTGTGGTATGCTAATATCGTTGATTGTTTCCGAGGCTATTATATGCTATCGAGCTCAGAAAGAAGTTTGGCTACCACAACCCGATCTAGATCGTATAATCAGCGAACTACGAAAACAGTGTCCAGATTTCAGTGAAGAAGAAATCATAAATTGGTCTAAGAAGTTATTTGAAATTAAAAAAGAACAAGCAAAGGATCTCGGACGAAGAATAATCGGTAAATTTACCCAGGGTGGACGATACGACAATGCAAAATATTCTTCGCGGTTGATCATAGATATCGCTGAATACGATTTTATTGTAGCGGATTTAATGAAACAGGGAAAACTTGTATCCCGTAAGGATGCTTTTCTATCCAATGGTGAGAAAATGGGTACGGTTGTTACCTACTGTGATGGATATAATTCCCAGTACACACATTTGAGAAGTTCAATGCTAGCCTATGCTTCTATTAATCTATTTTCGATGATAAATAGATTTCCTAATACCGCGGTTAGAGTGGCCACTGATTCGATGTATATACACAATAAGTACAAATCAGCTGTAGCTAAATTCACAGATCCCGAAGAAAATTGGGGGCGTTGGCGATTTAAAAAGGAGATGCTACATGAGTATTGTGAATCCGCAGACGTTGCCATGGATGATAAATATCTTTGTTGTAACCGTATTGAAAATCAATCAGAATTTTCTAATGCACCACCGGTATCTGATCCAGTATGTAGATACAAGACAGTTTATTTAAACGGTTGTGGTGGGTCAGGAAAGACAACTCGTGCAATTGAATTATTTCGTCGGTCAACCATGATTGTGCTAACACCGACTCACAGACTCGCCAGAGAGATCATACAGCGAGGGGTAAATGCCTGTACTTACCATAGTTTCTTTCGATGGAAGGGTGACAAATGGACTCCTGAGCGTATGGGTGATAAATTCATTCCTGAAATCATCATTTGGGATGAAATATGCACAGTGTCATTAGATGTATTACAAACATTTCTTGAGTGGTTGTTAAACAAAAACACAAAAGTCGTCATGTGCGGTGATCACGGCCAACCACCACCATTTGTCGGTGCATCTCCACATGAATGGCTAAGGGGTTTTGTAGACTATTATGAAGAAATTACCACTGATTATAGATCACTTGATGAACGATTACGAGAATTCAAAGCGCTAATTAGATTACAACCGGATAGAATCCAATGCGAAATAGCGCGTGAAGTGATTTCAGAAACTCCAATGAATGATTTCTGGGAAACATGGAGACCAAATGATTTGATAATTGCAAGTAGAAAAATAGTCAGGGACACACTTCAGATGAAGTTATTTGAATTACATAAAGAAAAATTTTCAACGCTTCCAGTACCCCTTTGTTATAGGCCATCGGATACACGAAAACAGAACATTGAAGTTGATATTCCAGGACAGAGTGAAAAACAAATTCTCGTATTAAATGATATTGTGCTGGTTGATATCAATGTCGTTGAAGATGCATTGCGTGCTAATAAATCCCCGTGGACGCTAGGATACGCAGCAACAATACACTCTTCACAGGGATTGACTATATCGGATACAATTGTTTGGATGGTGGATAATCACATCGAATGGTCGAATTTAGTCTATCTCGCAGTATCCAGAGTACGAAAAATAAATCAACTTCGAAGAATTGTTTTCGATGATAATGACACAACAATGGATGATATTGATGTTAAAATTATTGATAAAAAACTCTCCGGTTACAAACAACAGGATAAAAAAAAACAACGAGAATTTGATATTGATGCTGAATTAATAATTACGCTGAAGAAACAACAGAATAATCACTGCGCGAGTTGCAATTGTATAATGCGTTGGCAGTATTCGGATAAGGATCCTCGCCAATTCACCGTAGACAGAAAAAATAACAGTCTCGGTCATGTCAGAAATAATGTGATGTTGACTTGTCTTGAGTGCAATAGACGGAACGGTGCTAGTTAAGACCATGCGGTGGCAATTGAGTATCCTCGGGAATTACCTGTAGTTGTTGTCGAGTAAATCCTCGTTGAGGGGCAGTTGAATCCAGTTTATAGATTGCTGGTCTACCAGTTGATCGTGTTATAGTAGATATCTTGTGTGCAGTAACACTCCAAATAGGATCAGTAGCCCTTTTTCTACCCCCTTCAAGCTCTCCTGGTTCGTATAAATACCTAACAGTGACATTACTACCAAGAATTGGTTCTTTGAAATCTTTTAGTGGTTGTACGGGTATAGACTTCTTTTTAATCGCGTTGATAGGTTTCATGTTGATTGTTCTAGTAATCTCGTTATTCAGTGCAGTAATCACAGATGGTAATCTTTTAACCCATTCACGGGATCTTTTTTCTTGGATGAATTCTTTTGCGTATTGATATCCAAATAACCGCTCAGCAATCGTCCGATTAAATCGTTCTACAATGGCCTGATCGCGATGTAGCGCAGTATGCCCTCGTCGTATGGTGACATTATGATGTTTCTTTGTAGATAACACTGCACCCTGAAATTCCTTGCCAGGATCAACCTGCAATAGATTTGGCCAGTGCAGAGGACCTCGTCGATAAATCCTTTCAAATGCAGAAGCGACTTCAGTGGCTGATTTTGTTTTTAACGGTTCTGCTTCTTTGTATCGACTTGCAATATCAACTACGGTTAAAGCGTATTTGTAACCACGATCATGTGGCAGAAATAATATATCAGCCTGATGAACTTCATTAGGAGCGGTCACATCAAAATGCGAGAATTGAATTTGTTTAGGCGGTGGTAGATAAATTTGCCATAGTGCCTGTTTGGATAACCAATTAGCCGCAGTGGTTTTTTCACTTTTGCAGCGCTAGCGAGTTTATGGACTGCTGATTTACCCCTCCAGTATCCTCTTGGGGAATAATAAATAGATTCCATATTATTAATTACCGGCACCTAACATCAATTTGCTTTTCATAGCCGATTTTATTAAAAATGAAGCCAATTTTTCTTTGAAGGATTTATCAGGAATAGCATTTAACGCATGAATTAATTTCACATCCGCGAGATGCCTGTTTTGCAGATTGCTGCTTTTATAAGCAACATCATGAAGGTGACAGGCCTTATCAATGGCGTTTATTGGTTCTTCACCGGGTCGGGACTGATTTTGATCATTGAGTCTGATATCAAGTCTGGTTCCCGGTCCACAGTAGCTATATCCTGGAAGGTGCTTTTCTCCGGGGTACTTTGCCCATGGGGTTCCAGGGAGCTTTGCCAATTTGGCTGCGATATCACCTCCTCGTTTTTTTTAAAAACATCTCCGGATTGTAAAATCTTTGATTTTGTAGAAACAAATCTGAACTTTTTAATACCACATGTTGCACATCTACCAGAAAGCGCTGATCGGTTATTTTTAGTTGTAACCGTCGTCACATCATCTGTGCCAGTACGCGTTTTACACTTCACACAATATAGATCCATAATTTATGTATAGAAATATGGATATAATTGATTTTTCAGCGACTAAAGCAAGAGAACCGGTTAAGCATCATGCAGCGCTACCAAACTCTATCCGGATGATTATAATCGGGCCATCTGGATCCGGTAAAACGCAATTGTTACTCAATTTAATAATGAGATGGATGAAGTGGGATAAGTTGTATTTAATTGCCCCTAGCGTAGATGATCAACGATGTTATGAAGTGCTAAAAGATTTTAATGAAAACGCTTCAGAAATTAAGGGTGAGAACGCCATTGAATTTATAACCGATATCGATGAAGCACCGAGTATTGATGATATTGATGGAGATATTAACAATTTAGTCGTATACGACGATATAATGTTGGATAAACAAAAAAATCCTGCTAGGATCTTTTCCCGGGGGCGTCACAAAAACACTGACGTGATATATGTCACTCAACGCTACACTCAGGTTCCAAAAGTCATCAGAGATAACTGCAATATTCTTTCTGTATTCAACGGCGTTGATACACATACGCTACGAAATATTTGGCAGACATGGTGTTCTGATATGGACTTCAATCAATTTCGAGATTTCTTTAGTCATGCTCAGTCGACTCCGCACGGATTCGCAACAATAAATCTACATGATCCTCGGACACGATATCGTATCGGACTGGATCAAATATTCGGTTAAAATCATTTATTATTTTTTGTTAACCCATAGCAGCAGAGAGGGTGGATGACCACATCGTTGCGACCAAAATTGATTAAAAAATCGTAAAATCTCCGTTTTCATTTTTTTAGTTAAAATGAGATTTCGTAGGGAAGGCTCGTTAAGATTTCAATCAATTTTTTGTCTGAAAACGTTGTAGGGTTTGCCCCTGAGATATTTTTTTTTGGTTAAAATGAGATTATAGGACGGCTCGTTTTAGGATTTCAATCAAAATTTGTCTAAAAACGTTGTAGGATTCACCCTCTCTGCTGCTAATATAATTTAACTAATTCATTTTCTTCTTAACTTTGTACGGGCCATGATATCTAATCTGAAGAAAAGTAAGAAGAATGAACAAGAGTAACACAACTCCATTATCAGACTCAAAAGTTCTCTCCCTTTTAGTTCTTTCAAACCATAGTTTCATTTTTAACTTTAATTGATTACTTGACTTGGTCTTAGGTAAGGGATTCACACAATCTGCCATAATTCTACCAAATGATTCGTCAAAGGCAGGAATAGGTTGCAGATGAGCCTTAGGAATCTTCTGATTGTTTTTTCCTACCATCTGACAAGTATGACAAGATCTACAGTATTTGGCAACATCACTTTTGATTTTTGGTCAATAGAAGTGAGTCAAGATCTTGTGATACGTTTTATTAATCTCTAAATGACCAGCCAAAAGAGTTTCATGGGCCAAAGTAAGTATTTCCTGTCTGTAAGGTTTTGGAACTACTATTTGATTGTTCACTGACCACTCATCACCAACAGGTAGCTCGGAAGGTCTCCATTTTCTCATAAGAATTCCATTTTTAATGAAATAACAGACAGGAACTTCAGTGACTTCATTCTCATTTATGACCCATTGAAACAAACAGGAGATCTCAGGATCTTTTTCCTGTTCAACGACAAGTAACTGTCGTTTATCACCCTGATTAAGAGAATGAGTTATTAAAAGAGGATCACTATGATCAATACCTTCTGATTGATCTAAACCATGAGTAAAAGTGATCTCATCAAAAACCTGACCTATACAAGCGCCAGTTGAAGGAATGCTGCCTTCTATAGCACCATTCTCAAGATCATCACCCTGATTAGAATAAAGAGAATGAGTTGTCAAAAGAGGATCACTATGATCAATACCTTCTGATTGATCTAAACCAAGAGTAAAAGTGACCTCATCAAAACCCTGACCTTTACAAGCATCAGTTGAAGGAATACTGGCTTTTTCAACACAAGCATGACCCAAGCAGGTGTCAGATAAGGGAATACTTCCCTCAATAACATAAACCTGACCCATGCATATGTCAACGAAGGGAATACTGACCTTTTCAACTTCATTCTCAAGAGCTTTCTTTACCATAGCTCTAGTAACTGTACAAGCTTGAAATATATCAGGGATTTCTTTTTCAATTGGATCAACTTTCTGATCCAAATTAGGCTTGTCAGTTACAGGTGGATTAACCACAACCTTGTTCCCAGCTAAGTCGTTACCTAGCAATAAATCTATTCCCTCAACAGGTAAAACCGAGACCGTTCCGATTGTCACAGGTCCTGATACTAAGTCTGATGACAAATTTACACAATGGAGAGGAACATTAACAACGCCGCACTCTACTCCCTGAATAAGAACACTTTTATTAGAAGAAGACTTCTCAGAAAAAGGCAAAGTACCTGATAATAAAAGACTCTGAGAAGCTCCTGTGTCCCTTAAAATTTTAATAGGGGTGGGATTGGCTGAATCACCCAAGAGTGATATAGAACCCTTCGATATGAATGGTTCATAATTCTCCATATCAAAATCAGACTGGGATTTATTAGACCCAACAATTGTATTGCTTTCAGTACATGACTGTGACCTTGACCTCTTGGAAATAAGAGCATTTGGAACAGGTCTATCTTGATTCTGATGCCTATTTTTCAATTTGTAGCAATCAGAAATAACGTGTCCTTTTTTCTTGCAAAAGTTACACGTCGGAAAGAGACAAGGATCCAGAATCAAACTTCTCTGAAGTCTGATTTTTGAAAGTTGTGTTAGTTTGAGTTTTAGAAGGGCTTGAATTAGGCGGAAATACTTTTCTGCCATTAAATTTTTGAGTAGAAGTCTTGTTAACAAAAGGAACTTTATGTGTCAAAGAATATTCGTCAGCAGCTCGAGCAGCATTTTCCAAGGTTTCAATCTGATGCTCTTCAAGATACGTTTTAACATCACTATGGACACAGTTTTTGAACTCTTCAATTAATATAATTTGCTTGAGATTTTGATAATCTTGCTCAACTTTCTTGGCTAAACACCATCTATCAAACAACTGCTCTTTTTGTCTAGCAAATTCGACATGAGTTTGTCCAGCTTCTTTTCTGTAATTTCTAAATTTTTGCCTATAGGCTTCAGGAACTAGCTCATAACCTCTTAAAATGCATTCTTTAACTACATCATAGTCACCACTTTGCTGAACAGACAGTGAAGTGTAAATCTCACTAGCCTTACCAGTAATTACACATTGTAGTAACTGAGTCCAATTCTCTCTTGGCCACTTTAAATTTTCTGCAACTTTTTCAAAAAGAATAAAATATTTGTCTACTTCTTTTTCTTTGAAAGGGGGCACTAATCTAATATTCCTTGCTAAATCAAAATTTTGATTTGAAGTATGATGGTGATTCTCACCTGCCAGCTCTATTTCTTTCATTTTAATTTCTTTCTCAATTTGCATCTGCTCTTTTTGTAATTCAAATTGTCTTTCTTTCTCCCTTTCCTGTCTCTCTCTCCTCTTTCTCTCTATCAATCAGCATCTGCTCTTTTTGTAATTCAAATTGTCTCTCTCTCTCCTCTTTTTCAAATTGTAATTGTTTCTCTTTCTCCTCTTTCTCTCTATCAATCCGCATCTGCTCTTTTTGTAATTCAAATTGTCTCTCTGTCTCTCCTCTTTTTCTGATTGTAATTGTTTCTCTTTCTCCCTTTCCTGAAATTCCAGTTTTTTTAACTCTAATTCACTCTCTCTCTGAAATTCCAGCTTCTTTAACTCTAATTCCATCTTGAATTTAAATTCTAATTCCTTCAGTTTAATGTCAGAGTCTGGTGTAGACTTACTGACTGGAATCAAAGCACTTTGTTCCAAAACATCCTATTGTACCAAATACTGGACCAAAATCTTTTTGATATCTTGTTTCGTTAAAGAAGCCTTGACTTCAGAAATATCATATTTTCTGGCAAGTTGAACCAACTCGTCTTTTTTGAAAAGATCTAATTGCTCCTGGGTAGGATTAGAAAGAAATATTTCTACCTTAGATGTCATTTTGATACAAGCGTGTTAGTCTCACTAAAGATTTAAAATTTTCAAAAACTAGGTGAAATTCTAATTTTAATTCAAATTTATCTCAAATCTCAATCCCGGACGAGCCCCCAATTCTATGTTACATGCTTAGGCTCGAATAAGCAGCAACACAGAAAAAGTGAAAACTAACAAGCTTGTATAACTTTAACAATGATTTATTTAGTACAATTATTTTCATAAAATAAAAAAACTTACAGTTTTAGAGAATCAAATCCAACATTAATCCAATATAGAATTCACAAAAATAATCCACTAATGGAATTGTAAGAGTCCTGATAAATAAATGTTTTAATAGTTCCAGGTTCGAATCTTGACGATGTAATCCAAAATGGCTGACAATGTCACGTGATGCAGTTCTTGTTTAATTTATCATCCACATGAATTATGAGCACATGTTTTCTCCTCCAAAGAGATAATAAATCCTCTTTCTTCAATGAATTGACATAAAGTCCAGAACAAGATAACACTCAAACATGAAATACACAACTTAATAATAATAAAGCCCAAGCATCTACTACTGTTAGCTTCCAAAACACAGCTTTATATATGTAATTCCCTCGTAAACAAAAAGGAATCATGTGATTCTGGAAGGTCATAGAAAGAAGCTACCTTCTCCAAGTCACGTACTGAAAGCATAAACCAGAAGAAAAATCAGCCACTAATTACTAAAAATAAAAAGTTGTCCTTGAAATTAACCAATAGTTTTAGATGCTTGTTGACAATATCTAAAGCAAGGTCAGATAAAGAGGTAACCAAGCCAAGGTCAGCCTGTTTACAACTAGAATCCAGGTCAATCTGAATTTTCTAGAAAAAATCTCCCAATTAATGAATAAACATTAAACCCTAAATGACAAATTTGGATTTAACAATAAAAAAAAAAAATAAATTAAATCCAATAGCCGTAACACATGAGAAACAGACAAGACATATACACAAACATCAAACTGAGTAAGAAAATAAACGCACCACACTTATATAGGGGGCTAAAGAAACTTTATATAGGTATTGGGTCTACAGTGAATTATGGGCACTAAGTAAGGATAAGACATATTACTGGATTAGTGATTTAGATGCATCTTTAAGAAAAAATAAAGTAGAAATAGAAAATCTTCTTGTACATTGGGCTAGAGTTTGGAGGCATTGGTCTGACATCAACTCTCCTAAGGTACAGAGTGTCATCTTTACGTACCTGCACAACGCCTGGCTTACGGGCGAAGTGGCACTTAGAAGACGAATGATTCAGGCCCCTGTTAGCTATGCAGAAATGCCCCGTTCACAATAAATCATACGATGACTCAATGCGACAAAACAAAGGAAGAAAGGATCAAACTTCTTATTGAAATAATGAAGGTAGACAAGTACGACAGACGTCAAATACTATTCCTAGACGGAAATTTTAATAAAAAACTAATACGACAAATTACGTTATATATAACGAGGACGCTAATAAAATGTGGACCACTGATGAATGTTAGGAAAAGAAAAGAAAAAATTATATTTTCTATTATATAAAATAGTTCAATTCATACTGTAAACCTTACCGGGGAAAGTACATTAATGAGGACGCCATGGGGCTATAGCGAAGTGAGCAGGCCTATGGCAGAGTTTGGAAAAATCACCCCACTACTTCTAATGTTACTTAATTGTGCACTTCCTTTTCTCTGGATACTAGATCCATTCTTTTTCTTTCATGTCTAGATCCCTCATTAGACATGAAACCCATTAAAAGGTAAACTTAAACAACTTTTGGCATTTTTTGAATAATTAATATAAATAAACAAAGGACGGCCCTAATTGAATCGGGAATTGTACAACTAATAAATTCGTACATTTCCCGACTCAAGGCAGATGGACCTAGAAAATTTAAATTTTATTAGAAAGTAAATTGAAGCACCGTAAATATTTAATTAAATACACTTCAATTTTCATAAAATTCAAAATTAATTTAAACTATATCCAAATAAAGAGACTTGTGTGATCACCCACATAGAGATAAATCACAAAGTATGACAACTTTGACAAGAATTTTAATAAAAATGGCTATCCTTAAAATAACACAAAGTATAGACTTATATATAGCAACATACAAATAGCACCAACACAAACAGCAAACACAAGGATACTAGGCGACCACTAGCCAATGTCAAATAAATAGAGAGCAAAATTAGAATACTAGTTTTGGGTGGATCAAATCCCATCTAGTAATGATCTACCTAAAGATACACTAGGGAAGAAAAATACCCCTTTTCAAACATATAACCCCGATGGGGAAAATTAAATGGGGAGATAAATGGAAAATAAAAAACAACCAAAACAACATATCAGGGGGAAACACACACAAACATAAAAACTTTTTACTTATTTTTTTGATTGGTGGGGGGGGGGGCACATGTCTGGTGGCCCCCCCCCAAAAAAAAAATTTTTAAAAAAAAAAAAAAATTATATTTATAAGATTACTTAAAATTGTTTTTATCGAAACACGATCGTGTCAAGGGTTAAGAATGTTTTTTTTTTAAGCTAGCTTCCCTTTGATTAAAGTCAGATCTCAATTTCACATATGACAGTGTTGACTTAATTTGTCTTGTTATCTGGAATAAAAACATTTACTCATTTCATTAGTATAATGATGAGTATTTAGGATGAGTATAATAAACAAATGTATCAATACTCCTTTTGTTTCTTACCAGTTCAATATAGTACGTATTGCCGTTTTTCGATTGTTAAGCGTCTGCAGTCTCCAAAAACTGAAATCCATGTTCACATGAAATCAGGCGCCAAAAGTACCGCACTATATCATTTGCATTGGGCTTAATTAATTGTACCCCTTGCTGGCATCATCAGTTTGCCATTATTACAAAATTATTTTTATTTAGAATCACTAATTAACCTATTAATAAATGTTATGAGTCGTATTTAAGAAATTTACAGTGACACCGCTGAGAAGTGAGATGATAACAAATAATCAGAAGTCACTTGCCTTATTATTGGTTACATGTTCGCACACGAGAGCAGTACCTGAGGAAGAACGCAAATTGTGTGTACTATATAAACGGAGTGTAACTGTCTTCACATATTACCGACATTGTAAGGACGTTATAAATAGCAAGTAGTTCATCTATTATGATGACACTCAACCAGTTTCCAAAGTGTCGAGGACTACTGTGTAAGTCCGCACAATGTAATCACATCCTCGAGATGATGGTGTGCAACCATTATCAGGTCCTCACAAGTACACACACACACACACACACACACACACACACACATATATATATATATATATATATATATATATATATATATATATATATATAGAGAGAGAGAGAGAGAGAGAGAGAGAGAGAGAGAGAGAGAGAGAGAGAGAGAGAGAGAGAGAGAGTGAGAGAGAGAGAGAGATTTATAGATTTATAGATATATGCAGATAACAAACGCTTTTCGATGGTGAAGTCATATGTATCCATTTCTCCATTTCTTGTTTTTCCAAGACGTGTGTGTGTGTGTGTTTCGAGTGCTAGCATATGCATTGATGTTTTTTTTTTCTTACCGAAACGTTTACATAATTATATGTTCCACACATGTCATTACTTTGACGTTTTATCAACTAGGTTATAATGAGTAACCAGTCTCTAAGATATGCGACAACTCAGTAATCATTGAATTACCTTGCGTTATTGATCGTGTGCACATTATCTGTCCTACTTCTTCACCGTAGTTCTATTTTTAGCAAACTATAATTACGTACCTAGATAACGGTCTCTAACAGCTAGGATGTAGCGAGGAGTATTAAACAACTGGCTGTACACTGGAAGTAACATTCATGCTTATTATCATCTAAGGAATCGGTGTGGCAGCAGACTGTGTTCCATTTAAAATTCGTGTGATTTGATTCCAACAATGGCCTCAGCTAATGAATATGCAGAAGACGGAATAACATGTCCAATATGCTTTGGGGTTTTCAGTGTGCCACGACAGCTTCCATGCGCTCATAATTTCTGCGAAAGCTGTCTACAGTCTCTTATAAAAACGGAAAAAGATGATGATGAATTGAGCTACATCGAGTGTCCAATTTGTAAAAAAGCCGCACATCCTCCTATAAAGGGTAAACCGCTCAAAGAATGGGTATCACAGTTTCCGGTCAATGCAGTTCTTGAATCACTCCTACCGACGAAATCGAAAGTTGATCGTCTGTGTGATGCTTGTAAGTTTGAACGTGTTTCTAACATGGCTGAGGGGCTTTGTGTGGTATGTGAGGAAGCCATGTGCGGAGATTGCATGCAAGTACACAGAAAACAGAAAATGACGAGGAGTCATTCAGTTGTTACTATTAAAGAGTTACCAAGCAATCCACAAAATGTAATGAAATTTGCCGAAGGATTTACTTGTTCTGATCATCACGGAGAAGAAATAAAATACCACTGTAAAGAACACAGTGTCGCGTGTTGTGGTATATGTTACTTTGCCTATCATAAAACATGCACGAGCGTGTCTGACTTGAGAGACGAGCTACCTTCTCTATTAAAAGAAATAAGTCCCGGCCATATTCTTGATGAACTGAAGAAAGTAGAACATCATCTAAAAACCTTTTCAGAAAAGAACGAGTCAAATATTTACGATCTTAAATCTGGCCTTAATGCAATCTACAAGCAACTCGGAGAAATCAGAAGCAAAATCAATGCAGTCTTAGATGATATTGAGAAAAAGGTAAAGATGGAGGGAAACCAAATATACGAAGAGGAGTCCAGTAAAAGACAGGAAGAACATAATCAGTGCTTGTCCTTGCAGCATGCTGTGAGAAATTCTCACGTTCTCCTTGACACATGTAATAAATACGGGACAGACCTACAAAAGTTTATAATGTCACAAACGATGACTTCACATCTCTCGTCATATTACACTCGAATTAGAGAAAAATACGATAGGACTAAAACAGTTGACATACAATTAGAGTTTACTCCACTGGTGGATTCTATTATATCGCTTCCTTTAGACGATGTTGGCAAACTTGTCAGTGAGGAAAGCTCGGAACGTCTCCTAATACCAAGCCTCTGGAAGCCAGCGAAAGATTGTCAGGTTGTGAAAGCTGATGTAATTGACATTAAAATTTCTGGTGGTAAGATTCCATTTTACAATGGTGTTGCAGCCCTTCCTGATGGCAAAATGATACTTGTTGATTACAGTGGCCAATGTATTTTATTGAGTCCTTCGTACCAATTCATTACACGTTGTACTTTAACAGGACAGGTATGGGATATTTGTGTGATAGAAAACCATGAAGTGGCCGTTACCATGTGGGATCAAAATAAAATCCAGATTCTATCAGTTAAAGATGACATAATTTGTGCAGAACAACCGATAATAATGAGGCATCGTTGCTTTGGAATCACATCAGCTGGAAAGAGGTCTATTATTGCCACAGGAAGTTGTGGTGTTAACAAATATTACTGGAGTACGATTAGCATGGATGGAGACGTTAAGTCATTTCATGAGTTTGACTGTCCATCTGGAAGCTTTAACTACATAGCGCTTGATAGGAGCAAATCAAGAGTGTACATTACGTTGCCTGGAAGCAGTTCCCTCATCTGTTTTGATAATAACGGAAGGAAACTTTTTACTTACAGTCCTAACAATCTTAAAAGGCCCAGGGGAGTTGCCGTGGACAGAGATGGCAACATTTACGTTCTTGGATTTGATTCCAACAACATTCATCAGCTGTCTCCTGATGGCTCTGTGCTGCAAGTAATAACAGCTGGAGTGCCGCAAAAGCCATTAAAAGTCTGCTTTGATGAAAGTAGGGACACATTTTTTGTCACAAGCGAGTCGGATGGAAGATATCTGCATGTTTACAAACTAAAATGACACAAAACATCAGAGAACTAATGGTAGGGATTTTGCTATATATAATGTTTGACATAAATGGATGCAAATATAGACAAAATAGTGATGTTATCTCAAATTATTTGTGTTGAGAAAAGCTAAAAATGTGAAATCTACAAAGCGATGTGTGACATCGAAATTGTAGTTATATTCAACCGCTATTATTTCAGTCAGTATCTCTTATATAAGTCTGTGATCAAACGTGTACATTTACAAATATACATGTTTAGATGCGATATGTTATGTAATATGAACCATTTTCGTCATATATTGCAACTACCATGCTTTGCTACTTACAAATAATTAATTACTTTTAAATATGATGTCACTGCATAATACTGCAAATTCATATGTAACACAATACGGAGTGATAGTGACGAAAGTTGGGGGAAGTGTTATGAATTAGTGGCAAGTAAATTTAAAAATATCACGCATTAATAACTTTGAATCAAGGATATGCGACATTATTATTCAATGACTGATATATATATATATATATATATATATATATATATATATATATACCACCTCTCGCTATATTTTACCTCTCGCCATACTTTGTTATGGTTATTTATTTTCTTAGTCACTGCCACCTAAATATAGTCTTTCTCTCCGCAACATTGAGAATATACAAAAAAGTCTTCTGTAGACACTGAATAGACACATGGTGGATGTCAGCAAATCAGGGTTAATGAGCTGTGGACAGTGGCGTAGCGACCGTAAAGGGGGGCAGGCGGGGCATTCGCCTCGGGCGCCGGTGGCTAAGGGGCGCCAAATGGGGCCCAAATAGGCCCAAAGTATCAACATAACTGCGCAACAGGGGCAGCCGAGGGCGCAAATTTGGGTGTTTTGCCCTGGGCGCCAAATATCCTCGCAATCGGATTGACTTCGCAATGTGCAGGGCATGCCGAGACTTCCTCCAGTTACCGTATATAACTGGAAATAACGTTGCTTCGATTATTTCAGTCTGGTAGACGCAACATTGAATAATACTAATCTGTACAATGGTTGACTCAATGTTTGTGAGGTACATGATTATAAGTTTATCTTATCTGAGGTTTAACTGTAGACCGTTAGAAAGGGAAACTGCAACACAGTCGCTGTTTCGCTCATCAATACAATAACTACATCACCATCGTTCGCGCCAATTATTTCAGGCGGCGTGATCGCTACACAAGTACTAATATTGCTTGCCATGATTGATGAAGTTTCCTCAAATAACGAGAAAAATTCTGACACTTCAAATGCAAAAGTGAGAAGTGTTGAAAATCAGGGAACACTGCTAATAAATGTTCTGTGTAGCGTTTCGTGCGTACTAAAATTCCTCGCTCGTTCGTTAAGTTAGGATACTGGTAGAGAAAATGTTCCAAGGAAATCATCATAGATCACCACAACTGATTAAGAAAGTGTTAGATATGTTGTGAAATAATTTGATCCTGAATTCATGATATTTCGGGATTATTGCACTGGTATTTCTCGGGATTATATCGATAATATATCTCACGATGTCACAATATAAAACTTCGATAGCTTTGTTCGAGCAGCTGGCTAAAATATATGTGTTCCGATATTATACGACTTAGAATTTGACAATTCTGTAGTAATGACATAACCTATTTTTTTTATATAGTATCGTACTTTAAAAAGATAAACTTGAATTTATTTTTCCAGTTTAAATTACAAGTTTGGCGGCATATTTTGAACATAAATGCAATGTTTTTGTTAATCATTTTGTTACGTGTGTTCATGAGAATGCTCTCACTCTGTACATGGAACATGATGCAGTAATTATGTGTCACTCCGTTGTTGTGGAATGTGAAACAGATAAACAGTTAAGCTTGAGTGGAAATATGCAAATCCAGTTGTATAATGATCAATGCTGGAACTCAGAATCGAGGTGTGTTGATGCTGGGAATGTAATGCAGTATATACTGCATTTATACTGTACTAGTATTGCATAATTACGTCATCAACTGCATATTTAGTGCATGCTATAATTATTGAAAAGGATATACCATGCTGAAAGCGACATTTGTTATTGACTGCATATTATATCTAGAGTCTCAAGCGAAATATTCCATTTCAAGAAAACTAAGGCATGTAATTATTTGTGTCAGTGTAAAAAATTTATCTCATTCAACAATGCATTGTCATCTTCAAGTAATCTTGATTTTACAGGTAAAACATATATATATAATTTATGTCAAAAGTAAATAGTGATTACTTATAAATTATCTTTATTGTCTTCTTTCAATTTTATTATGTCAAATATTTTCTCAGGTTGCGTTAAGGTTACAGTATAATGGTTATAAAAAAGTTAAGAAATTATTTTGTCTGTATTGAATAAATCTGTCTTCTGTCTATCTATCTATCTATCTATCTCTCTCTCTCTCTCTCTCTCTCTCTCTCTCTCTATATATATATATATATATATATATATATATATATATATATATATATATATATCTGTCTGTTCGAATTACCGACATCCCAGTTTTGCTTGTGTTTGACTATTAGACCGAAGAGTAATGACGTAGTTCCATTGATGACTTTGAGTTACATATTCTTATCATGGAAATACCATAACATAGTTTTATTCAAACCAAAACCAAAAGCTAAATACGATATATGTATTGATAACGTGCAGTGATGCCTGTTTCCTCTTGGTAAAACCAGGAACGACCTTAAACCTATTTATCTGAGTATGCGTGCGCGGATTGGAGATGTTCGGTATTACTGGCTTATCGCATTATTTATTTACCTTGGTTCGCACCACGATATATTTTCACCCGTTTTTGCAGTCAGTTCGCTTTGTTTATTAACTCTCCCTAATAAACATCTAGTACCTGGTGTAAACATACCACTAAAGGTTTCCCTGCCTATTACATAAATAGTCTAGCTAGTAAATTGTAGGCTTCAATGTAAAAAACTCATTTTTTATTAACAAACTTTGTAATGTCTGCATAATGACATTGACGTTGTCAGGTGTAGTGTAGGTTTAGGTACAGTATTTAGATGGCAACTTCTTTTACAACAGTGAACATACACGTAACAAATTCATCTAATGTTAGTGGAAGGTACTGACCATATAGTTTTTGGGTGGGGATGAAGTGCGGACTGCGATTGTCTTTAAAGCCCAGATAGTTAATAATTTAATCTCAAGAAAATTAATGTCTTTCAGCTAATATTATGAATATAATATAACGTTAGTTTGCTTTAAATAAAATAGATACTGTTTCCAGCTCTTTGAAATCCGGAAATACAAGGAAAATGCCATGACCCTGCACAGAAATTTAAATTGTTGGCCACTAACATAATTTTAGTACACCATGGTATGTATCGTGGCATGTTCAGAACTACCACGGTACAAACTATTTCGCGGCACCCAACTCTAATGAGCACCCATCGGGGCGAATAAAATAAGGACCAATGGAACGCCGTGGCTGTCTTATATTTCAAATTAGTTTAATTTAGGGTCAGCAGATATGATTTGGGGTAAAATAATTAATTCAGATGCTTTTTGAAGCGTTATGCCAGGTCAACTCAGCCATATATGAGGTTGCAAAGCTATGATGTTTTATCAATATAGTCTAATGTAAGGTTCACCAATCATGAGATGATTTCAACTTTACTTAATGTTTCCTTCATTTGTCATCATCTGGGGGTAGAACTAGTTTAAATGCTCCTTTAGGTGTTATGGGAGGTCAGCTGACCTTATACAGGTTTGTAAAGTCATGGTATAATTTTAACCCAACTTAATGTAAGAAACACCATTAATGATTTCAATTCAAATGACAATAAACATGATCATTCAAGTATTTTATAAAGTCAAGTTAACCTTATATGGAGTTACTAAGTCCTAATATGACCGTGTTAATTACTGCAGGCAGTCAAGATTTCATTGTTAAATCTATACCAACGTGATATATTAGTAGTAGTAGTAGTAGTAGTACAGTGGGTCCTGTTGCCGGTTATTTTACCAATGTTCGTAGCACGTTCTCGTGTTATGGTTAGTTCTCAATAGCATTTACATTTATTAAGGTATGATACCATAATTTTATTTGGATTATTTGTTTTTTCATATCATGGTGTTAGTTTGTTATTGCCTAGTCCTGTCAACTCATGCTAAACGGTTGATACTGTTATCAGGTTGTCAATATTCACGTGTCGCTGTTAATATTATATTGTATGAATTCAGATATAATTTAGTGTGGTCACTTTGTAATTATGTTGTGATTTCGTTATGTTCAATCAGGACCATCCTAACTTTGTAGCTACTTCTGCGCTGCACGGTTAAAATCTCTCTACACAGACATGAAACGTTTCCGGTCGTTGTGGTTAGAGCGTTTGCCGCGGACGCGGGAGGTCGTGGGTTTGATCCACGGCGGAATCATACCAAAGACTTACAAAAATGTACTAACAGCTGCTTCGCTTGATGCTCAGCAGAGGTTAGTGTTAGGACTGTTCGGCCTGGTATCAAGATAATGTGACTAGATGGGACATCATGCTACATGTCAGTGGCATGATGACCCAATGCTAGACCTCACTATAGACCCACAAACTCCCGTTTCCACGGCGGACACTCTAACTACTAGGCCACCGGAACGGTTTGTTCGGCTATACGTTGTGGATATTCGCACATATAACATACACATAATTATCGTTCCCAATTTAAGTAAAACTCCACATTGCGTCAATTCATATCATGCCCTATTCCCGTATCATACATGCTTTCTGCTAAAAAAATCATGACATGCTATCAATGTATACATGAGAGGACAGCAAAACATATAATTAGGATAACTGACAATACAAAACAAAACGTATTATGCCACAGGCATATTATTTCGTGAGAATATATAAAAGGGCAAAAACTCATACAATATCGCAGTGTTAATGTCTTTTTCTTTAATACGTTAAAAGATGAAAAAACTGAAGAATTTTTTTTTAAAATCAATCAAACGACTAGGATGTGAAACCTGACAAAATTGCATAGGATAAAAGCTTCTCTGAGCCGAACTTGAAAAAGACCCAAATCAGAAACTCAGAAGCACTATTTAGTTTCCTTTTCAAAGTTTTATATTAATAATTTAAAAGGGCTTTAATTTTAAAATATACTTTTGTCACTTAAGGATCAATTGTGAATTTTATTTATCTTTTTCTAAGCTTAAAATATGTTTAATTAAAATTCTATCATGAAACTTTCATTTAAAGGAATGAATTACACCGAAAAGATTATAAAGTCAAATTGAAAAATATTGATATAGGTATTAGGATAGATCTTTTAGTAAAATTAATATCTGATAGCCATTTTCTTAAAATTGTATTAAAGTAATGATTTATTCATTTATATTAAAGTAAGTTTCTAAAATATATTACGATTAATTTCATTTATTTCCAAAGCACAACTATATATTAATGAAAATAGTTGCTGTGCAAGCATAAAATTGGCAACGTACATCACGATACAAATGTACATTGTTGTGTGGAATAAATGAATGATGTTACTAAAAGCATTATACGTGCTATTTCACTGATTCAGTAAGAACTCCTAAGTTTGCTCAGTAAGAAATATATAATTCTGCAAACCAAACAGATTTCAAGATTATGCATTGGCGAGTTTCCAATCCAGTGACTAAAAGTGGGTCTAACTTTCTGTCGCAAAACAAAATGGTTCTCATCTGATGGTGAACAAGCATCTCTGCTTGGTATACTAAAGGATGGCCATATTTGGTCTTGACTGCGCCAAGCGAATATAAATAAACCACAAGATTGAGTCTAACATTCTGTTGAATGACGTAAAACAAAATGGTTCTTATCTAATGATGAACGAACATCTCTGCTGGCCTGGTATATTGAAGGATGGCCATATTTGGTCTCCACTTACGCCAAACGAATATATATATATATATTTATATTTCGCCCGGAGCAGTTCTTCATACTCAGAAGTTAGCAGAATGTTCGTCTTTTCATTGCAGGTAAGAACTGTATATGTCGCAAACTTCTTTTAGAAATAAGTATTTTTAATATTTGAGATTTATTATTAACTTAGGGACTTATAAACGTTTGTTAATTGAATGTTGTACAGAGATGCTGAGAAGTGCTTAAGGAATTTAATGAAAACGCACGATTGCTGAGTGGTGATGATATTATTGATTTTATAACCGATATTGATGAAGCACCATCTGTCGATGATCTCGATAAATTCGTTAATAATATAGTTGTGTATGATGACGTAATGCTAGATAAACAATCAAATCCGGCAAGAATATTTTCTCGATGACGGCATAAAAATACCGATGTTATTTACGTAACTCAGCGGTATACACAAATTCCGAAAGTAATCAGAGATAATTGTAATATTTTAGCTGTATTTAATGGAATTGATACTCACACGCTAGGAAATATTCATAGGACCTGGTGTAGCGGAGATATGGACATAAATATATTTCAGAAATTTCTTTTCACGTGCGCAAGCAACACCGTATGGTTTTATAACAATAAATCTGCATGATCCCAGGACAAGATATCGTGTAGTTATCGATCAAATATTTCGTTGATTTATAACAGCAGATTGACAAAATAAAGATATCCTCTAACTAAATTAAATAGATACTATTTGATATATGAATAATTGTGCATGGCTACGTCAAGGAAGCACAGATAAATGTAATAAAAAATGTCGTGGAGAATATTGCAAGAAACATAAATATATCCTATCAAAAAATCCACATGCTGGTCCTCGACATTGTGTTGGATGCAATGTTGGCGTTCGAGGACAATATCGGATTTGTAATGAATGTGGTGGAGATAAATACAGAACTTTGATGGCGTATTTTGATACCTAGCAAAGAAAACCCTCCAACCGAGGAAGAATATTACTCAAAGTTAAAAAAAAGGTCTCAGATTGATCGTTTGTCTAAATTATTCATTTTGTTTGATGTATGTACAAGATTTTTTTGTCCTCAGATTGACAATTTAACACATGGAGAGAGCAGCAGACAGGGGTCGACTACAACATTGGGTTGGGACAAGCTAGGTGTAGTCATTGAACTGACTTCGATGTTAGTCACCATTAGTCGATTTGGTAATCAAAAAAAAGATTGACGTTTCGATTTAGTCGGGTAAACCTCTCTGCTGCTCCCCGGGATTCGTTCCAAACGCCTAACCAAACTATGCCCACAGATATGAACTCGAACTTAATATACTTATTTCACCATATCAAAAACCTATTTATGCTACACTCCCATGGTTAGGAATAATCATATTAGTATGTTGACAATAATGTATAAATATGTCAGATCAGACCACAGCTGGATGAAACATTTGACCCAAAACAAACCTGTTTAAAATGTCACTTCATAGCGTGGAGAAAAAAAAACAACAAAACAAACAAATACGACCACAGCTCGATGATAAACATTTCCCAGAAACTAAACTGTTTAACATTTCTCTTCATTGCGTACAGAGAAAAAATCAATTACGACCACAACTCGATGATAAACTTGACCCCAAAACAAAACTTTTTAAAATTTCCCTCCATAGCGTGGAGAGAAAGAATGAGAACACAAATCCAAATATTAACAATATAGGCTATACATCGCGGCCAGTATTATTAGTGGAGGAAGAACCCGGGAAACCCCCGGAAAGAATCATCGACCCACGAGAAGCTACTGGCACGCTTTCTCACATAACTACATTAGCCGAATCTTCAACTCGAACCCACGCAGAGATGAGATGGCAGTGATCCCTAAAGGAGATCGCTTTAGACCACCCGGCTACTTGGGGCCCCTTATATCATTATGTAAAAATATGCCGAATAAAAAATGTCGCGGCTCTGATGGATTCACCATATATATGTAATACATTTTTGAGAAGCATGTTTGACAATTTATGTTGAGTACTATTAACATTGGAGAATTAACTTAGAAAGAAGAAGTAATTTAAAATATGTATAGAGATTCACGGAGTTTCTCTATGTGAATAGCTGATGAATTTAAGCTAATGGGGAAAATATATACACCTTAACTACTCATCGAAAATTCGGAAACGAAGATCATGCAAATTAAAGGCTTTTAATTGCATTTGCAAAAATATTAATATTAAAATATCTTCCCATCTCCAGAATTAAACATCTTTTATTTTCATTTCTAAATCAATCTATACGTTACTATGACAATATCGTGGCATGCATAAAGGTAAGGACAAAATAGTATTATTGACACAATGATATTGGGCACATTGGTATGGATTAAATGGCATGGAAAAAAGAGTATTATTGACACAATGGTATTGGGCACACTGGTATGGATTAAATGGTACAGACAAAATGGTCCGTACAAATGGTACTAGGATTAAATGGTACAAACAAACCGGTACGTACAAATGGTACTAGGATTTAATGGTACAAACTGGTACGAACAAGTGGTACTAGGATTAAATGGTACAAACTGGTACGTACAAATGGTACTAGGATTAAATGGTACAAACAAACTGGTACGTACAAATGGTACTAGGATTAAATTACAATCCATTCTGCTTTCTGTTCCCCCTCCCCTCTCATGCACAACTGGCAAACTACACAGAAATGTGGAGTTAGAGAGAACAGAAATCTGACCTGGATTAAAACTTTGAAATAGAAATTACACAAAGTAACCTACAATAATATGGTTCGTCGTAACTATATGTATGCACTGTCCTTGGAATATATATGCCATCTGGTATCAATACAAAATTGCAAACCATGTAGAAATTACTCGGCTACATTTATCAATTACGTGGTATACCTATTCTGATATATTTAACGCTTTGTTGTTGTTGTTCTTGTTTTTTAAAATACTATAATATTCTCAAACTAGAATATTGTTAATTAAATATTAAAATTTCTGAAGGCAGCTCTCTCTCTCTCTCTCTCTCTCTCTCTCTCTCTCTCTCTCTCTCTCTCTCATCTCTCTCTCTCTCTCTCTCTCTCTGTGTGTGTGGACAATCGTATCAAGGCATAAGCTAAAAGCAATGAAATGGCAAGCGTAGAGGATTTTTTGTTTATTATCACACGACGTCCCTGGACATATGAATGATGGTAAAAGTTGAAATCAAACCGGCCAAAGGAAGAGATAAAGAGAGAGGGCTAGATAGGTTTAAAGTCAAGCCGACCAGAGAGAGAGAGAGAGAGAGAGAGAGAGAGAGAGAGAGAGAGAGAGAGAGAGAGAGAGAGAGAGAGAGAGAGAGAGAGAGAGAGAGAGAGATGGATGGTGGTACTGTTATTAAAATAGAAGAATGACTTAGATCCACTGTAGATATATTAAAATATTTTAATTACCTCTTGTTGGTTCGTCACTTCGCTTAGTTTCTATTCAACATTAATTTCCATGAGCCAACTCATGAATGGCAAAGCGTTCAAATGAATGCCGTAGGTAACGAAGTGTGTGTAGTGCTCTACTTTTATTATTTAAACTATCTGTCATGTTCAAATCATAAGTGTGTATTATATTGATTTAAAAATAGAAACTAAAATATGAAACAATTAACTTATCAATATGCAAAAGTGATTGTGAATTGTCATACATGAAAGTACATTTTGTAGCGGACACAGTCGGGAATATGTGGAGTTCATTCACTCGGTCAATAAACAACTGCATATAGTAAATCCTGACTCTGTTCAAATGGTAAATATATGTAAACATATTTAATGAAAAATATATACATCTCGTGGTGTATCATTGATACAGCATACATACATACTATACATAGAAAACTTTCTTTCTCAAGATGTTATTATCAAAGATGGGTTTCGTTTCTGGTATAGGCATATTACAGCATGCGCTGATTGATAAACATTTACTTTCCATGATAAGGAAATATACGACTCATATGTAAATTTTATACGCTTTTCAAATATTTCTAATGTTTATTAATATGTTACTTTTCAAGCACTGGTGAAATATTTCATATAATAAATAAATATAATGACGCTAAAAGACATCCACTAGTTTTTGTACATAAAATTTGCAGTGCAATATATCTTAAAATGTTGTTTTTATAAACTAAGTAAAGATTAAAGGCTCAATAATTGATGAAATCAATTTAACATCATTTAATTTCCATATTGCGCCATAAATAAGGATATTTACAAGACAAAATGTTTAACCCTATTGATAAATAGTATGTATTTAATTTATTTTATCTTCTTTCCTTAAGATTCAGAAGTATTTACCCATGCCTAAAACAATAGTAAAATGTTTCTGAATCATTCCACACAAATGAATCAAAGACATATATTTAGGTTCTTTATTAACGTAGAGGACATTGTTTAGTTGTAGAAAAAATCAGCATAATATATTGTAGGTGGTCCCAATTCACCAGGATGTAGCAAATATTTTACAACTATTTTCGAAGATTGATATATAACAGCTGTCGATATGCCGCATTTGCGGTTATCGTGAATTTAATTTAGTGCTGTCCTAAAATCTTGCCAATTTTGAGTGTGTGCTACTTCCGGTGTTTTACTGTCCTTATTTAGCATTTCTAAAGCTTCCACTGTAATAACATTACCAATTTTAGCTTTCTTAACCAGAATATATGTGAATAATGACATCAACATATAGTAGAAAGAAAACACCAAAATTATGAAACTTGATACTTTTACCACTTTTTGTGTAAATACTACTTTCTAGAATATGATTCCTTTTTCATTAAATGGATAGAATCTTTAGCGGAATGAAACACATTCTGCTTCAAACCTTCGTATCTATTCAACAATGCTCACAATAAGAACCTTTCTGACAGGTTTTATGTAAACCAGTAGTATACAGCTCCATTGCATATTGTAATTTACATTGTCTCTATACAGCTCCATGGCATATTGTAATTTACATTGTCTCTATACAGCTCCATGGCATATTGTAATTTACATTGTCTCTATACAGCCACATTTACTACTCAAAATTCTAATCTATCTCAGTAACTTAATAAAAATTACTTTATAGGACAGCGTTAAGAAACAATTTTTTCTTTATTTTGTATCCAAACCAAATTACACAAGAGCCGACATTTTAAAGACACTTGTTGCCTTTTAACTGATACCATTGTTTATTTTTGTTTTAATTGTATAACTTCCTTAAGGAATACATTTTGAATTTACTTATATGTTTATGACAAACTGCACTAGAACTCTCGTACCGGAGGCATTTAAATATATTTTTATTTCATTTTGTTCAATAGTCTTTTTTTTAAAGAAATGCATTTTTGACTGCATTAAACAGCAATAGTTATACTTATTTATATGCAAACTGAATTACGCTAGAAACCCCATTTTACATCTACTTAATAACCGTGTCCCACATGTTAAGACCTTTGAAAGTTTATAGTAGTTGTAATTATCAACTTTACTACGACAACTGATCTCGCAATACTTGTCTCTGTATTATTATCGTTCAAATAATGCAGCATATGGACTATTATTATACGGGTTATGCAGTCTATGGACTATTTATTGTATGGGTAATGCAGTCTATGGGCTATGTCATGTATGTGTAATGCAGTCTATGGGGTATTTATTGTACGGGTAATGCAGTCTATGGGGTATTTATTTTATGGGTAATGCAGTCTATGGGCTATTTATTGTATGGGTAATGCAGTCTATGGGCTATGTAATGTATGTGTAATGCAGTCTATGGGGTATTTATTGTACGGGTAATGCAGTCTATGGGGTATTTATTTTATGGGTAATGCAGTCTATGGGCTATTTATTGTATGGGTAATGCAGTCTATGGGCTATGTAATGTATGTGTAATGCAGTCTATGGGGTATTTATTTTATGGGTAATGCAGTATATGGACCTTTAGTGTACGGGTAATGCAGCATATGGACTATTTATTGTACGGGTAATGCAGCATATGGACTATTTATTGTACGGGTAATGCAGTCTATGTGCTATTTATTGTACGGGTAATGCAGTTTATGGGCTATTTATTGTATGGGTAATGCAGTTTATGGGCTATTTATTATACGGGTAATGCAGTCTATGGGCTATTTATTGTATGGGTAATGCAGTTTATGGGCTATTTATTGTACGGGTAATGCAGTTTATGGGCTATTTATTGTATGGGCTAAGCAGAGGTTCTAGACTGTCAACTCTGCGAGCAAAGCGCGTCTCTAGGATATGTAATGTACGGGCATACTGGGCGAGACATGGTATTCAACAGAACTTCCTTTTGGTTCAGTCGCAGTTCAGCTCCTCAACTTAATCTAAAATCTGACGTGTAAGAGAAGTTCGATACTTAAGTCTTGGATTTTATTTCATAAATAGCAAAAACGGTTTAAAAATCAAAACTAGTTTTCGCTATTTATCTCTCATCCTTTCCTGATACTTTTCTGAAAAACAAAATTTGAGTACTATTACTTTCTACAAGTTACTTTTATTTGTATATATTATAATTATTATTATCATTATTTTGATTATTATTATTATGATCATTATAATTATTGTCATTATTATTGTTGTTATTATTATTGATGTTGTTAATAGTGTTATGATTATTACATTATTTTTATTTTAATATTATTATTATTATTATTAGTATTATAATTATTATTATTATTATTATTATTATTATTATTATTATTATTATTATTATTATTATTATTATTATTACTCTGCATGCATTCAAGGACTAACAGGTTTAAAGTGATATAATAATGTTGCTTCCAAGTACTCTTTCTCTCAAGTTTACTTATCTAGCCATCGTACCATGTAACAATAATTTATAATTGAAAATGGTTTGCATTTTATTGTACCGATAAGGTACCATGTAACAATAATTTATAATTGAAAATGGTTTGCATTTTATTGTACCGATAAGGTTACATGTAACAAATAATTTATAATTGAAAATCGTTTAGCAGCATTTGTTGCTTAGTGTTATGGCTGTCAGGATACTGTGTATGTGGGTCATGCTGTTAGATGTATTACATATTAACGAATACTAATCGCTATGCTAAAATGCAAACCATTTTCAGTTATAAATTATTGTTACAACTATGACCTAAAATTATTCAGGACATTTACTCAGAGGTCAAGGGTCATGGTAAATCTCGATATATGATCTTTACGAACTTAATTGCCCGTCTTAGGATGGCAGTCATAAAAGAGTGTTTCAACATTCAAAAAAAAAAAAATAGATGAGCGACTTTGAAAGCTAGTTCGAATATAAAAATTACCAATGAAGTAAAACAATAAGAAGAAAAAAATGGGATGCTGCAAGCAGTGGCGTCGCTAGGGGGGTGCTGGGGGTGCGGACCGCACCGGGTGACACCATCTCAGAGGGGTGACACCAAAAGGAAAATTTTAAATAAAGTAAGTTTAATGTTAAAATAACTATAACTTAACGTTGTTACAGTTCTTAAATATTTTTACCTTCTGACCTTCAATTAATTTGTTTTTGTTCTTGTCATTTTTTATACTTTGGTTTTATTTTAAGAAGAAGAAATCCATGGTGGAAGTCTGGAGGGGTGACACCATGAGTTTACCGCACTGGGTGACACCAACCCTAGCGACGCCGCTGGCTGCAAGTTTGCAACGCGTGATTGCTTGTTTTGGCGCGTGGGACGGGACACACTTAAAAAGACAAATGTCGGTGTGGATGTTTGTATATACGATACAATGTTCTATATGTAATTTGTTTAAAAAGTCTGTCTGTTGTGCAGTTTATTTATAAGGTCCTTGACATGTTCGAATTACTCTTAAAATTTGATGTAAGGCGACATACTATATTGCTATCTCAATAGACATCACCCGTTTTGCATTTAGTCCAACACTCTTGCTTCCGTACTTTGTTTGATTCGGAACACCGCCTAAAACTTAATTTTCAATCCAGTTCAGTACCTTTTAAAGAAAATTTTTTGAACAAATGTACAAGCAACAATTTTTTTTAATGTTATATGCAACCAGAACCGGCATTTCAAAGACATTTATTTTCAATTCATTTATACTTAAGTTATTTAAATTAAAAAAAAAATAATAATAATTTCCTTAAATGCCACAGTTTTCATTGACTTGTATGTTTATGACAAACCATCCCGAAAGCACCTAAATATTTTTTTCTCATTTATTTCAACTTTTTCACCGCTTTAAACAAAAATCTTTGTATTTATTTATATAACAACTGAATCGTATTTATTTATATAACAACTGGATCGCACTAGAAACTTCATTTGACACCTACATTGGTTTGGGCCTTTCAAAGTTTAAAATTGTTGTAATTAGCAAATTTAATTGGAAACATGCTTATGCGGAATACCTGGGCTATGTACTGTACTGGACATATAGTTTATGGGCTATGTACTGTACTGGTTATATAGTTCATGGACTATGTACTTTACTGGCTATATAATTTATGGGCTATTCATTTTACGGGCTATACAATGCCTCTGGACAGTATGATGTACGGGAAAACGGTTTTGGGGCTATGTATTGTATAGACTATGCACAGTCTCTAGACTGTGTACTGTACGAGTCAAAGTTCTTTGGACTATGTACTGTACCATGTAAAGCAGTCTATGGACTATGTACTGTAGAGGTAAAGCAGTCTTTGGACTATATACTGTACGTGGTAAATCAGTCTATGAGCTATATACTGTACGAGATAAAGCAGTCTATGGGCTATGTACTGTACGAGGTAAAGCAGTATATGTGCTATGTACTGCACGAGATAAAGCAATCTATGGGCTACGTACTGCACGAGGTTATGCAGTATTTGGGATATGTAGTGCACGGGTAATGCAGTCTATTGGATATGTACTGTACGGGCAAAACAGTTTGGGGGCTATATATGGTATGCGTTATCCAGTCTCTTAAAATTGTTGTAATTAGCAAATTTAATTGGAAACATGCTTATGCTGAATATCTGGGTTATGTACACTGGACATATAGTTTATGGACTATCTACTGTACTGGTTCTATATGTAATTTGTTTAAAAAGTCTGTCTGTTGTGCAGTTTATTTATAAGGTCCTTGACATGTTCGAATTACTCTTAAAATTTGATGTAAGGCGACATACTATATTGCTATCTCAATAGACATCACCCGTTTTGCATTTAGTCCAACACTCTTGCTTCCGTACTTTGTTTGATTCGGAACACCGCCTAAAACTTAATTTTCAATCCAGTTCAGTACCTTTTAAAGAAAATATTTTGAACAAATGTACAAGCAACAATTTTTTTTAATGTTATATGCAACCAGAACCGGCATTTCAAAGACATTTATTTTCAATTCATTTATACTTAAGTTATTTAAATTAAAAAAAAATAATAATAATTTCCTTAAATGCCACAGTTTTCATTGACTTGTATGTTTATGACAAACCATCCCGAAAGCACCTAAATATTTTTTTCTCATTTATTTCAACTTTTTCACCGCTTTAAACAAAAATCTTTGTATTTATTTATATAACAACTGAATCGTATTTATTTATATAACAACTGGATCGCACTAGACTGGTTATATAGTTCATGGACTATGTACTTTACTGGCTATATAATTTATGGGCTATTCATTTTACGGGCTATACAATGCCTCTGGACAGTATGATGTACGGGAAAACGGTTTTGGGGCTATGTATTGTATAGACTATGCACAGTCTCTAGACTGTGTACTGTACGAGTCAAAGTTCTTTGGACTATGTACTGTACCATGTAAAGCAGTCTATGGACTATGTACTGTACGAGGTAAAGCAGTCTTTGGACTATATACTGTACGTGGTAAATCAGTCTATGAGCTATATACTGTACGAGATAAAGCAGTCTATGGGCTATGTACTGTACGAGGTAAAGCAGTATATGTGCTATGTACTGCACGAGATAAAGCAATCTATGGGCTACGTACTGCACGAGGTTATGCAGTATTTGGGATATGTAGTGCACGGGTAATGCAGTCTATTGGATATGTACTGTACGGGCAAAACAGTTTGGGGGCTATATATGGTATGCGTTATCCAGTCTCTTAAAATTGTTGTAATTAGCAAATTTAATTGGAAACATGCTTATGCTGAATATCTGGGTTATGTACACTGGACATATAGTTTATGGACTATCTACTGTACTGGTTCTATATGTAATTTGTTTAAAAAGTCTGTCTGTTGTGCAGTTTATTTATAAGGTCCTTGACATGTTCGAATTACTCTTAAAATTTGATGTAAGGCGACATACTATATTGCTATCTCAATAGACATCACCCGTTTTGCATTTAGTCCAACACTCTTGCTTCCGTACTTTGTTTGATTCGGAACACCGCCTAAAACTTAATTTTCAATCCAGTTCAGTACCTTTTAAAGAAAATATTTTGAACAAATGTACAAGCAACAATTTTTTTTAATGTTATATGCAACCAGAACCGGCATTTCAAAGACATTTATTTTCAATTCATTTATACTTAAGTTATTTAAATTAAAAAAAAATAATAATAATTTCCTTAAATGCCACAGTTTTCATTGACTTGTATGTTTATGACAAACCATCCCGAAAGCACCTAAATATTTTTTTCTCATTTATTTCAACTTTTTCACCGCTTTAAACAAAAATCTTTGTATTTATTTATATAACAACTGAATCGTATTTATTTATATAACAACTGGATCGCACTAGACTGGTTATATAGTTCATGGACTATGTACTTTACTGGCTATATAATTTATGGGCTATTCATTTTACGGGCTATACAATGCCTCTGGACAGTATGATGTACGGGAAAACGGTTTTGGGGCTATGTATTGTATAGACTATGCACAGTCTCTAGACTGTGTACTGTACGAGTCAAAGTTCTTTGGACTATGTACTGTACCATGTAAAGCAGTCTATGGACTATGTACTGTACGAGGTAAAGCAGTCTTTGGACTATATACTGTACGTGGTAAATCAGTCTATGAGCTATATACTGTACGAGATAAAGCAGTCTATGGGCTATGTACTGTACGAGGTAAAGCAGTATATGTGCTATGTACTGCACGAGATAAAGCAATCTATGGGCTACGTACTGCACGAGGTTATGCAGTATTTGGGATATGTAGTGCACGGGTAATGCAGTCTATTGGATATGTACTGTACGGGCAAAACAGTTTGGGGGCTATATATGGTATGCGTTATCCAGTCTCTTAAAATTGTTGTAATTAGCAAATTTAATTGGAAACATGCTTATGCTGAATATCTGGGTTATGTACACTGGACATATAGTTTATGGACTATCTACTGTACTGGTTATATAGTTCATGGACTATGTACTTTACTGGCTATATAATTTATGGGCTATTCATTTTACGGGCTATACAATGCCTCTGGACAGTATGCTGTACGGGAAAACGGTTTTGAGGCTATGTATTGTATAGACTATGCACAGTCTCTAGACTGTGTACTGTACGGGTCAAAAGTCTTTGGACTATGTACTGTACGAGGTAAAGTAATGTATGGACTATGTACTGTACGTGGAAAAATCAGTCTATGAGCTATATACTGTACGAGATAAAGCAGTCTATGGGCTATGTACTGTACGAGGTAAAGCAGTATATGGGCTATGTACTGCACGATATAAAGCGATATATGGGCTATGTAGTGCACGGGTAATGTAGTCTATTGGATATGTACTGTACGGGCAAAACAGTTTGGGTGCTATATACGGTATGCGCTATCCAGTCTCTACTGTACTGTAGGAGGTAAAACAGTCTCTGTGATATGTATTGCACGGGTAATGCAGTCTTCGAGATATGTAATGTACGGGCATACCGGGTGAGACATGGCATTCAACATAATTTCCTTTTGGTTCATTAGTAGAACAGCTCTTCAATTGAATATCAAATCAGACGCTTAAAACAAGTGCATTTCTGAAGTTTGGATTTGGTTCATAAATGGGAGAAACGGTTGAAAAACCCTGTTTCATGTAATGTTAACTCGTATCCTTTCCTAGCACTGTTCTGTAAGGAAAATAATAAGTACAGTGGCTGTTGGTTTATTTTTATTATTTATCATCTCATGTTTTTTTCTTTTGCTGTATATTATTATTATTATTCATATTATTATTCTTATTGTTATTCTTTTTTTTATCATCATTTATTATTATTATTATTATTATTATTATTATTATTATTATTATTATTATTATTATTATTATTATTGTGTTTTCATGCACTAAAGAAGAGCTGGTTTCAAGTGAAATATTATTCATGTCTGTTTTACTTGTGACAACATTTTTCCGACGCTACTTCAAAATGTTATATCTGTGTTTTACTTGTCACGTCATTTTATCTGAGCAACTTCCAAATGTTACATCTGTTGTTTTTTTTTTATGTCTAGCGAACATGCAAACTCTAATTCTAAATGTTACATCTCTTAGTTTTTGGTGTCTAGCGAACATGCAAACTATAATTCCAAATGTTACATCTTTCTGTTTTTTATGCTAAACAAATCTGCCCACTCTAATTCCAAATGTTACGTCAGTAGTATATGGGGATACTATAGCGATAATGGAAAATCCAGGCAAAAAGCGCTAGGGACACTATGGTGACAAGGGGAAATTTAACATGATGGGGACTATATAGCGACATAGGGAATTTAACATGGTGGGGACTATATAGCGACAACGGGAATTGAACATGGTAGGACTGTATAGCGTCAAGGGGAATTTAACATGGGGGACTATATAGCGTCAAGGGGAATTTAACATGGGAACTATTTGGGACTATATAGCGTCAATGGAAATTGATCATGGGGAATACTATTTGTATTTGGGACTGTCTAGCGACAAGGGAAATGGATGCAAAGAAAGCAAATATTTTTTCGAGGTATATGAGTGGCCCTGAAAACAAACCACACAATCTCCTATCAAAACAGAAGAGAAGGAAAAAAATATCACACAATCTCCTATCCACACAGAAGGAAAGGAAAACAAAACAAGGATAATTAAAAACATCCTACATTCTATGTGAAATATGTTCATTGTTTTCGTTCATTCATCAATTTAATAAAAATGTAGTACGATATTTATTGTCGACTGACTTCATAACATACCTAAAATTTAAGGGATGTTCTGTGTTTCTCAGCACACGCTCCAAACAATGTTGCCAAGTTTTAACAAATTTAAGGGCGAAGGGGGAAACAAAGCAGCACCAAAACGCGCTTTGTTCTATCGATAGTCGAAGCTGTGTGATTTGATTTGAAATTCGAAGTTAACCATAGGCAATGTCATAAAGTGCAATGTCACTCGCGTCAATCATTGTTACATTGTTACAATTCTTTCGAAAGTGTGTTTTGGTTCTGGTTTTCTTATTTCAAAGTTATCCATAAGCAGGGTTATACAGTGCAAAATCACGCGCGTCAATCTTGAAATAGTCTTGTATTTGTTTTCTTTCTAAAATAAAACGGTAGATCTCATGCTTAAAAACATTTCCGTGACACATTGCAGTGCCAAAAATAAGGATAAAACTCCGATACCTGAATTGTACAAGTTTGTCAATTCAAGATTCAATTTCATCAAAAGATTTACTAATTTTCTATTTGTAAGGGTATAGTGTTTAAAAAAAAAATTACATGACAAATAGAAATTATGGTGCCTACTGATTAAAATTTTGGAGAGGTTTCTTCAAACGGGAACAACTACCATTAGGATTTCAATCTAACGTATTACGAGAGAGAGAGAGAGAGAGAGAGAGAGAGAGAGAGAGAGAGAGAGAGAGAGAGAGAGAGAGAGAGAGAGAGACTATGTTATACCTACTTTTAAAAAGAATCACGACACTTTCGCTTGTTTTTGTGGTATATTTTTCCTTAGATAAATTCAAGGAAACACACATCTCACTTAGAAAATTAAATCCATAGGAAAGGTCCACGATTTTAAAATATCTCCAGAGTGAACTGATGACAAATACGACTAAAACGTTCTCACAAAATAGTTAATCCAAATACGCAGTGATGTATTTGACTTTAAAATTGACGGTTACGATTGTTCTTGCTTTAGTTTTACTTCTGTTTTTTTTTATATAAAGGCTCTAGCGGTGAAACACGACCTATCTCGAAACTAGGTGAAGAGCTACGGAAGTCAATTCGAAGTGAACGCGGCAAGAAGATTAGTCTAGCCAATGAAATTGTTTATGACGAGTGATGTAATGTTTTGTACGAAGGTAGTATTGCAAAATAATAAATACGCTCTCAAGTTGTTCCCATTGCAGTGCAGACTGGAATGTGAACTTAAATCCCACCGATGTGTATTGTACCATTTCTTATTACCACATCAACTACTGAATGGTCACAGTACTCGTACCATTTCTTTGTACCACATCAGCTACTGAACGGTCACAGTACTGGTTCGCATTTTGAAACTGACAATTTATTTGTATCTCACTTAAACATTTTGACGTACACACTCACATCGGTATAGTCAGGAGTGGTGCAGTATTAAGTGTCATTTTTTTTTTTTTTTTTTTTTTCTTTTTTTTTCAAACTTGTTTTTCTGGGGTTTGTACGAATTAACGAAGAAAGTTCAGTGAACCTCAAGGATAAAAACCCAAGTTGTCTGTCTATTGATGTAAATATTTACATTAAAAAAAACAATATTACCTGCAAAACACAAAGATATACGGCAAGCATAATTACAATGAACACAACGACACCTAACTGCAGTAACAAAAAGATGTTTTTCTTCACGTCTGCGTAACTTAGAGGTTCAATCCTCTTTCAAGACAAGCTTTGTATCCTTTTGTGAGCTTGAAATTAAAATACTGAACAGACTTAAGCGCTTTGCTATAGACTATAGTATAGATATTTTGAGCAACAAACTAAACAACATAAATACCGTTAAAAGAAATGCGTTTTAGTAAGATTAGTAATGGTTAAGCAATAAAACCGAATTTAAGAAAGGCAATGACATTTGTATATAGGCCTCTCACTTTGATATTGTATGCGGATGTAATCTGCCATCTATTAACAGCTTGAAAAAAGGTATACGCAAAGAGAAACCACAATTCAAACTGACTTTTACAGATTTGTTTCTTCTTTTTATTTTTTGGGAACACACCTAAACACTATTCAAGGTACAACAGGTTAAATACACATATCAAAACAAAACATACAATTCACACACGGGCAGAAGCCAAAACGCAAATCTACTAATCACACGATAGAAAGAGGTATGTGCAAATGTCAAAAGCTAAAGTCATATAAATTTTGTACGGTTTGTAACTTTCCACTTGGGATAATGTGAAATATCATAAATTATGATCAAAAACAGAATTGAAACATAGCAGGCTTGACAGTTGTTGTTTATATAGATCCACTAAACTTCACAACTTGCTTGCTCTGTCTTATACTTTGGTCTCGGAAAGGATCCTCTTTGTAGGTGTAGCAACTGTGGTAAGAGTAGAAGTCGTTATCGCTGCTGTCGAATAAGAGTAGATTATTTTAAAAAATGGATCTAGTATTTTATATTTTAAAAAAATCAAAATAAATAAATACAGTTGTTGGTAGAAATCGTGGTCAGTAACGAAGTAAAAGTGACAGAGAGAATGAGACATCGTAGTCGAGAAGCGTACTTCTGTAGTACGTACGTGTCCTAACGGCACAGAACCTTCTCAATCACTTTTGATGCAAAAGCAATGCCATCTAAGCGTGAGACCATGCGGCTACTATCCTACGGATGCCATGCAATCCAAAGTAACCTCCTGGTAATTTCACCGTACCTGTATCGAAATGAACTTGTGAAAGACGAATATTCGTTCCCAGTGCGCTTTCCTAAGTACTTTAACTTTGAAAGTTGATTCCAAACTTTCAAAGAAAAATGGCTAACATATCTACCTGAACCAACCCCTGAAGTATTAGCCAGAGTTGGATTTTTCTACTTGGGCGAAGGGAATAAAGTCATGTGCTTTAGTTGCGGTGTGTCAATTTACCAGTGGGAACAGAATGATTCCGCTTACCTGGAACATAATCAATGGTCTCCGAATTGTTACTACCTACCGTTAGTGGGACCTTAGTGATTAAAAGTGACAATACTGTACCATGTCGTTTAACAAACCAGTTTGGCTAGGAGTCAACCCTAGACCAGTATATAATCCCTCTCACCACACGAATTGCAAGAGAATCTACAAGGAAGTTTGGCAGGGATTTGCTAAAGAAAAATCTCAATTGGTGACTGTTGAACTTTTGTGTCGTGAAATTCACAAGAGGAAAGTGACAAAAATCCACCAACGTGTCAGATTTCTCTGGATCAAGTGTACCTTTTTCTACAGATTGCAATTTAAGATTTTATGATCATTTTTGACCGTTACTCTGAATGGCATTCATCCGAAATTACACACCAAGTTAATCACTTTCGCTTTTGGAGAAGATTTTAAATAATTCTGTGCAGAATATACACTTATGGTCTTCGTCAAAAAGAAGTATAAAATAGAACTACCATGCCACAACCTTTATCACTTGTGATAAAACAGATTCCATGGAAGTATATCAATTAGAATATTCAAACGGTGGAGGATTACAAACATTTATTACGAGAACTGTGTCCCATCAATTGGGGTCGACGTGTAATGTATGTTTTAGTGACTTGCTTTCTGGCATTTCGTTTACCTGTCGATTCCTTGTGGACACTTTACGAACAACATCTACAAAGACAGTATGTGGATTCATTTAAATGTCCACGAGAGACTCATTCTGTTAAAAGCCTTACGCTTTCATCTGGATACGTCTCGACCTCTACAGGAAAAAAAGATTCGTCAACTTTTACGTACGAAAGAGGTGTACGACGATGTGTGTGTAGCTTGTGCTTTACACCCTCATTGGACAGATGTACGTGACTGGAAAAGTTGGGGTTTTGAGGCTTGGACAAAAGAAGCATCCCATTATACCCAAGCGTTGTGATCGTAAAATCCATCGTCGAGTCAAACAAGTCACTTTTAAACCTGTGTTAGTGCCAGTGCCAGAAGAAGAAGAATCTGTCACCTTGGACAATCACTCTTTTCAAGACAAGACTGTCATGGACATTCACCCACAAAGACCATTCCGAGAGGACATCTATGTGACTGTACCCAATGTAGAGACTATAAGAACGTTACACACTACCTCTAGGACACCTTGGTTACCAAAACAATGTTGTACAGAGCCTTGTTTATATACCACTTTGATTGTTACCATGTGTATTTTATTCCTGTACCTATCCATTTGGCTTTTATGTGTTGTTGTCTTTCGTGTTGTTCCAATTTAAACATGAATTGAAATAAACGTGTCTTGAAAAATGTATAAAAAGCTCTTGTCTTGTTTGTTTTTGTGTCAATAGTGTCATACCCTACACTACTATGGCTACCTCTGCTATTTCTATTCCTTCCTCCTCGACATTCTAAGTAACCGATTTGTTTCACGACTGGTGCCAAGACTTAGGACCTGTTGTGTATACGTCCTTGTCGTCGATATAACAATAACATCAACTCAAAAATCTATAAAAACCTCGGTCACTTTTTTACACACTTCAGTCTCATCTTCCCATCAAACTGATTCGTGCCTTGTACGGTATCAGTCGCAAAAAAAATCCACAAATACGTGCTCATGTCTTAGAAGCCAGATGGTTCACGGTGACGGCACATCCATTACTGAAAGCCATCATTCACATTCCACATCAAACTAAACGCTTTTTTGACAGAAACAAAGTAGCCTTGACGCAACTGGCCGATCCTCGCATCGACACTCAAACCAAAAAGTAAATCATTTTGAAACCTGGAGGTAGCGGTTCTTTAGGAGGTGTCATCATTCGTTCCCTCTTAAAATGTGACCCCAATGCTCTAAAAGATCACCCGAAGTAAAAAGCCAAACGAACTCCTAAGAAAAATAACAATGGTGTCAAGACGAAAACACATAAAAAGAAAAGTCCACAGAAAAGAGCTGTCACCCGCAAAAGAGGCAGTTCGGCCAGGAAGCAACTTTACCTTCGTAAACCACGACCTGCAGCACCAGTGACCGAGTTTCCAGTAGCCTCAGGTTCTTCCACTTCTCCGTTCCTGTTAATGCCAGCCAAATCCAATTTGACACCCGTTCTTCCTAATTTGATGAAACATTGGAAATCTGCGTCTCCCAAAACGTCTCCTCCACCGGTGACACCCTCTTCCTCATTAGCAGCAGTAGCAGCTGCTCACGAGTAACCTGCCCCCAAATTCAAAGTCCAAGAAAGATCTGGCATGTTAAAGAGTTTACTGGATTTGTCCAAACAAGAACTTTCCCGATTTAGTCCGTTGCAAACCCCTTCACGACGTGTGTTACCTGTCATGAAGTTGATAAGACGGAAAGGTAATCATTGGCGTCGCATTCCAGTATAAAATTACTTGAGAACAACGAGCAGAATCAGTATTTTCTGTGCTACTTCTGAACACCCCATGATGCCTCCTCAAAGACGTGCACACCACAACCATCGCCGTTCTACTGTCCAAAAAAGAAAAGGAAAAATACAATCTCGTCATTCTACAAAACGCTTAGCCAAACATAGACGTCATCCCCTAAAAAGACGCGGTCATCCAAAGAAAAAGAGGAGTCACCAAAGTGGAGGTTACTTTGGCGATTTTGGGAAACACGTCTATACCTTTTTGACAAAGCGCTATTTCCAAAAAGAAGATAAAAGAGGGTGTGTACCAAGTCTTTGACGTCAGTGTATTTCTGGAACGAACAAGCAAAGATGTCACCTCGCAGAAAACATTCTTATTCACCCCCCAAAGGAAAGAAAAGGAAAGGACTACCTCCTCGTTTAGCCAAACACGGAGACATGTTGTCCGTCCTGTCCAAAGTCTCTCCGACCATGAAAAAACAAATCATTAAAACGGCCTCCAAAGATGTCATCGATACCGTGTGCGAATGTTTTTTGAATGTCTTGAAAGGCACGATACCTGTCTCCACACCAGAAAAAATGCTTCGCCAAACATCGACGCGTTCTTCGTTAAATGGTCCAAAAGAAAATACCCATCCGTCAAAAGTAAAAGATGTTGGTGCAACGCGGAGGATTGTTACCCTTTCTTGCTCCTTTGTTGACAAGTTTAATACCAGGTTTGATACAAGGGATGACACAAGGGATGACCCAAGGGATGCCTCAAGGGATAGGTAGAAATATGTATGATCCTTCCAGAATATAAAAGGGACCTATGGAGTACAAAGATCTTAGAAATAAACTTTAGAAACCAATAGAAGGATGAAAACTGACTTTCGTCCCTTACAAACGATGGATGGAACACCATCGCTGGAAGCAACAACGAACCCCCCATTTAACACCCAATCCGCATTTGACCGAGATGTCCAAATTACAACACGAATTGCAATCCTTGATGCATCGCAACGTTTTGTCCGAAACCGAAAAATCGCAAAAGTACGGTCAACTCTTGAAACGACTGCAACTCTTTCATCAAAAAGCTGTGGAACAAACAGCTCTACCCACTCTTACCGATTTTAAGGCTCTAATGAATAGTCCGTCACCCTCATTATCTACAGCGGACAAGACAGACGTAACTCCACCATTATCCAAGGAAGAAGAGACCCATGATATCTTTCAAACACCCACTACTACTCCCATTCCGAGTAAGATTGCAGCTTCGTTGTTGACCCCTTCCCCCACTCCCCAACGAGAAGAACTCAAAACTTGGGTTAAAAAGATGATGGCCACTCCTCCTTCGACAGAAGTGAAAAAGAAACAAAGGAAACCAGAAGTGAGAAAAGAAAGGAAGACCAAAGCTATCCCATTACCTCCACCACCACCACCACCAGTACCCTCGTCGTTTTCTCCTGTGGCACATCGGACAAGTAACACCGTTTCCAAACAACCCCCATTTCGCCCCACCCAAAGCAGTATCATCAAAGAGTGGGTACCTTACTAGCAAAACCATGGAAAAGGTATTAGCCAGCATTTACTACGATCCAGCTCATCCTGCAGGTTACGGAGGCATTCATAAATTGTATCGTGCTGCTAAAACTCGCCTGAAAAAGCTCCATTTACCTGAAGTACACCGATGGTTAGAAAAACAATCTACGTACACTTTACACAAAACCATTCGACGAAACTTTCACAGAGTCGCACTCAAGTGGAATTCATCAATCATCAATGGCAAGCAGATTTAGCCGATGTCTCTCATTTAGCCAACTACAATGCGGCTACAAATGTTTGTTTTGTGTCATCGACGTCTTTTCTAAATTTGACTGGGTCGTACCATTGACTTCCAAATCGAGTGGAGAGTTAGTACGAACCCTGCAACTGCTGTTGAAACAAAGTGGTCGTCACCCTCTTCGATGGCAAACCGACAAAGGCACCGAATTTTTAACCAAGCTTTCCAACAAGAATTAAAGAAACGTGACATTCATTTTTTCACCACCGAAAATCCTGAAACCAAAGCTAGCTTCGTGGAATGTTTTCAACGTACCTTGAAAAAACGCATGTGAAAATATTTTACGTATCAACAAACTCTCAAATACATCGACGTCTTACCGCATTTATTCCAAGCCTACAACCAATCTTACCATAGAAGCATTGGACGTGCCCCACAAGATGTGACACCTGACAACGAAGTGACTGTTTTTGAGCGTCTATTTGGTACGTCCCGGACGATGGCTGTCCCCAAGAAAGGTGGAGTGTTAACCACTGGAGATTGGGTTCGCATTGGCAAAACCAAACGCCCTTTCGACAAAGGTTACTTACCCAACTGGACCACCGAATTGTTTCGTGTTACTGAACGAGTGCGTGATCGTCATCCTACCGTCTATAAATTGGAAGACATGAACGGAGAAGTATTAAAAGGGACGTTTTACTTGCCTGAGCTACAACGTGTCACCAATAAAGAAGACGACGTTTACGACGCTGAAAGCATTCTCGAACGAAGAACCCGTAAAGTAGGAAAACATCGTGTCAAAGAAGTCAAAGTACGTTGGAAAGGATATCCTCCTAGTTTTGATTCTTGGATTGACGCTTCGCAAGTCATCGACTATAAAAATAAGTGACCGTCATGCCCTTCAATACAGCTTCAGCTACCACAGTGACTACTCCTTCACCCAGTTCTTCTTTGCAAGATTTACAAAAGCAACCCTTGTGGGTGTGGTGTGGAGAACGTGTACCTAAAACACAAATCGTCTTTTTATGTCAGATCTTTGTGGTGTATTGTGTCATCGGTGCAGCCATTGCTAATTTGAGTTTGCAACAAGGAGACAAACAATTGTGGACCATTTTACTCAGCAGTTGCATCGGTTATCTTCTTCCCAATCCTTCCCTGAAACACTCTTACAACGGGAACAACAGTAACAATAGTGGGAGTCTTGCGTCCAACGTCAGTCATTCTCCTAACAGTCACCCTGCCAATCACAATCCTCTTTTAGACACTTTTTTAACCTCGAGTGACCCCTCGGACAGGCAAACTTTGGAATTATGAACAAAAACAGTAACCAATTTTACTTAACGTTACCAAGTGACAGTTCCATGGAGGTGTTACCTAGCAACACTTTGAGCTGTTACACGGCTAAATTACATCAAACCATTCATTTGGATCAAGATACCCATTGGAAAGTGGCTTTAGTGGAAATGATACACCCGACAAAAATCAAAAACATCGTCGAAAATCAAAACGCTTTTACAGTAGAAGTGTATGACGACCAATTGCAGTAACAAACCTTAGACAAACGCATCACTGTCATTGACCCGATGAAAACACATGACCCCAAGACTAAACGGTCCACCTATCTGTGAACCATTCCTGCAGGTTATTATTTTATTGGTCAACATTTAGTGACTACACTTGCTACCAGATTCAAGATTGTGTTTGGTAAAGCCATGGACAAAGAAAGAAAAAGTGTTACCTTTGGGTACAATAAAGTGGCTCGTCGCCTTATGATCAAATTTACAGAGGACAAAATTATGGCCATTACCTTTTGTCCTGAATTGTATGATATTTTGTGTAGAGACTTCAGGTTGGTCAAGATAAAAGAAATACCAGCCATGACCAGTAACTTGGATTTTGCGAAATATTTTCAATTCCCTGTAGAAATGAACCGAGGACTCAACTTGATTTTTGTGTACTCCGATGTGGTGGAGTACAATGTGGTAGGAACACATCTGTGCCGTTACTGCGTGTCATTCCTTTCAAACTGGATTCTGCCATGATCGCTAACGAGGAAGGTGGAAATACCTATCATGTTCAACTCGAATTTGTACATCCTCATTATTTGCATGTTAGTAAGTCCTATTTTGACAGTGTCGACATTACTAGAAAAGGAGATCTAGGACAAAATATTCCAGTTACCAAAGGGAAAGTCACAGGAAACTCCATTTTCAAAAACGATTAGCTAATAACTGAAACGTGACGTATCCTGTGTACCGAGGAGTCGCTCGACAACGAGGACATGATTTAGGAGATATGTTTAAATCAACCTTTCGTTCCGTGGTCCCTGTTTTGAAACCGATGGTGACACGAGGACACGCCTTAAAAGATGCCGCATTGACTCACGGCAAAGAATTTCTTCAAAATGTTCTCACTGACAAACAAAACCCCAAAGAAGCTTTCTTGAGAGCAGGCAAAAATGTCTTGCTTCAAACGGATAAAGAAATTTTTGGCCAACGAGAAAGTCCTATAAATGCCCTGAACGGTACTGAGTCTGGCATTCCTGCTTCCCTGACACAGCAAGGACAAGACAGAAAGCGACGACGCAGACACCCTTCCAAAATTTTCCATACCTCTAAAGCTAGAAAGACTAAGAAAAAAGAACCGTTCGAGACTTAGACATGTTTGATTATTTTAAAAAAATCATAGAGACTGAGAAGAAAAAAATGATGCACCAAGAATCTTGTGCCTGTTCCAAGTCGGAACTGGATCTCTTTGCCATGCCACCCACTATGATGACCATGCAAGAATCCCAATGGGTTGAATTTCATCCCGTCTCCTCTTAGACGGATTCAGCTCCCATCGAGTTTGAACTCAAAGGGCAACCCGAAGATTACATTGATCTGAACAGCAGTTACTTGTATTTGAAAGTTAAAGTGATCAAAACGGACAACTCCGTTCCGGCAGCCGATGCTCTAATAGATCCCGTCAACAGTTTCATGCATTCCTTGTTCAGCGATGTGTATTTGTAAATGAATAACAAACTGGGGATCAGTAGCATGGATACTTACCCTTACCGAACGTACTTCGAAAATCTCTTGACGTACGAAAAAGAAGCCAAGAACACTCATTTAGATGCTTGCGTGGTATGGAAACCTGACACAGCAGCCGAGGATAAGTTTAACGACACAGAATTGACAGAAGATGACGATCCTCACAATGAGGGTTTAAACGAGCGTCGAAAGAAAATTCTGCAAGGACGTAGTTTAGAATTGTTTGATCGTTTGCATTTGGAAATTTGGTTTCAAGAGAAGTATTTGCTGAACGGGGTGGATATTCGCTTGAGACTGAATTGTAGCAGTACTGCTTTCCATTTGATGGCTCATGCCAACGAATACAAAACCATTATCCAAGAAGACAGGTTATATGTGCGTCGTGTGGAAGTGTTGCCTAAAGTGGGAAATGATATCAGTCACACATTGAGCAGAACGACAGCCAAGTATCCGATACGACGCGTGGAAGTAAACACTTTCATCATTGCCACTGGACTCCGATCTAAGATCGAAGATCATCTGTTCCAAGCATTTATTTATTGGTATCGTGAGCAATGCAGCCCTCAAAGGTACCCACAATGAAAATCCTTTCCAGGTTAAGTACTGCAAAGTATCCAAAATCGAAGTCAGTCACGATGCCAAAACTTTGTGTACCCGACCCTTCGAATCCGACTTTGCACAGAAGAATTACTTGAGGTCGTACTTGTCGCTGTACGAAGCCACATAACAGTTAGGAACCAACACCAGTCACGGTATTTCCTACGACGATTATGCAGGAGGTTACACTTTGTGTGGTTTTGATTTCACTCCAGACCAAGGCAGCGACGAGGGTCATTTCCACCATATAAAATCTTGGCAACTGCGTGTGGAACTTCAGTTTGCAGAGGCTCTTGCCGAAACGGTGAATGTCATTCTGTATGCTGAATTCGATGATACCACAGAAATCAACAGTTTGAGAGACGTCATTCTAGACTATTAGACACTATGGAAGACTCTTGTCCCTCTTTGAATAGTGAAGAATCGATGGAATGGAATGGGAGGCTACAGAGAAAGCAAACCCCAAGATCAAAAAGAAGAAGTAGTGTTAATGCAGTCCAGATGGCCAGAACAGGAATAACATTTAGTCACCTGTTTTGCCAAACACTTGGAGAATAAAATGAGGGACATGATTAAGAAAGAATGTTATGGATGTCAAACCGATCATCCCAGTCAAATTCAACACGATAAATGTATGATGATGAGTCAAGAAGAAAAATTGGACGATTATCTGAACGAAGCTTGGAGTCTCATCTCAGAAGAAGCTGTGTTACATCACTGGTATAAAGACTTGCGTGATCATTCCTTTCCTCCATTGTTATCTCGAGAAATTGATCACATCGAAGCTCTCTTGGCTAAGAGTAAGGAGACGAAGCAAACAAGCAGTTACGTGACATACCTTTTCAAACAAAAAGTCTGGATTGAATTGATGACTTATCATCTCCTGTGAAGAAGAAAAAAAAAACAAGGCCACAAATACATGGATACTTAAGAACTTTATTACCTTTTGAACCGTAGTTTGTACCCTGCTTCTTGGAATCCTATCGTGTGTGCTAAAGATGAACTACCTCATCTCAAACCTCAAGAGAATCAAGCTTATGTCATCAACACAGATGACAGTCATCTTCCAGGAACTCACTGGATTGCTGTCTACTTTCCTCAAGAGGGATGTGTGGAGTATTTGATTCATATGGATTGCCTTCTTTGACTTTATGAGCAGAAATGCCCAGATGACACGATTCAATAATGTGAAATTACAAGGCACAGATTATATGGTGTGTGGACAATATTATGTCTATAATTTGCATCATCGCAGTCTTGGATATTCTTTAGAACATTTAGTGACTTATTGTGATCGTCATTCATCTCGAAATGATGACAAAGTAGATCGATGGTTTTGTGACCATTAATGCTTTATGTTGTCTTTAGCTAGAAAACGCACTATACATCAATGGCCCAATGACTTCCAACAGTGGAAATCTCAATTTAACTCACAACGTTGTCAACCATTTCATAAATAATGTATTTGTTTATTGAAAAAAAAATGTTTGTTATTTGAAGAAGCAAATGTTAATTAAAAAATAAGTTTGTAATTGAAAGAAAATGTTTATTTGTTGAAAAAATGTGTTTTGTTAGTTGTTTGTTATTTGAAGAAAAAAATGTCTTTTGAAACCAATGCGTCTGTCGTTTGTTTTACATTTTTTAAAAATATAGTTGCTCTTTGACTTCTTTCTATTCCTCACATCAAACTATCCCAACGTTTCCAACACTAAACCATTTTGTTTCGGCTGTTTCCCGTATGTGGATAGTAAATTGTATGTTTTGTTTTGGCTGCTTCCCCGTGTGTGTGTGGATGGTAGATTGTGTGATTTTGGATAGTAGATTATGTGGTTTGTTTTGACTGCTTCAGGTATGTGGATAGTAAATTTGTCTGTTTTGTTTTGGCTGCTTCCCCGTGTGTGTGTGGATGGTAGATTGTGTGATTTTGGATAGTAGATTATGTGGTTTGTTTTTGACAGCTTCACGTATGTGGATAGTAAATTGTATGTTTTGTTTTTGCTGCTTGCCCGTGTGTGTGGATGGTAGATTGTGTGATTTTGGATAGTAGATTGTGTGGCTTGTTTTGGCTGCTTCCCGTGTGTAGACAGTAAATTATATGTTTAGTTTTGACTGCTTCCCCGTTTGTGCATGGTAGATTGAGTGAAATTGGATAGTAGATTATGTGGTTTGTTTTAACTGCTTCCCCGTGCGTAGATAGTAAATTGTATGTTTTGTTTTGTCTGCTTCCCCGTGTGTGTGTGGATGGTAGATGGTGTGATATTGGATAGTATATTATGTGGCTTGTTTTGTCTGTTTACCCGTGTGTGTGTGTGGATGGTAGATTGTGTGATATTGGATAGTAGATTATGTGGTTTGTTTTGGCTGCTTCCCGTGTGTGGACAGTAAATTGTATGTTTAGGTTTGGCTGCTTCCCCGTGTGTGTGGATGGTAGATTGTGTGATATTAGATAGTAGATTATGTGGTTTGTTTTAACTGCTTCCCCGTGCGTAGATAGTACAGTGTATGTTTTGTTTTGTCTGCTTCCCCGTGTGTGTGTGTGTGTGTGTGTGTGTGTGTGTGTGTGTGTGTGTGTGGATGGTAGATGGTGTGATATTGGATAGTATATTATGTGGTTTGTTTTGTCTGCTTCCCCGTGTGTGTGTGGATGGTAGATGGTGTGATATTGGATAGTATATTATGTGGCTTGTTTTGTCTGTTTACCCGTGTGTGTGTGGATGGTAGATTGTGTGATATTGGATAGTAGATTATGTGGTTTGTTTTGGCTGCTTCCCGTGTGTGGACAGTAAATTGTATGTTTAGCTTTGGTTGCTTCCCCGTGTGTGTGAATGGTAGATTGTGTGATTTTGGATAGTAGATTATGTGGCTTGTTTTGGCTGCTTCCCCGTGTGTGTGGATGGTAGATTGTGTGATATTAGATAGTAGATTATGTGGTTTGTTTTGGCTGCTTCCCGTGTGTGGACAGTACATTGTATATTTTGTTTTGGCTGCTTGCCCGTGTGTGTGGATGGTAGATTGTGTGATTATGGATAGTAGATTATATGGTTTGTTTTTGGCTGCTTCCCCGTGTGTGGATAGTAAATTGTATGTTTTGTTTTAACTCTCGTCTGTGTGAATGGTAGATTGTGTGATTTTGAATAGTAGATTATATGGATTGTTTTGACTTCTTCCCGTGTTGGGATAGTAAATTGTTTGTTTTGTTTTGATATCTGCATTTTCCCTGTTCCACCCTTGAATAGTGTTTAGGTGTGTTCCTTGAAAATAAAAAAGGAACAAATCTAAAGAAAGACAGTTTTAATTGAGGTTTCTCTTTGCGTATACCTTTTTTCAAGCTGTTTATACATGGCAGATAACATCCGCATACAATATCACATTGAGAGGTATATATACAAATGTCATTGCCTTTCTTAATTTCGGTTTTATTGCTCAGCCATTGCTAATCTTTAATTATTTTTGTAAATGCATTTCTTTTTTAATAGACGATTTCGGGCTTTCTATTGTTGTAACGGTTTTTATGTTGTTTAGTGTGTTGCTGAAATTATCTATACTCTAGTCTATAGCAAAACTCTGCACCAAGCAAGATACAAAGAGGAAACAAGAAGACTCCAGCTCTTCGTTTTGCAAGCTGGAACATCAGAACCTTGTGCCCTGGACTCACCACTGACCTGCAGAAGACCAACGACGCACGGAAGACTGCCGTCGTTGACAGAGAACTCTCCCGACTGAATGTCGACATTGCCTGTCTTCAAGAGACCCGACTGGCCGACAGCGGCACCATCAGGGAAGCCAACTACACCTTCCTCTGGCAAGGAAAACCATCAGACGAACCCAGGCAGCATGGTGTCGGCTTCGCTGTAAAGAACACCCTCCTCGCCTTCATTGAGCCTCCATCATCAGGCACTGAGAGGATCCTTGCCCTCCGGCTATCAACATCCTCAGGCCCAGCCAACATCTTCAGCGTGTATGCCTCAACCCTCTACTCAAACCCAGAAGAAAAAGACCAGTTCTACGAGGCTCTGGATCAAACAATATCAAATATCCCCAGTACCGAGGGCTTCTACCTACTAGGAGACTTCAATGCGAGAGTGGGAGCTAACTACGAGGCATGGCCCACCTGTCTCGGCCACACGGAAGGAGCAAAATCAACGAGAATGGCCAGCGACTGCTGGAGATGTGCTGCACTCACAGCTTATGCGTGACCAACACCTTCTTCAAATGCAAGGAGATCCACCAGATATAATGGAGACACCCACGTTCCCGCCACTAGCACCAGCTAGATCTAGTCATCACCAGGCGCGCGGAACTAGCCAGCGTCCTTCTCACCCGCAGCTACCACAGTGCCGAATGCGACACAGACCACTCCCTTGGCCACAAGGGTGCGAATAATACCCAAGAAACTGAACCACGCCAAGAAGAATGGTCGCCCACGCATCAACACTTGCTGTGCAAGCAATCCAGAGAAGACACAGCAGTTCATCTGCAAACTTCACGAGGCTCTCACCAAAGAGACACCTGTTGACACCATCGACTCCATGTGGTCCCACCTCCGAGACGCTGTGTACAACTCAGCCATTACTGCATACGGGAAGAAAAAGCACAAAAACACAGACTGGTATGAGGCCAGCTAGGAGGAGATGGAACCCGTGACTGAGGCGAAGAGGAAAGCCCTCCTGGCTTACAAGGCTGCGCCTAGCCTTGGTACATTACAGGCCCTCAGGACTGCCAGGAGAAATGCCCAGTAGACCGCCCGTCACTGCGCTAACACCTACTGGCTGAACCTCTGCACCAGTATACAGATAGCTGCCGAAACCGGGGATGCAAGGGGCATGTACGAGGGTATCAAGAAGGCAACAGGCCCACCCACCTCCAACACTGGCGAAGTCATCAAAGACCAGGGCAAACAGCTGCAGCGCTGGGTTAAGCACTATCTGGAGCTGTATGCAACCCAAAACGTCGTCACGGACACCGCCCTAAACGTCATCCCAGACCTGCCAGTCTTGGAGGAACTAGACACACCACCAACCCTGGAAGAGCTTAGCAAAGCCATCGACTGCCTCGCTTGTGGGAAGGCCCCTGGGAGTGACGGCATTCCGCCTGAAGTCCTAAAGATAGGGAAACCAGCACTAATCCAGCCTCTGCACGAACTCCTCTGCCTCTGCTGGGGACAAGGACACATCCCCCAGGACATGCGAGGACATGCGAGATGCAAACATTGTCACTCTATACAAGAACAAAGGAGACCGCAGTGACTGCAACAACTACCGAGGCATCTCTCTTCTCAGTATTGTTGGAAAGGCGTTCGCCCGTGTCGTCCTGGCGCGCTTGCAGACCCTAGCATCCCGAGTCTACCCCGAGTCCCAGTGTGGCTTCCGAGCAGGCAGGTCAACTGTAGACATGATCTTCTCACTACGACAGCTGCAGAAGAAGTGTCGTGAGCAGCAGACGTCCTTCTACATTGCCTTCATAGACCTGACCAAGGCATTTGACCTGGTCAGCCGGAGCGGACTCTTCAGGATCCTTAAGAAGATAGGCTGCCCCACACGACTGCCCGATATCATAACATCGTTCCACAAGAACATGCACAGCACAGTGTGCTTCAACGGCGCAACATCAGAGGCCTTCCCAGTCAGCAGCGGAGTGAAGCAAGGATGTGTCCTTGCGCCAACTCTCTTCGCCATCTTCTTTTCCATTCTCCTCCAGTACGCCTTCAAGGACTGCAGCGAGGGTGTGTATATACACACCAGTTCTGACGGAAAGCTGTTTAACATCGCCCGTCTCCGTGCAAAGACTAATGTTACAAAGGTTCTCATCCGTGAATTGCTCTTCGCCGACGATGCAGCCTTGACATCACACACGGAAGATGGACTGCAGCAGCTAGTATGCCGCCTCTCCCACGCCTGCAAGGAGTTCGGACTGACAATCAGTCTAAAGAAGACGAATGTAATGGTGCAGGACGCAGACTCCTCTCCCACCATCGCCATTGATGGGTACAACCTGGAAGTTGTTGAGGACTACACATACCTTGGGTCCACCATCTCCAACTCGCTCTCCGTTGATACTGATATAAATGGACGGATTGCTAAGGCATCAGCAGTTATGGCGAGACTGAACCAGAGGGTCTGGGACAATCACAACCTCCTCGAGAAGACCAAACTGCGCGTCTACCAGGCTTGCGTGCTCAGCACACTCCTTTACAGCAGCGAGGCATGGACCAACTACGCGAGTCACGTGAGGAAACTCAACAGCTTCCACCTGAGATGCTTGCGGCGAATTCTGCGTATCCAGTGGCAGGACAAAGTTCCCAACACAGAGGTTCTGAAATGCACCGGCATGAACAGCATGTTCTCCATTCTCAGCGAGAGGCGCCTTCGCTGGCTAGGCCATGTTAGGAGAATGGACCCAGGCCGCATACCCAAGGACCTGCTGTATGGCGAGCTAGTAGAAGGTGCACGAACGACTGGAAAGCCACGTCTGCGCTACAAAGATGTCTACAAAAAGGACATGAAGACAGCCAACATCAACATAAACAATTGGGAGAGCTGTGCTGACGATCGCTCCGCGTGGCGTCTTGCTGTCAGACAGGGCACTCAGAAAGCTGAGGAGATGAGAAACACAAACCTCGCTGCAAAGAGAGCCAGGAGGAAGGCGAACCAAAAACATCCTCAGCAAGCATCAGCATACACCTGCAGCAAGTGCAACAGAGACTGTCACTCAAGAGTCGGACTCTTCAGCCACTCGCGAAGGTGCAGATAGGACACCCAAATCGGAAGCTACACCATCGTCTCTCGAAGACGGACGGATGCCGACGATATACAAATGTCATTGCCTTTCTTAATTTCGGTTTTATTGCTTAGCCATTGCTAATCTTTAATTATTTTTGTAAATGCATTTCTTTTTTAATAGAAGATTTCGGGCTTTCTATTGTTGTAACGGTATTTATGTTGTTTAGTGTGTTGCTGAAATTATCTATACTCTAGTCTATAGCAAAGCGCTAAAGTTGGTTCAGTATTTTAATGTCACGCCCACAAAAGGATACCACGTTTGTCTTGAAACAGGATTGAAACTCAAAGTTACGCGGACGTGAAGAAAAACATCTCTTTGTTATTACAGTTAGGTGATGCTGTATTCATTCTAATCATGCTTGCCGTATATCTTTGTGTTTTGCAGGTCATATTGTTTTTTTTTATCTAAATATTCACATCAATAGACAGACAACTTGGGTTTTTATCCTTGAGGTTCACTGAACTTTCTTCGTTAATTCGTACAAATCCCAGATTCACAAGTTTGAAAAGAAAGAAAAAAAAACCATGCCACTTAAAACTGCATCACTCCTTACTATACCGATCTGATTGTGCACGTCAAAATGTTTAAGTGAGATACAAATAAATTGTCAGTTTCAAAATGTAAACCAGTACTGTGACCGTTCAGTAGCTGATGTGGTAAAAAGAAATGGTACGAGTACTGTGACCATTCAGTAGTTGATGTGGTAAGAAGAAATTGTACAATACACAACGGAGGGCTTTAAGTTCACATTCCAGTCTGCACAGCAATGGGAACAACTTGAGAGCGTATTTATTATTTTGCCATACTACTTTCCTACAAAACATTGCATCACTCATCATGAACAAATCTCATTTGCTAGACTAATTTTCTTACTGCGTTCACTTCGAATTGACTTCAGTAGCTCTTCACCTAGTTTCGAGATAGGTCGTGTTTCACCGCTAGATTATTTATATAAAACAAAAAGAAGCAAAACTAAAGCAAGAACAATCGTACCCTGGGCGATCCCACAGAAATGATGTCAATTTGATAGTCAAATACATCACAGCGTATTTAGATTAACTATTTTGTGAGAACGTTTTAGTCGTATTTGTCATCAGTTCACTCTGGTGATATTTTAAGATCGTGGACCTTTCCTATGGATTTGATTTTCTAAGTGGGACGTGTGTTTCTATGAATTTTTCTAAGGGAATATATACTTCAAAAACAAGCGCAAGTGTCGTGATTCTTTTTAAAAGAAGGTATAACATAGTCTCTCTCTCTCTCTCTCTCTCTCTCTTTTTGCAATACGTTTGATTGAAATCCTAATGGTAGTTGTTCCCGTTTGAAGAAACCTCTCCAAAATTTTAATCAGTAGGCACCATAATTTCCGTTTGTCATGTAATTTGTTTTTCATACACTACACCCTTACAAATAGTAAATCAGTAAATCGTTGGATGATATAAAATTTTGAGTTGACAAACTTGGACAATTCTTATTTTTGGCATTGCAATTTAAAAAAAGTTTAAGCATGAGATCTACCGTTTTTCAGAAAGGAAACAAATACAAGACTATTTCAAGAATGACGCGAGTGATTTTGCACTGTATAACCCTGCTTATGGACAACTTTGAAATAAAAAAACCAGAATCAAAACACACGTTCGGAAGAATTGTAACAATGTAACAATTATTGACGCGAGTGACATTGCACCTTATGACCCTACCTATAGTTAACTTTGAATTTCAAATGAAAATACACAGCTTAGACTGTTGATAGAAGAAAGCACGTTTTGGTGCTGCTTTTTTTTCCTTCGCCCTTAAATTTGTTAAAACTTGGCAACATTGTTGGTATCGTGTGCTGAGAAACACAGGACATAACTTAAATTTGAGATATGTTAAGAAGTCAGTTGACAATACATATCACACTATCTTTTTATTAAATTGATGAATGAATGAAAAAAATGAACATATTTCACATAGAATGCATGGTGTTCTTAATTATCCTTGTTTTGTTTTCCTTTCCTTCTATGTGGATAGGAGATTGTGTGATTTTATTTTTCTTCCCTTCTGCCTTGATAGGAGATTGGTTTGTTTTCAGGGCCACTCATATACCTCGAAAAGATATTTGTTTTTCTTGCCTCCATTTCCCTTGTCGCTAGATAGTCCCAAATACAAATAATATTCCCAATGTTAAATTTCCCTTGAGGCTATATAGTCCCACTATGTTAAATATCCCTTGAGGCTATATAGTCCCAATTTGTTAAATTTCCCTTGACGGTAGATAGTCCCACTATGATGAATTTCCATTGACGCTAGATAGTCCCACCATGTTAAATTTCCCTTGAGGCTATATAGTCCCACCTTGAGGCTATATCGTCCCAAACCCTTTTTGACTGGATTTTCCCTTGAGGTTATAAATCTTGAGGCTATATCATCCCAAGCCCTTTTTGACTGGATTTTCCATTGAGGCTATATCGTCCCACATTACTACTTAAGTATTCTTGATCAGGTTCACCAGCTTGGTTGGAATGCCATTGGGGCGAAGAAGTTTCCAGAGTGTCTCTCGGTCCACGTTGTCAAATGCCTTATCATAATCGACAAAGTTGATGTAGAGCGAATAAATCCACTCCAACGATTGCTCAACTATCATGCAAAGAGTAGCTACTTGGTCCCATTTTCTACACAATAATTGTAAAATGAAGAGCGATAATAGTATGAAATTTGTTTACAAGAATTTTTACAAAAGTCTTTAAAAGGCTCTACACCCATTTAAGCAAGAAACTTGGATGGAATTATTTAAAGAAAAACATATTAGTGATGAGTGGCCTTTAATTTAGTCTGGTGAAATTTTGTAGGTTTAAATTGGTTTGTTAAATAATTGTCACCAATCATTTTTTTAAAAAAATAAACAACAACAACAACAATAATTAACATATTAGACTACGACAACCGAGAATGATATAGAACGAAAAAATACTACTTTAAAGTTTTTGTACCGTTTCATTAAATATTTTGCATCTTGTCATCAAAATATTGTATATTAGTCCAAAAATAAATTATTTTTAGCACATAAACAATTCTATATTTTATGTAATTTTTTGATTATGTTAGCTAAATATTATATTTATACTTGTAGATTCAGCATGAAAAATACCTCCATTTATTATTTGAAACAAATAAGTTAAATACTTAAAGAACATTTAAAAATAAACTACGGAATCAAATACAAATAAATCCAATTTCTTCAAATGAGGATCATAAACATGAATGTTTAACTAGTGTGAACATTTTATTCTTCTTGCAATTGGTTAGGTTTATTTCAGAGGCGTAGCTGGGGGGGAGGGGGGCAAGGGGGTACATATGTCCCCAACGCCAAGGTACAGGGGCGCCAAAATGAGGCTTACAACGTTACATTATAATAGGTAAACAAGGGTAATAGAAAAATGTGATTAAACGAGGAGTGGGCTGGGCGCAAAATATCATAGCTACGCCTCTGGTTTATTTGGTCTGATTTGTTGGCAACTAGGAACAAATAATATATTATTACAAAGTATGTACATTTCATTTTGTTTATCTAAATTGTGTATCTAAAGAGAAGTTCATAATAGCTGTAGCCATCCAATCCGATTCTTAGAGCAAAAAGTAACGTCGCGCGCGCGAATTTAATTTCCGCCTAAGATCTTGGCAACAAGAGACGCACAAAGCAGCATTGAGACCATATTTACACCAAAAGCTCACCATAGAAGGTAACATTTATTTTAATTTTATCACAAACATTATTTAAACTGTTTAAAATTATATTTTGCACGAATTCATTCACAACTGAACAAATATGAATACCTTATTGTTATTTTTTGTCTCTTCACTGAGTAGAAATGGTTGAAAAACAACAGTTTACAGTAACATTGACCGTTACTGTTTAGACATACCGTAGTTATTGTACATACTATACCAATAGGCATATGTGCTATGAATGATCGACAATGATATTATACAAAGGGCAAGATTATGTGGATAGTTAGTGTGCAGAATTCTCAATTTTCGCTTGCTAGTACTTTGTTTACCCACTTTTGACGTGTGAAAACTGTTGATTATCTCGTGTTCATAATGCGCTTTTGTGTATTAATCAGATGGTTTATAGGTTGTCGTCCAGTCACCAGTTCTCGAAAATAACTTGTTTTTAATAGCTTTGCAGTTCTGCAGAATTTTTAAAAATATATAGTGGTATTTTATGTCACACAAATTGCACAGCAGACAAAATTAAAGCTGCAACTTCAGTGTCGAATGTTTTACACAAACTTTACATAGTGTAAGAATCTTTTTAATGTGAAATTTTATTTTATTTAACTTTTGCCACCTTTTCTCAGTGATTTGATTATCTACTAATAGCCCACTTACATATACTTACTAAAAATTCAAGTCACTTGTAACAACATGTGCACATTTCTAAAAATCATGACAAATGCATACAGTTGTGTTTCTATGTTTTACTTGAATAAAACAAAGAATACCCCTGATCATTGAAAATGCACTAACATCCAGTTTCCCCAATATGATTTATGTACACTGGTGCAAAACAATTTGGCCTAAACTGTAGCTGTCACCCTTCCAGTCAGTGGGCATCCTTGTCCAAATGTGATATTCTTTCCATAAAAATGGTATCAGAGATTTTTTCAGTGTACTTAGTGAAAGTCACCAAACCCAACATCAATGCAACAAAAATCAGTTGTATATAGAGAAACAGCCAAGGAGACAAATCAGAGGAGGAAATAGAGCATTCTCAAATTGACTCCTTCAAAAAAAATGGTAGGAAAGTGAATAAAATGTGAAGACAAAGAGAAGAAACATTAGTTAAGCTATTGCTGGAAATGTTATAACAGCCAATGAACTTTGAAAAAATTATCTTGAAACTTCAAAGAAAAGATGTTTTGGGAAGAATTAAGATGAACATTTCAAAACTGTTGAATAAAGCTAATGAAAATGCAAACACTTGAGCATTCAGCTGAAACTTTCATTGAAAATAAAGGTAGAAAAATAGCTTAAAGATGCTTTATACTGCCTGTGTCCCCATGGCCAGGACCTACACACATAAGCCTAATCTGATCTGATGCATCTGACACAGAAGAGCAGACAGATTTACAAATGTCTGAAGAGGAAATTTATAGTTTGTGTAAAAAAGCATTTTCCTCAAGAAAGGGATGATATCAGATCTTGATTGTCAGCTAAGTCCAATGTGATGTCAGTGATCACCAGATTTATTTTTCCTTAAATAAACTTGATTTGGTCAGAAAAGACATCCTCTTTCATTGTCCTTATCGTGCAAAACAAGAATGGTTTCAAAATCAGTTATTTATATGTTTAATCTTTTGCTGACAGTTACTTCTTGTAAATTTATGTTTATGATGAGATGATACCATTCTTGACTTTTGACACATGTTTTTATCCTGATGTTTTTTTTTTATTGACATTCATTTTTTTACAATCACATTTGTACTGAAAAATCAATTTGCATTATGCTTGAGGCCAACATTGATTTTTGAAGAAAAAGGACAATATTGGAAGTGAGAATTCTAATAATATCAACATGTGGAAAATTGCTAAGGGTATGTTGTTTTCTGTGTGATTGGAAAGTTGTTAAATAAAACTTAGTATTCAGCACAAGGTTACTGGTCCAGCCTTGAATATAGTAACAATTATTTAAATATGTAAAAGATCTACATTTAAATAGAGGCCCAGAAATTTACAAGGAATGGAAAGAATCCATAATGACAATGTACCAAATGTACTACTTTAGATTTGTTCTTTTCCTTCATTACACATCATCACATGTACTTTGACTTGCATCACTGATTGTCCAGAAAGTATACTGTTACAGCCAGTTTGAGTGCATGAACAAAGGTAGTCATGTTCAAAAGGACACACCCAATCAAATAAATATAAACATCTTCTGGTGTAAGGTTGTCATGATTTTTACAAGTATGTAACTCTGTAATAATATGACATGATATGTTATAGTTCTCATGGTACCATTCAGAAGAGTAGAAATTTTAATAATACTTAAATCTTCAGGTAGATGAAAGTCCAGTGATATAGTTTGAATTATACACTACATGTTGTTATAATACTATTTAATTAGGTAAAGATGTTTATCTTTGATGTTCATTTCTTATAAAATTATTTAATTAGGTAAAGATGTTTATCTTTGATGCTCATTTCTTCTTTTCACATTTGTCTTGATTATATTCTCCACATTTCTTGTCAGTCTATAGTAAATTGTTATATGGATATGTTAATATAAATTGATGAAATTGTTTGATTTCATGTTCATTTTAATTCTATTATTCCCACTGTCGTTTCATTGGTAAAATGTCTATATCATTATGATTAAGGATTTGCTGTTAATATTAATTTTAAACACCTATCATCACTTTGTTGGAAGACATGTATGAGTACTGTCCCCTTGTATAAGGTCATATGTGATTTGGAGTAAAATAAATTATGCTCATTCAAATTTTTTAACCCAAAAAAAATCAGTGACTTCAGTCACAATTTACCATAGACATCTGCTTTTAAATAACATATATAAATCTGCATTATTTCTGTATGTAATAGTCAAACATTCCTTATACATGTATGTAAAGACTTTTTCTCCATTTGAGCTATATTCTTTGGAACTCTTTAGTGTGGAAAAATCAACACTGTCAGTAATTGTGAACAAAGTGCCCATTTATTCATAGTTACTTTACTGGCTTTTTGTTCTATATTCAATTATTAAGTATCTATCCAGTAAAGATACAACTATTTCTAACACTATGTACAATACAGTAACATATTTTACATGTTGCATTTTTTTGTTACATTGCCTTTTTGAAAATGGAACAACTTTTATTAAGACTATTCCCCTGTTTTTTATGCTCTCAGGAACAATATTTGGATTTTGGATTTTAAAAAAAATGTAGCTTTAACAATTTTTCAGTCAAATCGCTATGAAATGTCTGCAGTGTGACAGTTTATATATACATTGTGACGTCTAGCACTGGGGCATCATGCCATAGATATGTAGCATCATGTTCCACCCAGTCACATTATCCTGTCACTAGGCAGACTATTCCTAACACTAACCACTTAATGCTGAGCAACAAGATAATGAGGTAGATGTTAGTATACTATTTATATGTCTTTGATATGACTCGTCCCAGGTTCAAACCCATGACCATCTGTATCTATTGTGTATGCACTAACCACTAGATCACCAGAGTGGTCTTGGGAAGAATAAGTACGGAAACCAATGTATTTAGCTGTTATATAAGACATAGCTGATAATAGCCTTCGGCAATACCCTTATAGCTGATATAACCACCTACACAACAGTATAAATTACATAGCACAATAAGAACATTCTTTCTGTGGTATTAAGTAGAGATCCTATAGTTGATAAAAACAAGAAATGAATGCTGTTTTTGCATAGTTGTTTTTTAAATTTATTTCATTAATATCTGAGAAAGAAGCTATTGTCATTGTCCTCCCCAAGAAGCTTGATTTTATTCCGTTACAGTTGCAGATACATGTATGAGTAACCTTGGAGGATGGTCAGTATTACATGATCATGCATCAGTAATGACCCTGATTAGACATTTCAAATGAGGTCTCACATGAAGAATATTGCTGAAACAAAGGTTATGAGTTTATAACAAATGAGTTGGAAGAATCAACATGTCATTTAAATACAGAAAGCTATTTCTGAACATTCTAGATAATTTTCATTGCAAGGACTAGTTTTTACCAACAGAAGGTTATTCTGTTGTGCTAAAGAGACTAGAAAAAGGTGTCAATGCAATGAATATACTTGTAAATAATATTAGCAATTTGCAATGTCCAGTGAATATAATGTGGGATTTATTTGATTTTTGTCTTAGCGCTCTGAAATTTGTGGATTTTTTCAAGTAGACAGTATTAAAACAGGTACATAAAAAATATTGAGGTTGTTACTAGATGTGAATTGTTTTACCAACAATAAATTTGTACATACCCGGTAGAGAGTTGTGACCATATCAACTTTATTTAGATATGGGTGTATCATTAAGTACAGGTTCAAACTGCTGAACACAAATAATTATATTCTTTTAAAAATATACCAACTAACTTTTACCAATTTTGAAAGAAAGTTAGTAAAATTGGGTTTTTAAGGTAATAACTGTTCTGTTAATCTCATGTATTGGAGAAGTCTGGTATTACCCTAATTCAGTCCATATATCTTCCTCTTTATTTGCTTTTCAACCAAAGACTAAATGGCATATTTCATTCTGACTGGCATTCAACAGTTGCCTTGTAAACTTCATACATGTATAATATCTTTTATATCTTAAAAGATCTTTTTGAACCAGCTTCTTATCTTAGAATAATTGCTAATGCCAGCTGGCTTTAATTAAATTAAGCATTTCATAATGGAAAGGCTTTAAGTAAATTAATGGTTTCATGACATGTTTGAATATCAAAACTGGTAGGCAAGAAGGAAAAGAATAGTATGAAAGGATATGTGAATTTTGTGTAAATAATGAGGTCAAAGATGAATACATGTACTATTTTGTCTTAATCTGTCCTCAATACCTCTCACTTAGAAAATCTTACACTTACTCAAAAATGGTTATTTAACAACTCAAAAATACCTCGGTAAATATGTGTATAATGCATTCTGACTGATATAATTATTTCACACTTTGTACTTGTGTCTGCCTCTTTTGCTCAAAATCTTGTTCTTGTATGTTCATGAAAAGCATGTCCTCAGCTTGTGACTGTTTCAGTGGCCTTTATAAAAATGGTACTAGCTGCCTCACTTGATGCTCAGCAATAAGTGTTAGAAATGGTCGGGCCTGGTGTAAGGATAATATGACTCTGTGGGACATTATGCCACATGTCTGCAGCATGATGACCCAGTGCTACACTCAGACAACATAGCAATATGACTTAAATGGTTAAATCTATGATAAAAATCCAAAAACACAACATGCCTATATTTGTTCATATGTTCAAGAGAGTTGATCTGTTTAGGGAAAGATCACAATGTGTGTATGTTATTAACATGGAAATGCAACCTCAGCACAAATTTACCTCTTCTTTCAACTGGGTCAAAGAGGACCATTTGATTAGTCTAAGATGTATATAGTAGTATGGAATAATTCATCCAGTCATTACAAATTATACCTAAATTATGTTAGTAAAGCATAATAATGAGGTCAGAAGAACCATCTCTTGTTGCTAGTAGGATAAACATACAGATGTGTCAAATTATCCATTTTCATGATTGGATCATAAACAGTACACAATAAATGAACTATTTAAAAATGTAAAGAAAGTCATTGAAACATGAAATGTAGGTCGCTGATCACTGCATTTAGGATGTAGAATTTGTCAAGATGCATTGCCTAACCAAGTTACCTGACTAATGATGGGATAACTTACATATATTATGCAAGATACATGTGTTGTCAGGAGCTTATATCAAAAACATCACCAATAAAAGAGGAAATATAAGTAAAGATGAAGTTCTTTTCGTTACAAGAGTGAGGTAGTAAAAGATGTATATTATCAAGTTTCACATTTGTAAATTTTAAGGGTATTAATGACCTACTTCTGAAATGAAGTAAAGCCTATCATGATCAAGATTCCTAAAGTTTCATGATTGTAAATAGAATATTATGTATATGGCATGCAGAAATTCTATAGGCTTATGTGCTATTCACAAAAAAGTAAACCTAATCCAGTAGTATGTGAAATGCAGGTTTCTTATATTCATTTTTTGGTATAGGTGTGGTACTAACATAAATGCAGTTATCTACTTTGATGATTCTGGAATAAACAGTGATAAATCAGTGTGCTATGCTACAGTGACCTACTTTTTGTGATGTAGGTATATGTAAATATAATAGTACATGTATATATATTTAATTCGTGTTCCTTCTTGTTCCTTGTGGGACATAAGGCTGCAAATATCTTCTGCCCTCCTGGTCGGTCTTAACCAATTACTTGTGCCTTGCCCTAGGAAAGTGACATCTCTTCTAGGCTGGTCTTCACTGTGCTTCATCATGTTATCTTTGGTCATCTGCATTTGCATTTACCAGGCGGTGTCCTTTTGAGGGTTACCTTGGGTATCTGTTTGAAGGGCATCCTCATTACTTGCCCAAGGCATTTTATCCTGAGTATCTTGATCTCCAGTGAAATGATGTTACATTCTGTCATTTCATATTAGGTTCACATAGGAGATCTTGTTTGGCCAATAGTCACTGCAGATTTTATGGAGGAAGCTATTATGAAATGAATTTATTCTGCTCATATCAATCTTCACTACATTCGGAGCTGTACGTTGGAATCAACTTCACATTGTACAGTCTGATCTTTGGTTTGAGACTATATCATGTTGATTTCCATATAGTCTGCTGCGTGTTCTTCTTCAATTGTCAATTCCTCAACTAAGTCCTTCTTAGTACTCTTTTTAACTTCTTTATCCTTAAAACTTAAAATTGAAACTTGAATCAGTGAAGTGTAAAACATGGGTCATCATGACCTACTTTCATGAGATTGTATTATTCAACAGAGATTCGTTATCTCATCAAATTTCATAATTCTAGATATAAAAGTATATACTGTATACTGATAAAAATTAAAAATAAATTTGGTCATAACAGCTTAATACAAAAAAAATCATTGAAATTTTCAATGTATCTCACTTTGATGTTTGTTTGTAGTAACCATATGATACTAACAGATGCAGATAATCATCAAATTGATGATTCTTGTATGAATAGAGCTCAAGAAATAAACCTTAAAATTCCACTGTAGCTAAAAATGTAGAATATGTACTTTTGTGATCTAGTATTGGACATGGTGTATCCCACTAACCAAGTTTCCAGGTATAATAGTATTTAAAATGTACACAAATCCTGATCTAAGCTTTAAAAAATAACCAAGAATGTGTGACAAATAAACATGTGTATACATTGTTAGCCCACTTAGCCACAGGGGTTAGGTAATATAAAACCCACTTCTAACTGTTGCTTAGGACTTTGAAAAAAATAAATGGAGAAGATTCATCAAGGCTGTATGTACCGGTATGTATGTAAATGCTGAGAGGTAATAATGTATGTCTTGTTGCCTAATGGTAGTAATGAGCTGAAAATTTACTTTTTTTGTAAAAATGAATCAGAAAATTGTTACATGACTGTATCTGATGTTTCAGTTTTAAATTATTAGCTTCACATCTTGAAATAAGTATACCATTCATATACTAACTAATTGCATGACTGAAACAATTTGCTCTATAACCAATGTGCATTGACATTTCAAACGGATTAAAACTTTTTTATAACCATTCTTTTTTTTACATTGTATTTTAATGGTTGGAAAAATTCAGTCTTAATGAAGTATAGCTTGTTAAAGTATATTTATGTGTTGAAACCTTATTAAAGGTTAATATTTATACAATATTTTGAAAAGTATATTGCAAAGTATGACAATCCATGTAAATTCTTCATGGCTTTTACATGAACATAGAATTACGGAATATTGAATTTAAACTTGTATTTGGTTATCAAGTTACCAAATAGTGGTTGTTATCCTTATGATGTTTTGCTGCATAGAATAGTTCTAGTCCTATTCTCATGATAGCTTATTTCATTGATGTGACATTTTCTTTTTGATCACTCTACATCAGAATGTCTGAGGAAAGGAAATTCAAGGTCAGTTTCATTGAAAACTTCATGCTGAGTGGTATTGCTGCTGCCATTTCTAAGACAGGAGCTGCTCCTATAGAACGTGTCAAACTCCTTGTCCAGAGCCAGGGTGAGATGCTCAAGTCTGGTCGCTTAACTGAGTCTTACAAAGGTGTGATTGATTGTACCATCCGCACCTACAAAGCTGAGGGGTTCCTATCCTTCTGGAGAGGCAATATGGCTAACTGCATTCGATACTTCCCCATTCAGGCTCTCGAATTTGCCTTCAAGGTACTTGTTGGGGACTTTATCATCACTGAGAAAAAAATTTTTGCATAGCGTTTTGTCTAGTCATTGTCTACAATGCCAGATAGCAAAACATATGAATCACTTTTCCAAAATTAAGATTTTTTGTGTGAAAGATGTTTTTTATCATACAGTATCATATAATGTGCTGGCAATACTTCAGTGTTCCTTGAAACGCTTAAAGAAGTTTTCTGGGAGTAAATGGAGAGAGAAATTTATTGGCCTGTTACAATCTGAGTACAGTAAAGCCCAATTATAATGAGCTTTGTTATAATACATTTTCAGATATAGATCACTTTTGATGAGATTCTCAGATATTCAGAATAATTTCACCAATTTCTTTAAGTTCTACAAAATTTTAGTGCCACAGTAAAAAAGAATCTAATTGAATATGGTCATTTGGTAAAATGTGATGTAAGTTTCAAGAAAAAATAACTTGTCACTGCTTTAAGATTATTTATGAAAAAGCTGATAAATGTTAATGTAATTATATCTGTACCTTCAACAATAGAGCCATAAAGCCTTCTCTGTGTTTCTTTTCAATGAATCCAAACTGTAAACAGTAGCCAATGGCTGTTTGCTCACTTATCTGGTTTTTACAACCAATCACCAAACAAAAGTGCAGCGATCAAAACAAGTTTCTCAATTGAATTGATAGATCAATTAGTTAATCTATTTAAGGGAAAATTACAGACCACCAATCAAACAAAATAAACACGTGCACCAAAAAATGACATTCTTGAAATAAGTTTACCACCTGAAATGTCAGGAATTGTTTTGATCACTATCATCTACATGTACACCCCCCCCCCATCATCTTACAAAATTTAATTGTATAAGATTGCACTCGTTATTTTTGTACTTTAAACAGAGTTTGATTGTTAGAGACAAAGCATTGTCAAGGTATTCCTCTTGGCTACTTAAAGAAGACCTTGTCTAGCTTACATATTGCTAAACTATGAAGTATCTAATTTTGAATAAGCATTGAACCTTAAAGTTGAATGCACTGACCATTAAGATTTTATGACATTTCAACCAGAGGAGTCTTTGTGAAGAGTCACTTTGACCTATTTTATTCATCTTTTCCATGTCAGTTTAAACTTCAAAGGGGCCAGCTTCCAACTCAATCAAATTGACCAGGATATCTTAGTTTGGTCTTGAGAAAGAGGCAACTGAGTCTTCCGAGCAATGTCATTCTTCAAAGGGAAGATATATAACCTAATTCAGAGATTCTGACTGACAAAGGAAATGTTCTAGGAAAAGATTAGAAACCAGTGCTTATGATTGGTCCGAGTGAAATTAAGGTGTACACAGTGGAAGTAATGTGAATTTAAAGTGACAACCTTGGTCAAAATTATTCAGTCCAAAATTTTGAGAGAAGTTTGACTCTGGGAAAGCCTAGAAAAAAGAATAGTGCTTTCCTCGTTAAACAAGAAAGGGATAAGGTGTCTGTCTTGCCAGAAAAGATAGGGTTTAGTGCTAAGATGCACAATTTCAAAAGAGAACAGCATTAAGGTATGCAATTTTAATTTCATTTGATATTCTGTGTTTTGTTTGTTTTACGCAATGTGTTTGATATGACTAGGTTCCATATTATGCATTGTTTATTCAATTTCAGGGAAATTTGTTGATGCTCGAGTTGTTATGCAATTTATATTATTCAGTTTCATGGAAATGTGTTGATGCTAGAGTTGCTATGCAATTTAACATTTTAATGTTACAGTTATTAGTTCATTGCCAGAATTGATTGCATGTGGCACAAATTTTCATATGTGTAGGATTTCATAGGGTCATATGAAATAAATATCTACTACATTTCTATGTCTGTTGGGACATTACTGATTATCGGGCGTCAATGATAATTACCTATTATATATGCTTTTGGAATGTTTCAATAATCTTGTAGGTTAAGGATCGTGAATTTTATGCAGTGGAAATCAAACATGTAGAAGCATACGGTAATTTTTGATAGACCACTTACATGGTAATTTACGACCTGTCACTGTGAAGTATAGGTAATGTACTACTTTATTAAGTCAGAATTTACGTAGTGTGAAGATAGCTAGTGTGTTCCGAGTAACGTAAGTGAAGGAATATTATGTACGTCGGGAAAAGTGGTACATACAGAGTTTTTGGGATAATTTTGTACTTTAAGGAAACAGCTTTCTGAGAGAGTGAAACAGGACAGTCTGAAGATGGAAGTGAAAAAGTGACGAGTGAAGTCTGGAAAAAAATGAAAAACTGAAGTCTGGCAAAAGCAGAAGTTTAGAATAATGGACTAGGAAGTACAAAAAGGGATGAAGCGGTTGGAATAGAAAGACTTGAGGAAATAGGAAACGTTGGAACATGGTCAAGAGGAAGGTGATGCAATTAGTCTTGGACATTGCACTCTTTTCACCACCTATTATGATGATGAAATAAATCCACATTAGATTTTGCTATTAAATCCTGTTGACATAACCGGAGATGAATTTAAATTACCACTATTAATTTGTTTGAATAAATTTGTTATCTAAAGAGGCTCGTATTGCATTATTTCTTCCTAATATGCCCAGTTCTCTGTTGATATTCTATCTATTCACTCACACCGGGTCTTAACATCAAGGAGGTCATAGCTAAATCCAATATACCCGGTACTATCCCTCTTTAGTAAGAGGGTGATGTTACATAAACAAACTATTCATTCTTTTTATTTTGGGTTGTAGAGTATACAGCTTGGCTTTACATTGTGCACCTATAAAGTAAAAAAAATGCTTGCTCTACATGGTCATTTTCTCTTCCTGGGCTTCAAAAATAGATATAACAAAATGTACCAGTAACTTCATAAACTTTCAATACATTTTTTAATTCATTCATTGTACTTTCAGAAGCTGGTAATGCATCCTCTGGCAAAATTCATTTTGTCAATTTGAATAACTATTAATAAAAGTGTATTTTGCAATATTTCAGGATGATTTTTTTAGCACATGGGAGCAGCACTTTTGCTCAGCTGTGTGCTTGGATCATAAATAATTTTCACAACTACAACATGTGAAGAAACTTCATCCACAGTATATGAAAGTCGCATAGATATTTGCCAACATTCCCTCCATTGTGCATGTTGCAAATGCAAACATCTTCACCTTATACTGTCTCTGTCAGAAGAACATAATATCTATTGAGTGTAACTTAAATATAATCCCACATTATGTCCTTATGTTTTTACATGGCTATATCCATATACTTAATTTAAATCTGACCAAATCCTTTTTACTTTCTAGTAAGAAATGCAGACATTAGCTTCAAATCACATGGGTATAAACAGGTCCTCCTCCTCTTCCTCCTCTTCCTCCTCATCATCATCAGCCTCTTGACCTAGTGTGGTCATTTAGGCGATGTGCTGCTCAACATCTGACCAGTTCCCTCCACTTGTCTCAATCATGTGCCAATGCCTGTGTCTCCGCAAAACTTTTCCTGGTCCATTCTGTGATGTTGTCAGTCCACCTTTTTCTCTGCCTACCTCTCCTTCTGCCACCTGGATGCTGCCCTGCAGTATTTGTTCTGGATAGACTATTGTCTCTAGTGACATGGCCATACTATTTCAGCTTTCTCTTTTTGACAGTGGTGAGGAGGTCTTCATAATGGCCTACTTTGTGCCTGATGGTGTTATGCACTGCTTCATTTGTGATGTGGTCCATGTAAGATATGCCAAGATAGTTCTGTAGCATCTCATTTCAAGTGCCTGGATTCTTAGTTGTAATTCTGCTGTCAGGGTCCACGTCTCACATGAATACAAAAAGATTGAGATGATTAGTGCTCTCAATAGTCTGATTTTAGTTTTCATACATATTGTCTCTTCAGTTGGGTCTTAGCTTTGACATAGCTGCCGTTGTTTGTGCTGCTCGTGACACAATTTCTGCTCTTGATCCCTCTTTGGTGATTATGGAACCAAGATATTTGAGCTGGTCCACTGTTTCCAGTTCCTGTCTTCTGACTTTAATCTTGACTGAGATTTGTTTGCCACTATTTATCATCAGCTTTGTCTTCTCAGTGCTTATCTCCATGTCAAATCTGGAAGATGTTTCATCCAGGATCTTCACAAAGGTGGCAAGCTGATCTTCACTGCCTGCCAGCCCATCAATGTCATTTGCAAAGCAGAGGTTGGTGATGTTACACCCTCCAATACTGACTATCCCACAGTGGTTTTCCAGGGCTTTGCTCATGATGGGCTCTAAGTAGATGTTGAAAAGTTTGGGTGACAGGAGGCAGCCTTGATGTATTCCAACTGTTGTCTTGAACCAGTTTCCACAGAACTTTGAGCAATTACTGCACTGGTAGCCTTAGCATACAGCTGCTTGATGGTATTGGTCAACTTTTGACCATGTTGTACTTCTTCATTGTGACCCACAATGCCTCATGTGACACTGTCAAAAGTCTTTTTGAAATCTATGAACACATGAACGATGTCTTGTTCATGTTGCAAGTACTTTTCACACACAACCCTGAGATTGAACATTTGTTATGTTTTGCTTCTTCCACTCCGGGAACCCTGCCTGTTCTTCAGTGATTATTTCTTCTGCTAGTGGTTTTAGTCTGTTCAAAATGATCTTCAGCATCAACTTACTAGCATGGCTGATCAAACTGATAGTGCTGTAATTTTGGCACAGAAGGAGATTGCCTTTTTGTGGAGTGCTATAATCAGTGAGTGGGTCCACTGTGTTGGCCATTCACCTGTCTGCCAGATCTTGTTGCAGATTTTTGTTAGTAGCATTATCACTGATCCCCCCTCCCATTCTTGATAAGTTCAGCTGGGATGTTGTCTACTCCAGCTGCCTTCCCATTCTTCCGTGCTCTTATTCCTACTAAACAGGTTACTTGTCATTTAATGCTAAAGTTATATTAATGTTGTTCATCTGACTGGAACACAACCATTTAAGTTGTAGGTTAGAGGGATTTGCACCTATAATCAAACATACTACTCTGATTTTGCTCTGAAGTAGTCCAGAGTCTTAGTTATCAACACAATTATCAATGATGAATATAGAGCTTTTTCTGTATTTTTTCCTGTCTTTTGGAGATTGACACAACTGTTTCTTTCTTTGAGCGCATTTATTATTCAAGAAATCATATACTTTATTTCCAAACTTGGTTGATGCACTTTTGTACCTTCTGAATTATTAATCTCAACTGCATTATGAGGTCAATAACAGCAATGACATCATCTACCGATTTAAGTTTAAGCATTCTAGAAGACTAATGCAAGTTTCTTTATCGGAACTCAAAATGCCTGACTGGTGTGATTAATTCTAAGGGAAATAGCAATCCCTTTACTTGGAAAAATACAATGTTTCATAATTTAAAGTAAGTGTATTAGCAAGAGATTAAATATTTGGATGTGATTGGAATCTAGAAGAGGAACAGAAATTGTGTCTCTTTTGTAAATTTCCAAGTGAATTGTTATAATAATTATGGATACAGTGAGACAGGTTTGTGAGTACAGGCTAATTTTAAACATTCATCTTGTCTCTTTATGCATATTTTCATGGGAATTGCTGTTATAGATTATACAGTGAGACTGGTTCACGAGTACATATACCGGTACTCATAATTTTATACACTATTCAGCTTCCAATCATGCTTTTCTGCCCCCCCCATCCCCCCGCTCTATTAAACAAATAATCACTGTTTTAAGTATTTAATATTTAAAATTAGTTTAAGTTGGTAACTGCAATATCGAAGCCCATAGTCCCCCTTCCCTTGTCTTGTATAGCTAAAACTCGATTAGAATACATAGGCATTAATTTTCTCGGTTAACTGACTTGATTTGATATTGCACAATACATTAAATAGCAAGATAGCACCCATTGTGCTATAGTGGAATTTACTGAAGGTATTTGATAAAATACTGTTCATTTAGTTATATTTTAAAGCCTTCAATGATGCAAAAGAAGATGACTGCATAAAATGAATATTAAAGAGAGGTTCAGTAGGTTCTTATTGAATTCATTTTCTCTACAGGACACACTTGAGGCCATGTTTAAGAAGAGCAAGGATGACAGTTATGCCAAGAAGTTCACTAAGAACATTATATCAGGTGGAATTGCTGGAGCTCTGTCACTCAGCTTTGTCTATTCCTTGGACTATGCTCGTACTCGCCTGGCCAATGATTTGAAGTCTGCCAATGCTGAAATTGGCCAGAGGCAGTTCAAGGGCATGATTGATGTATATTGCAAGACCTTGGCCACTGATGGAATTGTTGGATTGTACCGTGGCTTTACCATCTCCTGCGTGGAAATTGTGGTTTGCAGAGGACTTTATTTTGGGATGTTTGATATTTTGAAGCCAGTGCTGCTTGGAGAGAGTGCCAATATTGCTGCATTCTTTGCCCTAGGATGGGGAATTAGTGTCACTGCTGAACTTATGTCGTACCCCTTGGATACCATCCGTCGCCGCATAATGATGACTTCTGGAGAGGCTGTCAAGTACAAAGGATCCATTGACTGTACAGTCCAGATTCTAAAAAATGAAGGATTCATGTCAATGATGAAAGGTATTGACCTTTGTTCAATAAGTCAACTTGGATCTATATAAGTGACACTTAAAATGTTAATGTGGATATTTCTAAGTTCTCTGTGTTTTGATAGAGGAAGGAAATATTAATATATTTGCAGCTATAATAATGAAGTACATGTATGTGAAAATTTGATATCAATCTTTAATTTACTCATCTCATTAATTTATATAACATTTCTTCTTCAGGTGCCAGTGCTAACATTTTGCATAGTATCGCAGGAGCCTGTGTCCTTTCTGGTGCTTACACGTTCAATGAATACTATGTCAAGTGGCGTTTGGCTGTGATGAGTTGAGCATTTAATAACAGTCTGTAACTATTCTGAAATTGTAAAGCTTGTTTCCATACTCCTCTAAATTTGTGTTGTCCCTTTTTTAATTTATGTGCTATGTTTACTTCATTACCTATGGAAACTGAAATGTTTTTCCAGTATTTAAATCCATTTTGTATGCTAAATAATAATTTGCACAGTTTATGCTTTTGAATGACCATGAACATTGTTAGCTGATACTTTCCAAGTCTGCCGAGAGATAGTTATTGAACACATTATTATTTATTCACTTAGTTTATTATATTTGGTATAGCAATGTCAGCATTGTTACATACTGTTGTAAAATTAACCAAGCTCCTTGATGATTTTATCCAATTGTGCAATATAGAAGTTTTGATGCATAGTAGAGTTCAAACAATAATATGATTTTTTTGTTTATTTTTCTACATATTAAAGTTTTATCTTATCCTTGTTGTCAGGTACAGAGAGTATTTGGTATTAAATTGTATTTCTTTGCATGATTAACTCTGTAACTGACATACAATGAGATATATTTTATCTCTTTAAACTTCTGTTTCATGTAAGGAAACTTTTTAAAATTTGTTATAGCCTGTATTAATTGCTATAGCCTGTATTGGTATAACTGGTATTAATTTTAATAACTTGTATTTATTGTTATAGTTTGTATTAATTGTAATAGCCTGTATTTATTGTGATAACCTGTATTATTTGTAATATCTGGCATTAAATGTTATAGCCTGTATTAATTGTAATAGCTGGTATTAATTGTTATAGCCTGTATTAATTGTAATAAATTGTATTGTAACGAAAGCATTCTAGGGGATACATATATGCTAAAAACATTTAGTGTTTTGTGCAATTTTTGTTGCTAGATATCAAAGTTTTATCTTCCATGAAATTATTATTTCTTTTTTCTTGTCTCATTAGCTTGACATAATTTTGTGAAAGCTATTCCAGAATTTTAGCCAGGGATTTATGCATAAAACGTACCATTCAACAAATGTTTCAAGATGTAAGTTTACGACCCTTTTGGTTTGACTGGATGCTGATTGGCCAATTTTAAAATAACCGACTGATGAGATTCTGAGGTATTAGTTGAATCTTGGCATGAGACTGGTTTAGTTGCCAATGAGCCTAATTACTACAGTTGGTACATACCTTAATATTTAAAATAGCTTAAAGTGATCCTGACAATAGAGTTCCCATTCCCAGAAATAGCTTCCTGCATAGCCTTCTAGTACCACACAATGCATTAATTCTTTTGGAAAATGATTTGACTCCAAAATGTGACTTAATTTGTTAGCATTATTAGTGCTGCATCTTGGGTGAATTATGTACTAACCAAATCTGAGCGAGAGTATTTTTTTCAACCTGTTTGGGATCAGAAATGTTTTTAAAATCCTTGGCCCCCATTATTATGTAAAGCCAAAGTAGTTCTCATCAGCCATGAACTGGAGTCAAATGCAACAGACTACCAACATCACAGCATGGGTCAGTTTTGTTTATTGTGAGCCAAAACATTGATAATAACACCAATATTTGGATTTGATGCCATTCATTTGGATCATTAAAACTGACCCATATAATTAGGCACAATTGTAATATTTTGTTTGTTTGCTAGCAACATTCCCCATATAAACTGTCAAGAATCTTTAGATTTTGCCAATATAAGTGAATCATCTGAATCTCAAATGCTTAATGCAGTGCAAAGATATTCTTGTGTAATATATGCCTGTAAATATCTGTCAATAGATTTAGTGATTGACATCATTTATTTGTACAACTTGTATTCTGAACCAGCATTGTACAACGTCCTTGTAAGTAAAAGTGCAATATAGAAGTGTTAAAAAGATAGTCTTCAGATTATCAAAACTATCCTGGCGCCAGATCACTCATCAGTATGTACATGTGTTGTTTATAGACCATCTCATTTGTAACCATAATGAACATCCACAATTATTATCATGATTTGTTTAGAGATGCAGCCTGTAGTGAATTAGACCAATAAATAAATGTGCCCCAATAACAGTATTTTTTATTGCACACTGATTTACTGGTTTAATGTGATATTTGGAGTACAGTCATATAATCATACTCATTTTTTTCCCCAGCCACTTGACCGGTGACTTTGGAGATGTGACTTGTCCTGATTGACTCTTTACTGATCGCAGTTTATATCTTTTTATGCATTTTCCTCCTATAGTGTGTGTGTGTGTGTGTGTGTGTGTATATATATATATATATATATATATATATATATATATATATATCTGGTCAGAAAGTATTTGAAAATGTCATTGTACTTGAAAATTTTGTCATTTTGATGTTTGACCGATCTCAGGGACTCGGCTAATAATGATCCCCATCTTGCATATGAGCAATACCAAAACTACTTCCATGCCTAAGATTATGTTCATATATATATATATATATATATATATATATATATATATATATATAATTTGGCTTAAGATAAAACTTTTTTGTTATCCACGTTTACAACTGCTGGTGATTTTATTGCAATATTTTATTCTGCACCCATTTAAATCTAGCCTGTGAACTTGCATCATTGCTTTTAATTGGCTGAACTTTGATATTTGCCTGTCGATGTTCTGACAAAGGAATTTTCCTACACCTACACTTGTATAAAGATTGAAGCACCATAAATTATGTGCACCTTAATTTGCCTTTCTCAAGCGAAAATGTTTAGACAATCTGTACATGTGATCTTCTGCTGTATGGTCAGTTTCTTGTTTTTGAATAACTGACTATTGTGATGTTTTAGATGCCTTTTTACAAGAATAGTACCTAATTTATATTGTAAATATTTTCAAACATTGCATGAAGTTCAAAGGACACAAATTTACCTTGATGTATTGGTGCTACAATTATGAGTTATTAAAATAGATTATAATGTTGCCTTTAATTTCTTTACATACTTTTTTGTTGGAAAAAGCTTACATGTTAAGCAGCAATTCACGAAATTAAAAATGCCCAAGATAAGAGAATGGTTCAATATGATAACAAGAAAAAGGTAATCGAATAAACTAAAGGGTGTACTACCAGCAATTGTTTTATTACATACTCTCATGGTGCTTTCACTGAACTAATTAATTACTAATATGATATACCCCTTTAGTTTAATTTTTGTCAGAGAAAAATATAAATAATACCTACCAGATCTCAAAGGGTATAATTTTTCCAAATTATATTCAATCCCAGGTCTTTCACTTGCGCTAAAGACAAGTGCTCTTCATTTTCACAACTCGCACTGCTTGAAGTGTTGTCTGTCTCAAAAACTAGAGTAGGAATGCCAGAAGCTTTTGTTAGTTGGGCGAGGAATGGATTTTAATACTCGAGAAATACAGGAATCATGCACCATGATCACTCATGAAAAACTTGCACATTGGTACATGGTGTGTGTGTATAATATGTATGCTGTATCAATGATATACCACAAAATAAATACATTTTTCATTAAAAGAAAATGAGGCTTGCAGTTTCCTTTTACTGAAATTTTTTGGAGTGGTTTATCATTGATACAGCATACATATTGTACATATATTTTATTTATATCAGTACAAATACACCTATTTGCCCTGTGAACGAAGTTTAAGATTGACTACAGGCAACTGTTTATTGACAGTGAATGGACCCACATTCCTTCTGTGTCCGAAATAAACTAGTTCTGTCTTTTGTTGCTATGTACAATCACCTTTGCATATTGATAAGTTGATTTTTTTAAATAGTTTCTAATTTTATTTACATGAAGTCAATATAAGACACTTATGATTTAATTAGGAAAGAGGTTTTGATGAAGAAAGTAGAGCACTACAAACATATGGTTAGCTCAACCATTCACATGAATGCTCAGCCATTCATATACCGATGCAAGGAAATTAGTTAAAAATAGAAACTAAGTAAACTGATGAACCAACAAGAGGTAATTAAAATAGTTTAATATATTTATAGTTGAGCTAAGTAATTATTCTGCTTTAGTAACAGTACTACCAATCATAAAACTAAGTCTCTTTCTCATCTATTGGTTGGTTTGACTTAACTTTTACCATTATTCATAAGTCCAGAGACATTGTGGGATGACACAAGTGAAAATCCTGTATGCTCATCTCTTCATAGATTTTTTGCCTGTATCTTGCTATGATGTTCAGAGCGAGATGGCAAGGGGGGGAAGGGCGAGAGCCTTTGGATATGTTCATATTCAATTAATAATCAAGTTTTAGAACATTATACTATAATAGGTTTAAATACATCACAGTATGTGTACCATGTAGCCGAGAAATTGACCATATAATGTCAACAGGCTTTAAACTTTATAGCACTGATTATATAAACACTAGATAAATCCCAAGGAAAGTACACACATATTTTTGTTGGTTACTTGTAAGTTCAATTTCAAGGTTTTCATACAGTCCCGATTCTTTTTCTCTCTCACTCCAAATTTCTGTGTATTTTGTATCTTATGCATGAAAAGAGGGAGAATGGAAAGCAGAAAGGATTGCTATGTACCATATTAAATTAATTTAGAAAATGGGGATTATTGATCCTTTTTATTGTTGTTTTCATACATCACTAATGAATTATGAGTTGACAGCACACAGTTGCAAGGATGCCATTACAAGATAGAGGAAGAGAATGGGGAGGGGGGGGGTTTGGACAAATGTTATAAGCCACCTTACTCATGGGAGATTTGAAATGGTTCTTGACCAAAATAATAATAATAATAGTAATAATAATAATGAGGACTTTGTATAGCGCCTAATCTTTAAAAGCTCTAAGCACTTTACACCATCAATAATGATATGACTACACTACAGAACAACAAATGACAAAAACAATGAAATTGGAAAACATAAAAACATGCTGAAAATATATAAGATATAAAACATGATTAGGTCACCAAGTTTGTCCCTGAAGTCAAAACAGGTGAGTCTTGAGAGCACTCTTAAAAGGGACCACTGTGTCTTTGTGTCTAATTTCAATGGGCAATTCGTTCCACGTCGCCGGGCCCTGGTATGCAAACGAACGTTGTCCATATGACTTTGTTTTCACCTTGGCAACAATGAGTATATGATTATCAGAAGAAGAGCGTAAGGATCTAGCTGGTATATACACAAGGGTGAGGCTGGATAGTTATGTTTGACTGGAGTCTGTCACTGAAATATAGCACAGAGAACAAATTTTGTGTTTGATTCTGTATTGAATTGATAGCCAGTGTAGGATATAGAGCAGTGGTGAGGTGTGCTCTGATCGAGGTACTCTAAAGATGATCCATGCAGCTGTGTTTTGAATTTTTTTAAGTTTCTGGAGTAAATATTGTGACGAACCAGACAGAATTGAGTTACAATAGTCCAGTCTTAAAAGTACTAATGAACACACAAGTGTTTTCATGGCATCAACAGAAAGATATTTACGAATGGAACTGATGTGTCTCAATTCAAGATATGCAGCCCTGCAGATGTTCATGACATGTTGGTGCAATGTGAGAGTACTGTCTAGAGTAACACCTAGATTCTGTACTGACTGTGAGAATTTAATGTTGGCATTGCTGATATTTATTGTCTGAGGTAAAGGAGGTGGATGAGAAAGTCTTTGTGTTGTGATCAGAATAGCCTCAGTTTTATCATCATTCATCTGCAGCTTGTTACATGTCATCCATGATTTCACATAAGAAATGCACTTCTCTACTCCATGGATGGTAGCATCAACTTCAGTTGGGTGGCTAGACTTGTATATTTTGGTGTAATCAGCATACAGTTGGTGCAACACTGGGTGATGATCTATGACACTTGAGAGTGGCTGAGAGTACAGAATGAAGAGAACAGGTCCAAGAACAGATCCTTGTGGAACACCATAACATACGTCAACTGGGCTGGAGTGTATTCCATTTGCAGATATAATTTGTGTCCTGTTGACTAAGTAGGACTTGAACCACTGTAAGGCTATATTCTGAATGCCAAATACATGCTGGAGACAGTGAAGTAATATATCATGGTCTATTGTGTCAAATGCTGCAGATAAATCCAGGAGAGTGAGGACTGTAATCTTTCCACTATCCAAAGCGGAGAGAATGTCACTAAATACTTTCAGAAGAGTAGTTTCCGTACTGTTGCAAGGGCAATATGCAGACTGTACATTGCTAAAAAGACTGTTTGAATTCAAATGAGATACAAGTTGAGTTAAAACAACCTTTTCTAAGATTTTTTATATGAAAGGGAGATTAGAAACTGGGCGGTAGTTTTTTAAATTGTTATGGTCCAGTGTTGGTTTCTTCAGCAGTGGCTTTACAATGGCAGTTTTGAAAAATGATGGGAATTCCCCTGATGAGAGAGAGAGATATTAATAACATCAGTTAGTGAATGTTAAACATAAATATGAAAACATAATATCACAACAAAAATTTTAAAAAGGGTAAAGTATAAAGAGAATTTTAATAAACTGTGTTGTATTTATTTGACAAATAAACATATTTCTTTTAATTTTATGCACAATGAAAACTTATGGCAATAATTGAAGTTCTCAAAAGAGACATATCACTAGCACACAAATAGATACACAGAAATGAGAAAAAAAGGAAACATTTAGATTGATAGCAGAGCACAGAATGCATATCTCCCATATTAATATTTTTACAATGAAAATATTTTACAAGTCTAAACAGTACTTTATTTGAGATCATTAATGTAATGATAATCAATATGGATCACCCAGAAGGGTTGGCAATGTTGACATCATTTTTAAAAGCAGTTTTTTGTCTGTCTGTCTGGGCATTGATCTAGGGAAAGTTTCTTGTCTGGCATTAGTATTTACTTGTCCCAACTCCAGGGCAAGGAAGTTTCCTGCTTCTCGCTTAGGACTAATCTTATCTGAGATCTTGACTATGTATGCAGATTACAGAATTCATTTTTGACTGTCATTGCACCATTCACCCTTATTTTTCATTTTTATTTTAAGAAAGTTGCTTCTATGGCACCTGTAGGCAAAATGAAAAGATCACTAGAAAGCAATTATACAAAATAATTAGATTGATTTTACTGAAATGTCTTGCTGACTTTAATTAGATAGTTCACCATTCAAAAACACATGGCTGATGGTCATGGTTTGAAAATGTAAAAGAGAAAATGAAATCTGCAAAACTATTTCTCTAATTAATTTTATTTATTTCCAAAGTGGCATACAGTGAGGAAATAAATCAATAGATTTAAATGTACAAAATAATACTTAGAGGGGATTGGTTACTATAGCATACTGAATTACAATTTTGAGTACAGAAGGCTAGTGGCAAGGCAGGCTGATACATGTTTTTATTTTCTTGAACATACAATAAACAGGTAAAGGATATTTACATGTTTTCTGTTTTTATTACACTTTCTGGCTTGGAAGAGACAAAATGGTCTAACTTTTTCCATGTATGGAATGAGCATTGGTGTACTTTTTAAAGCTAGTGTGATCAGAGATTCTTTAGAAATAATCTTGATGCATTGATAACAAGTAAAGTACATGTTGATGGATCCACAACAAAAGATATCTATGTAGAACAGAAACAAAACTATAGCATAAGCTAATATGCTATGGCCAGGTGACAAAACAAGACCACAGACAACATGTTGATCCAACAATTCATTAAGAAATTAAAACTAAACTTCAATAACAGTGAAGATCCCATGGCTGCTGTGGTGATAAAATGACTGCCTTGGTTTGATTTTCATTAAGAAGGGGTTGACAAAAATGATGAAGTCGATAACTATATATATATATATATATATATATATATATATATATATATATATATATATATATATATATATACAATTCTCTACTCTTCTTTTCCTAGCAGGCCTATAAAATAACTCCAGAGCAGTTAGGTCTTTACAAATGAATCAGTCCAGTGAACATAAAGTCTTCATGATACTTGTAATGGGATGTTGCAAAATAAAATGTATCATGACATATTTACGCTTATTTAATTGCCATTGCTTCAATCTTCAGAATCGCTGTCTACATAAGCAGAAACCTCTCTCTCTCTCTCTCTCTCTCTCTCTCTCTCTCTCTCTCTCTCTCTCTCTCTCTCTCTCTCTCTCTCTCTCTCTCTCTCATATACGTTTCATTGAAATCCTAATGGTAGATGTTCCCGTTTGAAGAAACCTCTCCAAAATTTTAATCAGTCTGCACCATAATTTCCGTTTGTCATGTAATTTGTTTTTCAAACACTACACCCTTACAAAATAGTAATTCAGTAAACCGTTGGATGAAATATGTCAAGTGCCAAATTTTTCCTCAGTGAAATTCATTAATTAATTCTTAGTCTAGCCAACAATTAACTGTCTTGGAGTAGAGTTTGGACGAATGGAATGTTTATTTAACTGGGTCACGCTGTTAGAATATTTATAGTAGAACCGAACTAAGTGTATTTCTCACGTAGAGCTGTCAAAGTGATTTGAAGCAAATGGTAGGGTGATATTTCGACCCTAAGTGGCATTTTTGGCATCTTGATAGACGGTTTTCAAAAGGTCCGTAGGAATAGCATTATTCCGATTGGTCAAATGTAGAGGGAGGGGTGTGTGTCGAACCCTAGAATCGGGGAAATATATCCTCTGAGCTTATGAGTTTGAATTAGTCTAAAAATTTCTCTGCAAGAGAGAACCAAAGGTAGAAGTAATTACCAGGACTCCGAGCGGACTTTAGGAAAGACGTTCGTAAAATTGTGGTTCCTGGAAACTGAATGTGGAACGACTGTAAGACGCCAAAACACAAGGTATTTAACTCAAATTCACATCTATCATGATTGTTATAGATGCATGATGTACTGATACCATGATACGAATAGTTCGGTATTACATTGATTTAATAACGTACTTTGATATGATGTTTCTTTGTTATGGATGCATGATGTGTTCATATTTTTGTATGGATAGTCGGTTTTACAGTGATTTAATAATGTATTTTTGAATTCTGAATTAGCATTTTTATCTTATATACTTAGGTAGGTAAATGGGTGGTGTAGAAAACCCGCTGTGTACATTTATGATTGGAAAGTGTTACATTAATTTGAATTTATCATATTAGTGAATATGAATTGTGTGTTATGATATATTGCCTCACTTTACGTAATTATTTACGGGAATATATGACTTTCCCAAATTCTGATGTCGATAATTAGCAGTATAGCTCTATTGATCTGAAGACTTGTGTAGTATTTGTTAGCCGTATAAATGTTAACACTGATTGTGACATATTGTAGTTTACTTGTTAGTTCTAATTGATAACTGCTCACCTTAGTAGTTGCAACATTAGATAGGGACTGCTCCCTGGATAGAGGGCGCCGCGATGCAATATAGAAAGTTATGGACGTGTACTGTGAAGGTGTGTTAATAAAGACTGTTCAAACAACTTGAGACTCCCTCATTTTCCATGACATGGTGTCAGAAGTGATTCCAAAGGATACATAAACTTTTGTAGTGAGTGAAAATGGCGAAATTCCAGGCATCGGAGAGCTTTAACTTTGGGAAGCCAGTGGAGTGGCCGGATTGGAAACAGCGTTTCGCGCGCTTTAGGATCGCCACCAAGTTAAACAAGGAAGATGAGGCAGTTCAAGTAAGTTCACTAATATATGCAATGGGGAAAGAAGCAGAACAAATATTTAAATCGTTTGAGTTTGCTAACGATGATGATGCCGACAAATACGCCCCAGTTTTGCAGAAATTTGATGATTACTTTGTCCCCAAGACCAATGTGATCCATGAAAGAGCGCGGTTTCACCAACTTAGTCAAATACCAGGAAAGTCGGTGGAGGAATTTGTAAGAAAGCTGTATGAAATTGCTGACCATTGTGACTTTGGTGCACAAAAGGATAAAACAATAAGGGATCGTCTTGTAATTGGAATTCGGGATAAAGAGGTTTCGGAAAAACTACAAATGGAGGCTGACCTCACCTTAGTGAAGGCCATACAAATAGCAAGACAGTCAGAACTGGTTAAAGTCAGTTACGCGACCAAAGTCAGACGGACACAAATTTGGATGAAATCTCTAAACAGAACAAGGCATCAAGCACTAAACCATGGTCAACCAACCAAAATGGACAACGTCAGTGGCGCAAACTAAATCAAATTGGTCAAACAACAGCACAACAAACCTGTCACAAATGCAACAGGCGGCATGGTAGAGGTGAGAGATGTCCCGCTAAAGGAAAACGGTGTAGAAGTTGTAATAAACTTGACCACTTTGCCATTGTCTGTCGCTCTAAGAAAGTAAATGAGGTCACATTTAATGAAACACCAGCTACAGATTATGCAGAATACCAAGAAACATACTTCCTTGGCTCAGTAACTATGTGTGACGATGATAAGGAGGCATGGCGTGTGATTTTGAACATTTGTGGAGCCCCAGTTCACTTAAAAATAGACACGGGAGCAGACGCAACAGTTATGTCTGAAGCAACATACAACTCTCTTCCAACAAAACCAAAGCTTGGACAATCGGAATCCAAGTTGTGTAGCCCTGGAGGGATTCTGGATTCAAAAGGCGAGTTTATGGCACATACTACATATAAGAAAGTATCATACCAGTTTTGGGTATTTGTCATCAAGGGACAACGTGCCAATAATCTCCTTGGTCGTGCAGTTGCACACGCAATGGGTCTTGTGAAAATAGTTGAAGAGATCAACAAAACAGCCTTTGGGCACTTTGGCCTGTTGAAGTGTGAGCCAGTGAAGATCACTCTCCAGGATGATGCCAGGCCATACAGTATAGCTGCACCCAGGCGTGTTCCGTTTCCTTTGTTGTCGAAGGTGAAAGAAGAATTGCTCCATATGCAGCAGGAAGGCATCATTGAAGAAGTAACAGAGCCCACAGAATGGTGTGCGCCTATGGTATCAGTCCCTTAGAAAAATGGCAAAGTCAGAATTTGTGTTGACTTGAAGAAGCTCAATGAAGCTGTCAAACGGGAGAGATATGTGCTCCCTACTCTAGATGATATATCACCGAAGCTGATAGACTCCACTGTCTTCTCCAAACTTGATGCAGAAAGCGGATTTTATCAAATACCCTTACATCCAGAAAGTGCAAAACTGACCACCTTTATTACTCTACTGGGTCGCTTCTGTTTTAAACGAGTTCCATTTGGTATTACGTGGGCTCTAAAGATTTTTCAGAGAAAAATGACAGAGCTGCTGACTGGCTATGAAGGGGCTGAGGCCATTATGGATGATATACTCATTTATGGCAGAACCTTAGAGGAGCATGACAGATGACTAAATTTGGTTATAAAAAAGCTCAACAGGAGTGGACTGAAGCTCAACAAAGAAAAATGTGAATTTAGAAAGAATAAATTGGAATTCTTTGGTCACGTGATTAGCCAGGATGGCATACGCCCCAGTCCAGCAAAGGTTGCTGCAGTGAAAGAACTTCCTGTTCCATTAAATATCAGTGAGCTTCGTCGCACCGTGGGCATGATAAACTACCTTGGTAGATTTATCCTAGACTTATCTACAATAATGCGACCAATTTTGGACCTGCTGAAATCAGACACAGCCTGGTATTGGTGCCCGGACCAGGATTATGCCTTCACGAAAGTCAAGGAGATGCTGACATCCACGCCAGTCTTAGCGTTTTATGACCCTAACAAGTTAACTGTTGTCAACGCTGATGCCAGCAGTTATGGAATTGGTGGGGCAATATTCCAACAACATGGAGAAAAACTCATACCAGTTGCCTTTTGTTCAAGAACACTCACCCCTGCAGAGATTAAATATGCACAGATAGAGAAGGAGTGCCTTGCATGTGTGTGGGCTTGTGAAAAGTTTTCACGATATCTTGCTGGACTGGACTCGTTCAAATTGCATACAGACCACAAACCTTTAGTGCCATTGATCAACACACATGATTTAGATAAAGCCCCTTTAAGGTGTCAACGACTGTTGATGCGGTTAAGACGCTTCAACGCAAAGGCAGAGTATGTTGCTGGGAAGCAGGACGCCACGTACGAAGAGGAAGTGGAAGTTGTTATAGAGTCAATGGAGGCAAGCAGGCCAATTTCCGATACGAAATTAGAACAAATAAAAGAAGGTTACAGGAGTGACCACAATCTGCAGACTGCAATGAACTTCACCAGAAATGGATGGCCGGATAAGAAAAATAGTTGTCCCCTAGATGTACAACCATACTTTGCTGTACGCAGTGAACTCTCAGTTCAGAACGACCTATTTCTCTTCAGGGACAGGGTTATTATACTTACAGTCTTGAGGCCCGGAATTCTGGATAACATTCACGAGGGTCATCAGGGATTAGCCAAATGTCGTGAAAGAGCCCAAAGTTGTGTATGGTGGCCAGGAATCGCGAGACAGATCCAAGACAAAATAGAGACATGTGAATTTTGTCAGATTAGAAAGCCAGCACAGAAGAGAGAACCATTGAAGACAACCTCTCTACCAGACCGACCATGGCAGAAAATTGCAATTGATATTTGTGAAGTCAAACAAGAAAGATACCTGGTAGCTATTGACTACTTTTCACGCTATCTGGAAATTGTGCATCTAACAAAAATAACCTCCCAGCAAGTAATTGGAAAGCTAAAGAGCACATTTGCACGATGGGGAATCCCAGAAATTGTAGTTTCAGACAATGGGACCCAGTTCACTTCATCAGAATTCAAGGAGTTTGCGGAGAAATACAACTTCAAACAAGTATTTACCAGTCCTCGCTACCCAAAAGCGAATGGTGAGGCAGAAAGTGGTGTCAAAATAGCAAAATCTATACTTATGCAGGATGATGTATTCCTTGCCTTGATGGCTTATAGAGCCACACCGACGGCTGTGACAGGTGCCAGCCCAGCCCAATTGATGATGGGACGCCAGATGAGGACCACCTTGCCCATTATTGAAAAGAAGTTAAACCCCAAGTGGCCAAACCTCAAAATCATCAGGCAGAGAGACCGTAAGACAAAACAAAGATATGAATTATTTTACAACCGGCGCTACACTACACGCAATTTGCCAGATATTAATTAGGGAGACAGCGTCAGAATCAAATGGCATGGAAATGATAACAAGTGGTCAACACCAGGCATAGTTATTCAAGCCGACAAAGATCGAAGAAGCTACTTGGTAAAAACTCCCCAAGGGATATACAGGCGCAATCGAATCGATGTTATGCGGATAAAAAGCCCAGAGAATCTACTTCCAGTTGAGACAAATACGTCTACAGACATCGTAACAGAGTCCCCACAGTGTACTGTTAGGAGTCATTTGGATTCCAGCACAAAGTCTCTAAATAACATGGAGCCCGTACCACCATCGGATGAATGTACCACCCAGTGTGACCCAGTCCAGCCAACCCCCAGTAGCCCAAACACTCCAGTGCGAACGTTAAGTGGGAGTGTCGTCCGAAAACCAGCCAGATTTAATGATTTTGTCTAAGAAAGTGACTTTTATAAATGTGCCAACGCATAGTTTAGTATTCAATTTCTGAATTGGACTTTTAGGTTTCTATAGTATTATATTCAGGACTATCTTGTGCAAGTTTACAGTAACCTATTATATAAATCAATTCCGTTAATTTCTATCAGTGGACATGTCAGATACAAAGACAGTAATTAAATTCATTGTTTACTTATTTAATGTTTTCATATTAATGGAATTGATTCATTTTGTTTCTTATTTACTAATAAGCAAAATCTTATGTTCTAATAATCTTAGAAGAGGGGAGATGTGACATTGTAGTTTACTTGTTAGTTCTAATTAATAACTGCTCCCCTTAGTAATTGCAACATTAGATAGGGACTGCTCCCTGGATAGAGGGCGCCGCGATACAATATAGAAAGTTATGGACGTGTACTGTGAAGGTGTGTTAATAAAGACTCTTCAAACAACTTGAGACTCCCTCATTTTCTATGACACTGATAGTAAGATCTGATTGTTCGAACCAGAAAGACGGACGGACAATCTCAACTCTTATAAGTATAACAAGATACTTTGGGCGTTCTACCCTTTTCTTTTCAAAGGAAAATAATTTGTTTGGAAAGAGTGAGAATTAGCGAGATGTCAAGAAAGGAGGGAAAAGAAGGCAAGAAAAGGAGAGAAATAAGCCAGAAGTCAGAGTTGTGGAAATCCCACGTTCAACCAAAAAGTGCAAAGTAAAGTCGTGACGCAAGCAGAAGGAAAAACCCCAGTCGTCGAACAAGGTCATTGTGAATTTCTCAAGCAGTCCGATGTTAATGAACACTCGATTTCGTGATGAAATTTACTATCGGCTATTAACGGCTAAATTCACCTATTTTATTAGTGTTTTGAATTGTAATTAATTTATCCATTATTTTAACGCTTCGGTTAAAGTGCTTCTGAACTAAGAATATTCAGAAGGAAAGAAAATTGCAATTCACTGTGTCATTCTCTTTTGATTGTATTTTAATTAAATCCTTATTTTATCTTTACGGGGGCTCGTGTGTTGTCTTGTTCAAGATACCATCTCAGATTACCATATCTACTCCATTTTAACCGGGCAAATTATACCATAGAGGTCATCTTCTAGATAACGAGAATTAGCGGGAGGCGGTTTTCAAGTGTTGTTTTTCCAAGTTGCGCAATACCTCTGACCAGGCCTTGTGCGATATTGTACTAATAACCCTTGATAATCGACGCGCCCGTTACAAAGTGGAGGACTCTTCCTGGGATTTGGAAATTTTCATTGCGATTGAAGTAATCTGAGTGTATTTTTGAACAAAGGCATAAATTTGTTATTATTATTAAGTAGGAATCGAGTGAATCAAACATTGTCTGCTTTTTTTGTATACTTGAATATCGTGCATGCAAATTATAAGAATTTGAGATTTATACCTTCTGTGTGAAGTTATCATAAAGGTTAAGAGCGGTACTACCTAAATAGTCTCTTGAGACAAGAGCCAATTTGGGCCAGTACTGTATTTTGGACAGCAATTAATCACCTCTCGTTAGCGATACCCAGCCGCGCGGAGCTGTGTTATTGAAATTTTGCCTGGTAATTAATTGTGACTGATTTGACCTGTCATCTCGCTGCAGATAAGGTATATTTTGGGTCAAACTATTTTCGTAGGGGGAATTCCGTTATTGTAGGTCAGTTAAGGACGTAGTTCTAGAGAAAAAGGAAAGACAAAAGAGACGTAATGGCGACAGACAGACAGTTACTAAAGGAATTTAAATCCATTGGCAAAGACGAACTTGGTTACGACGGAGACAAGCTAACTGAATTTATGGAATGTAGCTTGAAAGAGCATAAGGAAGAAAAAGCTAGAGAAAGAGAACTACTAGCCATGGAGCGAGAGAAGGAGAAACAAAGAAATTGAGCTCGCCAGACTACAGGCTGAAGAGAAAGCTAGGGAAAGAGAGCATATACTAGCCATGGAGAGACTAAGGCTCGAAGCCGAGTTCAGGAGGGGTGAAGAATCGAACATACGTCCGGACACCCCGAGTAGTCGCTTGGAAAACAGACGACCCATACAGTTAACCATGCTGATGTTTAATGACAAGGATGAAATAATTGACAACTTTTTGACGCAGTTTGAGAATTTGGCCCTAGTCCACCAAATCCCTAAGGACCAGTGGGCCATCAATATTCAGCCTTTTTGCAGGGGGCGGCGAAAGATGTGTACCACAACATGACCCCAACCGAGATAGACGATTATGACGCGCTGAAGAAAGCTCTACTTCGCCACTATGAGTTGTCAGCGGAAACGTTCCGGAAACATTTTAGGGAATCGTCGAAAAGGGCTACCGAAACACACGCGAAATTTCACAGCCGAGTGCGCGTGATTTTTGATAAATGGATGAAAATGTCTGGCACCGCGTTAACGTACGAAGGTATACGCGAAGAAATTTTAAAGGAACACGTGTTAAGTACCTACAGAAAAGATTAAATTGTGTTTTTGGCGGAGCGCGAATTCTCAACTTTGGATGAGATAAGCGTAATGGCCGAGCGCTATGAGAGCGCGCATGCGCGTCCAACTACTTGGAATGGTAGGGACCGACCTGGAATCGGTGAGATTAGAAAGACCACTGAGGTGGCACCTCAGAGATGAAATGGTCAAAATGGTGGGAGGCCAGGGGCCGGAAATCCCAGCCAAGTACATTTCCGTGGGTTGGGAAAGACTCAAGGGGTAGATAGGGATACCTCGGGTAGAAGAGGTGAGCCAGTGTGTTATGGCTGTAATAAACCAGGCCATGTTGTCAAGGACTGTAGAAAGTATCGTCCGACAACGGTTAATTCGGTAACTCCGAATACTGTTAAGAAAGGGAAAACAGTGGAGTCTACGAATGTAGCGAGGGCTACGGTAAATGGTGAGGAAGCCACGGTGCTGTATGACACCGGCTGTAGCTACCCGGCCTTGGTAGATCGTAGATACGTTAAATCTGGAGATTATACAGGTGAGACGGTGGAAGTATAGTTTGCTAACAGGACGAAGGATTCGCTTCCGGTCGTTAGCAAAGACCTTGATTCGCCATATGTAAAAGGGCGAATTCAAGCAGCGTGTTTGTCGGGACTGTCTCATGACGTAATGTTATGGTGTAGGTATGTGTTTCCCCAACCTAACCCTATGACGTGTAACCCTATACATGTCGGGTCAGTGGAGACGAGGGCTATGAAGCGAAGGTCAGGGTCGAGGCCGCTAAGATCCATGACTTCGCCCATAGACATTTTTGTACCTGGTGAGTTAGAGAAGCTTCAAAAGGAAGATATGTCTCTTGACAAGGTACGTAGGTACGCGACGGACGGGTCCGTACGGAAATTGCCAGACGGTGAGGTTAAGTTCGCGACAAAACGCAGTATTTTGTATCGGTACGCCAAGAAAGTGGTCGATACCTTTAAACAAGTTGTGGTACCTGTAGGGAAGCGCGACGAAGTGCTTAGGTTAGCACATGAGGGTCTTCTCGGAAGCCACATGGGCGTGGCGAAGACCAGAGATAGGTTGGTGAGGGAGTTTTATTGGCCAGGTGTGCATGGGGATGTGAGGAGGTTTTGTTTGTCATGTGACAAGTGTAAGCGAGTGGCACCGAAGACCTCCCATCGCCCAGTGCCACTAGGAACCACCCCACTAATTGACGAACCTTTCTCGAGGGTGGCGATGGATTTAGTAGGTCCGATTAAGCCGGCGGCGGAAAGTGGAAATCGGTATATATTAACGGTCGTAGATTACGCTACCCGGTACCCGGAGGCAGTGGCCTAGAAAAGCATTAACTCAGTCACTGTGGCTTAGACCTTGTTAGGGGTGTGGTCGAGAGTCGGAGTTCTTGACGAGATACTGACCGACCAAGGGACGCAGTTCGTGAGCCAGGTGATGGAAGAGGTAAATAGATTACTCTCCATTAGACACCTGACGACTACCCCGTACCACCTGCAGTGTAATGGGTTGGTAGAACGTTTCAATGGGACATTGTGTCGATTACCGAAAGTTAAACCGAATCACAGAATTCCAGGTAGAACTTTTACATGACCCTGAGTCTATTTTCGCAGGAGTAATCCATGCGAAATATTTTTCTAAGATTGATCTGTCCAAAGGATACTGGCAAATTCCAGTCCGTAGTGAAGACAGCAAAACTCGCCTTTGCAACTCCAGATGGGACTTACCAGTGGGTGGTCATGCCATTCGGGGTGCAGAATGCGCCGAGTGTCTTCACCCATATGATGCGGATATTCCTTGAACCATTGCGGTGGATGGGAGTTTCCAACTTCACGGACGATCTTCTATTAGCTACAGCTATATGGGAAGAACACATACTTTTGCTGAAAAACGTCTTAGAACGACTACGACAAACCGGACTGACCGCACGACCATCGAAGTGCCATATAGGGTTCAGACAATTAGACTACCTAGGACATACCCTCAGCGAGGACACGTTAATCCCAGAGAGTTCAAAGGTCAAGCAACTTAGGGACGCATTACGACCGACTACTAAGACTGAAGTTAGATCTTTTTTAGGTTTGGCAGGGTACTATAAGAGATATGTCGGAAATTTTAGTGCTATTGCAAGTCCATTGACTGACTTGACTCGGAAAAAAGCGCCGACCAAAGTAGTATGGACAGACGCATGTGAACGCGCATTTCAGACGCTAAAAGACAGACTGACGTCAGACGCCATAGTTAAGTTGCCTGACGTGACACGGGATTTTGTTTTGAGGACAGATGCTTGTGATATAGGTTTAGGGGCAGTGTTATTGCAAGAACACGAGGGAAGCTTATTCCCAGTTGCGTATGGAAGTAGGAAACTGTCAAATGCGGAAATTAATTATTCAGTGTCTGAAAAAGAATGTTTGGCGATTATCTTTGGAATAAAAAGTTCCAACGGTATCTGTATGGTAGGAAGTTTACTTTGGAAACAGATCATCAACCGCTGGCGTATTTGGCCCCGGCGAAATTAACTAACGGTCGATTAATGAGATGGTCGCTGTTTCTACAACAGTATCAGATTCAAGTACGATACATCAAAGGCAGGGATAATGTGGGAGCGGATTGTTTAAGTTGGTTAGGGATGTCTGAGGTGAATAGGTCACCTAAGGACATGTAACGGGAGCAGAGTAGTTCAACGGAAAATTTGGGAGAGTAAAAATACCGATTTTACTCTTAGCAAGGGGTAATGTCAAGTGCCAAATTTTTCGTCAGTGAAATTCATTAATTAATTCTTGGTCTAGCCGACAATTAACTGTCTTGGAGTAGAGTTTGGACGAATGGAATGTTTATTTAACTGGGTCACGCTGTTAGAATATTTATAGTAGAACCGAACTAAGTGTATTTCTCACGTAGAGCTGTCAAAGTGATTTGAAGCAAATGGTAGGGTGATATTTCGACCCTAAGTGGCATTTTTGGCATCTTGATAGACGGTTTTCAAAAGGTCCGTAGGAATAGCATTATTGCGATTGGTCAATTGTAGAGGGAGGGGGTGTGTTCAACCCTAGAATCGGGGAAATATATCCTCTGAGCTTATGAGTTTGAATTAGTCCACTTGCTACATGTCTGCTGCATGATGCCCTAGATATCACTCTAAACTGCCACACTGCAGACATCATAGCGATACGACTGAACAATTGTTAATGCTACGTTAAAATCCTAATCAAACAAACAAAGTAACAAATTGCAAACAACGAGTACAGATCTGACGTCGGATTATCCACCACCAGATCGGTCTCTATGCTGTTCGCTCAACCTATGATTTTCAGCAAATATCATTATATTTATGGTTTCTATTTACTATTCATATGTTGTTGGTGATTTTGATTTGTTGAATTTTGCACACTAATTCATTTTGCCTATGACTGTACCCAGTTTTCCTATATTGGGGCAGAACTTATTGTCAAGATGTGTATTTCGCATACATTCTTTTCTATGGTTACCTAATTTTCATATTCCATATACTGTACACCTTGGTACTAGGCTCACATAGCATCCGAAAATATGCACCAATCTGAGATAAAAGCTGTCTATTGTTTTTGTTAGTGTGATATTAATCAAGTGTGGAGGGCGTGTTGTCTGCGTGAATTATTTGTAGTCTTGTAGGCTGTCACCAAAATGAATCATGCAATTTAATATAAGTAAAATATGAAGTCGAAACTAGTGTTACAAAACTTGCCATCTTTTCACAAAATAGACTATACAAATTCAGTATTTGTTATAAGAAAATGGGTTTTATTATGCACGAGGTTGGTAAATGGAGATAAATACATTTCTCCTGCTTAGTTACACCATGTAAATACAATTTTTAAAAAAATACATTTACTACAAATATAAATAATACCGTCATCAGTGCATCATTGTTTTGCATGTACACATTTATTCTGTTTACAGTACATTCAATACGAATAACATGCTAGCCCATATATTTATCAATTATCCAACTAGAGAGATAGTGGACCAAATAAATCTTAACACAGCAATCAGTGTGTAGAGCAAACGTCGAGAGTATACAGACAGACAGACAGACAAACAAGCGTACGGACAGAATGCTAGACTCTGGTAACGAATATGCAGGCAGATAACATATTCAAGGTTCTAAAAACAACACATTTCAGAGAAATATACTGAGTACATGTAAAATAAACTGTAACATTAGCCATATTATAAGTCTATTAATTTGTCATATGGGACAAAGGTCAGGTCACATTTTCATTTAAGCAAAAGAATCACCAGGCACTTTTCTTACTGTTTATTGGTGTGGTCCGTCACAGATTAACATCATATGACGGACCCCCTAGTATCGAAAATGAATCCATTTTATGTTTTTCTGTTTATTCCATAGTATGTATGTTTGTTTTTAAGTTTGTTAGAATTTCATGTTTTAATAATTTTGATATATGGTTTTTACACCTCCCTAACTAGTGTATCGCTACTACTGGTCATGGAGTTATTTAAATAAATGATCCAGACCAGTGGATCGATTGTGTCCAGTGAATGCTATTGTGTATGTTGCTGTATTGTATTGTACGTTACCCTTTGTATTTTTGTTTGGACTGACTTCATATTGGTCAACTTTCATTTCAGTTTTTATTGAATTATAAATATTTTATAGACGCAGTTTAGTGTATGTAATCGTTAGTATTTGTTGTGTAAAGGGTTGTCGATGGCTTAAGTTTTCATGTTTAATTTGGTAGATCTTAATTCGATAAGTGTAGGGACGGACCAAATGGGAAATCCATTTTTCTAGTGCAGTTATACCTTCCGTAGTAGATATAGAACTGTTACTGAAATACCACGCCCAGCACCCTTCAAAAGCTCCTATGGAATAATATGCTGTTCATATGTTGTTTAAACAGACAAGTAGGAAACTAACCAATCAGAAAGTTACTTACCACTTGTCATACAATACAATAGAATTACCCAGCACGAACAGCAAACAGGGTAGCTTCATTGCTCAGAGTGAACAAAGCTCAAACAGGTAATCCTGGTTCCAGGTTTCCTAAATATGTGTAAAATGAGAATAACACAATAATTGCAACTTGTGACTTTATTTCACTGATCAATGAACATTAATTGCATAAATTATTACAATTCCTATTGCTGCCTAAATAAAACATGAAGAAATAAAATTATGCTCCTGCAACACTAGGTTTTCGGATGTCGAATTAACAAAAACCCAGTCCGCCTACTTCTCGCAGCTCCTGTCTTCTTAGACAAAAGCTGCTACTACTCCAGCCAGAGGCAATAAATGTGCAGTTTTCGAGCGGTACATTTACTTCTACCTTGAGGTGACAGCTTAACTTGATGAGGAAGTTAGATATATCTCACGGTATCTCAGATCTTTACAATTCCGTTTGTCTGTTTTTTAAACAGATGACGGCTGACCTAAACGACTGGCTGACGATTCAGATCTACTGTGGTCAGCATCTGTACTGAATGATAGTTACGATCTTGTTAGAGCATTTAAACTGTGTGTTTTCCCGCCCATTTGACTGTGAAATCTAGCAAATTTACTAAATTTATATTTCTTTTTTCACCCATGCAAAAGAGAAATTCAGCTGTTTTGCTAACCTTACTTTTCTTATCTCAGACCAGTCGTCTCTGTCAAGGTGTCCACGCACTCAGAACTTTAAAAGCAGAAACTTTTCTTTTGTCTTCCGCTGTACCTGACGTAGTTGTTTTAAAATAAACGACATCAACAAATATATAACAATTAAAGGTCATTCCATCTCTGAGAACACACTATAGAAAAAACATTTCGAAAGAGACATACACACATGAATACTATTTCGAAATTTTGATATAATGCTAGTTCGTTCCAACCAGCATGGTCAATTTATCATATACGCAGGCCTTGCTCAGTAATTTTCAGATCAGTGCCATTAAATGTAGCTAAAGCGACACAACTAGTTTTAAACAAATCGTGTGAAACAAATTATATACTATTAGCTACATTTAATGACGCTGAAATGCAATTTGACTGTGCCACAGATAGGATAAAATTCTCAATGCTGTGTGAAATGAACTATGACTGAAAACACTGATCCATGCACGTAGACTATAGACCTATACACATAGACTATAGACCTATACACATAGACTATAGACCTAAACACTTCATAGCCTCCCAATTCTCTTAACAACTACGGAAAACAGTCAGAAATGTGTTTTGTCAAACATGCTCTATTCTAATTTTTTTAAGCATTTCCATTGTGCCCTAGTTAAATAAAAAATATACCTGCAAAATTTATTGACAAATAATGCGCTTACCAGCCAGAAGGAATCATTTATCAATCAACACACTAATCCATAAGCAATTTTCACTGCAGCACTTGCCATATTTCCAAGACAGAAAATACATTTTCACATAATCAATTTAGGACAAGGTTATCCGCTATGGTCCATATTTGAAGTGTCTTTTATACAGGAGTTGTTTTCTTCACTTCAAAACTGGAACTTATGAAATGAAACAGTTTCTTGTAATACATATAAATTATTTATGGTCATTTTCATATAACATCCATATATTAAATGTGACAATACCTCATTACTATGCGACATTTTATATTGTTTTGTTTTTTCTTTGCTCGTGCGTATAAACTGTAATTTGGATGCAACAGTCAACCACAGCCGTCATTAACATATTTATATTCAAGCACCGCATGTAAACAAAATGGACATAAACACTAATGAAAAGTTCTTTTCACTTTAAAGGAAAGTACTGGGTGAGAAAAAAAAAATCTACGTTGGGGTTTTAACCGCGAAAAGGGATTCCCCAGTTTCGGGGGTTATATTATATTGTAACGTGCCAAGGGGTCAAGGTCAAATAAAATGGAATAGATGGACAACTCACGTCTTTTTCAGTTACTAGATCTCCAGTGAATTGCAGTGTCAGTAAATGGTGTGTTCACCACAATGGTCCTATTTAGATAATAAACACACAAAAGAAAACAAATATAAATAGTCAACACAGTTTATTATATGACTTCCAGGATTGTAAGTGTTTGCTCACAAACTTAAGGGCTCAAAATGCTGAAATATAATATTTACTAATTTTCAGAACATTTGTTTTGATAAAGCTTATTAAAACACAATTTTCAGTGGTATATTGCATGTAAAAGTCTGCATCAATGTTCCCTTTGTCCCAAATTAATCTTGTACACACACAACAACAACAATAACAAAAATAAGTTAGTATGTATCAAAATGTGTTTGTATGACGTACCGAAGTGGTAAGGATATTTGTGCATCCAATCAATGTTCGGAACCAGACCCGGGTTTGTGTTTATAGTACAATGGTAAATGTGTTAGAGGCACAGTCTGGAACCGGATGTTAAGTGTGTCGCATTCTCGACTGAGACACAGTTTGTCGTTTTGAGCGACACAGTCTTGCGCAACCGGATGTCAATAGTGTGCGCTTGAATTGAATGCGACAATGTGTGTCGTTTTGTGACAACAAAGTGTGTCGTTGTGTCGGGTATATTATTTCGCCATCGAAACGACACAATCACTACAAATTGGATGGGAATTTTATATCTCAGAATGATACATGTAATTGAGTAGGAACTTCGATAGTGCCAATCCGAATAATAAATTTCCAATGGATAGCAGACGGCTGTGTTGATGACGACACAGTGACAGTGTGTCGTCAGCCTAATCACTTTATGGGGACTTTCATTTAATATAACAAGTTAATAAACGTGAAACAATATCAGAGAAACATTATAGTAGTCATTATGAGTACTAAATTTAATATGTCGGTAGTAAGTAGTCTACCTTGCTATTAATACTTGAAATTATCAGATGGGATGACTAGAAACTTTTGTTCTGTTTGTTTGATCTTGAGACCTTTACTGGAGTCCAGCAGAACCACAACTGCCAAAACGGCGGATCTCGCCCCTATTTATAGGTTTTGGGAACACACTCGGGAAATTCACGACAATATTTTCACGAAAATGACTATATATGGAAGAATTCGGAAAGATTAACTTGAACGCCTCCTAGTGGAAAGCCGAGCGCCCCATATACACAGTAGTAAACATGGCGCCCGATTTCAAACGACAAAAAAATAACAATTATTTCACAATAAATAATACAAAGATTCACATTGATGATGAACAGTTTCATCATGTTGGTGACACTTATGAACTTACATGAGTATTACCTTAATTCTGAAGAGAACAAAAATGGATACAATTACCTATTTTTCTCTCAAAATAGACGGTAAGTAATAACAATTTACAATCTTATCATGTATACTCTGGGCTTCAAAAATCTTTACCCAGATGATTAATATTTAAACAAATAATTTTTATATGATTTACATATTGTATCAGATTACCTTTGTTTTGTACAATGGTTATATATCAAAAACTGTTACCACAGTTACTATTATTTGCATTGGAAACAGGCAAAACTTCACAACATGAAGGGAATGTAAACAATAAAAGAAGATTATAAATTCCCTCAAACATTAATTAAATTTACAATTGCACTTTATAAAATTATAAGTTGACAGGTAGTCAGGATTGTTTCACTACCCCCGTCTTGCTGAAAAAGTTCGTCCTCGAACTTCTGCTAGTTAGTTAAAAGAGGTTATCATATATTCATACATCTAACTATCCAAAATTCAATGATACTGATTCAAAGACATGGAGTATTATCTTGCAATATACATGTTACACAACTTTGATAATATTTTAACTACAAAGGATATGATTATGGCTGAAAAATAATACAATTTGAACCTTATACTAATATTAAATATTCCACACACTCATAGTTATCCAGTTATCATGGTAAGTATCCTAACTTGTCACATGAGAGACCAAGGTTAAATTCTGCATCGGAGGCCCAATTAATATAGCTGGAAACAGTGCCATTTGATGATTATTTAATCCCCCCCCCCGTTTATGTGTATATATTATTATTATTTTATTTTATTAATGCCCATTTACAGTCAAATTTGATTGTCCCACTCACCCAATGAAAGTGAATTAAATTACAGGAAATGAGGAAGAATTTTTGTTTTTGTTTTGGGGATAATAGTTGTTAACATTAAAGTAAAACAAATCTGCCTAACTCAAGTTTAAACTGAAATTTACAGGAAATGAGGAAGAATTTTTGTTTTTGTTTTGGGGATAATAGTTGTTAACATTAAAGTAAAACAAATCTGCCTAACTCAAGTTTAAACTGAAAATGGAACACTGTGTTTCCTTCTCTTCCGTGCTCTTCGCAGACATGGTGATTGATAGTGAAGATTCCTCGGTCTGTGTCTCCATATGTCGGGTTAATGGTGTTGTATTCTCAGTCATGGTGTTTTTACTTTCTCTTCTGATGAAAGTAGGATCCGGAAACCACATTGATGTTAACTCATATACTGTACCATCTGTAAGAACTGCTTTCTCAACTCTCTTTAACCACACTTCAGGAGCTGGGTCAAACTGGTTAACATTGGAAAGTTGTCCAAACATCTTAGATTTCATTCTTATTCGCCGCAAGCATTCTGCCTGGCGAGTTTTTGCGTAAATGCTTGGAGCTCCTGTAAATGCATCCCTTGGATCAGCGTCATGAAGGGAGGGAACCCGGTTCATATACTCATATAGGGTTCCTTGTGTCGATGTCTCCAGCTGGATGGGCCTAACCATATATGTGGGCGCTGGGCGCAGAAGTACAACATTTCTCTGTGGGCTACGTGACTGCACCATCTCTAGTGGTGTTGGATGATACGGTGGCACTTCTACACACGAGGATCCCAAACATGGCTCATAGGGTGAGTCGGGTATAGAAGTTGTTGTCATTTTCAGCTCTGGCTGGTGTATAGACTTCTCTCCGTGTTTGGTAGTAGCCTTTACTGATGGTTCATTATCAGATCCAGTTTTGATTTGAGGTCTCTGGGGTGATTTAAAGAGATTTCTCATGCTTGGTGAGATCATGGCTTCCCGCTCAGGCGTTGACGGAAAATCTTCTAGATAAATCGGGGTAGGTGATTTCAGCGGTGTTAGAGGTGATAAGGGGTGATCTGGAGTGCCCACTGGAGTCTCTCCGCTATATGATCTTGGAGTCTTCTTAGATCTGTGAAAACTTGAAACTGATTTTACACAGGGCCGCACTGATGAGACTCTCTCATAATTTGCATGTTCCTTTCGATCATACGGACAGGATCTTCCAGGGTGCTTGGCAGCATAGTGTGCCCTCATCCGGTATAGAGTGTTCTTTGCAACAATGTATGTGCAATATTCGCAACGGATTTTATCCCCATGATGATATCTATAATGTCTATGGAGCAGCTGCCAGTTCGCACAGGACACGCCACACTCAGTACACTGGACAACCATTCTGAAAAGTGTCCAGAGAGGTAATGTTAAATCCAATGATAATTGTAAAACTATAATATATGGCTTATGTTAGCCCTTAATCATTATGGCCAATAATTTTTTTTTTTTTTTTTTTTTTTTTTTTTGTTGAAATAATTTATTTTACATGTGTATAAGAATGAAACAAACTCAAGAAAGTAAAACCACCATACGCAGAGAGTTAATCCATTTACTTGCATGATGTTTGCAGGTTTATGGATTATGTAATGCCTTGCCATTTCTATCCCAATTATGCAATGAGAATGCTATTCAGAATACCAAAACTTCTTTTGATTTAGAGTACCAAAACAATCCCCACAATACACTGGACAGTACTGCCCATACCCTACCTAAAATGTATAAAAATGTATCCAAAACTATCCATCCCTCCACTATGCCAACATCAGAGCCCTCAAAAGTGAGAGTCCTCTCTTCCCTGACTTCCATATTCTGGACTTTCCTTCAGGTGGCTGTGAATATGACAAACTACCAACTAACCTCAGTACAAATAACTGAGAGCATTTGTCGACTAATGTCTCAGAAAATAAATAGGTACATTAATGCCGGCTACCCAAAAAGAGTCCCGTTCACTTCACAAGTAAAATTTACAAGAACAACATGGCTTACATACCCTATATATGTGTCTTGTTAAACAAAACGTGTCGGGCTCAACACAAATTAGAGGTTTCTATCAACCATGCGGTTCCCGCCATAAAATGGCTTCAATCTGTCATGATGGACAATTTTTGGTACTGCTTTAGGATTGTTCTGTATTTTATAAACTAAATCAGATAACACTCCGATTACATGATATGGGCCTTCCCAGTTTGTTTGAAGTTTTGGACTTCGACCTTTCTTCCTTGTTTTTGTGTGGAGCCAAACAATGTCTCCTATTTTATACTGTCTTGCCTGTATCTTATGATCATAATATCTCTTCTGCCTGTTGCTTGCTTCCATCATATGATTCCTGGCCTTGTCATGAATTTTCCACATTCGGGTAAGTAGATATTATTTAATGTGCTCATTTTCTGGGTTGTCATCAGTTTCTTGTTGCGCTTTTGGTGGAGGTCCATAAATTAGATCAACAGGTAGTTGAACTTCTCGTCCCATCATCATCATATTTGGAGTTTGACCTGTGCTTTCATGCACAGATGATCTGTACGCAAGCATAGCCAGTTGAAGATGGTCATCCCAGTCTCGCTGATTCTGTATAATATACTTGCTTAATATATCTTCAATGGTGCGGTTAAACCTTTCAACTAGACCGTCACTTTGAGGATGGAAAGCTGTTGTCTTGGTCTTGTCAATGTGCATTCTGGAGCAGAGTTCACTAAATAGTTTTGATTGAAACTGACCACCCTGGTCAGTGTGTAGTTGTTGCGGTAATCCAAAACGGCAGATAAATTCTTCCACAAATAAGTTAGCTATTGTTTCAGTGTTTTGTTCTGGCATAGGGAATGCCTCTGTCCATCGTGTGAAATAGTCTGCAATTACTAATATGTACTTGTTTCCTCTATTTGATCTTGGGAAAGGACCCAGCACATCCATGGCTACCCTTTCTAATGGGGCACCAACAATGTATTGTTTCATAGCTGCTCTTGGGCGTAGCTTGGGGCCTTTTCGGGATTGACATATTTTACATTTTTGACACCATTTTCTGACACTCTCTTTATAGCCGACCCAGTAGAAACGACTTCGTACTCTTGCAATAGTGCGAGTCACGCCAAGATGTCCAGCACAAGGGTCATCATGCAGCATCTTCAAGATTTCATTTTTCTGGCTGTTAGGCAATATTAGTTGCCATCGGATTTCACCAGTGTCAACTATTATCCATTTTCTGTAGAGTTTTCCATCAAGAAGTTGTATACGATCCCATTGAGACCAATAAGTTTTAACTGTTGAATTGTATGGCGATACATGTTCCCACAATGGTTTGGTATCTCCATTCTGTTTCCATTTCATGACAAAAGAAAGATTATCATCCTTGGACTGTGCATCTGCTATCGATTGATCTGTGTGTTGGGCAAACCATATTGCAGCAGACTCAACTTCCTCAACTGCATCATTAATGTGGATATCAGTTGTTGAAATTCTGGCTTTTGTCTTACGGATGGCCATGATTGTGTTTGTTTCTGTTTCCATGGTGTGCGCCTGGTCAAATGAAGCATCTTTCTGTTCTTGACGCTTACAGTGGTCACACGGCATGCAAGGTCGCCTCGACAACCCATCGGCATTACTATGAGTTTTGCCTGCCCGATACTCAATTTTGAAGGTGTAGGTGTTAAGTACTTGCAACCATCTGGCAATTTGGCCTTCTGGATTTTTGAAACGCAACAGCCAAATCAGCGCACCGTGGTCAGTTCTGACAGTAAAGTTTGTTCCATATAGATAGTGGTGAAAGTGTTTAACGCTGTCCACAATTGCAAGCAACTCTCGACGAGTTACACAGTAGCTTCTTTCTGCTTTGTTTAATGTTCGACTGAAGTAGGCAATAACATGTTCTTGGCCATCAAACGTTTGAGACAAAACAGCACCTAGGCCATGACCGCTTGCATCTGTATCAAGAATGAATATTTTAGTCATATCTGGGTAGCTAAGTATTGGAGCTGATGTTAAGAATTCCTTCAGTCTTTGGAAAGCCATTTATTGTTCTACATTCCAGTGAAAAGGGGCATTCTTTTCAGTTAGGCAATGAAGAGGTTTAGCTATAGTGGAGAATCCTTTGATAAACCTGCGATAGTATGAGCAGGTGCCGAGAAAACTTCGCAGCTCATGGATATTCTCTGGAGTAGGCCAGTCTTTTACTGCAGCGACTTTTTCAGGGTCAGTTGAAATACCTTCAGATGACACAATATGTCCCAAGAAGGCAACCTTTTCTTTGAAAAAGGAACACTTATTTGGAGATATTTTCATTCCAGCCTTCTGGATACGCAAGATTACTTCCTCTAAACGAGTGAGATGTTCTTCAAAAGTATCAGCAAAGACAATGATGTCATCCAAATAGACTAAACATGTTTTCCAGTGTAGTCCATGGAGGACATATTCCATCAGTCGTTCAAATGTCCCTGGGGCATTACAGAGCCCAAACGGCATAACCTTAAATTGAAAGAGACCGCATGTTGTGGTAAATGCAGTCTTTTCAGTATCATTTGGATGAACCTCTACTTGCCAGTAGCCACTGGCAAGGTCTAAAGTTGAGAACCATTTGGAGCCTCGCAAAGCATCAAAAGTATCATCAATACGCGGAAGAGGATAGCTGTCCTTTAATGTTACATCATTTAGTCTGCGGTAGTCTACACAGAATCTCACTGACCCATCTTTCTTTTGGACAAGGACAATGGGTGATGCCCATGGAGATTTTGAAGGTTCAATTATGCCATCCTTTAACATTCGATTGATTTCATCCTCTGCAGCTTGTCGCTTTGACAAAGGAAGTCTTCTGGGATGCTGTTTTATAGGATTGGCATTACCACTATTGATTTTGTGTTGAACTATATTTGTACGACCAAGGTCACTTTTAGATTTGGCAAATACTGACTCATATTTGTATAGAAGCTTTCGTAGATGATCCTGCTGAGGTTCAGATAAGGTTTTCCTTGACTCTTCAATCAACACTTTTAAATGTTCTGGTTCCTGTGGACAAGTAGTGGTGGTTATTTTATTGACCTTTCCTACAAGGTCATCATTCTCTGTTACTTCCAGATGAAAAGTGGAAGCCACTGGTTCACAAATTGCAGCACATGAATGTTTATAGAGCTTAATGGAGCTACGAGACAAATTAACCATTCGAAGTGGGATACAACCATAACTTGGGTTAACGACAGCTTTTGCAACTAGTATGCCATTATGTGCCAAGTGGGATTTGTATGGTTCCACCACAGCCTCTTCACAGCCTACAATTTCACCATCTATCAATCCTGTAACCAATATTTCAGAGTTGGATGGTACAATGATGTCCTCTGATAATGTAATTTTAAACACAGATTGCATCTGACTTTCTCGTTGACACGGCAAGCATTTCCCATCGATCATAAGTTGACCCTCTCTCATGTTTATTTGACAGTTGTGTCTATACAAAAAGTCATATCCCAAAACTAGAGGTGCTTCTACATCAGCTATAATAAACTGATGTGTTAGGGATTTACCATTGATCTCGATACGAAACTCAGCAATTCCTAATGGAGTAACCAAACCACCATCCGCCATTCTAAGTTGTCCACCACCGGATTGCAAAGGGGGTCGTAGTGAATCTGAGATAGCATAATACTTCTGAGGATTTAGAACTGTGATTGAGCTGCCAGTGTCAATCAATGCATTTACCCCAATATCATAAATTGTTACCTTAACATATAAACCATCTTGTTGAGAATGTTTTACTTCATTCATAGGCCACTGGTATTGAATATTAGCTGAAGCTGGGCCCGTTGCTTCAGCTAGTGTTCGTTTCCCGGGACCTTGACATTACTGTTAATATATTTCATCTGACTTTTCGTGTTGGTTATCCTTCTATTTTGTTCCAGTTTTTCTTCATCATCAAGACGTTTGAAGCACTTACTTTCCCAGTGTCCAAGCTTACCACAATAAGCATATTTCATGTTACTATTTTGCTTATTCTTATTGGGATTTTTAATAGTCTTATTTTGATTTTCCAGCTGCTCCATTCGTTTTAGAATTTCTCTGAGCATGTCATCATTTTTATCTGATTTTTCATCTCTATCTATGGACATGCTGTTTTCTTTGTTCAAAACTCCTCGTTGCATCCGTACGCCATGTTTGATAGTCAAGCGTCCATGTCTTCCCTTTTGAAATGCTTCATATTCATGACCAACTCGCAGTGCATCATCCACAGTTTTTGATTTTGATTGAAACACCACCCATTCAAGCTCAGAGTCATTCAGGGAGTCAATAAAGCAATCTCGCGCCAGTTGTTCTCTAACTTGTAAGGGCGCAGTTGGATATGCAAGTCGTACCAGGCGTTTGATATCCTGTGCTAATTCTGTGAGTGGTTCCCCTCTCTTCCGCAGTCTACTCTTAATCTGTGCTCTGTACAGTTCCGACTGGTTTTCTGGCTCAAACCGAGCTGCTAATGCATTTACTAGACTTCTGTAATTTCTTCGCATGTCAGGGTGTAGATCACTCAGAACTCCCTGTGCAGCCCCACGTAAGCTAGTTGCAAGTTCCAAGGCCTTTTGATGATCATCCCATTGATTAATTTCCGCTACTAACTCAAAATGTACCAAGTAATCTTGCCAATGTGTCGACCCATCATATGTTGCTGGTTTGTGATATTTTGAATCATTGCGACGATATGAGTTACCATGTGACATAGATAAGACAGGCTCTCCATGATTATTTCTATCAGACACACATCTGGGTTGGCGTATGGATTGAGGTAACATAACCTCATAGAGGTCACTCGACCTTGGTCTGTCCTCATTCGGACTGCTTCTTGTATAGGCAAAGGAGTCCACTGGTCTGCTTATGTCAGCATGTCCACTTGTTTCATTAGGTGAGCTAGTAGAAAAAGCTGTATTACCATTTCTTCCATCACACAATTGGAAATGTGGCAGATAATTTCTAAACGTTGAGCGACTGCTACTTTCTGACGAAGTGTATTGACTATCCTTTTCCATTTTTCCGCCATTACTAATTCTAAACTGTACTTCTCCACTGGGTATTGCATTTAAGATCGTATGTGTGGAGGAGGCTCTCTGCGATGGCGGGAGTTGTGGTTCTTGGATTCCGATTATCTCTAACGTTGAGTCGTGAGCTTCCATTGTTGTTCCCCTTGTTTATTAAGTATGTACAGGATCAAATAGGTTTTTATCGATCCCACCGCTGCCACCAAATTTGTAACGTGCCAAGGGGTCAAGGTCAAATAAAATGGAATAGATGGACAACTCACGTCTTTTTCAGTTACTAGATCTCCAGTGAATTGCAGTGTCAGTAAATGGTGTGTTCACCACAATGGTCCTATTTAGATAATAAACACACAAAAGAAAACAAATATAAATAGTCAACACAGTTTATTATATGACTTCCAGGATTGTAAGTGTTTGCTCACAAACTTAAGGGCTCAAAATGCTGAAATATAATATTTACTAATTTTCAGAACATTTGTTTTGATAAAGCTTATTAAAACACAATTTTCAGTGGTATATTGCATGTAAAAGTCTGCATCAATGTTCCCTTTGTCCCAAATTAATCTTGTACACACACAACAACAACAATAACAAAAATAAGTTAGTATGTATCAAAATGTGTTTGTATGACGTACCGAAGTGGTAAGGATATTTGTGCATCCAATCAATGTTCGGAACCAGACCCGGGTTTGTGTTTATAGTACAATGGTAAATGTGTTAGAGGCACAGTCTGGAACCGGATGTTAAGTGTGTCGCATTCTCGACTGAGACACAGTTTGTCGTTTTGAGCGACACAGTCTTGCGCAACCGGATGTCAATAGTGTGCGCTTGAATTGAATGCGACAATGTGTGTCGTTTTGTGACAACAAAGTGTGTCGTTGTGTCGGGTATATTATTTCGCCATCGAAACGACACAATCACTACAAATTGGATGGGAATTTTATATCTCAGAATGATACATGTAATTGAGTAGGAACTTCGATAGTGCCAATCCGAATAATAAATTTCCAATGGATAGCAGACGGCTGTGTTGATGACGACACAGTGACAGTGTGTCGTCAGCCTAATCACTTTATGGGGACTTTCATTTAATATAACAAGTTAATAAACGTGAAACAATATCAGAGAAACATTATAGTAGTCATTATGAGTACTAAATTTAATATGTCGGTAGTAAGTAGTCTACCTTGCTATTAATACTTGAAATTATCAGATGGGATGACTAGAAACTTTTGTTCTGTTTGTTTGATCTTGAGACCTTTACTGGAGTCCAGCAGAACCACAACTGCCAAAACGGCGGATCTCGCCCCTATTTATAGGTTTTGGGAACACACTCGGGAAATTCACGACAATATTTTCACGAAAATGACTATATATGGAAGAATTCGGAAAGATTAACTTGAACGCCTCCTAGTGGAAAGCCGAGCGCCCCATATACACAGTAGTAAACATGGCGCCCGATTTCAAACGACAAAAAAATAACAATTATTTCACAATAAATAATACAAAGATTCACATTGATGATGAACAGTTTCATCATGTTGGTGACACTTATGAACTTACATGAGTATTACCTTAATTCTGGAGAGAACAAAAATGGATACAATTACCTATTTTTCTCTCAAAATAGACGGTAAGTAATAACAATTTACAATCTTATCATGTACACTCTGGGCTTCAAAAATCTTTACCCAGATGATTAATATTTAAACAAATAATTTTTATATGATTTACATATTGTATCAGATTACCTTTGTTTTGTACAATGGTTATATATCAAAAACTGTTACCACAGTTACTATTATTTGCATTGGAAACAGGCAAAACTTCACAACATGAAGGGAATGTAAACAATAAAAGAAGATTATAAATTCCCTCAAACATTAATTAAATTTACAATTGCACTTTATAAAATTATAAGTTGACAGGTAGTCAGGATTGTTTCAATATGTCTCAAATAATGTTACTCCCCCTCCCTTTACTGGGATTTTCTTGTCTCAATCCAAACCGCAAAATAGATTCAATATTTCTCAGTCTGGTTGCCTCATTTATGGTGTCCACGCGCTAGGAACAAATTTAATTCAGGAACTCAACCATTGTTGTCTTCTGCTCGATAAGGTTGTTTACAAATCACACAAACGCAGACACTGTCGGAAATTTACCAAAATATTTTTGGAGGAAATAAACAAATAAAGTAAAAATAGAAGATTAAAGCAATAAAGACAAAAAAATTGACTAGAAGCAAGGAAACATCTTGACTCTGAAAGATAGGATAGCAAATGTAGTAAATTTTACCACCCACTGGGTATCTATTCCATCTACTTGTTTTGGACGATGGAGCTTTTCAAAAGTTTCCTAAACATGAACTTGTAATTTGTTAATTCACCGAAGCATGAGACATATCTTTCCTTTCTTCTCCATGACAAGGAAACAAACGAAATAAAAGTGTCTCTGAAATCGAACAAAGGAGAGGAAAAAATGTGCAAATGTTATAGAGAGCAGATTCACAGACGTTGATGAAGAATTTGTTGCTTTGAGGATGAAAATGTGAATGCCAGACGTAAGACGTTGGGATACACCAAACTTTGATAGAATATTTGGAGAAAAACAGAAATGCTCTGTACATGAATTTACACCAACTGGCCTGAAAAGAGCATCGTCGCGAGAAAATAATCCCTTTACTCTGATTTCCTTTTCTCACCCAAGCGACAGAGAAATCTAGCTGTTTTGCTAACCTTACTTTTCTTCTCAGTCTATTCATCTCAGAACAATCGTCTCAGTCATGGTGTCCACGCGCTGAGAACTACTTTTAACAAAAGAAACCCTGTCTTCTGCTGTGCCATAGTTGTTTCCCCCCCAAAAAAACAACAACAGCAACAACAACAACAAATTATAATAAAAAACAAAAACATAGTTACTTAAGGTCAATCTGTTTTAAAAACACACCAAAACAATAACATTTTGATAGAGACAAATACACACACGCATACTATTTCGAGGTTTTGATATTATGTTAGTTCGTTTAAACTAGCATGGTCAAGTTTATCCTATATGCAGGACTAGCTCCAGTACATTTTCAGATCATTAAATGTAGCTAAAGCAACTGAATTAGTTGTAAACACTTCTCGTGAAACATTGTATATACTGTTAGCTACATTTAATAAAGCTGACCTTAAAATTGACTGTGCTAGAGATAGGATAAAATTCTCAATGGTGTTTGAAATGAACTATGTCAGAAAACACTGATCCATGCACGTAAGATTATATACCTACACACTTCATAGCATCCCAACTTTCTAAACAACAACGGAAAACTTAGCAACAGCCAGAAATGTGTTATGTCAAACATGCTCTATTATAATTTTGTTAAGCAACTCCGTTGTGCTCCAGCTGAATATACTTGCAATATTTATTGACAAATAATACACTTACCAGCCAGAAGGAATCATTTATCCCTCAGCACACTAATCCATAAGCAAATTTCACTGCATCACTTGCCATATTTCCAAGACAGAAATATAAATTTTCAAAGAATCCGTGAACTTGAAAGTTTAGCACATTGTTATCCTCTGGGGTCCGCATATTAGAAGGGTGACGAGGGTCTTTTATACGGGAGAGTGGGGGTACTCAAACTTGGAAATGATGAAAGGAAACAGTTTCTTTCTAATAAATTATAACTATTTATTGTTAATTTCATAATACATCCATATATTAATTGTGATAATACCTCATTACTATTCGACATTTTATGTTGTTTTTTTCTTTGCTCGCGCGTATGAACTGTGTACTTCGGACGCAACGGTCACACCACAGCCCTCATTAGCTTATTTGTATTAATGCGCCACATGTAAACATTGCGACGTGCACACTTTTAAAGAGTTCTTTTCACTTTAAAGGATAAAATTGGGTGAGAAAAATAATCTACGTTGGGGTGTGGACCGAGACAATGAAATCCCAGCTGCAGGATTACATTATATGTCTCCCCACTCGGATAAGCCTCGTGGCTTAATATAACCCCTAGGCTGGGATTTCACCTAACGTAGATTCTATATTTCTCACCCATGCGATATAGAAATCTTGCTTTCTTTTTACAACGTTACATTTCTGATCTCGGTCCGTTTGTCTCAGTCAGGTTGTCGCAGTCATAGTGTGAAATAAGAAAGAAATTACTTTTGCAAGGGACGCAACCATTGTTGTCCTCTGCTTGGAACGATGGAGTTGTTTCTTTGTAGTAAATATATTAATTATTTATTGTTAATACAATATGACATCCATCTTTTAAATGTGATGATATTTCAATACTATGAAACACATCATGTTGTTATTTTATGACACGTAAAGATTTCGGATTGACAGGTCACGCCACAGTCTTCATTAACCTATTCGTGTTAATGCGCCATATGTAAATAAGTGGTTGTTGTATGTGGGTGAGGGTGTATAAGAAGGAAATATAGTTGGATTCTGCTCTGATAATTATTCCGATTTTAATAAAACATTTTAAGACTGAATGACCTACAGAGATTTCATGTCTTGGTACAAACACCGTTAAATTATTTTTCCAATTTAAAACATTTTATTTAATATCACGCCATTTGGAATCTAAATTCTTTATTTCATTTATTGGTTTATATCAACTGATTTTATACTATGTAAATTCAATTAATACAGCGTCATTTGGAATCCGAATTCAACATTCCGTTTTGTTGTTTAAATCATTTTATTTAGTACCAGATCATTTGGAATTGAAATTAGTGATTTCATTTGTGGATTTAAATCATTTCATTTTAAACAACATTTTATTTAATACCACATCATTTTGAAGCATATATCATCACTTTGTTTTGTTCTTTAAATCATTTAATTTCATACTAAGTCCTTTCATTTAATACAACGTCATTTGGAATCTGAATTCATCGATTGTTTGTACGCTCCTTGGTTACTAATACACATATTTTGCTGTATCTTTAATTATAAAATCAAGTCCACAATTAACCTTGTTATCAGATGAAGTTCCATGTGTTAATTTGCCAAGAATGTTTCTGTTCATATTGTTAGCCTCATTGCTTTCTGGGTTCGTCAGCCAGACCATTTTTATGGCCTGTGCGAAATTACTGCTTCAGTCACTCTCAGTGATGTCTGTGTCCCCTTATCAAACATGAAAGTCAGTAATACTACTGAATCCCAACCGCGTTTATTCTTTGCACAGTAGTCTGAGATTTATCTCCGGATTTGTTTTGTTAAAATGACAACCAAACCAAACCAAAAAAAAAACAAAGATGAATATATTTTGCAAACTCAGAGGATTCAGTCTCTACAAACCCAATTAAGTCAATGGGATTTCCATGGAAATCCATTGTTGACAGCGGACCATTTATTGCAATTCTGGTCATTTCGTGTGTTGGATGACAACATCTCTTAAAATATGGCTTGCACTCTAAATTTCTAAGAAAACTAGCAGGATAACAAGCTACTATATCAATAGAAATTACATTATCGGGATTATATTTGGTGTTTCAGATGACTTCTTGTCCTGATTCAACACATGAGCGCTTTACATCCTTACGAATGTTGCTTTGTGTTGTGCGCCATGAGTTTTTTTGCTGGGTAAAATGAGCACCGACAGTTAAAATTGTTAAACAATTATTAAGCAATTCATCTACAATAATTATGTCGTCGGTGTGTTTTAATGCTACTTTTTTGTTTTATCTGTTCATGAAGATATTACGTACGATAAAGTTTACCCGAGTAGCACGAACTGATTTAACCGACTAGATCAATAGGATTCACTAATGTATCCCGATTTCGATTCTGGATCGCTCTAAAACAGACAGTCTGAGACTGTGTAGTTTTTACTAATGTTATAAATTTCCTGAAAAATAATACCGTTTTAAAATGTGAAAAGTTTTTGAGGTGAAAATTTTGTTACACTTGGAGTTCGCGCATGCGTTGTAGTCAGCTATCACTAAAATGGCACCTTTTGTGTGATAGTTGCCTGAATTGCGCAAAACATCTTGGGTTATTGTTTTTACTACTTTCAGAATTTTCTAAAACATTTTCCAACAGGGCGAGTTCTTCTATTTCTGTTTCAGTCTCTCAAACATGTTCTGCCCAATTGTTGTTTTTTCTAATTTGTAGTTATGTAAGTCCATTTCTTTGTATCAATTTCATAAATTGTTTTGTGTCACTCTGAGCTACACAGTTTAAGATAACCAGTTCGTATCGGTGAAAGAGCATTAATATTAGGCTCATTTAATGAATTAAATGAGTAAATATCCGACGACACAGGATATGATCTTTCATAATACGGCCTGTCAATGCCAGTCAGCATTCCCGATTTGGATTATTTCTAATCTAAAATTGGGATATGTCGACCACATGAAAATCCTCATTGGATCATCCCAGCCATCACGATGGCCATTTCCAATAAATTTAATTCTCAATGAATACCTTTTGTCACCCACCAGACGATTAATAATCAAGCATGCCTAATGGTTGCCCACTGGTTTTCTTTTAAGCAGTTAGTAACTTTATCAGTTCTGAAATAATCTTTTTAACAAACGTCGGTAGTCTGGTGGCTAACCCTGTCGACTATGGGTCGCCACAGCAGAACTTCGGGTTGGATTCACACCGCGGAAGAAAATTCATTGTTTCCTATATATTGATGCGACATCAGCGTGGTTGAGATGATGATGAATATAGCGCTGATAGTCAAATTGGTAATTATAACGATCATTGTTAATTGCTTGACCTAGACACGAATACTTCTTGGGATGGTCAAGATGCCTTGAACTATCCTCTGAACCTTCAAGGGTGTCAGCTAACACTCTAGGGGTTCGACTCGGGTTTGTCCATGTACAAATTAACATTGATCAGGATATATCCTGCTGACCGTAAAATGGCATCATCAGCACACATCGGCAGCGTGTTTTAAATAACAGTAAATTCTGCTAATCGGTATTACCTGGGTACGGCCGTAATCTTTTAGTGATTAATTAAAGAATTATATTTATTGCACAATGAACCAAGAAAATATTAATTCGATTATGTCTGGCGGACAACTCAGGAAATTTATTGTAGAATGCGAAACATTCCAATGCAAGCAACCTAAATCCAAGCCATCTGCACCCACTGATGATGAATCGGAATCGGATTGCAAGCAATCTGAGCAGGCGGGTTATTCGTGCCGTGAACTCTGAAGCAAGCACTCCCCAAACACTCCATCCACGTCCATTGTTCACGAAAAAGAAATGCAGGCTGCCTAGGCCGTAAAAGCCACTCCTCCCCGTGTGTGACCAACGATCAATGCGAGAAGATATAATATAATGTATCTCTGTTTTTGTTATTGGCGAAGGAATGAAGTTCAACGTCCTAGTTTTTTTTATTGGTGCTCACGGCGGACCATTTCATTGTCTGTCACACACATATAAACTTAAAATTAATACTTCGCAGAGAATGTTCAATAAATCCCCATCTTGGTCGGTCAGACAAAATCTTATTCGTGACAAGGATGGAGTATGGCATAGTAAATAAATAGGGTTAGTAGGCATCGATACCATCAAATGACCTGGAGTTCCTCTGGAGAAAAGCGATAAAGATCATATCCCTGGATCGCTTACTATCCGCCGTTGGATCCTGCCGGACAACTTGCGCTCTGATAACTACCATCCACGGTGTCACAAAAACGATTTACATAAATCGTCGATGTAATATTGAAATTGTCAGACGTTATATGACGACCACCACCATCTGGATCGTTATTATGTCCGAGAATTTCTGAAGGGCCTTTTATTTTCTCACATGCCGCATAAATCTTTGGAAAGTATTCGTAAAATATATATTTTAAATCCTGCTGCATTTTATCGAAACACAAAAACCGGTAAACTCACATATAGATAAATTAAATGTCAAATTTGCATCAGTGAATATGTCTAAGAATTTTCCCAATTGTCGCTAAATGATCTCTCCAGGTGCCATTGTAGATGATGACATCATCGATGTAAGTTTTATGAGAAGATTTATGTAATGATATTTCTCATAAACTCATAGTCGTACTGCAATGATACAAGCCTCCTTTGAGCTCCGAGGAAACGACTCTGTAATGATACACGTCTCCTTTGAGCTCCGAGGAAGCGACTCTGTAATGATACAAGTCTCCTTTGAGCTCCGAGGAAACGACTCTGTAACGATACAAGTCTCCTTTGAGCTCCGAGGAAGCGACTCTGTAACGATACAAGTCTCCTTTGAGCTCCGAGGAAGCGACTCTGTAATGATACAAGTCTCCTTTGAGATCCGAGGAAACGACTCTGTAACGATACAAGTCTCCTTTGAGCTCCGAGGAAGCGACTCTGTAACGATACAAGTCTCCTTTGAGCTCCGAGGAAGCGACTCTGTAATGATACAAGTCTCCTTTGAGCCCCGAGGAAACGACTCTGTAATGATACAAGTCTCCTTTGAGCCCCGAGGAAACGACTCTGTAATGATACACGTCTCCTTTGAGCCCCGAGGAAACGACTCTGTAATGATACAAGTCTCCTTTGAGCCCCGAGGAAACGACTCTGTAATGATACAAGTCTCCTTTGAGCTCCGACAAAACGACTAGTTAGATCTAATATCAGTACTATTTATATTGTTGTTTTGTTTCGTCATAATCTCAAAGTGAGGTTTCATTGCATCTCACAGGCAAGCGATGGTGAATAAGTACTTATTAGTCAGTCAAATAGCTATATCAGCCTTCTTAATTAACCACGAAGTATATTTTAATATCCATTTGTCTGTAAACTGTAAACATACCGATGGTACTTTTACTGACGCTGAGATCAAAGATAATTCGTTCTGCATTTACTCCTTTCTACTTTGTGCTTATTTATTTCTGCTTGTATCAACTAATTGAAACGGACAATCAGTTTATGTACTATTTGTTCATTTACCTATGGTGCACTATTTTTGACCCAAAGATCGAAGATAGTTCTTCCTGCGACTACCCTATCTCCTTAGTGTTTAATTTATCTTGCTTGTATCAACTAATTGAAAAGGATAATCAGTTTATGTACCGCTACTCTCTGGCTATATCTCATTCAATTATACAGATAGCCAACACATGTAGTTACTAAAAGTCTAGAAGGTATATCAGTTTATTTTCCCGAATCACTTAAACAAACAATACGTAGTTGTTCGTGGTCGATGATTTGTTTTAGGGTCACAATCATTTTCTTCTAACACTAATTTCTTAAACAACTAACTTGATAAAAAGCTCCGGTGCTACAGAGTTTTGCCTTAGCTCATAAGGTCCTGATATTTATTATAATAGCATATAGTTCTGATAAATATAATTAAATGCAATCAATCTGAATATGTATTAATGGAATTTAAAAATTACTTATAATATAATTTAGAGAATATTTAAATCTAAGTACCTTTACTAAAAATTTGTCCTAATATAAGCATTATAATTATCTAGACCAGATGTAATCATATTCTTTAAACGTTGAAAATACTACGCGAACCTTTCCTCTCAAACGGCATCACTTCATATTGATGAAGTCGATCTGGAGTCACGAATGTCAAAAATTCCTTTGCCTTCTCTGTCAGTGGAATTTCCAAATTCTTTCAGATGGTCTTGTGTGATGATAGATTTGTTAGTTTTTAAGTATAATGCGTATAATGCGTTCCTACTCTTTCGTTGGGAAGTAGCGGGGTGTGTTGGATAGTAATCATAAGGTGAATCCTGGATTGTATGGAGGTGTGTTGGATTGTATTAAACCCACCGTTTTGTGACAAACTACAAGGTCAAACAATGAGGTTCAATTAGTCAAAGTTTAATCCAAGTTACAGTGACTCCATTAAATAGGTTACTTTATGAGTGTCAATATTTGCAATACTTCGTACACTGGTATTATTGCCCTTCTCGTGTTCGGAAACGCAAAGAATCAGGCAGAGGCGTAGCGGGGGGCGGGGGGGGGGGGTTACATATGTCCCCGGACGCCAAGGTACAGGGGCGCCAAAATGAGGCTTGCAGCGTTACATTATAACAAGAAAACAAGGGTAATAAATCTGTCACAAGATCGCTGGGGCGCCAATTTTATACTTTGTCCCCGGGCGTAAAATATCATCGCTACGCCTCTGGAATCAGGGATCTATTCTAGTCGCATATTATCAACAATTTTGATATTCTACTTGGTGCAAAGGTTCATGATATATCTGCCGAAGAATTTGTTCAACACTTAATTGGGAGGGAATTCCCATACATATGTGGACAGAATAACCCCAAAGTCTACGGAAATTTTATTATATCAGCTGCAATAATTTCTACATGAAACTTACTTGAATTTTGCAACTTATCGGAATGTATCTTTGCTTGCATGCGATTTGTTCCTTTAAATCTTCAAATGACTAACTAACGAAACGATAGTATATAAATGAACTCAAATGATCCCGCTGGGTTACTTCACAGATGATTCGTTCCCACAACAATGATTACGTTGTTATATAACTTCATACATTTTAAAAAATAATGTAATATCGATCCAAGTTCCCAACTTTCATAATTGTATTGCGTGCCTCATATATAATGTTGAGTTGGAGAATAAACGAATGACGCATGTACCTGTAGAAAACGTCATTGAGATTTCACATATATAATGCATTCTTATTTATTTTGCGAGTTTATCATTTATGTATGTAATTACATGAGTAATGTATGAGTTTGAGATTTCTATATGTAATTGTAGGTCATGTCCTTGTCATTCTCGTGTCTGAACCAATTTTCTATGTTGTTATTAATCTCCCAAGATAGGAAATAAAGACCCAAAATAGTTTTGATCTCCGTTGATTTTTTTTTGGTACCCCACCCGCGTGTCGCGAAACGTATATTATATGGTATTCTGTCAGTCCGTTCGTTATTCTGTTAGTTCATACACTTTCCATACGTAGTTGTATAGGGAACCTTGGGAAAAAGGGCAATTAAAATTAGCCCATGGGTTAAATGGATGGGCACTTGAGGACACGGGTATATCCCATGCTAAAATTGGTTAAAGGTTTAATAAAAAGTGTATATAGGGACAAAAGAGTCGAACAATTTTTTGGGGACAGGGCAAATGAAATGTTACAGTTTTATCAATAGCCCAACACTTGCACTTTATTGTCGTATGAAATCATAAAACGAAAAACAGATGCAATGGTTTCTTTGAAATACTTTTCCAAAATTACGGAAAGATGTCATCAAAGACCATTTTCTACACAATAATTGTAAAAAGAAGAGCGATAATAGTATGAAATTTGTTTACAAGAATTATTACAAAAATCTTTAAAAGGCTCTACACCTATTTAAGAAAAAAACTTGGATGGAATTATTTAAAGAAAAACATATTAGTGATGAGTGATCTTTAATTTAGTCTGGTGAAATTTTGTAGGTTTAAATTGATTTGATAAATAATTGCCACCAATCATTTTTTAAAAACAACAACAACATCAATAATTAACATATTAAATGACGACAACCGAGAATGATATAGAACGAAAAAATACTATTTTAAAGTTTTTGTACCGTTTCATTAAATATTTTGCATCTTGTCATCAAAATATTGTATATTAGTCCAAAAATAAATTATTTTTAGTACATGAACAATTCTATATTTTATGTAATTTTTTGCTTATGTTAGCTAAATATTATATTTACACTTGTAGATTCAGCATGAAAAATCCCTCCATTTATTATTTGAAACAAATAAGTGAAATACTTAAAGAACATTGAAAAATAAACTGCGGAATCAAATACAAATAAATCCAATTTCTTCAAATGAGGATCATAAACATGAATGTTTATCTAGTGTGAAAATTTTCTTTTTCTTGCAATTGGTTAGGTTTAATTGGTCTGATTTGTTGGCAACTAGGAACAAATAATATATTATCACAAAGTATGTACATTTCATTTTGTTTATCTAAATTGTGTATCTAAAGAGAAGTTCATAATAGCTGTAGCCATCCAATCCGATTCCTAGAGCAAAAAGTAACGTCGCGCGCGCGAATTTAATTTCCGCCTAAGTTCTTGGCAACAAGAGACGCACAAAGCAGCATTGAGACCATATTTACACCAAAAGCTCACCAAAAGAAGGCAACATTTATTTTAATTTTATCACAAACATTATTTAAAGTGTTTAAAATTATATTTTGCACGAATTCATTCACAAATGAACAAATATGAATGCCTTATTGTTATTTTTGTCTCTTCACTGAGTAGAAATGGTTGAAAAACATCGGATTACAGTAACATTGACCGTTACTGTTTAGACATACCGTAGTTATTGTACATACTATACTAATAGACATATGTGCTATGAATGATTGACAATGATATTATAAAAAGGGCAAGATTATGTGGATAGTTAATGTGCAGAATTCTCAATTTTCGCTTGCTAGTACTTTGTTTACCCACTTTTGACGTGTGAAAACTGTTGAGTATCTCGTGTTCATAATGCGCTTTTGTGTATTAATCAGATGGCTTATAGGTTGTCGTCCAGTCACCAGTTCTCGAAAATAACGTGTTTTTAATAGCTTTGCAAATTTTTTAAAAATATATAGTGGTATTTTATGTCACACAAATTGCACAGCAGACAAAATTAAAGCTGTAACTTCACTGTCGAATGTTTTACACAAACTATACATAGTGTAAGAATCTTTTTAATGTGAAATTTTATTTTATTTAACTTTTGCCACCTTTTCTCAGTGATTTTATTATCTACTAATAGCCCACTTACATATACTTACTAAAAATGCAAGTCACTTGTAACAACGTGCACATTTCTAAAATCATGACAAATGCATACAGTTGTGTTTCTATGTTTACTTGAATAAAACAAAGAATACCCCTGATCATTGAAAATGCACTAACATCCAGTTTCCCCAATATGATGTATGTACACTGGTGCACAACAATTTGGCCTAAACTGTAGCTGTCACCCTTCCAGTCAGTGGGCATCCTTGACCAAATGTGATATTCTTTCCATAAAAATGGTATCAGAGATTTTTTTCAGTGTACTTAGTGAAAGTCACCAAACCCAACATCAATGCATAAAAAATTAGTTGTATATAGAGAAACAGCCAAGGAGACAAGTCAGAGGAGGAAATAGAGCATTCTCAAATTGACTCCTTCAAAAAAAATGGTAGGAAAGTGAATAAAAAGTTGTGAAGACAAAGAGAAGAAACATTAGTTAAGCTATTGCTGGAAATGTTATAACAGCCAATGAACTTTGAAAAAATTATCTTGAAACTTCAAAGAAAAGATGTTTTGGGAAGAATTAAGATGAACATTTCAAAACTGTTGAATAAAGCTAATGAAAATGCAAACACTTGAGCATTCAGCTGAAACTTTCATTGAAAAGAAAGGTAGAAAAACAGCTTAAAGATGCTTTATACTGCTTGGGTCCCCATGGCCAGGACCTACACATATAAGCATAATCTGATCTGATGCATCTGACACAGAAGAGCAGACAGATTTACAAATGTCTGAATGGGAAATTTATAGTGTGTGTAAAAAAAGCATTTTTCTCAAGAAAGGGATGATATCAGATATTGATTGCCAGCTAAGTCCAATGTGATGTCAGTGATCACCAGATTTATTTTTCCTTAAATAAACTTGATTTGGTCAGAAAAGATATCCTCTTTCATTGTCCTTATTGTGCAAAACAAGAATGGTTTCAAAATCAGTTATTTATATGTTTAATCTTTTGCTGACAGTGACTTCTTGGAAATTTATGTTTATGATGGGAGGATACCATTCTTAACTTTTGACACATGTTTTTATCCTGATGTTTTTTTATTGACATTTTTTATTGACATTCATTTTTTTACAATCACATTTGTACTGAAAAATCAATTTGCATTATACTTGAGGCCAACATTGATTTTTGAAGAAAAAGGACAATATTGGATGTGAGAATTCTAATAATATCAACATGTGGAAAACTGCTAAGGGTATGTTGTTTTCTGTGTGATTGGAAAGTTGTTAAATAAAACTTAGTATTCAGCACAAGTTTACTGTTCCAGCCTTGAATATAGTAACAATTATTTAAATATGTAAAAGATCTACATTTAAATAGAGGCCCAGAAATTTACAAGGAATGGAAAGAATCCATAATGACAATGTACCAAATGTACTACTTTAGATTTGTTCTTTTCCTTCACTACACATCATCACATGTACTTTGACTTGCATCAATGATTGTCCAGAAAGTATACTGTTACAGCCAGTTTGAGTGCATGAACAAAGGTAGTCATGTTTCAAAGGACACACCCAATCAAATAAATATAAACATCTGCTGGTTTAAGGTTGTCATGATTTAAATTATACAGGTATGTAACTCTGTAATAATATGACATGATAGGTTATAGTTCTCATGGTACCATTCAGAAGAGTAGAAATTTTAATAATACTTAAATCTTCAGGTAGATGAAAGTCCAGTGATATAGTTTGAATTATACACTACATGTTGTTATAAAACTATTTAATTAGGTAAAGATGTTTATCTTTGATGCTCATTTCTTCTTTTCACAGTTGTGTCTTGATTATATTCTCCACATTTCTTGTCAGTCTATAGTAAATTGTTATATGGATATGTTAATATAAATTTATGAAATTGTTTGATTTCATGTTCATTTTAATTCTATTATTCCCACTATCATTTCATTGGTAAAATGTCTATATCATTATGATTAAGGATTTGCTGTTAATATTAATTTTAAACACCTATCAGCACTTTGTTGGAAGACATGTATGAGTACTGTCCCCTTGTATAAGGTCATATGTGATTTGGAGTAAAATAAATTATCCTCATTCAAATTTTTTAACCATAAAATAATCAATGAATTAAGTCACAATTTACCATAGACATCTGCTTTTAAATAACATATATAAATCTGCATTATATTTGTATGTAAGTCAAACATTCCTTATACATGTATGTAAAGACTTTTTCTCCATTTGAGCTATATTCTTTGGAACTCTTTAGTGTGGAAAAATCAACACTGTCAGTAATTGTGAACAAAGTGCCCATTTATTCATAGTTACTTTACTGGCTTTTTGTTCTATATTCAATTATTAAGTATCTATCCAGTAAAGATACAACTATTTCTAACAATATGTACAATACAGTAACATATTTTACATGTTGCATTTTTTTGTTACTTGCTTTTTTGCAAATGGAACAACTTTTATTAAGACTCTATTCCCCTGTTTTTATGCTCTCAGCAACAATATTTGGTTTTTGGATTTTAAAAAAAATGTAGCTTTAACAATTTTTCAGTCAAATCGCTATGATGTCTGCAGTGTGACAGTTTATACATTGTGACGTCTAGCACTGGGGCATCATACCGCAGATATGTAGCATCATCTTCCACCCAGTCACATTATCCTGTCACCAGGCAGACTATTCCTAACACTAACCTCTTAATGCTGAGCAACAAGCTAATGAGGTAGATGTTAGTATAATATCTGTATGTCTTTGATACTACTCGTCCCAGGTTCAAACCCATGACCATCTGCATCTATTGTGTATGCACTAACCACTAGACCACCAGAGTGGTCTTGGGAAGAATAAGTACGGAAACCAATGTATTTAGCTGTTATATAAGATATAGCTGATAATAGCCTTCGGCAATACCCTTATAGCTGATATAACCACCTACCCAACAGTATAAATTACATAGCACAATAAGAACATTCTCTCTGTGGTATTAAGTAGAGATCCTATAGTGAGTTGATAAAAAATAGAGATGAATGCTGTTTTTGCATAGTTTTTTAAAATTTATTTCATTAATATCTGAGAAAGAAGCTATTGTGATTGTCCTCCCCAAGAAGCTTGATTTTATTCGGTTACAGTTGCAGATATGAGTAACCTTGGAGGATGGTCAGTATTACATGATCATGCATCAGTAATGACCCTGATTAGACATTTCAAATGAGGTCTCACATGAAGAATATTGCTGAAACAAAGGTTATGAGTTTATAACAAATGAGTTGGAAGAATCAACATGTCATTTAAATACAGAGAGCTATTTCTGGACATTCTAGATAATTTTCATTGCAAGGACTAGTTTTTACCAACAGACGGTTATTCTGTTGTGCTAAAGAGACTTACTGGAAAAATGTGTCAATGCAATGAATATACTTGTAAATAATACTAGCAATTTGCAATGTCCAGTGAATATAATGTGGGATTTATTTGATTTTTGTCTTAAAGCTGTAAAATTTGTAGATTTTTTCAAGTAGACAGTATTAAAACAGGTACATAAAAAATATTGAGGTTGTTACTAGATGTGAAATGTTTTACCAACAATAAGTTTGTACATAGAGAGTTGTGACCATATTAACTTTATTTAGATATGGGTGTATCATTAAGTACAGGTTCAAACTGCTGAACACAAATAATTATATTCTTTTAAAAAGATACCAACTAACTCTTACCAATTTTGAAAGAAAGTTAGTAAAATTGGGTTTTTAAGGTGATAACTATTCTGTTGAGCTCAGGTATTGGAGAAATCTGGTATTACCCTAATTCAGTCCGTATATCTTCCTCTTTATTTGCTTTTCAACCAAAGATAAATGGCATATTTCATTCTGACTGGCATTCAACAGTTGCCTTGTAAACTTCATACATGTATAATATCTTTTATATCTTAAAAGATATGTTTGAAACCAGCTTCTTATCTTAGAATAATTGCTAATGCCAGCTGGCTTTAATTAAATTAAGCATTTCATCATGGAAAGGCTTTAAGTAAATTAATGGTTTCATGACATGTTTGAATATCAAAACTGGTAGGCAAGAAGGAAAAGAACAGTATGAAAGGATATGTGAATTTTGTGTAAATAATGAGGTCAAAGATGAATACTATTTTGTCTTAATCTGTCCTCAATACCTCTCACTTAGAAAATCTTACACTTACTCAAAAATGGTTATTTAACAACTCAAAAATACCTCGGTAAATATGTGTATAATGCATTCTGACTTATATAATTATTTCACACATTGTACGTGTGTCTGCCTCTTTTGCTCAAAATCTTGTTCTTGTATGTTCATGAAAAACATGTCCTCAACTTGTGACTGTTTCAGTGGCCTAAGCAGTTAGAGCATTCACCTTGGAAGCAGGAGGTTGCGGGTTCAAACCCCGACCAAGTCATAACAGTTTTTTATAAAAATGGTACTAGCTGCCTCACTTGGTGCTCAGCAATAAGTGTTAGAAATGGTCGGGCCTGGTGTAAGGATAATATGACTCTATGGGACATTATGCTACATGCCTGCGGCATGATGACCCAGTGCTACACTCAGACAACATAGCAATATGACTTAAATGGTTAAAGCTATACAAAAAATCCAAAAATACAACATGCGTATATTCGTTCATATTTTCAAGAGAGTTGATCTGTTTAGGGAAAGATCATAATGTGTGTATGTTATTAACATGGAAATGCAACCTCAGTACATATTTACCTCTTCTATCAACTGGGTCAAAGAGGACCATTTGATTAGTCTAAGATGTATATAGTAGTATGGAATAATCCATCCAGTCATTACAAATTATACCTAAATTATGTTAGTAAAGCATAAAACTGAGGTCAGAAGAACCATCTGTTGTTGCTAGTAGGACAAACATACAGATGTGTCAAATTATCCATTTTCATGATTGGATCATAAACAGTACACAATAAATGAACTATTTAAAAATGTAAAGAAAGTCATTGAAACATGAAACGTAGGTCACTGATCATTGCAGTTAGGATGTAGAACTTGTCAAGATGCATTGCCTAACCAAGTTACCTGACTAATGATGGGATAACATACATATATTATGCAAGAAACATGTGTTGTCAGGAGCTTATATCAAAAACATCACCAACAAAAGAGGAAATATAAGTAAAGATGAAGTTCTTTTCGTTACAAGAGTGAGGTAGTAAAAGATGTATATTATCAAGTTTCACATTTGTAAATTTTAAGGGTATTAATGACCTACTTCTGAAATGAAGTAAAGCCTATCATGATCAAGATTCCTAAAGTTTCATGATTGTAAATAGAATATTATGTACATGGCATGCAGAAATCCTATAGGCTTATGTGCTATACACAAAAAGTAAACCTAATCCAGTAGTATGTGAAATGCAGGTTTCTTATATTCATTTTTTGGTATAGGTGTGGTACTAACATACATGCAGTTATCTACTTTGATGATTCTGGAATAAACAGTGATAAATCAGTGTGCTATGCTACAGTGACCTACTTTTTGTGGTGCAGCCATATGTAAATACATGTATAATAGTACATGTATATATATTTAATTCGTGTTCCTCCTTGTTCCTTCTGGGACATAAGGCCGCAAATATCTTCTGCCCTCCTGGTCGGTCTTATCCAATTACTTGTGCCTTGCCCTAGGAAAGTGCCATCTTTTCTAGGCTGGTCTTCACTGTGCTTCATCATGTTATCTTTGGTCATCTGCATTTGCATTTACCAGGCAGTGTCCTTCTGAGGGTTACCTTGGGTATCTGAGGGGCATCCTCATTACTTGCCCAAGGCATTTTATCCTGAGTATCTTGATCTCCAGTGAAATGATGTTACATTCTGTCATTTCATATATATTAGGTTCACATAGGAGATCTTGTTTGGCCAATAGTCACTGCAGATTTTATGGAGGAAGCCATTATGAAATGAATTTACTCTGCTCAAATCAATCTTTACTACATTCAGAGCTGTACGTTGGAATCAACTTCACATTGTACAGTCTGATCTTTGTTTGAGACTATATCATGTTGATTTCCATATAGTCTGCTGCGTGTTCTTCCTCAATTGTCAATTCCTCAAAAAGGTTTTCTTATCCTTCTTGGTACTCTTTTTAACTTCTTTATCCTTAAAACTTAAAATTGAATCAGTGAAGTGTAAAACATGGGTCATCATGACCTACTTTCATGAGATTGTATTATTCAACAGAGATTCATTATCTCATCAAATTTCATAATTCTAGATATAAAAATATATACTGTATACTGATAAAATTAAAAATAAATTTGGTCATAACAGCTTAATACAAAAAAATCATTGAAATTTTCAATGTATCTTACTTTGATGTTTGTTTGTAGTAACCATATGATACTAATAGATGCAGATAATCATCAAAATTGATGATTCTTGTATGAATAGAACTCAAGAAATAAACCTTAAAATTCCACTGTAGCTAAAAATGTAGAATATGTACTTTTGTGATCTAGTATTGGACATGGTGTATCCCACTAACCAAGCTTCCAGGTATAATAGTATTTAAAATGTGTACAAATCCTAAGCTAAGCATTAAAACATAACCAAGAATGTGTGACAAATAAACATGTGTATACATTGTTAGCCCACTTAGCCACAGGGGTTAGGTAATATAAAACCCACTTCTAACTGTTGCTTAGGACTTTGAAAAAAATGAATGGTCAAGATTCATCAAGGCTGTATGTATGTATGTAAATGCTGAGAGGTAATAATGTATGTCTTGTTGCCTAATGGTAGTAATGAGCTGAAAATTTACTTTTTTGTAAAAATGAATCAGAAAATTGTTACATGACTATATGTGATGTTTCAGTTTTAAATTATTAACTTCACATCTTGAAATATGTATACGTTTCATATACTAACTAATTACATGACTGTAACAATTTGCTCTATAACCAATCTGCATTGACATTTCAAACATTAAAACTTTTTTATAACCACCCTTTTTTTTACATTGTATTTTAATGGTTGGAAAAATTCAGTCTTAATGATGTATTTCTTGTTTAAGTATATTTATGTGTTGAAACCTTATTAAAGGTTAATATTTATACATATATTTTGAAAAGTATATTGCAAAGTATGACAATCCATGTAAATTCTTCAGGGCTTTTACATGAACATAGAATTACGGAATATTGAATTTAAACTTGTATTTGGTTATCAAGTTACCAAATAGTGGTTGTTATCCTTATGATGTTTTGCTGCATAGAATAGTTCTAATCCTATTCTCATGATAGCTTATTTCATTGATGTGACATTTTCTTTTTGATCACTCTACATCAGAATGTCTGAGGAAAAGCAATTCGAGGTCAGTTTCACAAACTTCATGCTGAGTGGTATTGCTGATGCCATTTCTAAGACGGGAGCCGCTCCTATAGAACGTGTCAAACTCCTTATCCAGAGCCAGGGTGAGATGCTCAAGTCTGGTCGCTTAACTGAGTCTTACAAAGGTGTGATTGATTGTACCATTCGCACCTACAAAGCTGAGGGGTTCCTATCCTTCTGGAGAGGCAATATGGCTAACTGCATTCGATGCTTCATCACTCAGGCTCTCGAATTTGCCTTCAAGGTACTTGTTGGGGACTTTATCATCACTGAGAAAATTTATTTTGCATAGTGTTTTGTCTAGTCATTGTCTACAATGCCAGATAGCAACACATATAAATCACTTTTCCAAAATTAAGATTTTTTGTGTGAAAGATTTTTTTTATCATACAGTATGATATAATGTGCCGGCAAGACTTCAGTGTTCCTTGAAACGCTTCAAGAAGTTTTCTGGGATAAAATGGAGAAATAAATTTACTGGCCTGTTACAGTCTAAGTACAGTAAAGCCCAATTATAATGAGCTTTGTTATAATACATTTTCAGATATAGATCACTTTTGATGAGATTCTGATATTCAGAATAATTTCACCAATTTCTTTAACTTCTACAAAATTTTAGTGCCACAGTAAAAAAGAATCTGATTAAATATGGTCATTTGGTAAGGTGTGATGTAAGTTTCAAGAAAAAATAACTTGTCACTGCTTTAAGATTATTTATGAAAAAGCTGTTAAATTTTAATGTAATTATTTCTGTACCATCAACAATAGAGCCATAAAGCCTTCTCTATGTTTCTTTTCAATGAATCCAAACTGTAAACAGTAGCCAATGGATGTTTGCTCACTTTTCTGGTTTTCACAACTAATTACCAAACAGTGCAGTGATCAAAACAAGTTTTTCAATTGAATTGATAGATCAATTAATTAATCTATTTAAGGGAAAATAACAGACCACCAATCAAACAAAATAAACACGTGCACCAAAAAATGACATTCTTGAAATAAGTTTACCACCTGAAATGTCAGGAATTGTTTTGATAACTGTCATCTACATGTACCCACCCACCCCCATCATCTTACGAAATTTAATTGTATAAGATTGCACTCGTCAGTTTTGTACTTTAAACAGAGTTTGATTGTTAGAGACAATGCATTGTCAAGGTATTCCTCTTGGCTACTTAAAGAAGACCTTGTATAGCTTACATATTGCTAAACTATGAAGTATCTAATTTTGAATAAGCATTGAACCTTAAAGTTGAATGCACTGACCATTAAGATTTTATGACATTTCAACCAGAGGAGTCTTTGTGAAGGGTCACTTTGATCTATTTTATTCATCTTTTCCATGTCAGTGTTAAACTTCAAAGGGGCCAGCTTCCAACTCAATCAAATTGACCGGGATATCTTAGTTTGGTCTTGAGAAAGAGGCAGCTGAGTCATCCGAGCGATGTCATTCTTTAAAGGGAAGAGTTATAGAACCTAATTCATGGATTCTGACTGACGAAAGAAATGTTCTAGGAAAATTTTAGAAACAAGTGCTTATGATTGGTTAGAGTGAAATTAAGGTGTACACGATGGAAGTAATGTGAATTTAAAGTGACAACCTTGGTCAAAATTATTTAGTCCGAAATTTTGAGAGAAGTTTGACTCTGGGAAAGCCTAGAAAAAAGAATAGTGCTTTTCTCGTTAAACAAGAAAGGGACAAGGTGTCTGTCTTGTCAGAAAAGATAGGGTTTAGTGCTTAGATGCACAATTTCAAAAGAGAACAGCATTAAAGTAAGCATGTTTTGCGCAATGTGTTTGATATGACTAGGTTCCATATTATGTATTGTTTATTCAATTTCAGGGAAATTTGTTGATGCTTGAGTTGTTATGCAATTTATATTATTCAGTTTCATGGATATGTGTTGATGCTAGAGTTGCTATGCAATATAACATTTTAATTTTTGTTATTAGTTCATTGACAGAATTGATTGCATGTGGCACAAATTTTTATATGTGTAGGATTTCATAGGGTCATATGAAATAAATATCTACTAATTTCCTTTGTCTGTTAGGACATTACTGATTATCAAGCGTCAGCAATAATTACCTATTATATATGCTTTTGGAATGTTTCAATAATCTTGTAGGTTAAGGATCGTGAATTTTATGCAGTGGAAATCAAACATGTAGAAGCATACGGTGACGAGTTTAGAATAATGGACTAGGAAATACAAGAATGGATGAGGTGGTTGGAATAGAAAGACTCGAGGAAATAGGAAACGTTGGAACTTGGTCAAGAGGAAGGTGATGCAAGTAGTCATGGACATTGCGCTCTTTTCACCACCTATTATGATGATGAAATAAATCCATATTAGATGTTGCTATTAAATCCTGTTGACATAACTGGAGATGAATTTAAATTACCACTATTAAAATTTGTTTGATTAAATTTGTTATCTAAAGAGGCTTGAATTGCATTATTTCTTCCTAATATGCCCAGTTCTCTGTTGATATTCTATCTATTCACTCACACCGGTTCTTAACATCAAGGGATGTCATAGCTAAATCCAAAATACTATCCCTCTTTGTCTCCGCAAAACTTTTCCTGGTCCATTCTAAGATGTCAGTCCACTTTTTTCTCTGTCTACCTCTCCTTCTGCCACCCTGGATGCTGCTCTGCAGTATTTGTTGTGGATAGACTGTTGTCTCTAGTGACATGGCCATACTATTTCAGCGTTCTCATTTTGACAGTGGTGAGGAGGTCTTCATAATGGCCTACTTTGTGCCTGATGGCGTTATGCACTTCTTCATTTGTGATGTGGTCCATGTATGATATGCCAAAATAGTTCTGTAGCATCTCATTTCAAGTTCATGGATTCTTCATTGTAATTCTGCTGTCAGGGTCCACGTCTCAAATGAATACAAAAAGATTGAGATGATTAGTGTTCTCAAAATTCTGATTTTAGTTTTCAGACATATTTTCTCTCCAGATGGGTCTTAGCTTTGACATAGCTGTCGTTGTTTGTGCTGCTCGTGACACAATTTCTGCTCTTGATCCCTCTTTGGTGATTATGGAACCAAGATATTTGAGCTGTTCCACTGTTTCCAGTTCCTGTCCTCTGACTTTAATCTTGACTGAGATTTATTTGCCACTATTTATCATCAGCTTTGTATTCTCAGTGCTTATCTCCATGTCAAATCTGGAAGATGTTTCATCCAGGCTCTTCACTAAGGTGGCAAGCTGGTCTAGCTGTCTGCCAGCCCATCAATGTCGTCTGCAAAGTGTAGGTTGGTGATGTTACACCCTCCAATGCTGACTGTCCCACAGTGGTTTTCCAGGGCTTCGCTTATGATGTGTTCTAAGTAAATGTTGAAAAGTGGGGGTGACAGGAGACAGCCTTGATGTACTCCAACTGTTGTCTTGAACCAGTTTCCACAGAACCTTGAGCAATTACTCCACTGGTAGCCTTCGTGTACAGCTGCTTGATGGTATTGGTCAACTTTTGACCATGTTGTACTTCTTCATTGTGGCCCACAATGCCTCATGTGACACTGTCAAAAGCCTTTTTTAAATCTATGAACACATAAAAGATGTCTTGTTCATGTTGCAAGTACTTTTCACACACAACCCTGAGATTGAATATTTGTTATATTTTGCTGCTTCCACTCTGGAACCCTGCCTGTTCTTCAGTGATTCCTTCTGCTAGTGGTTTTAGTTTTTTCAAGATGATCTTCAGCATCAGCTCACTAGCATGGCTGATCAAACTTGTAGTTCTGTAATTTTGGCACAGAAGGAGATAGCCTTTTTGGGGAAGTACTATAATCAGTGAATGTGTCCATTGTGTTGGCCATTCACCTGTCTGCCAGATCTTGTTGCCGATTTTTGTTAGTAGCATTATCACTGATCCCCCCTTCCATTCTTGATAAGTTCAGCTGGGATGTTGTCTACTCCAGCTGCCTCCCATTCTTCAGTGCTCTTATTCCTACTAAACAGGTCACTTATCATTTAATTATAAAGTTATTTAAAGTGTTATTCATCTGACTGGAACACAACCATCTAAGTTGTAGGGTAGAGGGATTTGCACCTATAATCAAACATACTACTCTGATTTTGCTCTGAAGTAGTGTAGAATCTTAGTTATCAATACAACTATCAATGAATATAGAGCTTTTCCTGTATTTTTTCATGTCTTTTGGAGATTGACACAACTCTTTCTTTGAGCGCATTTATTATCCAAGAAATCATATACTTTATTTCCAAATGATGCACTTTTGTTCCTTCTGAATTATTAATCTCAACTGCATTATGAGGTCAATACCAGCAATGACAGCATCTACTGATTTAAGTTTAAGCATTTTAGAAGACTAATGCAAGTTTCTTTTTTGGAACTCAAAATGCCTGACTGGTGCGGTTAATTCTAAGGGAAATAGCAATCCCTTTACTTGGAAAAATACAATGTTTCATAATTTAAAGTAAGTTTTATTAGCAAGAGATTAAATATTTGGATGTGATTGGAATCTAGAAGAGGAAGAGAATTTATGTCTCTTTTTGTAAATTTCCCAGTGAATTGTTATAATAATTATGGATACAGTGAGACAGGTTTGTGAGTACAGGCAAATTTTATACACATTCATCTGGTCTCTTTATGCTTATTTTCATGGGAATTGCTGTTATAGATAATACAGTGAGACTGGTTCACGAGTACATATACCGGTACTCATAATTTTATACACTATTCAGCTTCCAATCATGCTTTTCTGCCCCCCCCGTCTATTAAATAAATAATCTTTTTTTTTTAAAGTATTTAATATTTAAAACACATTAGTTTAAGTTGGTAACTGCAATATTGAAGCCCATAGTCCCCCTTCCTTTGTCTTGTATAGCTAAAACTCGATTAGAATACATAAGCATTATTTTCCTCGATTAACTGACTTGTTTTGATATTGCACAATACATTAAATAGCAAGATAGCACCCATTGTGTTATAGTGGAATTTACTGTAGGTATTTGATAAAATACTGTTCATTTAGTTATATTTTAAAGCTTTCAATGATGCAAAAGAAGAAAAAAAATGACTGCATAAAATGGATAGTAAAGAGAGGTTCAATAGGTTATTATTGAATTCATTTTTTTCTACAGGACACACTTGAGGCCATGTTTAAGAAAAGCAAGGATGACAGTTATGCCAAGAAGCTCACTAAGGACATTATATCAGGTGTAATTGCTGGAGCTCTGTCACTCAGCTTTGTCTATTCCCTGGACTATGCTCATACTCGCCTGGCCAATGATTTGAAGTCTGCCAATGCTGAAGTTGGCGAGAGGCAGTTCAAGGGCCTGATTGATGTATATCGCAAAACCTTGGCCACTGATGGTATTGTTGGATTGTACCGTGGCTTTACCATCTCCTGCATGCAAATTGTGGTTCGCAAAGGACTTTATTTTGGGATGTGGAATATTTTTAAGCCAGTGCTGCTTGGAGAGAGTGCCGATATTGCTGCATCCTTTGCACTAGGATGGGGAATTACTTTCACTGCTGAACTTATGTTGTATCCCTTTGATACCATTCGTCGCCGCATGATGATGACTTCTGGAGAGGCTGTCAAGTACAAAGGAGCCATTGATTGTACAGTCCAGATTCTAAAAAATGAAGGATTCATGTCAATGATGAAAGGTATTGACCTTCGTTCAATGAGTCAACTTGGATCTATGTTTGTGCCACAAAAAAATGTTAAGTTGGATATTTCTAAGTTCTCAGTGTTTACCCTAAATGTAAAAGTTAAAGAAATGATAGGGGAAAGAAATATAAATATTTGCAGCTATAATAATGAAGTATGTGAAAATTTGATACCAATCTTTAATATACTCATCTCATTAATTTATATAACGTTTCTCCTTCAGGTGCCAGTGCTAACATTTTGTGTAGTATTACTGGAGCCGGTGTCCTTTATGGTGCTGAAGTTTTGATGCATAGTAGAGTTCAAACAATAATATGATCTTTCTGTTTAGTTTTCTACATATTAAAGTTTTATCTTCACCATATCCTTGTTGTCAGGTACAGGAGAGTATTTGGTATTAAATTGTATTTCTTTGCATGATTAACTGTAACTGACATACAATGAGATACTTTATCTCTTTAAACTTCTGTTGCATGTTAGGTAAAAAAATTTAATTTATCGCCTGTATTTTTGTTAAAGTCTGTATTTTGTTATTAACTGGTATTAATTGTAATAGCCTGTATTAATTGTTATAGCTTGTATTGGGGGCCCTGAGTAGCTGAGTGGTCTAAAGTGCTTTCCTTTACGGATCACTATTTCACCTCTGTCTGTGTGGGTTCGAGTCTCGGAATCGGCCAATGTGGGTATGGGAGAAAGCTTGCCAGTAGCTTCTCATGGGTAGGTGGTTCTTTCTGGGGATTTTCCCAGGTACTTCCTCCACCATTAATACTGGCTGCCATGTATAGCCCATCTTGTGTTGAAAAATGGCATTAAACTCTACAACAACACTGCTTGTATTAATTGTAAAAGACTATTTATTGTAATAGCCTGTATTAATTCTAATAGCCTGTATTAACTGTAATGGCTGGCATTAATTGTTATAGCCTGTATTAATTGTGATAACCTGTACTGTAACAAAAGCATTCAAAGGGGATACATACATGCTAAAAAATATTTAGTGTTTTGTGCAATTTTTGTTGCTAGATATTAAAGTTTTATTTTTCATAAAATTATTATTTCTTTTCTCTTGTCTCATTAGTTTGACATAATTTTGTGAAAGCTATTCCAGAATTTTAGCCAGGGATTTATGCATAAAACGTACCATTCAACAAATATTTCAAGATGTAAGTTTACGACCCTTTTTGGAAAGACTGGATGCTGATTGGCCAATTTTAAAATTACCGACTGATGAGATTCTGAGGTATTAGTTGAATCTTGGCATGAGACTGGTTTAGTTGCCAATGAGCCTAATTACTACAGTTGGTACATACCTTAATATTTAAAAAAATTTAAAGTAATCCTGACCATAGAGTTTCCATTCCCAGAAATACATTAATTCTTTTGGAAAATGATTGGACTCCAAAATGTGACTTATTTTGTTAGCATTATTAGTGCTGCATCTTGGGTGAATTATGTACTAACCAAATCTGAGTGAGAGTATTTTTTTTAACCTGTTTGGGATCAGAAATGTTTTTTTTAAATCCTTGGCCCCCATTATTATGTAAAGCCAAAGTAGTTCTCATCAGCCATGAACTGGAGTCAAATGCAACAGACTAAGTAGTATACTTGTACCAAGATCATATTATGGGTCAACATTTTTTTAATTGTGAGCTGAAGCATTGATAATAGCACCAATATTTGGATTTGATACTATTCAGCTGGATCATTACAACTGACCCATATAATTATATGCACAATTTTAAAAACTTTTGTTTGCTTGCAAAATTCCCCATATAAACTATCAAGAATCTTTAGATTTTGCCAATATAAGCGGATCATCTGAATATCAAATGTTTAATGCAGTGCAAAGATATGTAATATGCCTGTAAATAGCTGTCAGTAGATTTAGAGATTTACATCATATATTTGTACATCTTGTAATCTAAACCAGCACTGTACAATGTCTTTTTAAGTAAAAGTATTAAAGATAGTCTGCAGACTACTATCAAAACTATCCAGGCGCCAGATCACTCATCAGTACTTATGTATGTTGTTTATAGACCAACTCATTTGTAACCATAATGAACATCCACAGTTATTATCATGATTTGTTTAGAGATGCAGCCTGTAGTGAATTAGACCAATAAATAAATGTGCCCCAATAACAATATTTTCATTGCACACTAATTTACTGGTCTAATGTGATATTTGAAGTACAGTCATAAATCATACTCATTTTTTTACCCAGCCACTTGACCGGTGACTTTGGAGATGTGACTTGTCCTGATTGACTCATTACTGATCGCAGTTTATATCTTTTTATGCATTTTCCTCCTATAATGGGTGTATATATATTATTTTGACAAATAAACACGTTTCTTTTAATTTTATGCACAATGAAAGCTTATGACAATAACTGAAGTTCTCAAAACAGACATATGACTAGTAGTACATAATTACAGAATTGAGAAAAAAGGAAAGATTTTAATTGATAGAGCACAGAATGCATATCTCTCATATTAATATTTTTACAATGAAAATGTTTTACAAGTCTACACAGTACTTTATTTGAGATCATTAATGTAATGATAATCAATATGTATCACCCAGAAGAGTTGGCAATGTTGACTGATCATTTTTAAAGGTAGTTTTTGCCGTCTGTCTGGGCATTTGTCATGGGGAAAATTTGTTGCCTGGCATTAGTACTTGTCCCAAACTCCAGGACAATGCATTTTTCTGCTTCTTGCTTAGGACTAATATTATCTGAGATCTTGACTATGTATGCAGATTACAGAATTTATTTTAGACTGTCATTGCACAATTAACCCTTATTTTCAATTTTTATTTACAAAAAGTTGCCTCTATGGTACATGTAGGGCAAATGAAAAGGACACTAGAAAACAATTATAAAAATAATTGATTTTATTGAAATGTCTTGCTGACTTTATTTAGATGGTTCACCATTCAAAAACACATGGCTGATGGTCATGGTTTGAAAATGTAAAAGAGAAAATGAAATCTTCTGCAAAAATACTTCTGCAATTATTTTCATTTAATTCCTAAGGGGCATGCAGTGAGGAAATAAATCAATAGATTTAAATGTACAAAATAATACTTAGAGGGGAATCATTACTCTAGCATACAGAATTACTATTTTGAGTACAGAAGATTTGTGGCAAGGCAGTCTGATACGTGCTTTAATTTTCTTGAATATACAATAAACAGGTAAAGGATATTTACAACATGTTTTCTGTTTTTATTAATGACTCCACTTTCTGGGTTGGTAGAGACAACTGGGTCTAACTTTTTCCATGTATGGAATGAACACTGGTATACTTTTTAAACCAAGTGTGATCAGATATTCTTTAGAAATAATCTTGATGCAGTGAAAACAAGTACTTGTTGATGGATCCACAACAAAAGATATCTACTTGTTGATGGATCCACAACAAAAGATATCTATGTAAAACAGAAGCAAGACTATAGCATAAGCTAATATGCTATGGCCAGATGATAAAACAAGAAGACCACAGCCTACATGTTGATCCAACAATTCAACAATTACAGTGAAGAATCCACAGCTGCTGTGGTGAAAAAAATGACTGCCTTGGTTTGCTTTTCATTAAGAAGGGGTTGACAAAAATGATGAAAGCAGTAAGCATATAGATACAATTTTCTATTCTTCTTTTCCAGGCAGGCCTATAAAGTAATTCCAGAGCAGATAGGTCTTTACAAATGAATCAGACCAGTGCACATAAAGTCTCCATGATACCTGTAGTGGGAAGTGAGCAAAATAAGATTATCATGGTATATTTAAGTTATTTAATTGCCAATGCTTCATTCTTGAGAATCGCTGTCTGCATAAACAGAAACCAAGCCAAGAGCCCCATGTCCTGTCACATGAGACAAATTTTTATCTGCATCTGTTTGATACAACCCATCACTGATAGCTGAAGACCAATCCTTAAATTTGTCCATCTGATTAGAATCGCTTCCACCTGGAATACCTTTTTTGTCACTTGTATAAACTGATTCTGTTTTAGCATAATTTCCAGTATCTGCAGAGTTTGCACATATAGGTGAAAGCAAATGTAAATATTGGTTTCCATAATTCTTTATGTTATCCTCAGAAATATTAATTTCCGTAGTAATTGTCTCAGGTTTCTTCAAGTTATTTTCAGCAGTATCAGTTTTCAAGATATCATTATTTCTATCACTGGAGTCTGATTTTACACATTTTGTTCTTTGTACATTTTTAACTTTTTCCAATTTCCTTTTGATGCCTAATTTTGTATTTGTCAATGGTTTGGTTGCACTACGCTGGGTATCAAATGCCAGGCTTCCAATGGCAGGTACTCTCAATTTGCTCTTCATGAGATCCAATCTACTCTTAGGTGACTTGGCTGAGGAGAAAAATGGCCTTTTTTCAATTTCTTTTCTTTTTTCTAGCTGCTTCTCATCATAAGCTGGAATTAGAAAATAAAAAACATTTTTTTAAACTCACACAAATAATAATAATTACGCAACAGCTGATAATCTTTAAAATTTATATTCTTGAAATAAATCAAAAGCAAAACAGATTTTGATGATTGTTGGACTTTAGTAAAACTTAAACAAGAATCCTAAAAAAATTTAAAATTGGCATTAGTTTTTCATTGCCAAGTGTGAATTATGTTGTTGGCATTATGGGTTTAATGCTATTTTTTCAACACATGATGGGCTATAAATGGATGCCAGTATATTTTGGTGGAGAAATAACCTGTAAAAGCCCAAGAAGAACCACCTACCCATTGGAAGTTATTGGCAAACTTTCTCACATACCCATATTAGCTGAGCTCATCATTAGAAGCCAAGCAGACAGAGGTGAGATGTCAGTGATCTGTAAAGAGATGCACCCAGATGTTTCTCCAAGAATATTACCTGATCACAATTATATTAGGAATGCTGCATGTCTTTATGATCATACTTCAATATTGTTAAGGCATTGGTACAAACAAGAGGAATATGGCCAGTTAAAGAGTCCACAAAAGATTCCACTTCCAATGTCAGTGACTGGGTTTGAATTGAATCAAAATTGGCCCATGAATGAGATAGAGCTTTGTAATGATCCACATTCTCTCTCCCATTTTGATTTAAAGTGTCTAAAATCATCTTAATAGTAATGAGGCCAACTTTTCCTCCTAAAAAAACAAAAAAAAAACAAAGCAACAAAATGAGCCAGTTGTGCAGCTGACACGTATAAAAGGAATAAGGATTTTGTCAGTGTGCCAGCACAAAACACGAAGCTATTTTCACATGCTTATAAAGTGATGGACATTGTGGTTCTGTGATTCGATATATGTGTGAAGGCTTTAACTTCTGTGACGGGCCTTCTTGCAAAGAGCTGAGAATAAAGGTAAAGTCTTTCAGGGCAGGTAAGGAAACCTGCATTCTCAGTAGCTTGGGAAATATCTGAATCTTCCTGGAAGCATTTTTAACTCGACTGAGGTCAGTGATCCAGAATTTGTCCCATCTGAAATGGCCAATTCCAATTCTGCCTCTCATGCAGTAAGTAGTTTTATGATGGCCAATATTTGAATATGATGATCTACACAACCAGAAAAAGAGCACCAAATGAACTATTTGTAAAAGGCACATGAACAGCTGGCCCAGATGAAAAAGGTCTATGGCTGTAATGAAGAGTCTAAGGCTGACCAGCTAACTCTTAACAAGACCTTTGCAGTCAGACAGTCCAATTTGTTTACTTATGTTGGACCAGTATGTGTGTGTGATTTGGATTTCAATGCAGCTTTTACAATTTTTCCATCATATCCCTATGATGTATGCAGTGTGATAGTTTATAGTGATGTCTTACACTGGGACATCATGCTGCAGACATGTAGCATGATGTCCCACCCAGTCACATTATCCTGACACCAGGCCAACCAGTCCTAACACTAACCTCTTAATACTGAGTGCCAAGCAAGGCAGCTGTTTGTACTAATTTTAAAAGTCTTTGGCACGACTTGGCCGGGGATAGAACCTCCTTTATGTGAGACGGGCGCTCTAACCACTAGACTATTCAGAGCGGTCATTGGACCAGTCAGGCATAACAGGATATCATGTACTGCTATTGTCAAGCTTGAAAACATTCATTAAAAAGTCCAAAAGTATGATTCAAAGACTGATGCAGTGATGGTAAGTATTGTGTTCGACTTGAAGTTTGTACCTTAATTACCACCAGTGCAGTTTCACAAACTGAAATTCCAAACCCTATGGAGCTCATCTCTCTTGTAAAAGTAAATATAACTTTTTTGTCACTTGCGTAAATTGATTCTATTTTAACATGATTTCCAGTATTTGTAAATATTAACACGGGTCATAGCAATGGCAATCACCATTCCTACCATGTGACATACTCAAATTAAGACATGATGTTCATTAAATATAACTGCTCACCTTCCTGACATTTCTACAAGAATCTGAATATTCAATATTATTGTGTACAATATATTTGTAAAATGTTTTATTTTGTCCTTTTCTGTGGGCAGAATTGCTGAGAAATCACTTCTATTACCTTGGAGTTTTCAGAAATGAGAAACTGGGTTTCCAGTTCTCTTTATTGGATGATTTTCTTTTCTGGGAAGACTGATATCATTGATATTGTTGTATAGGTCAAAATTAATTCTGTTCATTAGAGAAATGTTGCTTCTCTTTCTTGCATATGTCATCCTGATTTTGAGACTGAGACTAATGCTAATGAAAGGAGGAAGAAGAAGGAAGAATAAGTTGAAGAGGTGATTCCTGTATAAGTAAAGCTGTACATTGAACAGAGACCATAAATGTTTTGGTAGAAACAGATGAATATCAAACTTTACCTGGTTCTTCTGGTCATAAAGTCTCAAAACAAATTTCAGTACATTTAGTTCCTTCTACTAAGTGAAAACAAAATTGTGAATGGACAGAATGGAAGGCAAATGGGTAACATTATATATATCTGTCAATAGCTGAGTATTAAATGGGTAACAATATATATGTATCTGTCAATAGCTGGGTATTAAATGGGTAACATTATATATCTGTCAATAGCTGGGTATTAAATGGGTAACATTATATATCTGTCAATAGCTGGGTATTAAATGGGACAAAGTGGATAAGATTAAAAGGCAGAGAAAGCCACATAAAAAACACCTAAGGTATACATCTACTGAAATAAAAAACACCACCTAAGGTATACATGCACTGAAATAAAAAAAACACCACCTAAGGTATACATCCACTGAAATAAAAAACACCACCTAAGGTATACATCCACTGAAATAAAAAACACCACCTAAGGTATACATCCACTGAAATAAAAAACACCACCTAAGGTATACATCCACTGAAATAAAAAACACTACCTAAGGTATACATCCACTGAAATAAAAAACACCACCTAAGGTATACATCCACTGAAATAAAAAACACCACCTAAGGTATACATCCACTGAAATAAAAAACACCACCTGAGGTATACATCCACTGAAATAAAAACACCACCTAAGGTATACATCCACTGAAATAAAAAACACCACCTAAGGTATACATCCACTGAAATAAAAAACACTACCTAAGGTATACATCCACTGAAATAAAAAACACCACCTAAGGTATACATCCACTGAAATAAAAAACACCACCTAAGGTATACATCCACTGAAATAAAAACATCATTGTTGGAGAATAAGCTCAAAACTGCAGGGTTCTTACTGCTGACTTAACAAAACAAATTCCACAATTTCAGAAAAGTTTTTCAGGGCCATTTCACAAATTCAAGTATTATTTAGCGATCATAATTGTGTAGTGGTCAAATCAAATTTTTTAAATTGGTGTTAGGTGGTTATCAAATTCTTTTAATTTAATTATCACAAATTCCATGACCTTTCCATCACTTTTCAATGGTTCTGAGAAAGTCCATAACTTTTCAAAGCCCTTGAAATTTAGTGTTTAGATGTCAAAACTTCCCAGAATATTAGGAACTGTGAGAACCCTAAAATAGAAAAAGATACAAACGTTTAAAGATAAAAATTTAGAAAATGAAGCCCAAAATTTCTTCATGTAATGAGAGATGGATACAACAAGGCCAATTTTGGAAGCATATGCCAAATATTTTGCACAATATCCAGAGGATTTTAGGATGTGAGGGATACAAGGTCATCTGTACAAGTAACTGATAAAACTGACAAAACATCTGGTATGCAAGTAGCTGAGACAAGGAGGTAATTATAATGGCGTATCAGAAGAGTTTCATCTCAAATTACTCATTTTTTTGTACTTTTGGAAAAGCTGGATTTGGGTTCTAGCAGAAGTACAAACCTGACAGTAAGCATGACTGGGTAGTGTATTTGATGAGAAAAAGTTCAATGACTGAAATGTACCTTAAGAATTAATATATCTTTTGCAGTTGTTTGTTTCAGCCTTCTGCTCAAAAAGTTTTAAGAAGATAAGTTCTAGCCTGGCAAGGTTTTAGAAACCCTGACCTCCTGTTACTTACACTGTACAGTACTGTATTTTATTAAGCCTGCCAGTTTGATATCTTCTTCTTTTTCCTGTAACAAGGGAATGTCCAGTGATGACCTTTCTAATAGTTTCTTGTCAGCTTCTTTTGCAGTTTGAACAGCTTTCTTCTCACTCTAAAAAAGTAGGATTCACTTCATAATTTTTGGTTGGCAAGAATAAATCATGCAAGACAATAATAGTGGAGAAGACTTGAAAATTTTGATAAATACTATATTATGTTTACTGGTGATATTACTGCTATAGTCAATATATCTCATGTGTTTATTTGTACCTCCTACTGATTTCAATAATGGAAATTTTTATTGTGATAATTGTGATAAAAAGTGCACAGAACTTAGTCAATTCATTCAATGATTTATAATGTCTAATCTGACTGTAACCAGAGTGACCCTAGCACTGGCATCCTCTGTGCCTTTCGTGTTGAATGGACCTTCGATAGTAACATGGCACCATACTGCATACACTATGGGTGAGTCTCTTTTCCTCAGATAACCTTTGTGATAAAGCTGTACTGATTAATCAGTCCATACTCATAATCGGGCTGATTATTTGAACAATCGGTATTGGCAGAAATAATTGGTGCCAATGTAAACAAATTTAAAAAATAAAAAATTTCTAAAATTGTACATTATAGTACATGGTCTCCCTGGTAAACTCAACCGGCCCGTGAATTATGAAGTCTGTATTTACCTTTATTTCATTTAATCAGAAAATATGCACATGCAAAATAATAACAAAATGAATCATAGTACTTTATAACAGTTTAATAATTGTTGGGTCACCGAAACTTAACTTTTTTTAACATGCCTATGTCTTAGGACACGGACAAAATTATTGTTTCATGTCCCAAGATTTACAGCTGTTACAGCAGTGAACAAAAAGACCTAAAAACAGTAAAGTTTAAACACTGGCCCGTGGATAAGCTGCCTCCCTCCCCTTCTTCCAGGCCTTGTTTTTTTCCCCTAAATTATTCAGCTTATACGAATGTATATACGGTGATACTGAAAAAATCGGTCTCATAATCGGTATTGGCAATTTTAATAATCGGCTATACACGGTATCGGCATAATTGGCAAAAAGTGACACTGGTACAGTTTTACTTTGTGACAGTTCATCCTATTTGGTAACTGCCAGATAATTCTGTAAATTACCATCATGTTGAGAGCAGAGAGGTATTTTTGTTTGCACACATGAAGACAGAAATTACACCACTTGTTAAATCTATGTGAAAGGCAAATTTGTAGTTGTCATTTTAAATATTAGAAGCAGGAATCATAGTATTTTCCTTCTATGTACATACATAATTATGTAGTCTTGTGCACACCCCTTCACTGAAAATGGTATTGTCCAGGAACTGGAATTGACTGGCAAGCATGGTTGTCTTTTATGCTGAAAACTTCCATTTGGAATGAAACATGCAGACAATAATGGTGTTAGGGTTCCACCTTGGGCATAATCAGCTTTAAAATTATAAATCAATAAATGAACTAAGTTCTGTGCATCTTTTATCTCATCTGTGCTTCTTTATTTTTTAAATTGGTAAAGAGTTACAAACAAATGGGGAGGTATATTAAAAATATAATAAGTTTTCAAAATACCAGAAAATAAATGGAACATTACTGATGTTTCATACTGTGTGAAAGGAGCTATTTCACTTGACAAGAGCATCAATAATGAGACCAGTAATGAACTTGTACAATGATATTCCTTTGCAAAATTAGAGTTGTACAATGTTTGGTTTTTAAAAAAATATTCAAGAAGAGTTTGGTATGGTTTGGTGTTTTACAGCAACAACACACAAGCAAGCTCTTTAGTCCTGAAGCCTTTGTAGCAAAGTGACTTCAGAAAGAGTATTGTGAATAGTAGGGAATATGCCTGTCTCCTTTTTTCTGCTAATGACTGTGATCACTGAGCCTGGGATCTGACCATTGTTATGTTAAGACCTGGATAAAGTTTCATTAAAATATCTGTTGGTTTTAAAAAGCGACAACATAGGCAAGGAAAGAGGCAGCTGACTTACACTATCTCTTACCATGACTTTGAGGTCAGGGGGCATAAGTGAATACACATGATACTGTGAAGTTAACATCTTCATTTGTTCACTGAATATTATTTTCCCTTGCTCTGGTTTTGACTATGAGGCAGAAAGCTGGGGCATGATATGTGAAATACTGTCTAGTCAAGACATAAGATATCACTGTGAAGTTTCAATAAAATACCTTCAATGGTTAAAATGTTACACAGCAGACAAGGATACAAGTCACATAATTTTTAATTGATATGACCTTCATGCTGCAGTAGGTGACACAGTAATGCTGGGGCGGGGGTCATGGTTATGGTACAAAACACAGTGTCTATTGATGATAAATAAATGGGCAAAGTTTTAATGAAAACTTACACTCTGGACAGGATACAAATCACTACATTATACTGCAGCGACTTTCGATTTTGATGATGCCAAACAGTATACAGCCATGATGTATATTATAGTGGTTCAAGTCTGCTCTAGGTTACATGTTAAACAATTAAATTTTCTTGAATTTAGACATGTGTCTAGTAAGATTTGTATGCTATTATGTACATAATATTTTGAATTAGTGCCGTTAGATGTATGTCTGGGTAAAGATAAAGCACTGGCAGGTAATGATTTAGCTTTGCAAAAGATCAATTAGTTTCTTTTCCCAGCATTTTGATACCAAAAAGTCCAAGCATAAAAAGCATACAAAACTTAAAACATTCTCAGATGCAATGCAGTCAGTATTGATGTATTTTAGTGATCATAAACATAACAGTCTAGTTTCCCTGACAACCACGATTTATTCCAAACTTAAACTAAGGAATTGGCTAAATATTGATGATGTTGTTGCTGTTGTAGGATTAATGCTCTTTTTCTTTGCACATGGTAGTCTATACAAAGCTGCTAGCTAGTATATCTCATGAAGAACACAGAAAAATGTCAGAACTACTTACTCATGGGAAGCTCCTGTCAAGCTTTCTTGCCTACCCATGTTGGCAAAGCCTGAGACTTCAACTGATGCAGACAGATGAGATGTCAGTGATCTGAAAAGGCTAGCACCATGGACCAGTTGGTCACATGTAGCCCAATAGGCACATTATGTTCCCATCATGGAGATGACTGACATTTTTGTGCAGAAACCATCCTGTTCTCTTAGAGTACATTTGACCTTTGACCCCAAAATGGATAGTTTTCTTTCTTAACCATCAGTTTGATCACAATAACCTGATGCCAAATTCAATGAGCTTCTTCCACACCCCATGGATAAAGCTTGGTAACTGTAAATATGTAAATGGTGGAGAACATTATTTATTGTGCAGAAACATTTTTTCTTTCTTCTGTGACACTGTGACTTTTGGCATCTTAACTCAAAAAATCAATAGGAATTTTCTTTACACCAAGTGCAAGCCAACCAGAAAGTTTGGTAACTGCAGATGACTGAACACTCAAGCTGACAACAATTTTGTCCTTCATTCAATGATCATGAACTGATCATACAAGACTTCTGACCTTTTCAATCCAAAATTAATAGGGTATTTTCTTCCTTTGGCCAACTGGGTGCCATTCACAAGTATATACTGCTATTTAAAATACATGATATTGAGAAAGGATTCTAAGCTTGCAGTTCACTACTCCGTTAAGTACCTCATTAGCAGTATTTGCTATATTTTATGTTTCTATCAGAACTAGAAGATTTGTCATGAGACACTGTTCTCCTTTAACAAAATATTGATATACAGGTAATGACTTACCCTGAATTTGTTTCTTGCCAATTTATTCAGCAAGTAGTCATCCTTCCACTCACTTCTCCTATATTCTATCTGACCCAGACCCATAATAACAGCTTTTCCCTTTTGCTGGTCATCTGTACCATGTTCCAATTTGAACATGGCATCGGTAGCCAACTTCTTTTGAGTGGCTTTGTCTGAAAAGCAAATGAGTATTGCATGATATGGCGGATGTGGATCAACCACAGTGTTTCCATATGCAATGCTGAGGCCAAAAATTTTCATGCCACTATATTACCTTTTTACAGAAACTCATTTAAATAAATACTCTTAGTTCAGAGTCACCTGCCTGATAGACCATCGCTTGCATACATTTCTGGTTAATTTTAGTAAACAAAACAGATGATAAAGCAGAGAGTATGATCCAATGTAGTGGCAGATCAGCAGCAACTGTCAACAAGCATGTGCACAATTGAAACATGCTGCTTAGCCAGAGTTGCATCAGTTGTGAGCGTTGAGAATTCTGCTGTGACTATGAAACCACAATACTTATCAGTTTATTTCTCTTAAATATCTTGCTGATAAATTGGGTCCAATTGCAAACAACAGAGACCCTTATCTGTTGTCGAATGAGCTGGCAGATCAGGGTGTCAGCGTGTGTCTTGTGTGCTCCACTGATTGCGGCTGGATTTGATAAGTTTTTACTTTACAAAGGTACCTAGATGAATCAAAGTCACACTGTGATGACAAATACTTCAATTATCTGAGAAACAAATCAATTCTGTTTTGTAAGTGTATGTGCTTATTTTTCTTCCCATACTTTTGATGGAGTGTACAGATATTGTGAAACAATCTGTTACTTACACACACACACACACACACACACACACACACACACACACACACACACACACACACACATACATACATACATACATACATATATATATATATATATATATATATATATATATATATATATATATATATATATATAAAATAATAATAATAATAAGGACTTTGTATATATAGCGCCTAATCTTTAGTTACTTTAAGTGCTTTACAACATCTATAATGATATGACTACAAAAACCAAACCACCATGAAATTAGAAAACATACAAAATGCTGAAAATATTTAAGGTAGGAAACATTATTAGTTCTTTAAGTTTGTTCCTGCAGTCGAAAAAGGTGAGTTTTTAGAGCACTCTTGAAAGGGATCACTGTGTCTTTGTGTCTAATTTCAATGGGCAATTAATTCCACGCTCCTGGAACCCGGTATGCAAAATAACGTTATCAAATGACTTTGTTTCATTGTGGGAATAATGAGTATACGATTGTTAAAAGAGGAGTGTGTATCTTGCTGGCGTATACACATGGGTGAGGCCAGATAGGTATGTTGGACTGGAGTCCCTCAGTGAAACTTAGCACAGAGAACAAATTTTGTGTTTGATTCTGTATCGAATGGATAACCAGTGTAGAGTACAGAGCAGCATGGAGGTGTGCTCTGATCATGGTACTCTAAGGATGATCCAAGCAGCTGTGAACTTTGAAGTTTCTGGAGTAGAACCAGACAGAACTGAGTTAAAGTAGTCCAGTCCTAAAAGTACTAATGAATACACAAGTGTTTAGTGACATCAACTGAAAGATATTTGCAAATGGATGATGATATATGACACCTGAGAGCGGTGGAGTGTGTACAATAAAGAGAACAGGTCCAAGAACAGAACCCAGTGGAACACCAGAACATAATTAACTGGGCTGGAATGTATTCCATTTGCAGATACAATTTGTCTCCTGTTGACTAAGTAGGACTTGAACCACACTAAGGCTGTATTGTGAATGCCAAATACATGCTGGAGATGGTGAAGTAATATATCAGGTCTTTTGTGTCAAATGCTGCAGACAAATCAAGAAGGGTGAGGACTGTAATCTTTCTGCTATCCAAAGCAGTGAGAATGTCATTAACTACTTTCTGATGAGTAGTTTTAGTAATGTGGCAAGGGCGATATGTAGACTGTACATTGCTAAAAAGACTGTTTGAATTCAGATGAGATACAAGTTGGGTTAGAACATTTTAAATGATTTTTTAAATGAACAGGAGATTAGAAACTGGGCTTAGTTCTTTAAATTGTTATGGTCAAGTGCTGGTTTCTTCAGCAGAGGCTTACAATGGCAGTTTTAAAAAAAATCATGGGAATTCCCCGGATGAGAGAGAGGTATTAATAACATCAGTTAATGAAGGCAATATTGGATCTAAGCACTCAAGCAGCAGTAATTTTGGAATTGGATCAAGTTCACATGACTTTGGTGCACTCTTCATAACGACTGCCCATACTAAATCCATAGAGAAGGTTCATAGAGACATTGTATCCTTAAATTTCTTCTAAACTGTTACTGTTGCTTGATCAATAGAAGAAATGCTACATTTCATCGATTTCTGCTTTTGCTTTTGCACTGCCTCTAAAAATTCTCTTCACTGCCATGATGGTTTGGCCATTTACCACGATGTTAGACTCTTACGTAAAGCTTTCCTGATGCAGGTACATCATCTTTATCTTCATGATACTGATTATGAAACTGAAATTATCACAAGTGGAAGAGAAATGGTCCATGCTGTGCTGCATGTCAGATACAAATTTGGAATCCAGGGAACAATCATCAGCAAACAGGAGATCATGAAGTCAAATCCTGGACCTCTGTCATTGACCGTGGTGTCCTCAGATTTAAGAGGTTGCCATCCATCCAGTATATTGATCCTAGTATCATGGTCATGGAGGGTATCAGAAAAAATTATACTGAAGTGGGAAGGGGCCAACAAAGCCCTGCCCCACTCCACTGGTGACTGGGAATGGATCAGATAACTTGCTATCATCTGCAACATGAATGCGAATGCCATCATGGAACTGCTGAACCATCATGATGAATTTCTTTGGATCTTGCCTTGATCCTCCATAGGCCTTCATGGCTGACTGCGTCAGAGGCTTTTGTCAGGTCGATGAATGTCATGTACAGGTTGGAGTTCTATTCCTGGCACTTCTCCTGGAGTTGATGAGCTGCAAACACTATGTCTGAGGTCCATCCCTTTTCCCTAAGCCACAGTAACACTCTGCCAGCAGCCCTTGATCAATGTGATGCATATTATTCTGGCAATTATTTATCCAGCTATTGACAACAAGAAGATGCCTTAATGGTTGTTGCAGACTTGTCTGATGCGTTCCCACTCTAACAAGTTATACATGGATGCATCCTTGTACTCCTGGGGTTTATTTCCTCCAAGTCAGTACAGCAAGTTTCTGTGCCATATACAAGCCTCCAGCTTTGTAAATATTTGCTGGTATAGCACCTGCTCTAGATGCTTTACTGTTTGACAGCAGGTCAATTGATTTCACAGTTTCAGAGAGCATTGCAGGATTAACAAGTGTTATATTGATTTGCACTGGAGACAGTTGATCAATTGCCTCCTCAATGACTGATCACTTTTGGTTGAGGATGATGCCTATCTTTGAAATAAATTTTCTTTGCCAATGAGCAGTGTGGTACTATCATTACTCAGTATTATAAATGTTCCTGATGACTGTGGCCCATACATTGTTTTCAATGCATCACAGATTGTCCTCAAAGCATCACAGAAGCTCATGTCATACTTGTCTGTATAGGACAGAATCTCATCTGATTTACTGCTGAGCCATGAGTCTTTCAACTCTAGACTGAACTGGACAGTCATCTTGATGTTGTTGAAGGCTGCCTTTTTAGATGATCATGTGCTATCTTCTATGCAGGCTTTCTGCAGCCAATGTTTTTTTTAACTCAGAGGTCTCTATAAGGCAGCATCAATCTCATCAAACCAATCTTTAAGTTTACAGTTGAGTACCAAGTCTCTAAAGGATGCCCAGTTTTTCCTTGACATTGAGTTTATTTTGATTGTATCCAGTTGGCTGCACAGTTCTTTGACAAATGTCTGTTTCACATTCTCCAGTTTCAATTCGGCAACATTAAGCTTTTTAGCACTTTTTAGCCTTGTAGTCATCTACTTGGCTGAATCCAGATAGTTTAGCTTGCAGATTATGAGCCTGTGATCAGTCCAGCATTCTGCACTTCTCATGGCCTTCATAACTTGGACAACCTGCCAGTCTCTATTCCTGATGATGACAGTCAATAAGATGCCAGTGCTTGGAACATGGGTGCATGCAAGAGGTCTTTTGCAGTTTGGCATGGCGAAAGACTGTGTTGGTGATTGGAAGGTCAATTTCAGCGCATTTCATCTACTAGAGTCCATTGTTACTGCATTTACCAACACAATTTTTGTGAATAACACCTGGCCACATCTAGTTATCATTGCCAACTCTACCACTGAAATCAAGAATGAAGACTTTTTCTGTCTTTGGTGCTTCTGCAATAAGAGACTCCAGATCTTCATAAAATTTGTCCTTGATCTTATCTTAGTTGGTCATAGTGGGTGGATATATGCTGATTATAACTGCATGTCTTTCTTCTGACAGTTAAAATCTCATTTGCATTAGCCTGCCATTCACGCCTTTTTATGAGATTTGTGAACTTGTTAACAAGCTCATATTCAATGTCAAACCCATCACCAGCTTCACATCACTCTTCTTTTCTTCGAATACTAAAAAAAGGCGTAGATGCCACCTACTTCAGTGAGTTGTTTTACCTAAGCATGGCGCGTCAGGGGATGAAATAGGCAGTCACTTGGTCAAGTGAAAGACGAGTGTTAGGGTTTTAAATTTTAATTTTATTTGAGAAATGACTATCTGTAATGATATTAAATTGTTGTTTATCTGAATTTCACATTTTGTGTATTCATTAATTAAACTGTTGGCATAGCTGATTGGGGGCTTGGAGCTTTGCATCTCTCTATCACTACTTCAATTTCTGACATTAACGAGACAGGGTGGGTCTTCTGTAATAATTTAATATACAATTGGGAGCACCCCATCCCAACCTAGTTAATGAGGAACCTCTACATGATGATAACCTTTACAGAGGAGATAGAAAAAAGGACGGGCAGTAGCAACGCCAGATATGTCAATGAGTGCTTACAAGATACCCCTTCCTCTAACAGTAATCATTTTACAAAATCCATTCATATACAAATGCACACCAAGTTTTCTTAAAAAATGGCTCAGTTGATATTCACATGAGAACTGAATGAACTGTCTGGAGTGTGGCAAAGATGGCCAATGGGTTGGTTAGTTGGTAATTATGGGTTTAATAACATTTTTCATCACCTGAGAGACTATCCAGAACCATGACCCAAGTTTATTTCTCACATACATATATTGGCTGAGCTGAGACTCAAACCCACATGGATGGAGATGAGATGTCAGTGATCTGTTAAGACAAGTGCTGTACACCACAAAGCCACCTGGGATAACCCTGGCAAGTGGGGATAACTCTTTAAAATGTCTGTACAAAGCCTTTTTTTTAACTAACCAACCCAAGACATGATACAACACAGTACCATAAATTTTAAAAAATAATGCCAATCAGGTAATCAGAAAAGAATAATGGTCAGAACAGTAAATGTTAGATCTCAGACCCTTTTTTGTACGCTTATTTTTGCTATGAAAATAATGATGAACCAGCATGCACTTTTTATATATATTTTGAGTTGCCAGTATATTCTGTTTTCTAGCATACTATGTGCATCAAGTGTTGACAACCTTTGAGCTGACATCACATTAGTGCACTTAGAGGAGATCATAGTACAATCCCTAACTTGTCACTACATTTAGTGATGAAAGTTCATGGTTCTATGTAGACACATTGCAATAAGATAAGAATAACATGAAGATGACTTGGACCTACCTTCAGGGACAATCTGCTCGTTCTCTTTGGGATCCCATCTCTGTTCTTTCCTTCTGGCACCAGTCACGATAACATAGTCATGATTCTTGCAAAAAATAAAGACATCTCCTTAGTCAGGCTGCTGAATGAAAATGTGTTCATTGAAGTTGCTGTAATAAATTACACTTGTCTTTTTCCCCTTAAGATGCAATGATTGAAAAGCTAATACTGCTAAGTGCAGAATATATATGGTTCTTTCATCATTACACAATTTAAATAAACAAAAATGTCAAAAATGAAAATAAAATCTTGTTGCAATAGTAATTTTAACTACTTTGTTGACAATGGTAAGTTGGTGCACTCTATATCCTGTAAGTTCATATGCTTCATTTCTCTGGGTAACAATTTTCACAATAATAATGGGACAGAAAGGGCCGCAGTTAAAAGCTCGGAATAGCCAAATTTAAGCTTCAGGAAACCATGCTTCTCAAAGCTTGTGTCAGGCAGGATAACCAGATTGTCGCTACTGGAAGTTTATGAGGAGTGTTCACATTTATGCAGAGTCAACAATAAAGGCTTCAAATTCTTTTTTCATCCATTAAATCTGATAATAATTATACCAAGTGTCACCAGTGTGTTCCACATTTGGTAATCCTCAGTTTATCATCATTCAATTAAACAAGGGTCACTTAAGCCACAGATCCAATAAGTGACACCATGAATTGCATTGCTTAGACACTTCATGTTTTGAATTGGCCATGCAAAGAAAACTGACAGTGGTCTAAGCTGCCCACTACAAACAATAAAATTGACTCTTCCATTCTCAATCTGGTGTGGAGCAAAAACAAATAAAATCTGAAACATAAATAAGCACTATCTAGTGATCAGCTGATCTACAGAAGTGTCATATTCTCTTGCTTAATTCAGTGTGATTAAAAAACAATGGAGGATATTTCTGGGTTGGAACATTTAGGACCAACTATGCATCATAAGAAGTCATCTAGTGACCATCCATTCAAGAGAAGAAGCGATCAAATTTTATTTCAAGAAGGCCATTGTGGTGACACATTGGATGTTAAATTGGTACCATTTTCATATACTACAAACCAGACATCAAAAGTTGTCTTCTGGTGAAAATCACATATCAATATGCTTTCTGTTCAGGAAATGTATTGATGGTTGTTGTCCTAAGTGACAAGAAAACCTGAATCATTGTGTACATGGAACTAAAAAGGGATTTATTGTCATAATTCTATTCTGTTATATTTAAATTCCTAAAATTATTCTGCTGCTAAAAATACATTAGATAGTAAATTTTAAAACTGTACTGCATGAAACCAAACATTACCTTTGGATCTGTCTTGATTTCAAAGTAATTATTACAAAGATGGCATTTCATCCTGAACTGGTAGATGGGTGTGCTAAAGTAGTTGCCAACTTTCTTTTTTTCTGCATTATATCTGACGCCCATCCCGATGTGACTGTTGCACCCATCACACCAGATATTATAGGGCATTTCAAATCTGGAAAATAAGAGGCAACTTTTAATTGTAAGGTTTTTCATGAATTAAAGCTCCTTGTACTGACTGACTTAATAAAGCAGCTACACACCTTAAGATGAATTTCAGTGCCACTGGTATTTTTGTTGTGTCTTTTAATCAAGTAGTTAAGACATTAGTTTTCATGGATGCAAAAACAGTCATAGTTTAGTAGTCTGTTGATTACTATAGGTGAAACAATTTTATTTTATTTATTTATGTACACTAATAATTATGCTGTTTGATATGTGCATAGATAAAAAATGTGAGAACTGATACAAAATGATACTTACCATATAAAATCTACATCTTATTGTCAACAGGCATTAATAACTAACTAACAGCAATTTGTAAATTAACATAGGCACACCTAAGAATTAGTGCTGGACAATTAGTTTAGTCATAAAAAAACAAACATCATTTGACATGCATATGTTGCAGCAACCAATATATAATGGATTATAACCATTAACACACAAATAATACAGTGCTGCCAATTTATTCTGAAATAAGATAGAAGTTTGATTAAGACTCAAAGTTAAAATTAAAGGCTAGTTTAGGTTCTGCATCTTGAAAATATGTTAAACTGACAATACAATTAATCCACGACTTATGCGATAGTTGTGTTCCCAAAGATAGTAATATAACTTGAAATTCTGTATTTCTTGCCTTTAAATTTTCATTGACAGATATGTAATTTAATGAACTTTAATATGATTCATTTAAACCATTTACAAAACCTATTTTGTGTGTTTCAGGCAAATATTTTAATATTTATTTTTAGTATTCAGTAAAAATGCTTTTAAATGTCTTATGAAATCATGTTAACAAAAAATTCACTCAAGTCAAAATCACAAAAGTTGGCAGATACCTGTAATTTGTCTATGATGAAGAAAACATAAAATTTAAGGTCACTTTTAAAATGGTACTATCATTTTAAAATATGTAAATTTTCAACCTTGTGCTGATGACTGATGGTGGGATTTTATAATTGATGAATGTAACTATCAGAGTAGAGCACACTACTTTTTAAAGTTATATCTTGGAACTACTTTGGTAAGGTTATTCAACTGCAAAAAAAATATCCAACATTATCACATTCCATTACCTGATAACCAGGATACCCATGTGGAGCTTCTTGGCCCTGTCTCGAAGTGGATGCTGTCCGACATAGTCATTGATAGAGCCTTTACTAGGATCCCAGTCTGGTGGATAGTATTTGTTAACCGCTTTCCTTTCAGCCTGAAATGTAAAGCATCATACTGGCCTAAGTTTAATGCATAAAGCCCATGTGATGTTATGTGATGATCATGAAATGTGAGATTTGTGTTTATGCTCTTGGTACTTGGGTAAAAAAATCTCTTTGACATTATACAGAAGTATATCAAATATCTAGCAAATCCAGCCCAATTGTCTTTTAGCACAAAAGTGGTAAATGTTGTCTGCCCGCCCAGGTGGACACTAGACAGGAGTGATCTCCCTTTGCACATAGGGCTGGGTACAATTTATAATTGGGTAGGTCATATGAAATAAACATTTGACTCTAAACATTTCTTTCTTCAAATGTGTGACCCAAATTACTATGTAATATATGACCAGGTATGAGGTGGCAAAAGTAATATCGCCTTATCCAGGAGAAGGCATGATCTTGGGGTTGTCTAATGAAGCCACAAAAGTTTTGAGATTAAGGCTAGAGTTAGTCTGATGTCACAAATTTTAGTGATGTTAATGTGACCCAGGAAAGAAGCCTGTTATGCTGCTGCTATAGGTCAAACACTGGGTACACTGGGATGAAAGGTCTTCTAGGTAAAAGTTTGAGATCGTCATCTCTAGTGTTGTTCCGATTATCGATTATAATCGATCATCAGTTGGTTGAGCAAAAAAATAAGATTATCGTTTGTGAAACTCCATAATCGATTGTGTGTAAAGGGAGACTACTTTTTAGGTGTATGCAAAGCACAAAGGTTAGTAAAACTCTCAGCCACTAAAGTTGACCTGAAATTTATTAATCTCTTCACAACTACAAATAAAAAACCTTACGATTCATAATTAGGAACATATAGTCATTATTACATGCTCAAGTTTTTAAATGAGTTAATAAATTTAAACACATTTTGTTGATTTGTTGCAGTTAAATTGCAACATCTTTTGTAGTATTTATAAACAACGACAAACAAGAAAATTATGTCCTTCAATACTTTAAAGTATAAACACATCACATATAAACAAAAGAATTTCAGGAGATTGTAGCAGTATTTCAGTTACATATAAATGATCAGCCATAAAAAGTTGCGTTCATTTAACAAAGTTGTAGAACAAAAGTAATACACGATGTAATATTATTGTTATTTTAAAGTATACATGTCATTAAAAGAGATTACTCCTGTACATTTATAAACATATTGAACTCTTGATCAAAGATACAACTGTAACAAAAATTAAAATTTGTTCTTAGTAACCGATTATAATCGATGATCAGTTGGTAAAGCGAACCGATTATCGATTATGAATTTCTGACTGATTCCCATCACTAGTCATCTCTGCCCTCTATTACACAGCCTCGATAATGTCACACACATTTGAAGATACACTCACACACTAAGCTAGTTGCAGCTGCCATGAGACAATATGTGCAGAAAACTCATTTGGACAATAGAACCTGAGTTGAGATCAGATTATCCTTTCCATCTTTCAATGGTTTAAATAAACAGCTCATCTCCGGATCATTTCCGGTTTCACTAATGAGCCCTTACAAAACTCAGTATTTTTTACGCTGTGGGCTTGCTTGATAGGAGTGAGGTCAGCAGATGAGACAGCTGCATTTTCAGCTGCTTGAGCAAGTAAGGAAGGACCAGGAAATGCCACTGTTAAGTTTAACAGACCATTCATATAATCAACTCAACCAGGTGCAGATTTGTCTGAATACTGAGGAGTGAGCAGACCATTTGATTCAATTAGAACACAGAATCCTCTAAGATGTTTAGCCTACTTGGGATGATGAAGACATGATATGGATTTGCAATGATTAAAATGCATTCCCTATGGCTTTTGTCTCCAGTAGACTGATGTATAATGGATGATAATTAAGGGGTCCTGCCCTGCTGATTTCCAAAATAAGGTTATTGTTGTTATTTGGGGTTTAATGCTATTTTTCAGTGCATGATAGCAATACATGGTTGTCAAAGAGGAGAACCAACATCATAGTTATCAATGTACAACTAAGAAACATTTTTCACTGCCACAGAATTAATTATTTTTCTTCTCACCGTTACTAAGGAAAGCAGGGGATCTGTCTTAAGGGCAAGATACATGAATGAAGCTTCACTCAAAAGTTAATGAGGTTAAGTATAATACCCAAAGAACATGTCAAGTTTTTATAGTTATCTGAGGAATGAAATGCTTGTCTCTGAGGCTAACATTAACAACACTTAGGGGAACAAAATGATGAGGATCAAACTCATTGGTGGAACCCATAGAGAACTTGGGAGCATTAGAATGGGCTGCCCTTAACCTTTAATGGTCAACAGAATCATCTCTCTTCCCTAATTGAAAGAGAAAAAAAATCGGCAACAACAGCTGAAGGGAGAATTATTGGACCCACATGTTTTCAACTGCACTAATTACAAAGAATTCTCCAGGAGTCATGCTAGTGGTACTGAAAATTCTTGTTTATATCTCTTTTGTGTTGCTTCTTCCTAGTTGTGCTAATTTTCACATGTAAAATCATTAATGTTTATTTATTCCATACAATATTACTGTTTTATAATTACCTGCACAAGCTTGTGTTGTTAAATAATTAAGATGGAAAAAAAAACAACAACAATGATTTAAAATACAGTATCCTGGTGACTGGTCTTAACTCTGTGCTGATTTCACAACTTCCAGCTGTAATAAGGTTTTCAAAGCACCTATATGCATTATCATAAATACTCAAGACTCCGCCAAAATCCCACAAGAGTAAAAGTGAATAATTTTACACTATGTAAGTATGTTCCGATTGGCTTTTTAAAAAATAGCATCATATGAGACGTTTTCTTTGACTACGAAAATTTTATCGACAATTTAGTTTGTTTGCGAGCGCAACCCATACTAAAAAGTGAGAACAGGTCATATTAAACTCGAATTACCTCTCGACTTCGAATGAACTGTAACTGGATAAAATTTTCAGCCTCTATGAAGTATAATAACAATTCATTTATCTGAAAAACAGTCTTTTTTCTCAAAGTAGCTCATCTCTTCAACAGGAATAAATCTGAATAAGCAATAAAAAGATTTAAAAAAACCCGAAAAAACAACCACCCCTAAAATCATGCAAAGCAAACATATCGATAATTGGGAGTTCCGAGGACCCATGCTCCTGGAACCTACTAGCAAATTAATCTCAATAGATTATTTAGTAACATTTTACTAAAGTTAATTTCACTCGTATCTGATTTAGATGAATTTCGTATTATAACTAAAGCACTTGTATACCATTTTTCGGAAAGATTACTACGCAGACTCGACGTCCAACGTTCTTCCAGCCAATTTTTTTTTTATATAATTGAAAAGCAAAGTTGCATTCTATTTGAATTCGTATAAAAACTATTTTTCATACTTTTTTTTATTTTACACACATAAGCAATATTGATCCCACGAGTAATTTTCTTTTACGTTTTAAAAATAGTTTTCTCAACAATTATTTTGATATATTTTTTTCTAGACTAAAGATATCAAATTTATTAGTTACGTATTTGAAGGGAAACTACTCTATGCCAAGGTAACAGATGGAAAAATCAATCAATGGTTTGTCAGTAAACCTCGAAGAATGAGTGGTAAGAACAACACCAGATACGTTTTATTGCGATATACGAATCTAAATGGTTTTTCATTTAGTAATCTGAGAGATCGTGGTCGTTTCTTTTAAATTCCAATTTTCATATACAATCAGTAGTTCACACACCCATCCGTTTATTTGTAAACCCCCACCCTCATTGAAATGCAAAAAGCATAGGAAATAAGTTGTTTGCTAAAAACGTAGTCATTTTATTGCTTTATAAGTTATAGCCTGATTATTCTAAAGACCTCACGCATACCCCAAGACTGTTCCAAAACGGTCTTCCTGAACACAGTAATGTACGGTAATGGACAGTAATGGGCACAAAAATAGAATATTGCGAAAGAAATTATAGTAATGTACATTAAATATTATAATTTTTATTGATAAGGACTTAAATAATAAGAGTTGCATATCTATGGAACTTAATAAATGTATCATTGTATTTCTGTCTTCATTTAAGAGACTCCACTTAAGGGTTCGTTTTTGCAAAAATTATACTAAAAAAATAGTGAATTGATTTATGTTGTAGGACTAATAGCTGAAACATTTCAATTGCATAAACACCTAAAACTAGTATAATGTGCATTCATTAAATGCCGCTCTCACACCTGTTACATGTGTCTTTGATGTCCACTTTAGCTGCTCACAGAATCCAGTAAGTTGAGCAGGCAGTGTCATGTAAGGCCTAACATAATTATCGTTTAACGACATAATCTGAGATGCAATGGTCAATGAACATTAATAGAATTGAATAGTGGTATCAACAGTATTATTTGTTACAGACTTCAATCGATATATAAACAATAGTGCTTGTTGCCAACTTTCGCTTATGTTTAAACAGTGATTTTAATGTAAATAATTGTCATCAATAAGGATCCATTTATTCCTTATATAAGAAGGTTGCAGTCAAACCAAAAATCCGTTTTCTATTTACCGTGTTAAAATTTTCAATTTTGTTGATGTTTGTGAGATCTTGGATATTATCAGAATGGTAAAGGAAAGAGCAAGAAAAAGTTTCCTTGCAGTGACTGTAAGAAAGCTTGTGTCGGGCAGTCTTTTATGTGAGGTATGTCATCTTTTTAATTACTTATATATTGTTTAGTTTCCATTTAACAATCTTTAATTTATATCATTATTAAGATATTATTCCTGCAAATTCTTTGAGTGTCTGTAAAAGCATTCAAACCTGTTATCTGTGTTTTAACATTAAACATTATCTACATCAAATACATATTTGCAAAAAAAATGTATCAGTTGTTGCCATTTATAATAAACACAGTGTTTCAATAATATGCTTTCAAATGTGAAAAGGAAAGTTGAAAGAAGCGATTAAAATTATAAATAATATCTTCCCAAGCATATATATGTCCTGTTAACAACATTACATGTAAAAAATAATTAATAACAGTACATTTCTTAAATTCAGTTAAACTTGGTTAAGTAGATGTTTTCAATTATCAGATTCATTGTTGTATGTCACTGATCGCAAATGATGATTTTTAGTCCATCAATTAGCATTCTATATTTCCGTCATATAATTGAGTCTTTGATAAGAAAATTTGACCAATTCGATGTTATTTGTTGCCGATTGTATACCGGTATCTATCTTGAAAATGGTTAATGTAATGTAGTAAAATCAAATTGAAAAAAGAAAATGTATTGAATGTCATAATAACATTTTGGATGATAAATTCCATTACCTCGATAATACATGCTCTCTCTTTCTCTCCTAATGGTATTCTTACATCTCAGCAACTTCATTGTCAGATGATATATGATACGCATATTAGGTATTTTAACTGTAGTAATGTATTATGCTGTTTTTGTATATGTTTGCAAATTATCCATGTTGTAATTACTCAAGCCTTTTTTAAATGATGTCATTAATATGCTACCTAGAATTATTGTTGTATTGTTGTTTTTAATCAGGCCGTTAAATAAATCATATTTTATATTTCTCATATAGTATTATATTTAAACTCCCAAAATTATTACAAGAAAATATTATCTATCTTCTCATTTATTCTTTCTGTATATCTATATTATGTATATTATTTTTAACATACTCGATTCTTTTTAAGGCCCAAATCATAAATTACTTTTTTTATGTTTATGTCAAATCTTAAACCATCTGATATATCTAAATTAGATACACCCACCACCTTCCTAGAATTAATTTATTAGGATCATAAAATAAAGTTATTATTATTATTATTATTATTATTATTATTATTATTATTATTTTACATACATATAACGTTAATAGTTTACCCATGTCAATTTGTGACTGCCGACAGTTTGTATCTATACATTTTGATTCAGGTATGTGATTCTTGGTTCCACTCTACGTGCGAAGTGATAACAAGCAAAGACTTTAAGACCTGGTCTTCCGTTGATGAGGGATACATCTGTCATCAGTGTCGTTTGATAGGAGGCAAATGTGATTACTTGATGGGTATCACACGACTTCAACAAGTAATGAATTATATTTTATGATTTATTTGTATATTTTTCTAGGCTGTTTGACAAGTTTCTCCCAAACATTTATAATGATCATATTATTAGACTTGTAATTATATAACCTCAATTTCTTGCAACTTTTCACGAGACCACATATATTTTTGATTGTAATGATCTGTAATTTTAGCAATCTGTAAAGTTACTGACACTTACTGAAATTTGATTTTTAGTCTATGTGTTTACTTAGTTAAATATAGTTATATGTGTACATGTCTTGTATTTATTACTGCCGAGTACATATTCGATTGTTTCGTTTTAATCAATATATCTGCTGTTTATAAATTATACAATTACCAGTTTATTAGATATCTATTTGACGTGAACTATTTTGATTTTTATCAGTACATTTATTAAATTTCATTTTGATCTTTAAATGACTATTATCTCAAGAAATTCATGGTAAAAAACCTATGTTTGAAATAGATATTCTACAAAGTTATAAATGTTTATAATATTATATTTTTTTATTATTATTACAACAGGCTGCTAAGATTGAACTTGAAAAACTCAAAGCTGCAGTTGAGCGGGAGGATTTGTTCAGTGATGAAAGGTACTGTTCTTGCAAATACGTTGAACACCCCAGTCTACCAGTGGATGCAATTGCTGCTGACATCTTGCTCCGGTACCATGCAGAGAAAGGAATACCATTAAGAACAACTGGGGACAGAGACTGTCTTTTCAACGCCGTCTCAATCATTTTGTGCGGTAATGAATCCAAGTCCATCGAACTGCGCTACAAGACAACTTTAATGATGGTGCTTGAAGAGTCGGTGATTTTAGGGCATCCAAATAGATCAAGTATTCATTTATTATCGTCAGATTATTCAGATGCAGCATTAAATTGCGCTCAGATTGGGAGCTTTTCCTCGGCGTGGACTATGATTTCCCATGCCATGGTTACAAAACGTCTGTTACGTAGTGTTTATCCAGCTGTAAACAGGACAAAGGACTTGGCATTTAGGGCCCTAAATGCAACCTTTAACCATGCAGCAGAAGGATCGATGATTTCAGTGATGTGGAGCGATGTAACCAAACCAGCTAACGTTCTTTTAGTAAAAAAAGGAAAAAACATTTTGTGGCATTGGTTGAAAATAACGTCAATGACACACCTATCTATAACCCGACCATCAGTGAACCATCAATCAGTAACCCGACCATCAGTCCCAGGACTGTCAGTGCTTGAATCACCAAGCAACAACCTGACCATCAAAACTGAAACTGTCAGTGAACCACTTTCTGTCAGAGAACCACCAATCATGAAGCCGACCATCAATGAACCTCCAGTCAGTAACCCAAGTGTCCCTCAAAGTAAATTCACAGCCTCAACTTATATCCTAGCCATCAATGACTATCCCAGTAATTACACACCTGAACGTGACGTTAGCATGGAAACGTCCACACCTAAGCATCAATCAGATGACAGTGACTGGCAGACTCCGAAACATTGTCGTTGCTCCTCGTGGTCATTCAAGAATAATGATTCCACATACGTACTTTGTTCGAACAGATATACCAGCCTAGTTGACAAAGATGACACTTATGACCTCGCACTGGAATCAATAAAGCCAAACAAGGTCTGTAGGGACAATGTTTCTGTAACAAATAATGAATCAGCATCAATAGCTGGGCCTCACAGTGGGATTTTGAAGAATGAGAAGTTTATGGACATAACAGAAACATTGAGAATTCTAAACCTAAATGAATATCATAGTGCACTCCTATGTGTACCGCCTGGCATAAAAGAAAACGTGTTCTTTATAGTTGACAATACACTAAATGAAGAGAGAATGAAAATGGGTAAGAGGAGAGAGTTTTGGGACGACTGTGGTACATGGGTGAAAGGTACTTCTCCCACAAATTACTTTGTTACAGTAAACGAGAAACTGGTCAGCGTTATAAAAAGAGACGGACAATATTGCACTGAAAAACAATTAAATGGTGTGCGCGTCTACTGTCCACTTGAACCACAACCAGATGCTTCTGACATGTTGGTTGTGCATCGGGCATATAGCAAGCACAAGAACTCACTAAAATACAAGCGACGTGTAACTTGGATAGGAAATGTGCCACACTGTATGACACTATCTAAATTTGTCTCAATTATGGAGTATGTTGGTGTATTTCCTGGTAGGACAATTCATGGAAATACATTAAAATCAGAATCACACGAAGAATACATAAGAACTACACAACGCGTAAAAGTTGTGGCTGCAAGTATGGTAAAACATGACTCAGCAAAAAATGTGTACGACAAAATAAACCAAGGAGAAGATGTTTATGACATTCCCAGAAATATCAAGGTTGTCCAAAACATTAAACACAGACAAAAAAGACAAGAACGTCAACCAGCCTAAGATGTTTACAACAGAAATCTGGCCGACCACATTCTTAATGTAGAAAGTTAAGTTTATTCTCAGCACCATTTCATTAGAGTTGTCTGACATGTTGATTCTGGTCCATCCATCATACTGTACACTGACGCACAGATACAGGATATTAAACAATTCTGGTGTACGATGGATGGAACGTTATTAGGTGTGGACAAAACATTTAATCTTGGAGAAATGTACTTAACATCAACAGTTTTCAAAAACCGAGCACTTTTATGAACCGATACCGGAGAGTCTCCTATATTTTTCGGCCCCTCTTTTCTACGTGGTAAATCTGACTTTGAAACTTACAATGCTTTCTTCTCACAAATTGCCAGTCATTTCACAGATGAAGAAATAGAAAACATGGTTGTCGGCTCAGATGACGAAAGTGTGATTCGTAAAAGTTTAAAGCGGTCATTCCCTGGAGCAACACAGATTCTTTGTACACTTCACTTGAAGAAAAATGTCACTGGTTATTTAAAAAATAGGGTCGGCGTCAACGTGCAAGATAGAAAATCAATTTTAATCACCCTTTTCGGTGATGAAGGAATTGCACAAGCAGATAATTCAGTAGTATTAGAAGATAGAATAAAACATGCAGCAGATGTCATTTTGGAAAAAGCGTTGGGTTTCCAGCCATATTTGGAAAAACAAATGCTACCAATACTGAAGGACCATGTTAACTATCCTGCAAGGGTAAAAATTGTTGATGCCTACTGGACAAATAATAATGCAGAGTCTGCGAATAATATCATGAAGATTGGAATCTACTGGAAGCAAAAAAATATATCCGATTTGATAGACGTACTACAATCGATTGTCAGTTCCCAGTATAAAGATGCCAAAAGATCATTGATTGGAAGAGGCAATTTCAAGCTGGCATCCAATTATATGCATCACAGAGTTTCTATTGACGTTTGGTGTCAAGAAACAGAAACTGAACGACAAGCAATATTTAGAAAGTTTCACAAAGACAAGGGTATAAATAAGTTAACAGTAAGGTCGACAAATACTATACCAAAGACACCTTCAGGAGGGAAAAAACCTCACCAGAGAAAAAGGATGAAAGCTGAGCGGAGTCAGACTAGAACAAAAAAAAAATGTGGACAGTCTTAGTAAAGAATATATATATATATATATATATATATATATATATATATATATATATATATATATATATATATAAAGAGACAGAGAGAGAGTTGGCATTATTTTAATTAAAGCATATTATGTGCACTAATAAAACAATATCACAACAACATTTGTTATTTATGATTTATGTATTCAAGTCCTTACAATAAAAATTATAATTTTTAATGTACATTACTATAATTTCTTTCGCAATATTCTTATTTTGTCCCCATTACTGTCCATTACAGCCCATTACTGTCCATTACTGTGTTTACTGTTACCTAATCCTACATGTAAAACATTGATGCTGATATTTATGTTTTGGGTGTCCGGGTCTTACTGTCCATACAATGGCGCTGTATAGTGTGTTTTGATGTTGTTTAACATTGGAACGACAAAGTAAATTTTCTGGAATATCTTACACAACTTGCAAGCCCATATCAGCACTTTTCTACACATTAAAGTTATGTTTTCATCAGGCTTCACTTTGATAACTGTTTCCAACTAAATTCAAAATCCCACACAAGCATATGGACATATTTTGATGTTCTGTTGGACCTACATTTCAGTTGGCTGGAATGCGATGGAAGCCAGTAATACTGAAATCAGTTAAAATGATGATAACAATTTTGAAACAATGCTATCTAAACACTTTCCTCAATATTAAAATGTTTTCATTCATTTCATTAAAGTAGTATAGTTCAATTTTAGTTACCTGATTTCGGCATTGAATTTATTAGAGTAAAGACATCAGAGTAAGTACGGTAAAGTCTGATTAAAACATTATGACTTTACTTTTTAGAAAAGCACTGTTATTGGCTGGCAGTTGTGTGAGATATTCCTGATGGTAGTTGACATCAAGACACGCTACACAACACCGTTATTTAGGCAGTAAGACCCAGATGCCCAAAACATAAATAGCAGTGTTGAGGTCTTACATGTATGACTACCATCTACCCAGAATATATATGAAATCAAACAAAAAGACAGTGATCAGTAAAGTTCTGCATTGTATAATTCTTGAGTAACATCATTAGAGGTTTTTTCCTTGGAAAGCCCTCAAGATGCCATGAGATTCTAGAAAACACCTCAGGAGACAAAAAATTGTTTTATATTTTAAATTTTGTTTTTATCATTTATTTTTTCGTACAACTCTCTGATTTTTGTACACCAACAATGTCACAAAAGGTTTGAAAGCTGAATGTTTGGTTAATGCCATGTCAAGATCCTTTTTTTGTTCTTTAATGTAGCAAATAAGTAGCAAAAGATTTATATCACTTGCAGCTTGTTCAAATTTTCCTTCATTTTTTTTATTATGGTTTTTTGGTTTTGTTCTTTTGAATGTTCATCCAGAATGCATATTTCCATGCAGCTGTGATTTTCTTGATATTTGAAAAGTGCAACATTGCTCAATGTTTGATCAACATTATTTTCAACATGAGACCCATTTGTTAAAAGTTTGATCCTTTTGAGCATCGTGTATTACCTGCTTAAGACGACAATGATCTTCTCAGCTGGTTGTGTTTCTAGAGGTTCCCATTATACTTGTCCTTGGCATCTTTTTTAAGACAGTACTTCTGATTTTTGTGCTAAACATTTATCAGAAGTTCATTTTTAATCACAAATATTGATTTAACTATGCTGACTATTGCAGTATCCCATAATCTAAAATCTTTGTAAAATTCATATTTCCTTTTGGATCAGTTCCAGTTGACTTAAGTTCCTAGAGTTATCCACTAACAGACAACAAATATAATTATTACCAGGAATGGGACAAAATAATTTGAAGACTAGATGGTACCATGCATTAGATTGGGACAAAATGACACCATGCCTCGGACTGGGACAAAATGATTAGCAGTCAAGATGGGGTCATACATTGCATTGGAACAAAATTATCAGTCAGGATTGGGCCATACATTGCATTGGGACAAAATGATTTGCATTCAAGATGGGGCCATACATTGCACTGGGACAGAATGATAAGCAGTCAAGATGGAGCCATACATTGGACTAGGACAAAATGATAAGCAGTCAAGATGGGGTCATACATTGGACTGGGACAAAATGATAAGCAGTCAAGATGGGGCCATACATTGGACTGGGACAAAATGATAAGCAGTCAAGATGGGGCCATACATTGGACTGGATCAAAATGATAAGCAGTCAAGATGGGGCCATATATTGGACTGGGACAAAATGATAAGCAGTAATGATGGGGCCATACATTGGACTGGGACAAAATGATAAGCAGTCATGATGGGACCATACATTGGACTGGATCAAAATAATAAGCAGTCAGGATGGAGCTATACATTGGACTGGGACTAAATGATGAGTAGTCAAGATGGGGCCATACATTGGACCCATTTTGCTCCATAATATAGTAAGGTGTGCATTATTTTAGATTATTTGTGTACAGAACAATGTAGTCAACACTAACCGTTCATAATAGGATACAAAGTTTGAATTGGTAAACTTACTACTGTAACACCTGAAATGGCCATTATAAACCATATTGATGAATACAGCCGTCTGTGCACCAGGAAATGAGGGATTTCTCATAGGAGGGAGATTAGTCCATTAACTGGTCAAAGTGCAAAGCCATTTTAAAACATATATTTAAGTTTGTGCAGAGATTACTTTACATTTAATTTCATTTGCCATTTTGAAGTGAGGTAACCTATTATTGGGAATTCCTCTTTACCAATGAAAACAAAAAGTCAACTCCCAATTTTGGTTGATGAGGGAAGTAGTTCCCAGGTACCTGGTTCAGACAGAGGTTCCATTATACTGTTCACTGAAGTCATTTGATGCATTTCACAATGGAATCTTAAATATAAGATGAGGTCATTACCTTGGTATTGGTTTCATTTGAAATAATTTTCCAAATTTGACCATAAATTTCCTATCACTGAGCAGAAAACCCAATGTCCACCTAGGTCAGTCAAAAATCAGCCAGTATGACAGACAATACTAGAATAAGTACTTTCATACACCTTCAATCAACAAATTTAATTTAAGTAAATTGATTACATGTACATGTGGCTTTTATTGTGGAAAAATCATTTCTAAGATGAATATTTTAAACTGTCTCAGATTTAATCAAGTATCTGCCCATAACTCTCTGTCTTAAGGAACATTTTTAATATTTGTACTGAGTTTGAGGATAAAAAGAGGAAATTACACCTACATTAATTTGATTTTTCATCGGAATCCTCAAAACTTTTTTTAGACCCCACAGTTCATTTAATTAGAATTAGATGATTTTGTTAAGTGTTTTCAATGCAGTTTGGCAGGAATGGTAATAATTACCAAAGTAGACCAAGGAAAGGGATGGATTTACACCATTGTTAACATTGACAGATATTCAAATCCTATTCTGATATGTTCACTGAAAATTTAAATAGGACAATTTGATATTTGGTCTAGCTCTAATGTCTGCTCTGAAACTGTGATTATGAAAATTGTTACCATTGTTTTGTTGACAGTGTTGACACAAGTCATTTTGTGCAGTGGACAAAAAGGACATGGAAAGTTAAGGACTGAGTTTGGATGCTTCAGTTAATTTGAAGGGAGGTGGGATGGTGGTAGTTATTTTTCCATGTGCATTAACTATGCATGTAGTTTGTGTTTGGAACCATTTCTTTGTAAATAAAATTAGCTTGAGACCTTGATGTATTCTTGCATTATTTAATTGGATGTACATTATACATGACTAACTATGGTTTCATTTTTTTAAACCCCAGTGACACCAAGCCTTTAGCTGTTGGTATTTTCAAGACCCAGTAACACCAGGCCTTTCACTGTGGATATTATTGGCACTCTAGTGACACCAAACCTTTCATTTTTTGTATTTTGGAACCCCAGTGACACTAAAGCCTTTCACTGTCATTCTTTTTCTAACCCATGTGACACCAAAATTTCATTGATGCATACTCATTGAATTATGAATAATAATAATAATAATATGAATAATAATAATGATATATGTAATAATAACAGCAATAATGATAATTTTCTTAATAGCCTATGGTAAAAAATTGACTGAGATCTGCTTATGTTGTTCACAAAAATCAAGTACTCTTGTCAGATGTAGAAGGATAGTGGCTATAGATGAACTATTTAATGTTTGTGCTTGCAGGGTACAAAATCCCAGTAATATAGGTTTGGTGCTTTGAGGCATAGCAACACTAGCAGGTTATTTAGTGCTGAGGCAATCAGAGCAAAGTGTCTTGCCCAAGGACATAGCATGGTAGCTTACCCAGGCTGATCTGGTGGTAGGATTCATACCCACACACATTCAGGCATGAGTCTGGCACACTAACAATCGAGCCATCACAGCTCTCACCAACTGAGGAACAAATTCACAGCTAAAATGTTTTTTGTTGTTCTTCAGGCTGCTGTGGATGTTGTACAGCGCTAAAGCCAAGGTACAAAAGACTTGTGGATAACATTTTCCCAGTGAATCCTGAGGTAAGAAAGATTGTATTCATAGCAAAGTTTTCATGAGTTTTGAATCTTTTCAAGAACTGAACAGAATTGTTCCCTTCATTTGTTTGCATTCCACACAGTGATCTTCATTATTTGAACATTTCTTCAAGTGGGGATAATATTGAAAAAAGTCAGCACTCTAGAAAAGTAGTTTATTAGTATATTTTAAACAAATTAATTGACAAAAATTGGATAACTTTTTTTTTAAACATTACAGGTTGGCAAAACAATTTAATTTGAAGCTTTTAGTCTGGAGTTAATAGAATATTTATCCTGCCACATGTCCAGGTTTTATATCCCCACAATAGGGCTGAAAATATTATGTTATGATGTTGTCTGCCTGTCATTTTGTTATCAATTTAATTTGTGCATCATAACTTTAGTTCCCTGCCTTATTTAGCTATCATTGTTTCTTGGGATTAGAAAGAACCCAATCAATTTTGGTGTGAGAGGTCAAGATCACAGGGGCTAAAATTAAAGGTTTTTGCACAACATATGTTTTGCACAAACATACCTGGACCAATCTTTTTTGGTTGGCTGCACTTTAGGCAAACAAGAAGTATATCAATGTTGTGTGCAAATGGTAAAAGGTCAAGGTCATTGTGACTCAAAGGATAAAAGTAGTTTGCACTTTATAACTGGATACACATTTAAGCAAATAAAATTGTTGCATTTTGAAAACAATCATGCAATCAATTTTATAGTTGAAGGGTCATGTTGCTTACAAATTTAGCAACCAGGTGGCCAAGACAGATCTGCATTGGTAAAACTGTTATAAAGTGCATGACCCGCGTATAAGCCGACCCACAATTTCTAGTCTACCAGTACATCGCAATACGCACAAAGTGAGTTCTGAATATGTTTATTTAGGCAAATCACATTATTAAATAAAATGAAAGTAAGAAAGCTAATTTATATGATGAAATAAAACAATTCTAAAGTGTTAAGTCTTAATGGAAATTTAATTAATCTTCATTCTAAAATCATGAATTATAACAGTTTAATCACTTTTAGAATCCTTCAAAATCGGGCTCTGTATCAAACTTGCCAAACAGTTCACGAAACTCTGCTTCTGTTACAGGCGTGCTTTTATCATATACGTCACCATCGTCATCATGGTCATCCGATAGTCCGGTTCATAAAACGAGAACACCAGCCAGCTGATGCAACAAATTTCGCATCTGCCAACTTATATTTATAATTTTTCGCCATCTGCATAGCACATAGGTGAATAGCCACCATTCCCGTACTACCGGTAGTGTGATTCAATTGATCAAAATATGATTCGTTTCAGCGTGGACTTTATTCAAGTATTGTAACAGTTTATAACTTTGAGCAGAAACCATGTCCACTACCATATCTCAGTAAACAATACATCTGAGAGTCGGCATGTATTAGTCCAGTCATTTGCATTGTGCAACAAAACAAACCTATTATCCCCGAGTCATTTACCACAGATTAAGCATATGGTAGCTATTGTACAACACTCTACCGCTAACAAACCACTTTGCTTTACAAGCAACTAAACAACAGTAGTATATAAACTGTGGCTTCCTAGTACGTCTAAAACACTTGTCAAAGAAATCCTACAAATTATATTGTTTTACAATTATTCATGTTGACTCGTATTATTTACCCTTCCTAAGCGTGAACGCAACAAACCTCTATGGAGCCTCACTATTGTTCCTATATCATACATGTATTTCTACTGTCAATCAAAATGTTTGTGGCATATACATTCAGTATCATAATTCTTTTATTTTTTTATGTAGATTATTTTCATATTTACACTGAAATAAGCTAGCATGCATTTGTACAATACTGTAGAGTTTAATGATTACTGATTAGCTGAGTGTTAAATACTTGACTAGAGATTACTAATATGGCGGTTCTTTTGGAAAATACACGTATTTCCGTGGTTCAAATAACACATATGGCTGTATTTTCTGGTGGATGGACATCTGTCAAATAGACGTCAAGTACGTTAAAACATGTTTTCATTCATTATCCAACCGTTTAAGTTAGAAAAAAAATATTTGCTTCACTTCACGACAGGACAAGTCTTATGAGCCATGTGGCATTATTAGGCATGTGATCTCATCTTTGGCGATCGACGGAAATGATAAATACTGGAAATCGAGGGAAAAGCCCAGTATAAATTTCACACTTGGACCTTGACCCACAGATAAGCCGACCCCCCCCCCCCTTTCTTCCAGGCCTTTTTTTTCCCCTAAATTTCTCGGCTTATACGCGAGTATATACGGTAAGTTCATAGATTAGCTCCAGGTATTTTGGAAGGTTGTATCTGGAACACCTGTTGAAGACTGGATGGAAAGATGAAAAGATAAAAACTATGTTTATTTTTCTAATTTGTATGGCTGATTATTACTCTTAAGAATTTAAATGAAAAGTTCACATGTGGTGCATGTAATAAGATGTCCATCCTGAAAACAATGCATTAAGAACAAAAATAAATATTTCCTGAAGAAAATTTGTTGGCCAGTTATTTATTTATTAAAATCCTTATTAGTTACATGGCATAAATGAAACTGCAACTTGATGAAACATTTGCTTATTGTAATCACCTTTTCCAACCATCTATCCGTAAAGTACATTGTTTCTTAGATTGACAGATTCTGAGATTCATATGCTCCTGCTGGCATGAATTAGCTGTCTTGGCGTGTTCTTGGCTAATGCACTTACCTGCTATTTCATTTGCATGATATAATAATTATGGTAAAAGATCCAATAATTTGGTCAAAAACCCATTAAGAAAATACCATTCAACCAATCAGTGATATGTCTGAGAACATGTCCTTGTAAATATGTGATTAAGAAAAGCAAAAGAGTAGATCTGTTAGAAACAGTTAGTAAGAAAATATGTTTACTAGCATCACAAATTAGTCTTCCATCATGTAATATTACATTTCATGAATACAGGTATTCTTTGTGTTTGAGAAAATGAGACACCATAATTTTAAATTTTTTTAGGTTTCATTAAGAAAACTAAGTGAAAAACCCCACTGAATTGGAGAATTTGGTTCTATCAGTTTTATTAAAGATTGTTACTGTATATTCTCACTTTATAAGATGAGTCCAACCGCAAACTCTACAGACCCATATCTGCCATTGCATAATGCACTAACATGTCCGAGTCTGTGTGGTTTGTTAGGAGTAATCAGTACAACAAACAACAAAACTAGATCAACAGGTGAATTTATGTTATGGTAGATCAGGATCTTTGTTGTTAGTAGTTTGACTAGACTTATAAGTGAGTATAATTTGTCAATCATATGTTAATTTATGTAAATTGTTTGTAACTTTAGTGTAATAAAAGAGATGCTCTTGATTAATTAATGAAAACATAAATGAAACTAATTTTGTATGTGTGCTTTTTAATGTAAATTCTTTTTGGTAATCCATCCAAAATGTTGCTCATTGTCTTTCACATGACGAAAAATATTATTCAATCTCAGCTATTTTACCATAGATCTAAGTGAAACACTGCCATATACTGTTTTTAGCAGACCTTTGGCGTGTAGAGTTGCTGCCCTGTACAGTATCTATTAAACAGATTAAAAAGTGATTTTTTCTCTTTCTAAGGATGGCTTAGTCAAGAACAATATGGACAAGCTAACATTTTATGCTCTATCAGCTCCTGAGAAATTGGACAGAATTGGACAGTATCTTGCTCAGAGGTTAAGTCGAGATGTACAACGGCACAGATATGGGTAAGTTGCATTAATTTTAGTTAAACCTGTCCTGCACGATACTTATATTGGAAACAGTCCTAAACCCAGGATCACAAGGGCAGAGGAAACTTTGCCCCCAGATATGGGAGACACACAGTTGCAAAAGACAGAGAAAACCACTGTAGAACATTTGATGCACTAATTGTGGTTTAAAAAAGGGAGACAATCTTGATTGCTTTGTCAGTGTTCCCATCTTAACTTAATCATCTGCACACAGTGGCACAGCACCTGCCCAAGCAACCATTGTATCTGGGATGGGGACAAAATTATTATAAAACGCCTTTGTATATTGGGAGGGGGTTCAAGAGTTAGGTTTTTTTAAGAGGAAGCATAATTTTTTACTATGCAACAGTCTTTTCCTTACATTATTCAGATAAAAGATTCATAAAGATGTCAACCAAAACATAAAAGTTTGACTTGTTTTAATATCTTGTTTGCCCAAAAACTTAATGGAATGTTAAATTTTCCATTCTGAGTCTTGACACAGTTGGTAATTGTGTCAGTTGCTACCACCAGGCTAAACTTAGAAGTATCATATAGTGTCACTTATTAGTTGAGTTCAATTGCAAACTGCACAGACCCAGATCTGCCATTGCATAATTTCTTGTTATTCATAATGAATTCCATGAATCCCAAATAAAAAAACTTGGTGAGGGTGTCCTTCCCATGCTGTTTATGGATGAGAGACACTAATTTCTATACTATCTGACCTAGTTGTACCATATTCAGTATAAGATACACTGGAATTTCCATATGTATGAGATTTTAACTTACCACAAGAATTTGGTAAACAAAGCTCACCAATTCTGTCAGTGTTTTCTTAATAATTAAAGATTATATCTCCTGTCTTCAGGGATAATTCCAACAGTCAAAGGGGTGGGTGGGTAGATGAGCTTTGATCAATAAAATCTAGTATTTGTAACACATAGACTTATAGTATCTTAATTCCAAAATCTCATCACTAATAATTTTTGTGGTAATTTATTTTAGATGGCAGATAAAAAAGATTATTCTATGAATAAAAATTACAGGTACTGTAGTTTTATAATTTTGTTGTTTTGTACAGAAATTCTCTTTTTTTAAATAGTAATGGTAGTAAATGTTGCCTTTTTCTTATGTTGCTGTTGTGTTCTTGTTATAATTTTTTTTAGTAGTAGTAAATGTTGCTATTTTAAATAGTTGGGATTGTGATCGTGGTGTGAGATAAGCATTTTCATAACAAGTCCTGAATAGAAAACAAATTTTATGTTTATTCATCTAACACATTTAGATTGTATTATAATAATCCCGTGTGTAACAGTTCTTATTGGAATGTGATCATATGGCACCATTACTTAGTTTCACATTGAATTTGATGTTTGAAAGGATAGGAGTCATTTCAGCATATTTACCAATCATTAAGAAATTTACAATCTAGCAAAATCATTAATTCAAATCCTGGATTGGTGATAGTGGCAGCAGTGGTTGGGCAAGAATTCCCATAGCTTGCACAGAAATATTTCATTTATGGTTTGGTCTTTATAAATTTGTGGAACCATGAAATCCACTCTTATTGTTAGCATATTAAAAATAACCCATTGATAGTAGTTGACATGCACGTGTATAACATTGGTCACAAGATTGGCAAAAATGAAATGACAAATAATTCCATAATGAACAGCTATTGAGTGAACATTACATATTTTCCAGAGTTTCTATTCTGGCCATTTGATTTACTGTACAGTCATAGGCCAGACACTAGTGTTTCAGATGCATCCTATGGTTTTGAGCTGGGCTAAGTTTTGTCCTGTCCATGGACTTTTTTTTATACTTCAGTTTCATGCGAGGACTTCTCTTGTTCACCACTTGCACATTCTGCATTGTCCACAGAAGTTATTAGATTTGTTTTTATTGAGTCCAAGAAATATAACCACAATAAATTTCAAATATTGCAAATGTTGTTTTATTTTCTCTTCAAGGATGGTAGTTATTGCCATGGATGCCTTGGATCAGCTGTTGGTGTCTTGCCATGATTACTCCCTCAACCTATTTGTGGAGAGTTTCCTCAAGATGGTACAGAAGCTGCTTGAGTGTGATGATGTTGAACTGCAGATTCTGGCCACCTCATCAGTATGTAATGGACCATTTATTTTCACATGCTGGAAATACAGCAGTCAAATTCTGTGGGGTTTAAAATGACCTACATTGTCTAAAATCAAAATTCTCGTAATTTCAAAAGGATTTAAGAACTTGATATGTCTTTAATATTTTATAAAATTCTGGGCAAGTGACAGAAAATATACTACAAGTGAACACTATTCTCTGTTCCAATTGTTTGCTTCATTGCTGATATTTCCAATTTGTCACCTCCCTCAGTCGAAAATACTCATTTATTTACTTTGCATAGTACATTTATTTTGCAGTTTATCAAGTTTGCCAACATTGAAGAGGTTACCCCATCCTATCACAGGCGTTATGACTTTTTCATCTCCAAGTTCAGCGCAATGTGTCACAGCAATAATAGTGATGAGACATATAAAGCCAGGTATGCCTTTAGTTACATACAGACCACAAAAAGTGTACTGACCATGTTTCACTTGGACTGCTCAATGATGCTGTTGGGTATAGTTCAATGTACTGTGTCTCTGGAATCTCCTATCTGTTACTGTATTTCTGTGTTTCTGTATTTCTCTCACTATATATAACATGCACTCAATTTCATATGACAAGTGGACTCAACCTGGTCTTTTGAGGATTTTTTCTATATTCCTAATGAACTTACTATAGCTAGTAATATCATGGTTGTATATCAATGAAGTGTATTACCCAACATCACTGTGCAGCTCAGACCTGACTCCGTCTGCAAATCCTGGAGATTTCACTGTGTTGTGGGGTGTACTTTGGTGGATACTGCACACATATGAGTGGAAAATGGTCAATACACTTGGTGTATACTGAAAAGAGTTTAGTAAAATGCAAGTTTGCATATCCAGTTTTCTATCACCTCCAAAACTGCATTACATTTATGGATGGGCATTTGAGTCAGTGGCCAGTAGCTCAGAGGTCAGTGTTATTAGAAATGGAAAAATTGTACTTTAATTTTGATTTGGGTAATGTCTTAGCTAATGTGTTCATGTATTTTTTCAAAAGTTTACATGGCAATATCAGACTATCATTGTCAGGAATTTTTAAAGAGTTTCAATGGCAACTTTAAGACAGTAGGTTTTGTCATACTGTAGATTCATTGAGAGTAAAAAAAAAATGTGTTGTCAGTTTGAAAGTAATAACAAAGGCATCATCCAGTAACTTTCAAAATGGTCAGCGTATAGGACAGAAATATAATACTGTCTATCAGATATGTACATTAAAGAAAAACACTTTCTTCAGATTCTGAAACAGATCTGCATTAATTGACATCAACAGGCTCATTGTATTTTACTTTTTAACCATTATTTTTTAAAATATGTAATTGACTTGAAGTAATTCTTTTTCACAGAATTCGAACAGCTGGCCTTAAAGGTTTGCAAGGTGTTGTGAGAAAAACAGTTGGAGATGACCTCCAAGTCAATATTTGGGAACCAATACACATGGACAAAATAGTTCCTTCTCTGCTTTATAACATGCATGACCAAGGGTAAGATGATAAAGGAAAGCTAAAAGAATGGACAAGAGAATAAAATGCTGCTTACAAAAGTTTTATTTAGGATTTTTTTATTTCCTAATAACAGTAATATTGCTTGCAATAATAATGATAGTAACAGCAGAAGTAATGGCATAGTAATACTTGTACTAATATCAAAATCATATGTCAGAAGGGGAAAGTATCTGATGGATAGAGAAGTAGTCAGTAAAATTTCTGATCTCTATTCTTGTATAATTATTTTTCATGGAAGAATGTTTTATGTGCTGTAAAATCATGAGAGAACTTGATTTCCATCAAGCCAATGAAGCCATGTGACCAACTGTAGCTGACATTTCTCAACCTCAAAATCTCCTGTTTCTTTGTATATGCCTAAAGCATTAACAAAAATCAGTATCAATATCAGTGCCACTTTCGGACAAATGGAAACTTTCATAATTGCAATTCTAATAATCCAGACTTAAAAAAAACATACAAATCCGCAGTCTCCATTTTAGAGAGTGGAGCATCTTATCCAGTTTCATTTAAATATCAGATTATGATTTGATCTTTAATAGCAATGATGTATTCTGATGTAATGGTCATTTACCATCAGTAAATGTAGTATCTAATAGGGGGTTTTCCTTCAGTTTGAGCTGTGAAAACCAGCTAAAAATGGCTGATGTTTATAGTAGGTGTCCAAACATGCTTTTCCATGCAGATGGTTAAGAGGTGACTGAAACATGCTTCCATGCAAATTGGGTAGAGGCATTTACTAGTGCTACCATGACATTGGGGTAGAGGCATCCAATGGGGCTTACATGATATTGGGGTAGAGGCATCCAATGGGGCTTACATGATATTGGGGTAGAGGCATCCAAAGTGGCTTACATGATATTGGGCATCCAATGGGGCTTACATGAGATAAAGGGGTAAGGGTTTGGAGTGAACCAATAAATAAAACAGTTTTTTATCATACTATAAGATTTTGTGCTACTCACCATGTGTGCATTTGTCTTTGAGTCCATCTGCACATCAATCTGTAACTTTATATCTTCCTTGAACACCAATGTAAAATTTACTTAGCTTGGCTTATAAGTACCCATCTACACAAGTGGTTCCTCCCCTGAGATTCCTTGGACAGTAGAAGTTGGAGGAGAAGGATAGGTCAGAGTTCAAACAAAGTTTGAAAGTTTTTGAATATATGCATATTAAACATGAAATATGTATAGAGCAGGAAGACACATAAAATATAATTTAAAGATTTTGAGTTATAATCTCTGGGTCTTTTTCATTTGGTGGATGTAATTGAGTATTTTTTTTTTGCCATTGTATTGACTTCCTCTAACTTTAGGATGAGCCATAATCTGCATTTTTCATTGAAGTTCACTAAATATATAGTGTGAATTTGTTTTAAAATCATTTTAAAAGTTATTTTATGTGGAGTTAAATTAAATTTGCTAATAATAATAATTCTTTTCAGGTTTGTTCCAGTTGATCTCGACAATCACAGAAATGAGGAGGCCCCAGCATTTGTTGCAGAAACTGTATTTCGAGATCTTGTGTGTAGAGCATCCTTTGGAAATATTAAGTCTGTACTGAAGCCTGTATTAGTGTGAGTGCTATAAAGTTGGCATAGTACTATCGTAGTCCACTCATTTTATTTATTCAAAAATATCATCTCACATAAGTTGAAATGATGAGGATTAGTCCTCACAGCAGGATAGGTCATATGGAGTAAGCCAATACATGACATGTATAATAATCACTTGTGGTAAGTCTGCATACCTTTTTCACTTTAGACAAATGGCAGTGGTACCACTTGTCAGGTTAGCAGCAAAAATAAGTATACACCATATATATATTAGTGTCACAATGATATGTAATATTATTATGCGATTATTATTATTAGTGTTAGAAGTAATACATTACCTGCTTCTGTTACATTACTTTACCTTTCTCACCCAATATGAGTACATAAGAAAGCTGTCTTTAGCTTTCCATAGGTCAGTGGTTCTTACTGAGGTTTTCCTGAGTGATACTGGAAGCCAAGTGCAGCCAATCTTGCACTGAGAAATGACATTAAACACAAAGCAAAATTAACTACTTTCCATTTTTAGGACCAGTAGATCCTACTCCAAACTAATTATACCCTCCTCCAATTAGTATTGGAGGCTCAGAATTGAAAATATTATCTCACTCCGTAGTCACAGATAGCAAACAGCATGTCTTTATTTATTTTTTCTAGGACTACATGCATAGTACATGTGTGCTAGATTGCTCTTTGAAATTTGCCATTGTTGTAGTCTTCACATCCTTTAGACCAGTCACACACCTTTTTGTGTCCACTGAATGTTTATCTCTTCAGTCCTTGCTTCACTTTAGTGTTTTTGATTTCCTTTTGTTATTATTGAAGGTTTTGTTTTGCATCTAGCTTAGTAAGTTATGCATCAGTAAACTGCAATTTCTTTCTTAGCGTTGGTGATATGGTAAATCTTTCTTACCTTGTTTGGGTTCCCAGATTTTTTGTTTTGTGTGATTATTTATTCTCTTACAGTGATCAATATGTTGCAGGATATGGGTAGGTGCACATCCTTCCCATCTGCATATCGCACACTGGTTATGCATGCATTGTAGGACTTAATGGAAAGTCATTGCACATACAGAGGGAGGAAGAATGGACCCACTTCCTACTTGTCATTACTGGATAATCCCATCCATTCCCATAAGGGTTCTGGATCTCTTCCTGTTTTGGGGGAGTCAGCTCCTCATGTGGAGTAGGAAAGTACCATGACTTCCATGGTTCAGAAATAGCAGGGAGACCAAGGTTCATGGTATTCATATTGAAGCTATCAGTATAGGTGAGGAATAAATCTTTCACTCCTCCCAAAGAAGGTAAAATATCTGAGAACTAGTTATACCTAAAGGTTAGTGATGAGTAGTATCCTCTCAACAGCAGCATCCCAGTGATAGAGATAAGTGAATTGCATTTACCTGAGATGGAAGAGCAGTGATCTGGCTTTATTTGATCTGTCAGAATATTTTGGCTAGAATGATCTTGCTCCTTCAAATACATTCCCAAATCTAGCCATGCTAAAAGGATGATTTTTTTTTGTTCTTTCTATATCGTATATGAAGGGCAATAACTCTTGACTATTATATCCCCTTGCCACCTCTAGTTGTCATTAGTTTTTAAGCTTCACTTACGTACAACATTATACATGACACCTCCTGTGAATCCAAAGTAAAATCTGTGTTAACTTGGAACCAGTCATAAAGGATTATTTTAGATTAATGTTCCTCCCAAAACTGGTGGTAAATATTATTTTGTTAATTTTGCAAATATTTTGTTAAATTTCTACACTTTATTGGCAAATTTTTGACCATATGGTACAACACGTTGTTATTCACAGTTTCTCTCACCCAGTTAGTAATGGGTGTTGTTTTAGTGACTTATTAACACATTATTTTCCCCGGTGGACTGCAGGCACTGCTTCTTGCTGATGATGACATGGTTGATTGGTTGAGCACACACTGCACATGAAAATAATAATAATTAACACATTGTATCGTTAATTTAGATATCTTTGTTCAGTTTTGTTTTATCTTCTTGTTTTATTGAAAACCTACAATAAAGTAACCATAATTATTTAAAAGAAATTAGAATTCCATTATGCTACTAACAAATCTGCGATCTATACCATCCTGACACAGAGCTTAAGTTTAACTCATTTATTACCTTCATGTCAAACAATAGTTTATTACAATATTTATTAATGTTAATTTTGTTTACCATGTTGCAGTTATATAGAATATATTGTGTCATATTTGTGGCCCTCGAATGGACTTCAAAAATGAAATCTAGCCCTTGGCCAAGAAAGGTTGTGCACCCTTGGTCTACAGTTTTTCAAAAGTCAGCTAGGGCAAAGAAAGAGGGTGACAATAATGCAGATTTTAAAAGCCTACAAGTAATTATGTTTTAATTTGGAGTGTATTCCCATTTGTTTTTAATTGATCCATTGGATTTATCCTTTACTACCATATAGCCATCGAATGTCATCCACAATCATCCAGTCAGTTCATCTGGTCTTCAACCAGTCCATCTGTCGCAGTAATGGATCTTACTGAAAGAGCTATGTCAGCAGGCCTGTGACTTCATCTTTCAACAAATATGGAGATCCTAATGATAAATGTCCTGTTCTAACATGCATACAGCTACATACAGTTACAATTATGGGGATCTTAAAGAAAGACCTGTCTGTGTCACCAGGCCTATGACTTCATCTCTCTAAAACTAAGAAATCATAATGATAGATTTGTCTGTCATATCATGCCTGTGTCTGCAATTACAATCATGTGGATTTTAGTTATAGATCCATTTGTCTTCCAGGTCTGCGGTTTCATATCTCTACAGTTACAGAGATTTTAATAATTTGTCCATTCTAAAATGCATACAGTTAAAACTACAAAGATCAGTGTGATAGAACTGTCTGTCTCACCTGGTGTATGACTACCCAGGCACATTATAAAGGATATTTTAGTGATAGATCCAGCCAGCCAGCCATGCATACAGTACAGCCGGTACCGGCACCAACCAGACTGCTGGTAACTGACTCAGCCATACTCACTGCAATCCAGACATCCATACTGGTATGACAAAATCATCTGATGGGGCCAGCTTCTTATTTATTTCACTGCTTATCTGCAGGGTATTGGACATGAATTATATTGAGACAATGGGATGGTGTCATAGTTACCACAGGAAATGATTTTTTCCATTCCATTAAAGTATGGTACAAGACACATTCCATTGTCTATCATGCTGAACTCCTGGCATTAAATAAAAATTAAGTGGTAGTTAACATGTCTGCCCCCAGTTTTTAAAGTCATATTTTTAAACAAATCTTGGCAAATTTCTGGGGGATAACTTAGTTCAACAAAATGCCTGGCTATCAATGACTCAACAAGTCTGGGCATAATTTCCCAAATTGTTTTTGGGTCATTAAGAGACAGCTTATCATTTGACTATTAAAGAAAAGGAAAGCAATGAATTAATATTAGTTCAATATTGCATAATTAAAATTAGTTTCACCCCTCCATATAGTACACATTATTTTTATGCTCAGATTATACTTTTTTGCCACTTACATTATGCTGATGAGGTTGGCAGGGATACTGGTCCAATTTGATGTTAATTTTTTTGTGTTACAAGTGTGTGCTCTTGGAGTAAGTAACAGGAAAGAAGTTAAAAGCAACAAGCTTTGTAAAATTCAAGAAATAATTTATTTCGCTAGAATACAAAATAAAAATGGGAAAAGAAAGAACTTAGTATTGTGAATTAAATCCCCAAATAATCCTAGCATGCAGGACAAATCAAATCCATCACTGAAAGTGTTGATGTGTCTGTTGTGCCCTGTGTCATGGTGTTGTACTAATTCTTTTATTAAAACACAGTAGTATAGATAATAATTCACTATAAATCCCAGTGAATGTCTCTTTCAAGAATATTATTTTTTTATGTGCGCTCTCTACTCCCAAAGAAATAAAATACTGAATTAAATTTGAAGAAATAAATTCCAGCCCAAGTGAACTTATGGACAAAACAATAATACAAATTGCTTCTGCTACATCTTAATGTACCAATGAATAATATTTCCAATGAAAAGATTATATAGTCTTCTACATGACCTCGGGTCACAGTTTGCAATTTCTAAAAATCACTATTACCTAATAGAAAATAACCTTCTAGAAACTTGTTTTACAAAATAAATTGTTTGTTATAAATAGAAGGTCTGTTACTAAAATTATATGACCTGGACTATGTCAGGGGAATCTCAATATACCCAAATAAATTTGTTTACTTATATTAATAATAATCCTAATATTAAACCTTTTCACATAGAGGATATTTTTGTTATGTATTAATTGTTTACAGAATTAAGAAAAGCAATAATTTAAGTTGAGTAGATAATAAACTTGATTAAGACCACAGGGGCTCATTACAAAGCAAATTAGGAGTATCCGTCCATGAATCAGGGTCTAACCTGTAACAATAGACCCTGATTCATGGATGGATACTCCTAATTTGCTTTGTAACGAGCCCCTGTGGTTAAGACCAACATAAAACGATACATTACAGTAGCACATACTGAAATTAAAAAAACTAACAAACAAACAATGTAATTTAAATATGCATAAAAATTGTTTTAAAATATGCTTAAATATTTGGTTGAAAGGTCCAAAGTTATGGTTAGTTTCATGTAATTTTGTATAGTTGGTAGTGAGAATAGATGACATTTATTTTGACCTGCTGGAATTATTCAACATTTAAATTTAAAGACATTTTAGCAATACACAACTCCATTAATTTTCTATGAAGATATATGATTGGAATGCTGAACAACTATATTTTCAATGAGAATGACAGATTTCTATGGATATCTTACAATATATTTTTCTGTTTCAGCCATATTGATAATCATCAGCTATGGTGCCAAGCAACATTGCAGTTTGTGGTGAAATGCTTCAAGATTATCATGTTCTCTGTTCAGGTAATTTCTATAAAGCTTATGTATTCATGTTTCATAGAGTAGGAATAAATAGGATTCAATTACCCATCTGTATATTTGTCCATTCATCCATTCATTCTGGAATATATAGGATTTTATTTCCCATGCGTATATTTGTGCATTCATCCATTCATTCTGGAATATATAGGATTTTATTTCCCATGTGTATATTTGTGCATTCATCCATTCATTCTGGAATATATAGGATTAAATTGCCCATCTGTATATTCGTCCATTCCTCTACTTACTGACATAAATTATGTCCTGGTTGGATTTTGTAGCTCCTACACCAGTTGAAATTAGATTTGTACTGTGGGTGCATCTTGGGATAAGTATTTTGCGCAGTAAAACTGAGTCACTGTGATGTTTTTTGGAGCTTTTATTCAAAACTGCTGTAAGAATATGTCAACATGGGTGAAAGTTCTCTGTCCTTTGACAAAAATTCCATCTTTAAAATGTTCCCACAGGTCAATCATCCAAATCTGTTGATTTTTTTTAGGGAGGAGTGATAAGGGGTTAATGTGGTTGGAAAAGCGTTTAATAGAAAAATATTCAGTGCTTAGTGATGCTAAATTTTAAACTGATTTATTGTAGAGAGAGCAAATGGAAGTTTTCATGCAGTATTCAATTCACTTGAGGCCCCTTGTATGTGTTCTGCTGTATCACAAAGTTCATTCTTTGTTTATTAATTCAGTTCCTTCTGGGGCCCCGAGTGGCTGAGTGGTCTAAAGTGCTCTACGTTATGGATCATTGCCATTTCACCTCTGTCTGCATGGGTTCGAGTCTCAGATTTGGCCAATGTGGGTATTTGAGAAAGCTTGCCCGTAGCTATTCATGGGTCGATGGTTCTTTCTGGAGGTTTTTCTGGGTTCTTCCTCCACCATTAATACTGGCCGCCATGTATTGCCTATTATGTGCTGAAAAATGGCATTAAACCTTACAACAACATTAGTGCCCTATATGAAAACCTGAATAACTCAGTCATTTTGTTCCACTGCTATTAGATTCCTACATTTGCTTCAGATTAACATTAGTAGAGGGCAATTAATTATTTGTGTGAGACACCTCATCAGATTCTCTTCCTCCATGTATGTCATTTTACCATTGTTTTCTCTAACTCACTCCTTGCTTCATAGAAAGATTTTTTTAAAAAGTAATTTGTTGCATTATCATTGCTTGTTAGTTATTGGTCAGGATGATTGGAATTTTGGCTATGATAAATTAGCAAGAAATAACTGCATTTTTTTTCTTTCTTTTCTCCAGTTCAGTATATTTTTTATAAATGGCAAAAAGATTAGCGCACTTCTCTTTCCAGGGATGAAACTTCAAGCCATAACTGTCTACGTTTCCCAACTGCTGGTCCTATATAGAGGAAAATGCATTGTCTATTTCAGCAGCTTTGTACATTGTAAAAATACTGACTGACATTCATGATCAGAACAGGAGAATGACTTTGAAATATAAAAGGCAAACAACATACAAAAGAAGTGCATGCTAGCAGATTTAATACTCAGGAAATATTATTTGTAGATAAAGTGAATGAACATTAAATTGTTTAATATCAGCCATTTAGAATAAGCAGTTGTGGTTATTAACTGAAATAGACTCAAGGATTTATGCAACAAACTAAATGCGTGTTGTTCATAGAACTATTTTCATGTTTTTGTTCATTTAATTTTGGTTCTAGTTATATATATATATATATATATATATATATATATATATATATATAATTGAAGTAAATCCTGATTTATAATGTATTCACACTTACAGAGTAATAATGGGAACATTGTGTGGAGATAAAGTAGGCTAATTTTTTCTTCCAAAATGAGAAATTTATGTTGTAATCATTCAGTGGAAGTATGAATCATATTAAAGAATCAGAATTTCAGATTGTTAAAGTTTTTATGCAAAATTATGGCATCAAATTACTCCTTTTTTAACTTCTAAGGGGCTTCCATTTTGGAATACCATCTTACCCATTAACTCCTTTTGACGAGCGCTTGGTAGCACCAGTTTAATGCATCACTTCACACTATAGACACTTTCAGCCAAGTCACAAAATCCTGTTACTTTGTTTGCCCCCATCTCCAAAATTAGATACAGACTATGATGATTACATCCTGCAAATTAGATTAACAAGTAGTTGCTGAAATACCATCAGAATGGATAAGGGAGGAGCCAAACAGTACAGGAATTTAATCCTCTAAATTGACATGCCATCTACTTATACATTCAGGCTCAACAGAGTCATGATCATTGGCTCTCATTCTAAACAGAGTGAGGATTGTTAGCAAAAAGGATAAGAGGTGAACAGCAACAGTTTCAACTGCAATCAAATTTAGACTACAGGCCCTTAGTTTTGTGGGTAGTTTAATAAGGGGGAGAAGTAACAAGGTTTCTCTTTCACCAAGCCTCCTAGCAACCACTATATTTCACTCTAACTGCTTGTGGTTTCTTTTTTTGCATGTTTAATCTGTATGGCACAGCAGCACAATCACGTTATTTGATGCTGATGAAATTGAAGTAAATTGCCTTGCCCAAGGACTACACAATGATAGCTGACCCTGGCATGTCTGATGGTTGGATTTGAACCTTCACTCTTTTGATCATGCTAGCTACTGAGCCGCTGCAGCTGCCTCTACTCAAACTTCCTGCATACAGCACACAAGCTGGCACCAGACTCCCTCATTTCCATCAGCACTGAATTTACTTATTTTTGCAACACAAGATGCTTCAGATTTAATTTATCTCCCCTTTGTCTTTACCTTTTATGATGGAATTGCTATCTGATTTGGAGACCGTCAAAATTTTGCAGAAATAGGGTTGTTACTTGGGCAGTTGAGATTGTTTGAAAACTGAACTCTCAGGAGTTTTATTCCAGGCTGTGTCTGGTGTCAGAGGTCAAGAGAAAACTAAATGAAAACCATCATACTCACTTGTCTCAACAAATACAATGCCATGCTGAAGTCAGGGTAGAATAGGGTCAATCAGTCAGTTTTGTAAGCTACTATTTAGTCACAACATAAGGTCAACTACAAAACTACAGCAACATCATTACCCTGTCCACTTCTCTGGCCTATCTATCTAGCTTGCATTTAGTCACAACATAGGATCTTGAATGTTTGCAAAAATGATCAACTACATCATTACCCTGTCCCATTCTCTGAAGTAGTATTCCTGCAACATTGTTGCAGCAAAGGTTGGCTAATGGCAGGAATTCCTCTGGAAAAGGTCCAACAGGAAATTATGATATGGATGGATGACAATTTGGCAGCATGTGTGGCCCAAAGGCATTACCTCTGCACATTAACCTTGGAAATGAAGGTTATATTCAAATCTTTTCATGTCTGGAATTATCAGTTCTAATAAAGAGTGGTCCTTATCATGTTGGATGATTATAACATTGTGACCTACATCCTTGAAACATGCTGGGCCCAATGATCCAACTCATGCATTCATTTTAGGAAGTTGTGTGGGTGTTTCTTTGAGCTATATATAACTGTACAAGTCAGACACATTCCTGGAAGGCTGAATGTCATGGCTGACTCACTGTCAAGAAAGGGTTTATTCATCATGCTGATTGGTCCATTCATCAAATGTTCTTTTATCAGATTTAGATACTTTGAATGCATCCAATGATGTATCTTTTTTAATAATAAGGCACTACTTTTATTCATTCTTTATTAAAATACCATGTTTTTGTTCTCTATCAATTAGAAGGGAGGGGTCTTGAACCATCACCTATCCCACCATAGTCTTAGTACTGAAAATGATACAGAAATTGCAAGTTAAGAACTGCAAACAGTTTCCACTGCAAAGAAAGGAAATACAGCCTTTGATTGTGGAGAGAATCTTGTGAGATAGGAAGCTCCCCACATTGGTAGAAAGCGCCCCCCCCCCCCCATATTGGAAGTATACAAGGGGCTGTGGCATATGTTCTCTGACTGTAAAATAAGAGAAAACATTCCTTTTGATATTTTTTCCTGCCTGTTCAAGGAAAATAGTTAAACCTGGTTGCTATCAAATGGTTTGACATTGCTTATTTAAAACAAATTTGAGCCTTTAGCCAGAACTTCATTCAAGCTACTGTCTTACAAGACATACTATAGCTTTGGCATGCAAGGTGAGCAGGAGTCCTGCTCTTTCAATGGATCTGAATTACCTCTGGTTCAGATGAGATGGTTCTATGGTCTTGATGATGCCAAAAATAGGCTGCTGTCAATGAGCAATCAGAGAGTCATCATACACTCTTTTCTTCAACAAATACATTGAGAGAAGCAAATATGCAAGACCCTGTCCATTCCCTTAAGCATTACTTGAAAGTTACAGAGATATATCGTAGAATGTGAAAGCCTGTCTTTCTTTTGGTTAAGGTTGGCAAAGAGGATATCACTCCTCAAGCCCTGTCAGTATTGGTAAGTGGGTTGTACATTGGATGAACTCTAAAGTTTCAAAAGATCAGAATTGCCTCAAGAGGATTTCAGCTCATGAAATTAAAGCAATCTCAATGAATCTCACTTTCAGTGTAACAATTTGATACACGACATACTATAAGCTGTTTGCGGGCATGCACATGTTTTTGTCACCAGAATCGAGCTTCATAGAGACAAGATTTGAATCTGGTGGGTCTAGTGACTGCTGCCCAGATGATTGCCAGACTCAGCTGACTTCAGCACAACCTTTTCATGAACTGTAGTTTTAACGCTTTTGTTGGAATCACCCAGAAGTTGTATCAGTAAGAAGAGTTCATTAATTTTCTTCCTTGTCACATATAGGTCCATGGATCATGTTACATCAGTTTTTCTGCTTTCAAGTAAGGAGAGCAGGCTCTCCTTGATGAATGGAATCCAACTCATGGCAGAGTTCTCAGTGTTCCTTCTAACTATTACCTATTCTGTTATTATTGTGATCAGGGTATATATTCAAGGGACATGGCAGATTTTGTTGTAAATTATGTTTCTTTGAGATTACTTATTTAATCACTGTATAATAAAAGCCTCACAACTTCCTAGCAAAAGTATGTAACCTAGTTGATCTAAGCTGAAGCTTAAACTGGTGCCACATAGTGTTGTTCAGTGGGAGGTAATGGGTAAGAGTTTCTTAACTTGACATTTAATCTTTTCAATGGAATGGATTAAGGAGGTAGTGGTTTATTTGCCCCTACAGTATTGTAATTGGGCAAATATTCTCATAAATCATCATTTAACGAAATAGTTGCATTCTTTAGTGACATGAGGCTCAAATTATTCCTACAGATCTAATTATGTCATCATACAGATTTAATTATATTAATTCATACAGATCTAATTATATTAATTCATACAGCTCTAATTATGTCATAACAGCTCTAATTATGTCATCATACAGATCTAATTATGTCATACAGATCTAATTATGTCATCATACAGATCTAATTATGCCATACAGATCTAATTATATCATACAGATCTAATTATGTCATAACAGCTCTAATTATGTCATCATACAGATCTAATTATGTCATACAGATCTAATTATGTCATCATACAGATCAAATTATGTTATACAGATCTAATTATGTCATCATACAAATCTAATTATGTCATACAGATCTAATTATGTCATCATACATATCTAATTATGCCATACAGATCTAATTATGTCATACAGATCTAATTATGTCATACAGCTCTAATTATGTCATACAGATCTAATTATGTCATATAGATCAAATTATGTCATACAGATCTAATCATGTCATACAGATCAAATTATGTCATACAGATCTAATTATGTCATATAGATCAAATTATGTCATACAGATCTAATTATGTCATACAGATCTAATTATGTCATCATACAGATCAAATTATGTCATACAGATCTAAGTATGTCATACAGATCTAATTATATTATATCATACTGATCAAATTATGTCATACAGATCTAAGTATGTCATACAGATCTAATTATATTATATCATACTGATCAAATTAAGTCATACAGATCTAAGTATGTCATACAGATCTAATTATGTCATACACATCTAATTATGTCATACACATCTAATTATGTCATACAGATCTAATTATGTCATACAGATCTAATTATATTATATCATACAGATCTAATTATGTCATCATACAGATCAAATTATGTTATACAGATCTAAGTATGTCATACAGATCTAATTGTCATGCAGATCTAATTATATTATATCATACAGATCAAATTATGTCATACAGATCTAAGTATGTCATACAGATCTAATTCTGTCATTATACAGATCTAATTATGTCATAGAGATATAAGTATGTCATACATATCTAATTATGTCATACAGATCTAAGTATGTCATCATACAGATCTAATTATATCATGCAGATTTAATGATATCATACAGATCTAATTATATTATATTATACAGATCTAATTATATTATATCATACAGATCTAATTATGTCATACAGATCTAATTATGTCATACAGATCTAATTATGTCATACAGATCTAATTATATTATACAGATCTAATTATATCATACAAATCTAATTATGTCATCATACAGATCTTATTGTCATATAGATCTAATTATGTCATACAGATCTAATTATGTCATACAGATCTAATTATATTATAAAGATCTAATTATATCATACAGATCTAATTATGTCATCATACAGATCTAATTATGTCATATAGATCTAATTATGTCATACAGATCTAATTATATTATATCATACAGATCTAATTATATCATACAGATCTACTTATGTCATACAGATCTAAGTATATCATACAGATCTAATTATATTATATCATACAGATCTAATTATATCATACATATCTAAATATGTCATACATATCTAAATATGTCATACAGATCTAATTATGTCATACAGATCTAATTATGTCATACAGATCTAGTTATATTATATCATACAGATCTAATTATATTATATCATACATATCTAAGTATGTCATACAGATCTAATTATATCATACAGATCTAATTATGTCATACAGATCTAATTATGTCATCATACAGATCTAATTATGTCATACGGATCTAATTATGTCATACAGATCTAATTATATTATATCATACAGATCTAATTATGTCATCATACAGAACTAATTATATCATACAGATCTAATTATGTCATATAGATCTAATTATGTCATACAGATCTAATTATTTCATCATACAGATCTAATTATGTCATGCATATCTAATTATATTATATCATACAGATCTAATTATATCATACATATCTAAGTATGTCATACAGATCTAATTATGTCATACAGATCTAATTATTTCATACAGATCTAATTATATTATATCATACAGATCTAATTATATTATATCATATATATCTAAGTATGTCATACAGATCTAATTATATCATACAGATCTAATTATGTCATACAGATCTAATTATATTATATCATACAAATCTAGTTATATTATACAGATCTACTTATGTCATACAGATCTAAGTATATCATACAGATCTAATTATATTATATCATACAGATCTAATTATATCATACATATCTAAGTATGTCATACATATCTAAGTATGTCATACAGATCTAATTATGTCATACAGATCTAAGTATGTCATATGGATCTATCATATAGATCTAATTATATCATACATATCTAAGTATGTCATACATATCTAAGTATGTCATACAGATCTAATTATGTCATACAGATCTAAGTATGTCATATGGATCTAATTATGTCATATAGATCTAATTATATCATACAGATCTAATTATGTCATATAGATCTAATTATATCATACAGATCTAATTATGTCATATAGATCTAATTATGTCATATAGATCTAATTATATCATACAGATCTAATTATGTCATATAGATCTAATTATGTCATATAGATCTAATTATATCATACAGATCTAATTATGTCATATGGATCTAATTATGTCATACAGATCTAATTATGTCATATAGATCTAATTATATCATACAGATCTAATTATGTCATATAGATCTAATTATGTCATACAGATCTAATTATGTCATATAGATGCATACAAACTGAAATTGTTTTGAAGATGTTCTTTCTGAACCATGCTAGAAAGGTTAATGTATACAAATAATTCCTGCATTGGCTGCAATTGTTGAAAAATTAAATCTCTGGTTTGTATCAGCTAATTATATCCACCCTGTTTTGATAATGAACAGAATGTTCTCTTTTATAAACCCACAAATTGATTTGGTAATGTCTATCCAGCCATTCAGCGTGAAAAGTTTGTTAGGATTGCACAAATACCACTCAGCACACACATATGAAATTATGCTGGCATAATTTTGTCCATATATAGACGGCCTGATTAGATATCAGGCCGTAAAGCAATTTTTCCAATTCTTATATAAAAAAGTTAGTTAATATTTTATATCTTTAATCCCCAGTAAGAGGGATAAACATTTTATAGGTCAGTATATCTTTGATTGAATTTTTGTGTGCATACTAATTAGTTAGTTCAAAGGCTGCTGTAGAGTAATGTAGACCTTGTAAGGGTGAGCTGTGTAATCATTTGTCAATTTATTAAAACTTAACAATACAAAAGTTTTATGATTAGCAGTCTTATCATATAAACTCAGAGTGCAATGATAAGCATAAATAATTTTGCTTACCATTTTCAGCAACAATATGCCTACATAGTGATTCAAGTCTTAATGACCCATTTGGATAGCCATGTAAGGAGTAGTCCTGATATCAAATCCAGTATTGTAGATGTTTTATTTGAATGTGTGCTGATTGCTGCTGGAGGATCTATTGGCAAGTATTGTAATGCAGGATGTGAAATGTAATAATTTAAAAGTAGCATGCACACATTCAGTACAAAAAAGGCATTCACCAAGTAGTCCAGAGCACAAATATACCCATTTGCAAGGACACTCAAGGCACTTAAAAACCTTTCCTTTATGCACAGGTGTCCTTGGTAAAGAAATACATTGCTCTCAAAATAATTATCAAATGAAACCATAAATATTCTCTTATGAACATGTGTCCTTTATTTGAAAGTGACAGTTTTCAGTGTTATTGATAAGAATTTAATAAGCTTGCTTTGCTTTACTCACTGGTTTTGAACAAATTCTTTTCATTTTTTAACAAATTTTATTGGTAATTTGTGAACACTGCCAAACACAAGCTTTTTCTACAAGACAGACTTAATTATCAAGGTGCTAACATTTTGAATGCATATGTAGTACATGTTGCATTTCTTTATATTACTCTGTCAGTGTTCTCTCAGCTAAAAATCAATTTGCTTTGTGTAAATTGAGTTTATTAACAGTTTATTTATACATTTACTTTTTGTGGATAAAATATACAATTATGCTGATTATATTGAACTCAGAGCTAAGACATGTTTAAGGTATACATGCTATGCTATAGAAACCAATGTAACATCAGTAAAACTGGATATATCTGGATTAACAATTTTAGTTTATTCTTAAAACTGTATATGCTTGTATAAAATGGGGATTATATTTAAATTTTATTACCCAAAATGCTAAATTTGCAATTTATTTTGTTAAATATTTTTTTACTTTGTTATCAAGTGAATATATAATATAACCATGCATCCACACATATTAATGAGTTACTTTGGTATCGGATTAGCTTTTGAGGCAGTTTTGATGCGATTATGATAAGACTTATAAATAATCTTGTTGTACATTTTATATATGCAATAAAATCAAACTTCAAGGAAACATTGATACTGTTCACAAACTTGCCTATGATCTTTAATACAGATTGCTCAAATATTATAATCAGACTTCAAATATATGGACAATTTCATTGACATGCCTACTATATTCCCAGACAGAGTTTGGGGACTTTTGAGTCTCAAAAGTGTCTTTTGAGGTCCAATGGACCATTGGGGGTGAGGTATAATTTTTTTGAGCTATAATGGGAATGCATCAATAATAAATGCCTTTGTCTAATTAGGTGTTAATGTAATTGCTTTTTGAATACAAACATGAGCATGTGCTTATTATTGCCTTTCAGTCAGTCTGTCTTGTGGTAACAATCATCTTGAAAAGCATGAGTTGATTTTTAATAGTTATTTAACCAGATTTAGATCATGATAAAGAACAAAACAAGAGAACTAACCTAACTGTTTAGTTCAGTGTGCTGAATATGTTCTGAATTGCCCCAAAGTAATATACAGGTGGTGCTGCTACATTATTGGATGTCATATAGTTCAGAATGATTTGAATCAATGTGGTAGTTGCAGTAGGAACAAAAACTGAAATGCTTTCCCTTGCTACTATGCTTCACAAAGTCAGAATCCATTAACTGGGAGTTCTAAAATTTTGTTGTGCTGTTCTTTGTGTACTTTGTTGATGGCATTTTTTTTCCTAAATCACAGCTATTATTTTGACATTTTGCTTTTAAAAATTATTCAGACTACTGAAAAAATTTTGTTGTACATTATACATATGGAATAAAATTTCAGTTCAAGGAAACATTGCCACTGTTCACAAACTTGACTATAATCTTTAATAAAGATTGCTTAAATATTCTTATTCAAAGTAATAATGTGTAATAACTTTTTGCCTTCAACATAATAACTTCAAATGATTTGGGTTGTTCTTCTCTGTGAACCTGCTTATGTAAATTAGCTTAATGCACAGTGGACTCAACCCATCACCCAAGCTACTGTCTGTCAGTTAAGTAATATATGAAGTGGTGGTTGTTTATACTTGGCTGCCTTTAAGTTACCTTTTAATTGCCCCTAGGAGAATTAGTTGTATAAACTGTCCCATTTTTGGGTTTCAAAGTAAAAAATCAGTTTATTGTGAAATTATGTTATGTCATGTATGCAACGATGATCAATTATCCATACAATTGAATGACAGAGATGATCTTCAGTGTAGCTGGTTGATCTTCTGTAGAAGCCATTATTCTGACCCAGTTTTGATCAAAATGGGGATATGAGCTTTCATGCAAAATATTTTGAAACAATATCAGACACAGACATGATCCACAAAATTAATGAGATGATCTAGCATATTATTGAATGAGCTTATTGAAGTCATTTTTATAAAATAAGATTCTGATTTGACTTCTAAGAAAGTTTACCAGTATATTCCAGAGGATTGTTCTTCCTGGGATTCAGGGTTCTTCATCTAATAAATATATTGGCTACAATATATAGCTTATCATGTTCTGAAAAATGGAGTTAAATGTATAACAACAACAACAATGTTATAAAAAATGCCTGCTTAGTGAAATGGTCAACTGTTCAGTTATGCAAACCAGCTGAGCAATATATTGCACACTTGGGTCCCTTGTTTTCAGCACTTGCCGGGACATGAAGTATTCAAATTGGCGACCCCCCAAAAAATGAAATATTTAAAAGGATTGACCTGAATGGATGCTTTGATTAAATGACAACACAACATGATGTGATGAAGGATGCAAGTTTAAGAAATTAATTAATAAAAATATTTATATCCTCTACAATAACAGTTATATTCTTTCAAGCTCTAAACACAGGACTCATTCAATTACTTGACACATTCACAAATGGGAAAACAAAAATGTGATTCATATAATCTCTTGCAGTGAAAGTAAGATTCATATAATCTCATGAAAGCAGGATTCATATATTCTCATGTTTTGAAAGTAAGATTCATATAATCTCATGTTGTGAAAGTAAGATTCATATAATCTCATGTTATGAAAGTAAGAGATTCATATAATCTCATGTTATGAAACTGAGATTCAAATATCTCATTGAAAGTGACTCAGTTGTACTCATTTGAAACAATATCATCAGTTGAAACAAATATGTTCAATTTTAATCAACATAGCAATTATACCAAACATATGACAAGTGACTCAATCATTTGTATATTCCATATGATTCAAAACCATGTATGACTCATAAATACTTGTAAAAACTTGCAAACAAAACATTTTGACATGGTTCACATGTTCATTGCCAAACCACACAGTTCTCCTGAATTATTGGGTTTGTCCACACTTGTATTGGTCACACACACCCTTCATGGATCCACCATGCACACAAGTTTACAACTCAGTCGTTCTGTCCTTGCTTGACCTTGATGGTCACACCTGCTTCCATCCTCATACAATCAGATGACTAGACTGATAGCCTGATATACCCACACACACGTGTGCACAGACAGCCCTATGGCAGTAGAATGAAAATGGAGAATGTACACTTCTTGACAAGATCCAAAAGACCAGTGTGTCAGTTAGAAAAGAGACTTGCCTGCAGGAGAGTGGCTATTAGTAAGATTAAAATACCAGTGCATACCATGCTTTTAGTGTCTCTCGCCGCAAGCGATCTATGATGAGATACATGCTAGTTCAGTTGCTTAATTAGAAAAACAATTATTCACCCTAGGTAATGTTGTATGCATGTAAAAATAATCAAATCGTTCAAAGGTGAAACCAAGTTATTTCTTGTCTTATTCTGTGACAAATTATAAAAATTGAAAATTGAACATATCTCAACTCTTTTTAGCAGGAATTCTTAATTGCTTGTGACCTTTTCATTGATGTTCAAAATACAAAATAAATAAAATTTTGAACTTTGTAAAATATAATGAATCAAACTTTATAAAAATATAATGAATCAGTACATGATTGTATATGTCTTATGATTGCAAACATCAGATTTCACATTACATAATTCATGTACAATGTAAAATAAAGCATTATGTCAATCACTTTGTGCCTTTGTTAGTTATCATTTGATAAAATGGTAGATACATTTAAAATTTGCTCCTGAAAATCTTATACTAAACCTTAGTGATCAGAAGTTTCCCTGATTACCAGGTCCATCTGTTTTGGATGTTTTCAACAACTTGGTGAGGCATCTTCGAATTAGTCTTGACAATAAGAGCACAGATGTAGAGAAGAGAAACATGGAGAAGAAATTTGAGGAAGCTATCATTAGTACCATAGGTAAGTAATCATAGTTTCTAGCTTACTGATATTAAATTAATGTAGATGTTTGATGTATATCTCTTAATGCCATATCATAATAACCACGATATGTATTGCCTTTAAATCCAGATGGATTTGACAAAACACATGTAAATCATTTTTAAATATATAACTACTGTACATAAATTCATAAAACATATCCTATTACAAAGAAAATAATCAAAGTGATGTAATATTCTAATTGTTATATTTTTTTGAAAAATCACAGAACTGCTGCAGGACAGCACATTTTCCATTGGTGGCCATTATCAGTCATTTAGTAACTGTCTTAAAGATGATTGTCCATTGTATTAGATGCTGCCTTAAGAAGTTTATCATTCATTTTATCTCTACATAGATGTGTTTATCTTACTCTCTTGACCTCTAGTTTCTATATATCTATTAAAATTCAAATTTAAGCACATGTGCATCATAAGATGAAAGTATTTCTCACCCCCAAACTGGGTCACATTAACCTACCGTAATTTGAAGGAGTGATTTAAATTGGTTTATTTTGTGTATGTCCACCTTAAGGTGGAATGTATTATGTTTTGATGATGTAAGTCCATTTGTCTGTCCATCCATATGTGCATGTCACCAGTTTCATTATTGCACACAAAGTCAGGTTTTTCACCATCTGCAGCTTCCAAACTTTACAGATACCTTGCATCTCTATTAAGGAAGAACACGAATTTGGGGGTCAAAAGGTCAAAAGTCTGGTCACTGTCTGAAAGAAGAAAAGTGGTTTCTAGTTAATAACTCAAGTTCTCCACCAAATAGAGCTACCAAACTTTGTGGAAGTCTTGCACTGGAGTTATTCATTTTGTGTCAAAAGGTCAAAGATTAAGGTCACTGTAACAGAATATTGTTGCTGTATAATATTAGTTCTAAATGGACCTAACTGGGCGGTTTGCACTTAGGTATGAAGGAGGACTATCAGTTTTTGGAGTCAATAGGTCAAAAAGTCAAAGGTTATGGTGACTGTAACTGAATAAACACAAATGGTTGCTGCATAATATTTGTTCTGATTGGACCAACCTGGGTTGATTTGCAAGTCAGTAGGTTAAAGATCAAAGACACCTTGACTGAAGGATGAAAAATGGTTTCTGCACAAAATTGTCTCTTATCAACAATGCACTTTCACCAGTTTGTTGATTACACATTGGGCAAAAAAGAAGCCTGCTGATTTTGGGTCAGAAGTTTAAAGGAACTGACTGAAAGAAGAAAATGGTTGTAATAAAATTAGTTTCAAAGTTTGTTGAAGACTTGCAGTTAAAGTATGGAAGAGGTTTATTTAATTTGTCATCAAACAATAAATGGTAAGGGATTTTTTGAGGCTGAGAGTATAATGGGTTTTATTGAATAGCTTTTGCTGCTTGCATAGACTTTTTTGATAGTTTGCACCTAAAATTATGAAGAAATCTATAGATTCTGGGGTCTAAAGGTCAGAGGAAATGGTTATGGTAAGTCTGATAAGAAAATAATGCTTTCTTTGCATCAAGTTTAGTGTGTATTAAGGGGCTGCAGAGGATATTAAAAACTGCAAGCATATAATGAATGAAGGAGTGAATGTGTAGCATCAAAACTTTTGTAATAGTGACATCATGTATAAGGTTATTCAATATTGCCAGGTGACTGTGTCACAAATTTAGTTCTAGTATCTTTTCTTATGCTGTCACCAGAGTTGCAGTGTTGGCACATTACGAATGAATTTGCACCATGTACTAAAACTGGGTCATAATGACCTACTTTATTTTGCTTGTCTGTGCCAGTATTTATGTATAATGTGGCTCCTACTTGCGGAGAACTCAAGAAATCCAGTTTTATTTCTCTGTAGCCTGTAATGGTTTCCAAAGTTGTCATGAACTTTTTGTATATTTTTTCTTTGATTATTACATGTCTAAAAATTCATGCACCTGGGCAAAAAAATCCAAAGAGTTTAGCTTTTTTATTTATTTTTTATTTATTTTTTGTACTTCTGTTGTGGGACAAGATACATAGGTAACACATTTTGCAACTCCGACTTTTCTAATTACTTAAACCAATTAATAATTTTAAATGAAAGCTACATAAAGTTTAAACAGGATACTGATGATATACATGAGCAAACATAGTTTTGCTTATGGATTGAAAAAAAATAGTAATATTTTAATCTGATTAATTGACTTTTATTTGGTTTCCAGGGGAATTTGCAAATAATCTACCAGATTACCAGAAAATAGAGATCATGATGTTCATTATGGCCAAGTTTCCTCAGTTTACATCTGAGGAAGAATTTGGGTAAGGTTCTCAATTGTAAATGTCTGTGCAAAGGATTTTGTATCCCCATTCTTCCATCCATCAAAAAGGTGATGTCTGTAACTTGCAGTGGTTCTCTTGTGGAAACCTCATGTAGCTTACCCATAGTTTGAGGCGGAAACCTATGAATTTTGCTAGGTCCAAAGTTAAGGTCACTGAATTTGAAAAAAAGAATTTCCATGGAATACCTGCTGCATGGTTGTATCTAGGGCAAAAGTCCTGCTCAGACTGTGAATTTTGCACATAATTGTTCTTTTCTGCATGCATAATCCAATAGAAAACAAGGATTGAATGCATATGTTTTAAGAAATATATAAATTATCCATTTTTCTCTTATTGTGGACCATTTTTTTGAATAGCAATAATGGCTGAAAAATGCCAAATTTGGTTGAACTAGTCCCTAAGTTTCTTTGTGTAAATATGTCTAATCAAATTTGGTTGAATGTAATTAAACATATTTTGATAAAGAAAATGCACACCTACTTTAACTGACTACCATTGCTCTCTAATCAACTAAAATCATGGTCCATAGAGTTTGAAAAATGCAACCACATGATTGTGCCTTGATTTACAATGATAAGGAAAAAGGCATACAGAATAAGTACAAATAAAGCAAGCAGATTCTAAGCTGTACAACAGGACCAGTGTGGGCAGCCAGCTATGTGAGATATACTTGAAAATTTTGCATTGGTTGATACTGTTGGAACAGACCAACCCATCACTGGTTGTTATGGTAGTATGACATCAACTCACTTATCATGCTCGATGTCTCACATTGTATCACTAATATCATTTAATCTACCAACAATTCTTGGTCCACGCTGGTTTCTTCTGCTGATTAATTTGAATGATCAAAATAGACATAAAGTCAGAGCATTACATTCGATGTTCAACCATTTGTTGACTTGCAAGTTCAAGTTATAATTTTAAAGGATAAGTCTGTGCTTTCTTTTGACAACAAAGTTAAAACATCAATACTCAAGGATGGACATATGAGTGATTTTATGGTAGAAATAAAGATTTGTTACAGTTTTTACGAGAAAATGAATATCGATTTCATTTTCATATTTTTACACCATTGATAAAAGGGTTACAGTATGACATTTACTCTTGGTCTGTTTCCATTTTGCTTTAAAGTACTTTTTTGATGCTTTCTGGAGAGGCCCCAATTATGGCCAGATTTGCTGCTCTTTTTCAACTTTAAATGGGAGAACAATACCGAAATTAATAGATGGTTAATCACAGCAAAGCTAATAAATGACATGTTATGTAAAATATTTTACATGCAGTAATATTAAGAGATTATAATTAACATACATTGCTTTTATCGTTTTTATTTTATATATAGTGTATGGTGATTGTTGAAGCATACACTGTGGAATTTGTACATAGCTTTGTTTTGAATCTGTGCACATGAATAATTTAGATACTTATTTTGTGACCATTGTTTCTTCTTTCAGTGGTAAAATGGATGCCCAGTTGCAGACAATGTTGTTGAAAACACTTCTTAAGGTATGTAGAACAGTGTTACCACTGTGATTATCTTGCATATTCATCTCATGAGAAAGCGATGATTTTAAAAAAACAAATGCTATGGTCAGCCTTCTTTATTAGTCTCTTCCATTCAGCATCTATTTCCTATATCTGGTCTTTCATTGATTTTCAATCATGCATATTTTCAATATTTTTTAACTGCCTGTAGTGTTCTAGAAGCAGTGCTTTACTATGAGATAGAATTTCCCCACTGCTGAATCAGCATATTAGAGATTGGAGATAAGTAGACAGATCGGGTGCTAGATGCAGGTCAGACAAGCAACTCAGTTATAGTCTGTATGCTATGGAACAAACATCTGTTTGTAGAAACAGGTCTTTTCCTCTCTCATTACAAAAACCAATCATTGCACTGTCTTTTCCAAGTACCATTTCAAAATAGTGGAATTTGTTGTTTTGTTTTTATCTCTATGCTGACTAGCTAAGAGACAGAATACTTTGTATTTATTTGACAGCAATAGTGAAACACCTCAAAACAGAAAACCCCTTGCATCTCAATTTAATTTTTGGTTCAGTGATTCACAAACAATATGAAAAACATGTCTTTTATAAATGCTTATGTAACTTAGAGAATGTAAATATGAGAGAATATATGTGTATGTGTGTGTGCTCAAAATTAAATAACTTTTTTTTTTAAACATTAAAATTAAGAATAACTGGACAGTGTACATTCCTTTCTAACATCAGATTAAATTGATAATTACAGATAGTCCACATAGAAACAAAACTCTTATCTCAAGAATCATTTTTAAGTAATGAGAAACTTTTATAACTTTGTTTTTAGTCCATTAGAATTGTGAATGATAGTCCATATTTAAACACTTTTTATAAGGGCTGTTCCACTAAAACAAATCCTGTGACCCAGGGAAGGCACTGTTAATTTAGAGTACTCACCCATTGATGCAGTTTAGAATTTTCTTCATATTTTAATATGAACTCTGTGAAAGCAAAGTACCCAAGTATATATTTTCAAAAACTGCCTTCCCAGGTACCATATATCTTTAGTTGGAACAGCCATTATTCATTAATGTTCATGTACAATATTCTTTTCCTTGTTCTTCAAGGTAGGTACTGGCCAAGATTCATACACTCTATTCTGACCAAGTTTTTCTCCTTTGAATACGTTCCCCGATCACATTACTTTAGGATGTTAGCCTGCTACCTCGCGAATCCAGCCCTACCAAAAGACGAAAATTCGTCTTTCCTGTCTATGTCATATAGACAAAGGGCAATAACTCTTGCCCCTTACCTCCCCTTGCTACCCGCTAGGTGTCGCTTCTTTAGTTTTTTAGCTTCGCTTGTAGTGTGCAAACACGTACAATTAGACCTCCAATGAATCCAAGCCATCTTAGTGTAAATTCTGACCATCCGAAGTTAAATTTGGAATTACTGTGTTGGATAATCATTCCTCTACAGGTTGTATACATTATTTTACAATATTTTCCAATTTGAGTGACTTTGTCACCTTTTCTAGACTTCGGACCAGGTTGCAACGTGGTCAAGCACGCTTATGGCGGTACTAGCATGTAATACATGTAGCACTCAATAATTTCGCTTATTCCGTATGTAACGTTTACGATATTAGCGACTTAATAACGTGCTGCATTGATAATTTGTGCTTTATTTACCTGCTTTGTCGTTTCAGTAGACTTCAAAAAAGTCTTTGAACGGCCAAGTTGCGACTATTTAATGGCGGACTTCGTGTTGTAGTCACGAGTTCACGCAACACTTAATCATTTCGCTTCCTCCGTTAGTTACGGTTATGGAATAGCGACTTAATAGCGTGCTGAATTGTTAATTTGTGCTTTGTTTATCTTCTTTCTCGTTTCAGTAGACTTAGTCTCTGAACGACCAGTTGCGACTATTTAATGGCGGAATTCGTGTTGTAGTCACGAGTTCATGCGACTCTAAATCATTTCGCTTCCTCCGTTAGTTATGGTTATGGTAATAGCGAATTAATAGCGTGCTGAATTGCTAATTGTGCTTTGTTTATCATCTTTTTCGTTTCAGTAGACTTCGTCTTGAACGAACCATTGCAACATGCTCACGGCGATAACTAGTGTTGTCATTAAGAGTTAACATGGCACGGAATAATTTGACTACTCCGTTAGTAACGGTTATAGTATTATCGAATTAATAATATGCTGAATTTTTTAATTTGTGCTTTGTTCTCTTCTTTTGTCATTTCAGTAGCAAAGTCGACAACGAAGGCATGAATGGCAAAATGGGTGTTGGCAATGTGGAAATGTAGGAAATTATGTTGACATGGTTTAGGCTGCCCAGTGGGTGTAAATTTCACCGCAGGTCCGTGCATGGCTTTCGGGCCTGTAAGTCCGGATGCATGGAGTCTATGCTGGATCAATTGGATCCATTTTAATATGCACTTTCGCCGGCCGTCCAGCCGTCCGTCCAGCCGACACCGTCAGTTCAGCCGGCACTTCAGCAGGGAAACTGGCATTAGCCGTCCATCCGGCACCGTCCGTTCAGCCCAAATGGCACCGGACGGCCAGCCGACCTTCCAGCTTGCATCAACAGGCACCGGCCGTTCAGCCCAAATGGCACCGGCCGGCCAGCCGACCTTTCCAGCCTGTGTCAACAGGCACCGGCCATCCACCCGGCAACGACTGTTCAGCCCAAATGGCACTGGTCGTCCAGCCGACCTTCCAGCCGGCATCAACCGGCACCGGCCGTCCATCCGGCAACGACCGTTCAGCCCAAATGGCACTGGTCGTCCAGCCGACCTTCCAGCCGGTATCAACCGGCACCGGCCGTCCATCCGGCAACAACCGTTCAGCCCAAATGGCACCAGTCGTCCAGCCAACCTTCCAGCCGGCATCAACCTGCACCGGCCGTCCATCCGGCAACAACCGTTCAGCCCAAATGGCACCGGTCGTCCAGCCGACATTCCAGCCGGCATCAACCGGCACCGGCCGACCAGCCAGCAACGACCGTTCAGCCCAAATGGCACCGGTCTTCCAGCCGGCATCAACCTGCACCGGCTGTACATCGGATTTACGGAGATTATAGTGATGTACCCGTCAGTCAATCTACACTACTGGTTACATATCACTACCATGAGAGAAATGTTATAGATGAATCTCCGTCCAATCAGACCATTCGAGAGGCAGGTGCCGTTCATAGCCGGACCTTCGCCGACATTCCGGCCGACCATATACCAGACAAATCAGTCGGTATTGCCGGTGTACACCTCCCGTCACGTCAAATACGTGACGGTGTGATTTTAAAACAAGGGAGAATTAGTGACATTATCAGAGGTGACGGAATTGAGTTATCTATGCCACTTGGTATGCGCTACCCAGATATGGCAGCTTTACCAGAACAGGACTTTCAGGCCGACCATCCGCCAGTTCAATCAGCCGGCAGTGCCGGCCGTCCATATGTTCACGGCTTCTCCACAAGGGAGATTTAGGGAAAGTGTCAATTATGACAGAATTGCGTCATCTAGGTCACCTGGTATGCTGTACAGATATGCAAGCTGTACCAGAACCAACATTCCCTCTGAGCGAATGGTAGATGGGCGCGCAGTGCTGGCCGCACTACATAAGCATTATGTAATTATTATTACCTTACAGCCGGCACCAACTGGCACTGGGCGTCCATCCGGCAATGACCATTCAGCCCATATGTCACCGGTAATCCAGCCGACCTTCCAGCCGGCACTAACCGGCACCGGGCGTCAATCCGGCAATGACCGTTCAGCCCAAATAGCACCAGTCGTCCAGCCAAGCTTCCAGCCGACACTTGCCGGCACTGACCGTCCATCCGGCTCCGGCCGTCCAGCCCAACAGGCACCGGTCGTCCAACCGTATGGAGATTTTAGTCATATACCAGTCCGTCCGACTGTACCGCTGTACCAGCACTGGGACTTTTATCATACCGCAATCCGCACAAATCGGATTGACGAAGATTCTAGTGATGTTTCCGTCTGTCAATCCGTACTACCGGTTACATATCACTACCATGACACAGATAGTTGGCGATGAATCTCTCGATCCAACCCGACCATTCGAGCGGTCGGTGCCGGTCATAGCCGGCCCGTCGCAGTCATTCAGGCCAAACATATGCCAATCAATTCATTTGGCATTGCCGGCCGTCCATAGGCTAACAGCTCATCCACAAGGGAGAGTGAATGCCTTTATCAGAGATGATGGAATCGAGTCATCTATGCCACCTGGTATGCATTACCCCGATATGGATGCTTTACCAGAGCAAGATTATGCACATAGTGAGTGCGATGAATCGCAGGCAAATCAGCTGTATGCAGATCCAACTATGGAACGGACTGTGTTCAGCTTCAAAGCCGCAGTGGAGGAAATTTATAGGGTGTTGGCCCCTTCAGAATGCCCTCCACCTCCTGCTGCCATTACTGACTATAAGGTTAGAGCGTCGGTCGATCTGGATGAGGGGGAAGAGACTCTATCCTTCCGCCTCCTTCCCCAGTCGACAAAAATTAAGGAAATTAATGACCGTCTGTCGACACGTATAGGGGATCCAGGAAATGCTAAGGCGTTCTTTTCTGAAAGCCAAGTACTAGCGTCGTTTTCAGGTCGATGGTACAAAACTCACTCCGGTGCGTTCAGTACTGAGGTCCCGGCTCTGGATAAAAATATGGCAGCAGTCCATATGCCTGCTCCATTGTCTTATAAAGTGGACAAAACTGTGTTCAATGCCAAGTCCAAGCTGGTTCGAAATGTAGTCGCTACGTCTTCACTGTTAGACCTAGCCTCCCTAGCCATTTTCAGGATCGCTGAAAAATCTGGCAATGAACATGCTTGGGAATCGATGGCACGGTTAGCTAGGGTTCTTAACAGGGCAGCTCACCATTCCATGGCCAATGCGCTGACTGCTTCTGCCAACCTAGACCTGATATGTCGTGACGCATGTCTGAAGGGCACGTTGCTTAAACCCCATCATAAGCTGGCTAGATATGACCGACACACATTTCACGTCCCTATCCCACGAGTAGCGGACATTTCTCCGTTGTGCTTGTCGGGACTCGGTTTATCAGTTCCATGTCATACCTTTTGGCCTCAATTTAAGCCCTTGGGCTAGTACCAAGGTTATGGATTACGTCGTCACCCTGTTCCACTCGACTTCATCTATTGCGTCGGCAGTATATTTGGACGACATCCTCCAGAAACATCTGTCCAGTTCTACTCTGCTCAAAGGCAGAAACGATCTTATATCACTTTACATCATATAGGCTTTCTCGTGAACTGGATAAAGTCTGATCTCTGTCCAATCCGGATTTTTGGTCCATCTGGGTGTGGAGTTTCTCCCGATCTGAATCTGGTAAGGCTTCCTCGAGTTTGCGATCATCCAGATAATTGCATTCGTAGAGTCCGTTTCCGACAGGATGCGCATTTTAGCGAGAGAGTTGCAGATCCTCGGATTATTCAATGCGACAGCAGACTTGATCCCGCTCAGCCGTCCTTTTATGCGCCCTTTACAAAGGACGTTGCTAGCGTAATTGAGCCCTTTTTCAAGTCCCTTCGATCCCAGAAAACAGTCATGCTCACGCCAGAGTTACGATCATTCTTGAGTCAATGGCACAACCCCTGTGGGCTGTCCACAGGGATTACTCTGGAGATACCCCAAGCGGGGATAATGGTATGTTCCGCCACTAGTACCTACGGTTGGGGTGCCCACCTGTTGCCGGACTTCGATACTGTCAGTGGCACGTGGGTGCCAGGGGCGAGCCCCTTTCCACATCAACCTTTCAGAAATAACGGCTGTCATCAATGCCTTTCATTTCGGGCAGGATCAACTCTTATTACAAACTGCCCTCATTATGTCAGACAACATTGTGGTGGTGCCTTGCCTCAAAACAAGGGGACACCAATCACCAGACCTGTGCAATCTGAGCTGGCAGTTTCTACATTGGTTCGACAATCTCCACCTCAATGTACAATTCAGACACATTCTTGGCAGACTCAATGTCTTGGCTGACACTCTATCTAGTCATTCACACAGAATGGTCACTCCATCAATCGGACTTTCTTCCAATTGACACACTTTGGGGACGTCCGATGATTGATCTTTTGCAACAAGGTGGAATCGCAAGTTGTCCACCTTTCATCTCACAGGTTCCAGACCCAGAAGCTTGGGTCGTAGATGCTCGATCAATCAGCTGGGAAGGGTTGTGGTCATTCTCCTACCCTCCCACGGTCTTGGTACTGAAATTAATCCAGAAGTTAAGGGATCAGAACTGTCAGATGGTTCTGATTGCCCCTCTCAGATGGAACAACTCCTGGGTCTCCGATCTACTTAATCTAGGCGATAGATCTACCCAGGAAGATTACAGTCAGCACAAGTATTCGCAAGCAACCGCGGCCAGGGGTGTTCCACCCCTGTCCGGACCGTCTTTATGTTCAAGCTTGGCTCTTGTCCAGACAGCCTTGCAAGACAAACAATTTAAATATTTGATTGCGGAGAGAATCTCGAGAGCAAGAAGGCCCTCTACTCTGAAGGTTTACGAGGGCAAGTGGCATGTTTTCAGGGACTGGTACCATATCATTCACATTGTTCCTCTGAGGGTCACAATCCCTCAACTGGCCAACGTTTCTCTGGCTTTTCGAGGAGAAACAGCTGGCTCCAGTTATTATCAAATGCTACCGCTCCATGATATCAGACACATTCCGCCATTCTGGTTCATGTGCTATCAGCCATGTCAAAGATTTGTCAGATCTTTTAAACCCTTTTAAAATTCAATCGACTTATATCCCTCACCCTGTTTCCAAATGGAATCTGTCCTGGGTTTTAACATGACTCAATTCAGACAGTATTGAGTCTTTAACCCACGATTAGTTAAAGCTACTATCATACAAATTGGGTTTCTTGATAGTCTTAGCTTCAGCATGCAGGGTGAGCGAGTTACATGTCCTTTCTAGTGACCCGAACTCTCTTCCGTTCCGATCAGAGGGTTTGATGGTCCTCTTGACGCAGCCAGGCTTTGTAGTCCAAAATAGATTACCATACATTGGCGATCAACGAGTCGTCATTAGCTCGCTTTCTTTATAGATAAGTCAGGATCAACAGCCATGTAAGATCCTGTTTGTGCACTCTAGCACCATTTCAATGCATAGAGGTGAGTCAGGTCACATACAAGCACCTCTTTCTTCTGGTCATAGCTGGGGCATGAGATATCACCATTCAAGCCCTTGCTTCATGGGTTATACGCTCGGCGTACTCTGAGAATTCGCAAATCAGTCACTTTATAGAAGCTGTTGGCTGACATGCAGAGTCAACCTTCTACAGTTTTATCTTCAAGTTTGTACTCGCAGAGGCAAACATTGATTCTAGTAGGTCCGGTGTTGGCAGCCCAGATGCCCACCAGACCCATGTGCAACAATCAGCACAGCCTATTAGCTTCGCTGGATTCGCCAGATAAATTTTCGTAGGTAAGAAGATTTCAATAACTATCTTCTTAACCGTATAAAGGGGTCACATATCACGTGACCCTGGGCTATGTTGCTGATTGAAAATTAGGAGACCGGGTTATCATTCACATGGGGAAGCCAGCCATCATTCCCTAGAGGATACCCGGGGTGGAGGTCGGATGCTCCGCATTCCCTCCTCCTATTACCTATTCTCCTAAAGTAATGTGATCGGGGAACGTATTCAAAGGAGAAAGCAAATTTTGTAGTAAATTATGTTTCTCCGAGAATACTTACCCGATCACATTACTAAGAAACCCTCCCAACCACCCCGCCATGCGAGCATCCTCGTGTTTTATATACCGCTCAGCTTAAAAACTAAAGAAGCGACACCTAGCGGGTAGCAAGGGGAGGTAAGGGGCAAGAGTTATTGCCCTTTGTCTATATGACATAGACAGGAAAGACGAATTTTCATCTTTTGGTAGGGCTGGATTCGCGAGGTAGCAGGCTAATATGCTAAAGTAATGTGATCGGGTAAGTATTCTCGGAGAAACATAATTTACTACAAAATTTGCTTTATCTTGACATCTTGACATGGGAGCAAAAAAAAACAGTTATAGCTACTTAAATACTTGCATGTAACCATTTATATCTAATGAAAATTATCTGGATTTTAGAATAGTTATTATAAGTATTTGTTTTGTCAAAGCTTCAAACTTAGTCTATGTCTGCTTAATGAAAGCCAGGGAAATTTCTCCCTTGAATATGTTCCCCAATCATATTATGTTAGGAACATTAACCTGTTACCTCGTGAATCAAGCCCTTCTATAAAAAAAAATGAAAATTGTCTTTTCCTGTCTATTTCCATTAGAGAAAGAGCAATAATTCACCATACCATAGCCAATACTTTAATGTGTTCAGCCAGTTTACTCCTGTTACAAGTCGGTGATCCACAATGCTCAAACCTTGTCATACCTTTGCTTTCCTGATTACCCTGTTCGGGTCACTGTTGCTTCAGAGGAGGAATAGAGGTAGTTCAAAGGCAGGCAGCTCAGGTTGCCACTCAGCCAACATGCGCATTTGGAAACTCTCAGCAGCTGCCACTGTGAAGGGATGTTAAGCAGACTAATGATAGGATCTTCTCAGTATCTGTCCCAATTATACAGAGGTGAAACCAAATTTTGAGCTCACTGGATCACCTTATTCACTCAGAATAGAATGGTGGTGTGATCGAGGTCATTAGGAGGGGCATTGTGTTGCATTCATCAACAACACCTTCCGCTCTCCTTTCTTCATAGATCAACAATGAGATGAGGAGAAGGATGCCTTTCTACAACAAGAGATACTGTCACTCATAAAAAAGAAAAACAGGCAAGTGGAGCTTCTTAGAAGACCACATTTCCTGGGATTTTATTCAAAGCTGTTTCTTTTTTGGAAATCCAAAGCAAGTTGAGGCCCTTCATTTACTTGAGTCATCCAATTCATTGTTCCACAAAATTCGATAGAGAGAGCAAGTTAAATCTGCCTTTCATTTCGATGGGACAAATATGCTGTCAGTCTCAATATGACAGATATTTTCACATCACTATCCACACTTGTGTCTTAAATAATAAAAAAATTCCCCATTTTTGATACCATGACACAGTTTATCAGTTAAATATTCTTCCTTGGGCATTCAATCATCGCCATCTACAAGAACTACAGTGTACCTGGATAACTTAATCAAGAAATATATGGTAAGTTTTATTTTTTCCCAGAGAGATGTCACCACTCACTTGCTCTCTTCCATAGACAAGTCCAGAATATTAGCCATGCGAGATTCTGTTCATACTCTCAAACACTAATTGAGACGCACAGAGACAAGTTCTGACATGCACAAATGCCTAATCCTTACGGTGTGAACCAGAACATAAGATATCACCCCTCAAGCCCTTGCTGGTGTGGGTTGTATGCATTCTTACCCGATAAGAATTTCCTTATGAAGGTTACTGCTCAGAAGCTTTGAGCCATCTCTACGAGCCTCACGTTTGATAGAGAATGTTTGATTTGAGATATGATAGAAACTTATTGGCTTGCATGCATAGTCAGCCTTCTCAAGCCTTCATCTCATAGATTTAGCATTCCAGATGCAAACCTTGATTCAAATAGGTCTTGTAGCAGGAGCACAGATGGCAACCAGACCCATCAAAGTCAATCAATACAGCTCGTTAGCTTCACTGGATTCACCTGTGAAGCTTTGTAGGCAAGAAGATTTTAATAGTCATCTTCTTAACCGTAGATATGGGTCATAAGTCAATCAATACAGCTCGTTAGCTTCACTGGATTCACCTGTGAAGCTTTGTAGGCAAGAAGATTTTAATAGTCATCTTCTTAACCGTAGATATGGGTCATAATCAAGTGACCCCATGCTGTGTTGCTTATCTAATTAGGAGAGTGGTTTATCATTCAAATTGGGGAATCCAGCTATTGGGATCTAGAAGGATACTTAAAGTAGAGATTGGATGCTCAGTATCTCCTAACGTGGTGTGATTGGGGAACATATTTGATAGAAAAAGCAAATTTTAAAGTAAATTATGTTATTTCAAGAATACATACCCAATCACATTACTTAAAAATCTCCCCAACCACCCCACCATGTGACCATCCTGATTAGTATCTTGCTAAGCAAAATACTATAGACACCTAGTGTTACCAAGGGGAAGTATTGGACAAGAGTTATTGCCTTTTGTCTATTTGACAAGATAAGATGAATTTCATTTATTAGTAGGACTGGATTCATTATGTTGCAGGTTATTATACCTAATGTATTGTGATTTGGTAAGTATTCTTGTAGAAACATAATTTACTTAAAAATGTGCTTGATTTTAAAAGAAAATATACAAAGAAAACACATTCTATGGCTTATTTATGCAAACTAATAGCATCAGTTATAGTTAGATAACCAGTAGCATCAATTATAGTTAGATAACCAGTAGAATCAATTATAGTTAGATAACCAGTAGCATCAATTATAGTTAGATAACCAGTAGCATCAATTATAGTTAGATAACCAGTAGCATCAATTATAGTTAGATAACCAGTAGAATCAATTATAGTTAGATAACCAGTAGCATCAATTATAGTTAGATAACCAGTAGAATCAATTATAGTTAGATAACCAGTAGCATCAATTATAGTTAGATAACCAGTAGCATCAATTATAGTTAGATAAGCTTTTTTAAATGGCATATGTAGTTATGTGAGAAAGCTTGTCAGTAGCTTCACATGGGTTGTTGATTCTTTCAACAAATTTTCCAGGATTTTCTCTAAAAAATATACTAGCAATCTAATATAGCCTATCATTTGCTGGAAAATGGCATTAAAAACCATAACAACAAAACCTTTTAATGCTATATTTTGTACTTGAACTTACTTTTCATGCTATAAAAAATACAGTGCTATTATGTATACATGAACTCACTTTTAATGCTATAATTGATACATGAACCCACTTTTCATTCTGTAATTCATACTTTTCATGTTATATAGAAATACAGTACTACAACATACACTTGAGCTAATGCTAATTTTATACTTGAATTTACTTTACAGGCATTAATAACTGACGTATTTCAATAAGTTGCATCCTCTGAGCTTTGAAAGCTTTTACATATTGCTAGTGAATACATGTAGATTAAGGTTTTGTGTTAACATTGGTTTCATTTAAACTTCAGGGGCAGTGAGTGGCCTGAAGTGCTGTCCATTACGGATCACTGCCATCTCATCTCTGTCTGCGTGGGTTCGAGTATCAGATTCAGCCAATATGGTTATGTGAGAAAGCTTGCTAGTAGCTTCTCGTGAGTCAGTTGTTCTTACTTGGGGTTATTCCCGGGTTCTTCCTCTACCATTAATACTGGCCGCCATGTATAGCCTATTGTGTGCTAAAAAATGGCATTAAACCCTACAACAACAACATTTAAACTTCATGGCTCTATTTATCTGGAGGAGTACCATTCACATGCTCCAGTGACTAATTTTGTTTGATTTTTGTTTTTATCTTTATAAGGTGGCTACAAAGTACAAGACTGTCAGCATGGCCAATGCTTTCCCACCAGAGTTCCTGCACCCATTGTTGAGGATGTCCCTTTTGGATGACCCAGGGATGAGAATAATTGTTCAGCAGATTCTCCACACTCTCATAGACAGAAATGACAACACACCTAAGTTTAAACATGTTGTGTAAGTGGTATTTTCAATACAGTTTTACTGGCTAGTTTGTTTAATACACAGTAAAATATGTGGCAAGAATGAATAAGATATGACAATTAAAGTTTGTGGTGCAACATATTTGTCTCACTGGGATATATGCAGATAGTGACTCTTCAACTAAACACATCATCCCTCATACAGATAACTTACCTTTGAAGGTGGAAAAGTGATGGTTGACTTAATGGTTCACAATCAATATCTGGTACTTCCCAACAAATTGTCATCAAAATAAAATTTTGGACCCAGTCTTGTGCACATTTATGGTAAAATTATATTTTGGTGAAATGGGTTGTTTCTTGAAAATATAATGCTGTATAAAGTTGTGGGTGCCATAGTGTTATCCAGGTTTGTCCATCCTGTTTGTGTATCTGTTACAAATTTCATTTACATGTAATAACATGAGAAGGAGTTCAAGAATTGAAATATTAATTGTGGCAGCATCAAAATATCAGTGACAACAAGTCCACCTTTTTCTGGCAATATTTGACTGACATAAGGACACTGTTGGACATAAAATGTTTGCCTTTGCACCCTGAACCAAAGTTTCATCAATTATACCATACTGGTGGAAGCATCCATGTTAGCTGGATATATCTACGTTCTTTCATTATTTAAGCTTAATGGATTAAAGTTTAAAGTTGTACATTTTCTTCAATCAATGCTTCACAAAATATTCAGAATTTATATGGGAAAGTTTTCTATTTTTTTTGTTCAGTAAGTCTCACTTTGTCTTCAGAAAATGTATTTATTTAAATTTCTTATTTAAGAACCAATGGAAATTCATAAATGTAGTCTTTGCTTTCCTCAAAACTGCAAGTCTTTAGTGTAATTTAACCTCTTTTGGTTTCTTTTTCAAATACATTTCCTGACCATTTTATTGTTAGGAGTCCTTCCTGTCCTCATAAATCCAGTCCTCCTAAGTGGAATAAAGTTTTCAAGAATGTCTTTTGATGTGTTGTAGCTTGATGAGTCAAATCAGGTTAGTCTTTCCTTGAATAGAGTGATTGGTTTTTCAATCCTATCATTCATCAGGTAGTACTTCTGTTTCTTGCCTAGTCAGCATACCCATTCAAACACCCGTAAGTTTTATAATTCTTTCAAGTTTGGCCAATCTAAAGAGTTTTATCATCACATGGAGAGTATTCATCTTATTTTTTCTTTTGAATTCAATTATATCATTGTTTTAGAAAAAGTGTTTTGCATCTCAGTTGTCTGTTTTTCATACAATTTAAGCAAGCTGGCACCATCCTAATGTCTCTTAAAAAAGACCTCAGTTCTTACATTCCAACTTGGATCTTTTTTCAACTAAATGATGTCATTATGGTAATGAACGTTTTGATTTATCAATTAGTTGAGGCCATGAAGACACAAATAGGGAATGCCCATCATTCTTTGCCACAACAGGCGAAATGTACAACTGCAGTGTCAGCATCCACTCTTCTTGAGTCGTACAAGCATCAGACAGATGTCCAGACCAGTACTGCTGTAGTATGGTGGCCTTTGATAGCACCGTACAGCATACTGGTATCCGCTATGGTGATCAGTCCCAATATAACCAATGCTGGACACTGGGATCTGACATTAGCAAGCCTCATACTCTCCTCTTACATCTGCCTGCCCAACATATCCCATCCCTGACTCTTGTAATAAATAATGTTGAACATTCAACCACACCACTTGCAGCCCAGGCTTATTCATAGATGCACAATACAACTGATACTGGAGTACTATTGAGCCACTCAAAATATTCAGTACCATACCAGTTGTGGCACTGGGTCTTTCTATTTCCAGTCGTCTAATAACTCATTGTTTCAGTTATGTTAATCTCTCCTTCTCAGACACATGTTATCCATCCTGGAGTATCAACAGTACTAAGACCCATCAATTGAAGATTACTGTTTTATAATATGGATCTGCTCTTAGCCTTATTTACTATCCTTGACAACCTCCTTTTTCCAAGTAAGTCTTTGATATTACCCAGTCACTGTCATCAAAGATGGAATATCATAAGCCCTCTCTTTTCAGCTTCATTAGGTGATATGTAGAGAAGATTTGGCCTTATGTGACACCATAGAAGAAGTCTTCCAGCAGCCAACAGAGTTATGTTTTCCTCCACATATACTCCTACTTCATCATTTGGCCACGTAGTATTTCTGTAACCTTTGACATTTTAACTAGGAAAGAGTAGTCTTTGTTCAGTGATAGTTACAATAGTCTAATCAAATTGCTGATGTCTTGCATTGCATTGAGATGCAGTTTCAAGACAAGAAGAATTTAAACAAGCCTTTTTTCCCATAATAGTGACTATTGTGTTTAATTTCTTCAAAACTCTCATAATAGTTTTGTATACAAATGTTTTGGCATCAGCAAAGACAATTGCATGTTGAAGCCACCTTCTGTATGCATATGCCAGAAATCCTTCAAAGACAGGCAACAGCTAGTTAACATAATTGTAGATAATTGTTCAGTGCTTGATCAGCCCCAGGGATGGATGGCATCCCAGCAGAAGTCATCAAGCGTGGCTGCAGCGTGCTGCTCACACACCTGCATGACCTCCTCTGCCAGTGCTGGGATTAAGGTGCAGTGCCTCAGGACATGAGAGATGACAACATCGTAACCCTGTACAAGAACAAAGGCAACAGAAGTGACTGCAACAGTTACAGGGGAATATCCGATCTCAGCATTGTGGGTAAAGTTTTCGTACGCATCATCCTGAACAGACTGCTGATGCTTGCTGACAGAGTCTATCCAGAGTCGCAGTGCAGGTTTTCCACAATCAACATGATCTTGTCCATCAGGCAACTGCAGGAAAATGCAAAGAACAAGATAAACCCCTCTTCCAGGCCTTTATAGATCTCACCAAAGCATTTGATCTAGTCAGCAGAAACTGACTCTTCACAATCCTGGCAAAGATGGATACCCAAAGCTACTAAGCATGATCCAGTCCTTCCACAATGACATGAAAGGTACAGTGCAGTACGAAGGGTCAATGTTTGATCCCTTCAAGATCTGCAGTGGAGTGAAACAGGGTTGCATCCAAACCCCCACGCTTTTTAGCATTTTTTTCACTGTCCTGCTCAAGCACACCTTTGGGTCATCCACAGAAGGGATCAACCTGCACACATGATTAGATGGCAAACTATTCAACCTGGCAGGACTAAAGACAAAGAGCAAAGTTCATGAAGCAACCATTAGGGACATGCACTTTTCAGACAATGTTGCCCTAGCCACTCACACAGAATTTGAGCTACAGCACCTAATGGATCGCTTTGCTAAAGCATGCAGTAAGTTTGGACTGACCATCAGCCTAAAGAAAACAAACATAATGGCTCAGAATGCGGATCCTCTAAGAATCTTCATCAGCAACTATGAACTTTGGGTAGTCAGTCAGTTTGCATTCCTTGGCTCGACCAGCACCAACAACATATCACTTGATGCTGAGCTAAACAAGTAGATTGGAATGGCATCAACAGTTCTCTCCAGGTTGTCACAGAGAGTGTGGAACAACAGCTTGCTGACTCTGAACACTAAGATCTCTGTGTACTGTGCGTGCATGCTAAACACTCTCCTGTATGCCAGTGAAACCTGGACTCTGTACGTCTCACAAGAAAAAGACTGAGCGCCTTTCACATGCGATGACTCTGACACATACTCTGGAGTGATCAAGTAACAAACAATGAGGTACTTGAATGTGCCAAGATTCCCAGCATGGTCATAATGCTCTGCCAACATCACATCAGATGGCTGCGCTTGTATGTTGGATTGATGACAGATTCCCAAAGACCTTTATTCAGAACTTGCCTCTGGCAAAAGATTGATCAGACTGCCACATCTCCACTTCAAGGATGTCTGCAAACTCGACATGAAAGCCCTTGACATCGATGCCAAGACCTGGGAAAAGCTTGCCGTAGACAGGCCCAGCTGGTGACATGCTCTGATCACTGTTTTGAAAGCTGTCCAGGACAAGCTACGCTTGCTAGCTGATGAAAAGTGATCTCAGAGGAAGAAGAAGCAGTTTCAACACACACCAGACATAACTTTAAAGTGCTACAAGGACTGCCACTCCCATGTTGGGCGGCTATATAGCCACTACAGATGCTGCACAACCACCAACCTGGACATCTCTCATGGGCGCACTAACATCATTTCTTGAGACTAATGGATGCCATATATATATATATATATATATATATATATATATATATATTTCACCTTGTCAGATGTATTTATCAAAAGACATATTTTACAATAATTGAATTTAGTCATAATAAGAGATAATAAATGTACTGCAAACATAACACATGTTCAATATGTTATTGCATGCATTTTTTCCAGTGTCTTATATAGAAACAAATGTCAGCTGTAAGCCTATCATGCAGATCAGGGGAAAGGTTCATTTTCAGATTGGTTCATTGATAATATTTTGGTTATAAAATGCTATGTGCACATTTAAAAATGTTGGTTAAACATTGCAACCTTAGTCTGCTTCCATAGTTGTTGACAGAGAAACATCACTTCCGAAAAGCCTTGTTAGCACAAAACACTTACATCCTTATTTGGGATTTTAAGTAGTGAGTCCAAGTCGCTGTTATGGGCTACTGTTCCATGATTTCCAGCATGTTTTGCCAACATGGATGAAAAATCACATTTAAGAATAAAGAACTCTTAAGTCAGTTATGACTTGTCATAAACTGAGGCCATAGCCTGATCTTCATGATGAATCCGGCTTCAGGTTTTGACAAGTCACCTTACTGACTCATTTTCTGTATAAGATCTGCCTCCCAGATAGCCTAGCCTTAGCTTGCAGAATAATTTAAATTTTCATATTGGTTGACCTGAACTTCTTGCAGTTCTGCTGCAATGGTTGAGGTTATCTCATGACTGTCTCTGGTTTCATAGCTTGTTTCTATTTTTGTAAAATAGTCTTTGATTTTGAAACTATTATCTTCAATGGATCCTTCACAATGGCATTTTCAGGACCCTGATAGTGTATTGAAATGGTACTGAAGTATACTGCGTCACTCAGATCATAAGTATCATATTCCCAAATGAAGGCCATACAGTATTTCAGCCCATCCTACAAGAAATTAACACAAGATCATAACATACTAGCATAGCAGAATTCAAGTAAAGCTTCTTGCCAGCTGACATTATTCAGGCTATGTGATGAATATATGATTTGACTTTTTCCATCTTATTTCTAAGGGACCTTTATCACAAAAGGCTCAATCTGACCTACAGGATTTATATCAGCAGTGTAACAGGCTACCTTCCCAGCAACTTTAGAATGACTTAGTCACTCTACTTTGAGGAGTGAAATGTTTACCTATATCTTACTGAAGATGTGAAACATATTAGGAGACCAGAGCCAGGGCCAATTCTAGAGTAAATGAATGAATTCCTCCCCTCCAGTTACCTATCATCGTAATGTATTTATGATAGAGTAATGTATTTGAAGAAGAAACCAGTTTTTGTAATAATATGTACTTCATTAATAATACCTCATCATAACATGGCGATTCTCTTCCAAACCCTTCCGATTTATATCCATAGAAATAGCATGTACTTATACTTCAGTAGTATCAAATAAATGAATTGGCACTAACTCTTTTATGCAATTGAATACCACTCTTGTTTGACTTTTGTCACAGGAAGCATACAAGGGTTTCGCATTTTCAATGCAAAAATGAGCCAAAAGATTCTGTTGATGTTTTTTCCACATATGTAGCATGGGTAAGAGTCAGTTTCCATGACCTGTATCATGAGATAGATTTTCTTACAAGATATTAGTCAGTAAAATAATGAACATCATAAAGAACACCATAAATTATTAAACATAACAACAGCAACTATGCATTGCATTGTATGTAAAACTGTTGTTACTGATAAATCAGTGTTGTTGTAATTTGAAGAGTCATACTTCTCCTAATGTTGACACACCTTAGTGTTTAGGGGAAAAAATTCATTTATCTAATGTATGGAAAACCAATGTAATTTTCTTAGGTATAGGACCGACGTAAGCTATTCATATGGCAGATAATTCCAGTTAATATTCAGTCCTCAATCCTTTACTAACATTGACCATGATGCTGTTTTCCTAAATAATTAATGCAATGATTGAAGTAAAATTCATGATTGTATAGAATAGATAACTAGGCAAACTGATACATGGCATTGTCAGTGAACCTGCATCTATCCTATGTTAGCTACTGATGGGGTTAAGGTAAAAAACTCTTCACTGTTGATAACATTATTTACAGGGACAAATTATTTCAAGCTTACAAATGAATCTAAATAATATCCATCATATTTGGGTTTGTTTCCTACATAAAATTTAAACTCTGTGATTTGTTTATAGAAGTAAAAATGTCATTAAAGAAGAACATTTCTAATGGAGCTTGTGTTTCAATATTTGGTTTCCATATTTTGCAGGATAACCAAAGATATTTCCAAGTTGGGCTTAAAGCTACAAAAGTCTGCAAGGCAAGATAGCTTGTTTATGAAAAAGGTAATGTAACAGGAGTAAAACAAGCTGTCACATGAAACCATTGATACAACAGTTAATTGTATAGAGGCTATTTCCTTGAAACAAGTAAATAACAGATATGTTTTGTCTAGTTGGTAAAACCTCTGTATTTTCACCTTACCCACAAGATGGACTGTATCTGTTATTCACTCATAGCAAGAAAATGTTCTTTTTATTTATGTTTAAACATATTTGCTAGCAAGATTAATAGACGGAAGTAACAGATTACTTACTGGATCACATGTGATGTCACCGGCTTACCATTTATGTTCTTTCGTGTTTTATGGTTTTTCACACAAAAAAATACAAACAGGAATACATTTTTCCTCCCCAATTCAAAGTAAAATTGCACATGAAGAAACAAAATTAATGCCTTGTTGGATTTGAACTTTAATTAATTTAATTTAAGTGGAGACAGCTATATTTACCACTCAGCTTAGTGAGCATCTAGAATAGCTTCAAATTTCATGGTTATAATATCATCTATGTCATCTAATGGCCAGTTAAAAAATTAGGATATTTTTTCACTCCAGTGTATTATCAAGATTATTTTTCTTAGAAAATCCAGTAATTCATGTCCTAGCATTAAATAAGACACATTTTTCAAGTCACATAATTATATAACTGCCTGTGAATACAACTGACATTAAAGTCACATAAATTAACATGTAGAGCATATAGTATGCCATTTTTGTTCAGTCAACCTTGGCAGAATTTTGACATTGTGGTTACTTTGAGGTAAATGTCCAATGAACCATTCTGTATACATCCATTAACACCATAAGTTAAGGTCCAGCTTTTTAGAGGGAGTTCAGTGTTATGAGTTTTTGTTTTTTTGGCTAAATGAAAGTTAAGCTCAAGAACAGGGAGTCTATTTTATCATTAAACTTGATCATTTGTGTTTATAATTTCTGCCTGCCTTGATAGAAGCTTCTTATGAAGATAATTTTGGTGTCTGTGCATGTCCATTCATCTGTCATCACCATAGATACCATTAACCTCACTGATAAAGGATTTTAAACTCTTTTCTTGCTGTGTTTATAAAATGAAATTACTTCAGGATACTCTTTCTTCTTGATAAATTTGAGGAAGAATTTTTTAAATGTCTTTTGAAAGCCTGGAGAAAACATTGCTTGGAATGCAATGAAATCAAATCATAAATTTCAGCAGACATTGACACATGCAGTTATTGTCTGAAGCATCCCAGTTTGATAGGCAAAATATGATACGTCAGTTTAAAGCATTTAGATATTTCTTTTTTGTTGTAAAGCCAGTAGTATATCAAAATAAGGATATAAAAAAAGGCTCATTGGTGAAAAGTGGAATTTTAGTCGTTTGATTTTTTTTCAAGATGCTTGCCAGGGTACTGGTGTTTGACACTTTGGTTTAGCACTGTGATCTTAAACCTTTAAATTTCATTGCATGATCTTTACATTTAAATGGTTTTGACCTGAAGGAAGATATAGTGGTACTGATCAGTTATAAAAATGGTCAACATGTGTATATATATATATATATATATATACATACATACATACATACATACATACATACATACATACATAACTTGCCTATCAAAGAAGTAGCAAAAGGAGTAATGCTACTGTTTTGAGAATATTTCATTAGAAAAGTAAGTTTGGATGTCCAATATATTCAGCATTTACTTTTGTATTTGAGGTATATGTACCCTCTTGAAATCAGAAATGGGGTACAGGGAATTGGTGAGAGAGCTCTCTAGTAATCACATTGTCCATCCATTGCATTCATTTTTTTTTTCTTCAAGATAACTATAATGGAAATATATGGAGTGGAACCAGATTTGGTTTGCAGCTTTTTATTGTTAAGACCACAAAATAGTTAGATTTTTAGATTCTGTTGTCATCAATTAGTTGATTTATGTCCCTTGATCTCGTGTCCTGGTATATTTCATTCCATTGCTCAACTTTAACATGGATTGTTGGATATAAAACATTTAGTGTTACTTTATTTTTATAAGACTCTTTTTGGTTAGATATATTGGATTCCACAGTATCTTCTAGAGGAGTTAGGCACCCTGATTGCCTGATCTCCTCAGTGTAGTGTAATTTTCCTAATGATTGTTGGATTTAAACAAACTTTAGCATGTACAGTACTCATTGTATATGGAGACATAGCATATAAAGCATTATAGAGATACATCTTTGCAGAGAGGTACATGAATATTTATGATTTCACTAATAGATAATAAAATGGAATTCATCAGGATTAATGTTATTTTGAAGGGCTGTATATTCAATGGGGTGATGTCCCTTTATATTGACAATATCTTGTATGAGTTTGATCATACAGGTCATCAATATAACTGTATATAAGGCATCTTGGATTGTAGTTTAATTTTTCATGCAGTTTTATATTGATGAGATGTTCATTTTATTCCTAGCATTCCACTACATCATTTAAAGGAGTTAAGGCCCCTGATAGTATTTTTTAAAATAAAGATTGTTCAGTTTTACCACACTATTTATGCAGCTTTATATTTAACAAGCCCTCATATGAATTTCATTTTCAGCTTTATGAATCATGATTTACAGGAGTTATAACCTTTGATTTTTCATCAATCTTTGGTTTCTACAGCAAAACTTTATCTCACATTGTTGGATTTTTTGCATGGATAGGATCTCATATTAGTTTAACTTGCAGACATCTGTTTTGAATTAAATTAATTGTAAAAAATACAATGCCATCTATTAGTGGATTGATGGTCCATATTTGTACACTTTTGTTTGCACCCATACATTGCCAGGAATCTTTGGATTTTGATCATATTTTATGTGCAGCTTTAAATTGTTCAATTCTCACACAAGTTTGATGCTAAAGTTTTAAATCATAGTGTGTATAGTTATACCTCATTGTTTTTGAATGCCCTCTCTTGCTTTCACAGCATTTTTACTGTTTAAGGTTCATTCTTGTAATTGTAGTGAGCTGGACCAGTCATGGTACATAAAGATCTAATAGTTCTAATTTATTATTTTATGACCATAGTGCATATACCTGTATCAAACTAAACATATTTGGATACTTTGAACATTCCTATTTCGTGAAATCATTGTTCTATGTTTTTGCTGTGTATTTTTATTCATGCAGTTTGTGCTGACATTTCATTAACTTTTCTCCTTATTGTCAGCTCTATCATGTTTTTTTTATAACAGACAATTCATTTGTACAGTCTTTATGATTATTATGTACGAGTCAATAAGGTAACATTTAAAGAAAATAACAATGATATTGACTACTGATTTACTCTTTAACCATTTGATCTTGCTTATACAGACAATGTCATGGTTACCAAGCTGTTTGAAATGCTGTTTTGCAAACTTCAGACAAGCAGGTCAACGATCATGCTTTAAATGCTTGTTTACTTTTAAAATTAAGTGACAAGAATAATAACCACATATTCTACTTAATACACCTTACCAATTTGTATGTACATTTATGTCTGTATAGAGATGTAAAAATGTATGTAGTGATTTTGGTAATCAATTATATATATGAACTGGAATGATGAGTAACTGCTTTAGAACGTATATTTTTTTAGGATAATCATGTATGAATAAAATACTTGTTTGGATAATTTCTTTTTGCCAATAATTACTAATGTGTTTTTTCACACATTCTGGTTTCTATAGAATCAAAGTCAATCATCTATTATCTTCCTTAAAACAATTTTACATGGTCAAAGGGATGAGTCTGTCATTTTCTTTTAGATGTTATAGAATGTACATTATTATCTATTCACATAGAACATAATGTAATAACCACACCAACCCACATAACCTCCTAATCTATATAATACAATCTTAAGCTGCATCTTCAACAACCAGTGATATCATTTTGTATTCTATATAAGTTCATAAAACATTATTAGAAATTATTCTGTCTTGCAGAATGGATCAGAATTCTATGGTTGTCTACTGGAGAATATGCAGATGGATTCCAATAAGGTGGACAACTTTGAAGCCCTGTATTGTACAATGGCCCTCATCTGTGTGGAGATGGGTTGTACAGAAATTCTGTTGGAGTTAATCCGTTTTGCTCTGGAGCTACAGGTAAGAATACACTAGTTTTTTTTTTTGTTGTAAGTTCAGTCAGGTAGTATAACTTTGTGGCCTTCACCTGTGTACAAGAACCCCCAAGCTCTCGCTTGTGTTAAGACTTTTGTTGTCTGTTGTCCATCCATCCATTCACAAAGTTTGTTATTGCTACACCTCCTAAACTACTTGAAAGATTGCCATGAAATTTCATGTACAAATTCCTACCATTGTCTTGTTGGTTCTGAATCAAAATAGTTCCACTTGGACATCCAAAATGGCAATCTTGAAAATCATATTATCACTGCTTCTCCTGAGTGGTTGATCATATACACGGGTTTTCACTAAAAGACTAATGATGTCTTGTTTGACCTAAGTGAAAATGGTGACTATCTGACATCCATTATGATTGCCACAGCAGCCATCTTACAAATTTTGTTTTTGCTACTCTAAAGTAGAAAGTCAAATTGACATGGGGTTTTCTCCAGCAGCCATTTTATGATGTCTGGTTGATCTTTCATGAAAATGGTGTCAATCTGACATCCAATAACAATTTAATCAGTCATTTGTGTGGCTGTACCACATAGGTACACAGATAATTAGGTATTATCTGTATTTGATAAATATATTATCTGGCACTCCTAAATCCATAGAGTAGACTGTTCCAAGTGACCCTTGACTTTACCATCAAATTGATGTCAGATAGTATAAACCAGTCTATTTTGTGGATTGATCATTTATACCTTGACTTTGAAAATCAAATTCTAGTCAGATAATTGTATAGATTATATATTTACTGATAAATTTACTTTTCAGAACATTGCCATCAACAAATTATCCTTGCCTTTAACTCACAAGTGTGCAATCCATGCTCTGACATCTGGTTTCTTGAATCTCCTGGCACAACTGGCTGATGTGAAATCCCTGGTCACCTATGTTTCTGGGGTGAGTACATGCTTCAGTTGCACTGTAGTAACTACTGTTATGTCAACCTATAAAATTTAATGTAATTGCCGTGTATGTACCTGTGTCAATAGTTATGTCAGTGATGTGTTAAGAGACAATACATTTTAGATGTAATCTGCTTTTCTATTTACACTTGTTTCACCCAGACTTAGTCAGGTGTTTTACTACTGGCTGCCTTTTCATGATTATTCAAAGCATATGGATTTCACCTTGTGAAATCTGGCTTTTAGGGGTAGACAGTGATAATGGTTTTTGAAGCAGATTTTAAGAACATTGATTGATTTTCAAGAACAACTACAACTAAACTCCCAAACCAATATAGTCACTGGTATTTATCAACTCCTTATAAAATTTTTATTTAAATATCATAGAAAGGAATGTTTTCATTTTTATTGTTTTGTGTCATCTATGCTCTTTTGCCAAATCTATTTATGTATGGAAATATGATTATTGTGGCAAAATCTAGATAATTGGCTGATCCATGTTTGATCTGGATCTGGGTTTCATATTAGATTTATTGAAGTTAGTCAGCTAACCAGACTAACTTTATAGTATTACCTCAGATGCTTTAAACTGCACATATATTTTATAGCAAAGGGTCAGCATGATCAAACTGTTGATTATATAATTTTTTTCAAAATGGCATTCTTTAGGTAAAGAGGAAAAGAAAAATAAATCTCTTAAGATTGTTAATAATCAGAACAGAAGAATAAAAAGGAATATTCAAATTTTTGTGAATAAGAGCAGGAATGTACACAATTACATTTATTGAACATCATGTGTCAATTTGATTATGTCTCATGGTTGGAGGTATGATTGCTGTGATCATGTGAATGTTTTAAAAGAATTATATTAAGTTGACAGACAGCAACAAGCCATTTGCACTGCATAGGGTTTGGGACTAAAATTTGTACAACTCTACTAAAGGTAAAAACGATCCATGTGAGCTTTATAAACTTTTTCAGTTAAACATAATGTTTACTGTCACTGCATCAATTAGAATACAGAATTTTTAAATAAATGTTTCCAACTTTAAATTAGGAGTGTATGATATTTTGCTAAACCTTACTGAAAAGTGTTCATTCTTAAGGACAAAAATCAACTGCCTTACTGAGATGGTCTTTTTAGGGTTGGCAGGTCTTTAGCTTGGAAGTGTTGCATTTTTTATGTAGCAGATACTCTTCAGACATATAATAATTGGCTACATGTTATCAAGGAAAAATATTTTTACTCCAGAAGCTGATTTCCATATTGTCAGCAAAATAGAACTACAATGGGTCAGTATCTATCCCATTCACCAGAATTTAACAACAGCAGTAAAAAATGACATTGCTACATAAGTGAAAAACACCTTTAATCTCATGTTATTGTCTTTAGTAGTATGTTGTCCTATTTGTGATACATAACACATGCATGCACATTCAGTTTCTTTTTGCAAATTAAATCATTTCTTCAGAACTAATGTATGAGATTATTATAATAATGAGGTTTATACATGCATCTGTATCTGAAAAGTATAATCTGACAAAATTATCAATGTTTACCTCCACTCCCCGCTGATAATTTTTTCCACAGCAGCATATATGAATAAATCTATCAATCTTGTGCATAATTAGATTGTCATCAGGTATGGCCAATAGATCTACAAGGGGGCATGGACAATTGGTTTGGAAGCAAACATGTCCACATCGAAGTTAGCAGTTTTCTGATGTAGGGTGATTGGGTTGGAGCACTGACATTTATTAAAAGTGAGATTTGAAAATTGTTTGATTTTTATTTTCTTCTTATCAACCACTTTAATAGGTCCTGGCTTGATTAGAATTTTGGATAGGATTTATCTTGGGTATAAAAAAAACTAGCCATGTTGAAAATGCCATCCAGGTTTGTAATTGGTTGGAAACCCAAACCATCATGTGGGTCATAGAAACCATGTGAGTTAGCTTCGTCATGTTAATTAAATAAATAAAAAATACTTTTCCTTATAACATTTTATTTTTGAAATTTTTTTCACAGGTGATAGAAATAAGACGTCAAGAGGCATCACATCTGTTACCTGATGTAGCCTTCAATAGAGCCAATAAACCATCCAGGTAACTATTACACAAACCAAGTAACTAACTGAAAACCCCAGTACAGTGGCACATTTCTCCCCATTTTAATGGCAGCAGTGTGGTGAAACATAAAGATCTGTGTAAGATTTGATGATGTTTGATGTACACACAGAAATGCATCTTACACAGCAGAGAAAGTATGTCACTGGAAATTGTTAATGTTTTTACCTCAAATAACTCTGGTTTGTTGAACACAGCTAAACTTAAGGGGAGGTTGTTGGTTCAGGCCTTGGCTTAACAATGCATAATTCAGCTACCAGCCCCTTTAAATGTAGCTTAGATTGTTGAGCATACAGCTAGAGTTATATTGGTGAAGGGTTGAGCCTTGGCCTAATCATGCATAATCCCCACCTCCCCCCTTTACCTCGAAATATGAACTATTTATTTTGTGGAAGTGGATAAAGTCACTGGAACAGATTATCATGCTTATTTAATGACATCAGTAATGACAGTGAAGACCCCCTTCCCCCAGCTGCCAGCGAATCCTCATATAAATTACAGTACATTTCAAGAGTGTGCTAAAGCAACTTTGACCATTACATATCCCCACACTGCATGCATTTGAATGGAAAAGTAACTTTGATGAGAGCCATTTCATATCCCAACACTGCATGCATTTGCAAGGAAAAGGAACTTTGGTGAGAGCCATTACATATCCCCACACTGCATGCATTTGCAAGGAAAAGTAACTTTGATGAGAGCCATTACATATCACCACACTGCATGTATTTGCAAGGAAAAGGAACTTTGGTGAGAGCCATTACATATCCCCACATTGCATGCATTTGCAAGGAAAAGGAACTTTGATGGGAGCCATTACATATCACCATGCCGCATGCATTTTGGATTGCATGGAAAAGTAACTTCTTTGGGAGCCATTGCATATCTCCACATTGCATGCATTTAGGTTTAGTGTGCATGAGTTGATTTTAAATATTTAAATTGTCATACTGAAAGTGTAATTCATTCTTGCTAAGTGTATCAGCTTCAACCATGTGTGTGATTATCATTGCTTATGTAAACTCTAAGAACTTCTTGATGTTTTACTTACAGTGAAAATCTTGTATTTTTTTTTAGGGAATTCAGCATATAAAACTATATTTTTTTAAGGGTTTGATATTATTTATCTTGTTTCTTTCAATTTGTATGCATTTTACAGAATTTGTATTTTATCTTTTATCTTGTAGTGCATCATTTTTATATTTAACTGGAAGGGTTTATCTTTTTTAAGTTTTCTGTTCAGTTCTTTATATTTACACTCATAGAATGTAACTTTTTATTAACACCATATTGCCATATTGTGCCAGCATGCCATTAATTGCTAATGCATGCCGTTAATTGCTAATGCATTTATCTGTCCTCTTTTTCTCACAGGGCTGTAACAGTAGCATGATATTCTCAAACCCATCACACCTTACATATATTTCCTCTGCACTTGTAGAAAAACATTTATCTTGAAAAATATTCAGATATTTACAATTAATAATATTTTTTATTTGTTGATCTTTTCGATTGGATTTGGGATCATGGTTAATTATATACAAAATTATGTTGCTCAATTTTTGTGCAGTTTTATTCAGTGATGTAGAAGGAGGTGTGAGAGGCCAATGGATACTTGGAAGAATTAAATGATAGATGGTATCACAATATCCCTCTGTCATTTTAATGCAAAGTGTGTGGACAGTATAATAGTAACAGAAAATGATTTGAACCAAGCGACACATTCTCTGATCCTATTTTACAACAGATAATCTTTTCTGTTAGATGGTGATGAAGGTTTTAAGAAGAATTGGTACAGGTATCATTAAAGGAAGCATGAAATTATGTTTCTGTGACTTTATCCAAGTTTTATTATACAGTATTTTAATATGTGCCTTTTTGTTTCTGAGCCTTCATTAGGTTTTCATTTCCAAAAAGTTTTCATTTTTTAAAATAAACATTGCGAGGGCAGTATGTACATAGTCAACATTATGACATTTTGCATGTAAGAATAATTACTATTCAAAGTCAGCCGACTATGTATAATAATTATTCCAACAAGGTCATGCACCATATCAGTCATTTAGTTGCAGATTTCATCCCAAAATAGTGTTTAAAAAATACAAAAATTGCATTTTTAGGCACATGCAATTCTATTATTTTAAAGCAGCTGAAAATCAGTCCACATGTATGAATAATGGAATTATATATTCTTTAACAAAGAGTAGATTTCTGGGATATGTTGGATGAAATTCTTTCAATATTATAAGATTTTTTTACTTGAGTTACTGGGCAAGGGATTTTTAGATCCCTGTATAGGTTGATGATGTCAAATAGTAATGCAAGAGTGTTGCATAATGAAAGACAGGTAAAAGGATCATAGGTAGACATAATGAATTGATGTCTATTAGGAAAATCCCATTTCCTGTGTCATAATTTGTGAGCTTTGCCAACTTCCTGTCTTTGAATTATGTTTCAGAGGCTCGAATTTCCCATATCAGTACACATGGCTAATTTATTCTCACATTCGTGTCTCAAAAGCATGGATCATCAATGAAATGGTAACCTTTTGGCACAGATATATCATTAAAAGATGAAATATCCATTAAGTATTTTAATTTTAAACTAAAAAAATACTGAAAATAGAAATATAAACTTGAGTTATGTGATTGTTCCAATAGAAAAACTAGAAATGACCCAAATTCATGGATGTGATGAAATCATACAAATAAATGAGATTAGTAATGTACCAATCAGATTGCGTGTTTGACTGACATGACATCATGCACAAACGGCACCCATTCCAGATTTTGTAGAATACAACAAAAAAAAAGAGTAGCAAAAATTGCATTTCAACTTTTGTTCATAAAATTTATTTCAAAAATATATTTTTATGAATAGTGGTTGTATATATTAGCATGGGTAGGGGCAAAAATACATCAGCACAAATTGGCTGGTACATAAAATGTTTTTTCTTATTGTGATAAGAGTTGTTTCTCTTTGGTATTATAACACCACTCTCATAATGTTAAATTGGTGGTCAAATTCCACGTAAAGGAAACTGCTTTTTGATAAGTTTATCATGCTCAATTTAGATTGTATTTACTGTGGAGTTTGTTCATATGTGTCATTTGTACAGAATCTAAAGATTTTGTTTAGCATGAAGAGAACAACAACTTCTAGGATTATATGTTTTGAGTGATGGAATACAATGCCAGTGATATTTTAAGATAGCAGATGTCTTAATATACCAATGACATCACAATATAATCCATCTGAGCTACCACATTTAGTCTGGTTCCATAATTATTCCACTCAATAGTGTTTATGTTTTAGTCTGGTTCCATTATTATTCCACTCAATGGTATTTCTGTTTTAGTCTAGTTCCATAATTATTCCACTCAGTGGTATTTCTGTGCATGTAAAGAGAGCAATGATAGGAGTTAGATAAGCTTATTGTGTACCAGTTTTCATAGACAATGCATCAAGTCTTTGGTCACCTTGAGCTTGAAACATCATTATACTTAAAGAGTATGAGTTGTGAACACCATGTAATTCAGTGATAAATGGAAGCAGAGGAAGAAAAAATGTAATTTAATTTGTGAGGACTAATTATTGTAACAGTTTTGGCCAGACATATTTAGAAATTCAACATTGTAGAATTGGAATTGGTCTTTCATTGTGTCTTTTACTTTGTACCAGATTGTATGCACCTTTAGGGAAGATGCAGTTTGATTGGTCAGGTTTTGTTGCTTTTAAAAAATGTATTTATTATCTATTATGGACATTCTGCATAGATTCAGCAAAATTGATACTAGGATTCCTGATGGAGTTGGCACATCTTTGTTGTTTTTGTCACATGAGATAGGATAAACAGAGATTAGGGAAACATGGTCCTGCACAAAATGGGGGAATGTGAGAAATTATAACCTTGTTTAGGGACTGGGATGGGGGTGGGTGGCTTTGCTTCCTCAAGATAAACTTCACATAGACTAATGTGTTTACCTTTGTGAAAAACTTAAAGAAAAGAACAAAAGAAAAAATGTTATAGAAAGACTTAAAGATCAAATGAAAAAAGTTTAAGGAAAACTAAAAGTAAAGAACAAAAGAAAAAAGTTTAAGAAAAATGTAAGAAAAGAAAAAAAGTTTAAGAAAAATTTAAAGTAAAGAACAAAAAAGCAAAACATATTGATCAGACTTTTTGTTAGCTGATGATTTCCCTATTTGTGTTCATTGTAAACAATGTACAAATTCTGTGTTAAACTTTTTAAGTCACTTTTTTCAACAGTTGCATTTAAGAGAGTTTTGAAGAATATTACTATAGGCTGGAATTTATGCACTTTTATCCGAGAAGTTAATCTCTCTTATTTCCTTTAAATTATTGTGTTGATTTTAAAAGTGTTTTTTAACACATTAGTGACTATATCATGCCATGGAAATTTTTGTGTTGCATTTATGCACATTAGTTGCTATATCACCAAGGAAATGGGAGCTAAGTGCCTTATTCAAATACATGCAGAGGCAACCAACCCAGGCTGGCCTAAGACAATATCAAACCTATGACTCTTGTATTATCAATCAAATGCTCTACCAGCTGAAGTTCCCTTTGTTTACTTGAGCAGAAAATTGTGCTGCATAATGGTTAAAGATTTTAAAAGTTTTGTAAATGTAAGCAGCTCAAAAGGACCAGTTTCCATGAAACACTGTATTTTCTTCTTAATGTAAACTTAAATTAAACTTACTGTTATTGGAAACATTACTTTACATTGAAATCTGGATTTATCTTGAATGGAGTAACTTTAGTTTCTCTCAAACACATTTCCTTTTTCCTGTAATTAAATGCATGCATGAGCCTGAAGATAGTTCCCTTTTCTTTCCATCTAGCTCTGGATCCCTGGATGGCAGGTACCCTCCCCACTGCACTCTCCTCCTTGCACTGTTCATACATTACAGTCATACTATTATTACTTGCCTTATTACTGCCATATTTAGTCCTGTTTAGTGCACAACTTTAAACAGAATTGTGCCAGATCTACAGATCTGAGCTCTTTTTTTTCTACTCGTGATTTTCAGTCAAACAGCATAGACCCTGATCTGCCAATAAAGAGCTTCAAAGATCCTACATTTTCCTTCTCGCTCAGAATATTTTTACCAAGTATTTAGAAGTTTCCACACTGTTATGCTTATAATTTTGGGCAAGTAACTTGAAATTTTATTTGCCCAGCAAAATACAAAGTTGTCTAAGTTTGTTGGACAGCATAGTTTTCACCACATCAGTATGTTATATTATAGCAAATCTGCGTCCAAGCTGTTTGAAGATGAAAAAGTATTATATATAGGTCAGTATTTAATTATGCCTATTTTGATTCTCTTTAATGCTGCCTCGTTTGAGCCTTTACTTAATTGTGCCCCTTTTGATCCCCTATTAATTATGCTTTTTTGACCATGAAAAATTGTTCTGTGACTTCACTGTTTTCATTGTGTACTAATTTGCATGGGTTTTATGGTGATTGCCACAGACAGTGAATTCAGAAACTGAATAACAAACATTTTTAGAGACATAGTACACAATGATCCTTTGGTAGAAACAATATGCCATGAATTTAAGTTCTATCCAAAAGAAATTTTCAAAACCAATGAATAAAATGAATTCATAGGACATACCGTATTTTCCCACATATATTCCGCAGGCGCAGATAACCCGCACCCTCATATATCACGTGGGTTTGGGGGTTTTGTGTAAAAAATCGTTGGCATAACCCGCACCTTTGTATAACCCGCAACCATAGATTGATGAACCTTTTTGTGTATGTTCACATTGTCTACCATTACTGTTTTTAGAAGGACCGAATTTGTCAATGCTCACACGTGGATGACGAACAATACTACAACTACTACATTTTCACTCACCCGCCCAACATGCGAATTTGTATTTACGCTATCAAGTCAGTCGGCCCCGGTCCATATTCATCCCTCTGCATCAGTTCAAGTTAGTCACCCTGCCTCCACTATATTCCGGCTGGCAGCCGGCAGATTTGAATTTTGAAGCCAGGTACTTGTGAGCCAGATATGCAATGGTGTGAAGTCCTGAGGCTGAATGCCACAATTGTCAATTTCAAATGTAGCTCGCATGACGTCAATTAACTATTCAGGCTCAGTACACAGTGCTTGTGTGCGTAGGCTGTCTATAGGAGCTGTGCCTCAACTACAGGCTACATAAACGCGGACATTTCTAAATAATCTTGTATTCTTGTGAAGTGTAGATTCGAGTTTAAATAATTTCTTTCTGTTTAATTTAAAAAATGCCGAAATGAAAGTCTTACACAGCCGACTTCAAGCTAACTGCCATTGCATATGCTGAAATGCATAGCAATAGAGCCACAGGCAGAAAATTTGATATTGATGAGAGTGTAATCCTAGGTTGGAGAAAAGAAAAAGGAACGCTAGAGAAGATGAATCCACGAAAACGTGCTTGTCGCGGACCTAAAGCAAAATGGCCTCACTTTGAAGGTGACCTGAAGCAGTGGATCGTGGCCCAGCAGGACAATAACCGACCAGTCTCGACAGTTGCCATCAAACTGAAGACTAAACTCATGGCGGCAGAGAAGCACATTGATGATTTCAAAGGAGGAGTGCATTAGGTATATAAATTTATGAAGAGGAACCAATTGTCAGTCAGAACATGAACGACCGTCGGCCAACGTCTACCCGAGAATTCGGAGAAGATGGATGATTTTCGTGAATTCATTGCCAAGGAAAGTCAGGAGCTTGACCTTCCCCATTCTGCCATTATTAATATGGACGAAGTACCGATGTGTTTCGACATTCCGGCAACAAGGTCAGTGGACGAAGTCGGCGTTAAAACCGTTAAAGTGGCAACAACCGAGCACGAGCAAACCTCTTTCAATATATAAGTTATGTAGTTATGTTTTTCAAACAATATATTGAAATATTATTGTGTAAAAAATTTGTGATATAGCCTGCACCCTTATATAACCCGCACCCCCCTCTGCGGGGTTTGTAAAATCTGGTATAACTCGCGGGATATATGCGGGAAAATACGGTATATATGAGTTAGTTTGATGTAGTTAGCATATTGTTATAACAAGTCATTTGTATGAAGCCTTAATTGTTGGCTACCATGAGTGACCACAACAATGTTTGACTTCAAAGAAAATTTTACAAGCATCATCAAAATTCAGAGATCAAATTGTGGTGGTATTACAGGTAAAACAGTCTGAAAACATCTTAGTTTATACTGTAGATATAAAGGCGAGAAACTGCCAAGTTGTCAAAATTTAACAGTACGGACCTTGATTTGTCAGCATATTATGTGACAGCACAGATCCTAATCTGTCAGTATATTATGCTATAGCTAATACCTCGTTCATTCAGCATAGTATGCAAAAGCACAGATCCTAATCTGTCAGTATATTATGCTATAGCTAATACCTCGTTCATTCAAAAAGCAAAAGCACAGATCATGATCTGTCAGCATATTATGCAACAGCAGATTTGGGTCTATGCTGATTAGTTGAAAACTGGTTATTGGTGGTTAGATATGATAACACTTAAAATGTCAGTATGATTCGTAAGAAACAAACTATACTTCAGCTCCTACCAACTCATGAAACAGCCACCTTGTAACTCTGTATTGAAGAAAATTAATGTTTATTATTAAATCAAGCAAAACAATAAATAATTGAATCACAAAGATTAAAGTACAGCTGTTCATTCCACCCCACCCCCTTTCATAGCCACACAAATTAACAGCTAAACTCAGGAATAAAAGAAAGATTTTAATAATCTTTTATTGTTATGGGTTCTGCTGGTATTGCTAACCAATTTTTAAAACAATCTGTAACCAGTCATTCTGCTTTGTAAAGCACAGATAGTCTGATAACCAATTTTTAAAACAATCTGTAACCAGTCGTTCTGCTTTGTAATCACAGATAGTCTGATAATCAATTTTTAAAACAATCTGTAACCAGTCATTCTGCTTTGTAATAACAGATAGTCTATCGAATTCTCAGACTGCCTTTCACTGATTTTCACAGTGCTTGCGATCCAGATTGTGAGATAGTTTTGATGGAATTCCCCAAACGTAAAACTACTAAGTGAGTATGTTTTGGTGAATGCTACAGTATTTCTGAGAAATCTTCTTGCATGCTTTGGTCTATAGTCAATAGACTGTCAAGTGACAGATTGATAATGCTTTCCATTATATGGATGTAACGGCAGTTTTGTTTCTTGAGTCATAGTTTCTTGACGGTTTCATTTAAATGAAGGCACTGGGTTCTAGTTCATGGCTGTTGGATTTGTTTTCTTATTCCATTTAAATCATCTTTGAAAATTCCTCATTTGAATAGACAAAATAAACATGTTAATGCACGACTCTTGGTGTTGTTGTAGGGTTTAACACCATTTTTCAGGCTGTACATGGCGGCCAGTATTAATGGTGGCAGATGAACCTGGAAAGAACCACCAACCTGCAAGAAGCTACTGGCAAGCTTTCTCACATACCCACATTATCTGAATCTGAGACTCGAACCCACGCAGAGAGAGGTGAGATGGCAGTGATCCATGATGGAGAGTGCTTTAGAAAACTCAACCCAATTTTGGTGTTGATTTAAATTTTTATTTCTTCTGCAGCAATGTATGATTATTAAGGACTTTAAAAACATTGACTATGTATATGGAGAAATGTGTAAACAACTATAAATACTCAATAGTGGAACATGATTTCAAAATGATGTAACTGACTTTCTCAGTTAAAAATACTATTTTGCTAAACATTAGATCTTTTCTTGAGTACAATTCACATTTTATTATAATTGGAAAATTTCAATGTTTATTAATGAGGTAGCTCTCAACAAATAAAACAAAATTCCTATCATCCATTAAAGTATGCTGTCTCATGGAAGATAACATGAAAAACACATCCCAAGGTTTCTGTCTAAATACTTTCATTTTACCAGTCATGGGGGATAACATGAAAAACACATCCTAAGGTTTCTGTCTAAATACTTTCATTTTACCAGTCATGGGGAATAACATGAAAAACACATCCCAAGGTTTCTGTCTAAATACTTTCATTTTACCAGTCATGGGGGATAACATGAAAAACACATCCTAAGGTTTCTGTCTAAATACTTTCATTTTACCAGTCATGGGGGATAACATGAAAAACACATCCTAAGGTTTCTGTCTAAATACTTTCATTTTACCAGTCATGGGGGATAACATGCAAAACACATCCTAAGGTTTCTGTCTAAATACTTTCATTTTACCAGTCATGGGGGATAACATGCAAAACACAACCTAAGGTTTCTGTCTAAATACTTTCATTTTACCAGTCATGGGGGATAACATGAAAAACACAACCTAAGGTTTCTGTCTAAATACTTTCATTATACCAGTCATGGGGGATAACATGAAAAACACAACCTAAGGTTTCTGTCTAAATACTTTCATTATACCAGTCTCAACCTTCTGTTTCCTTATGATCACACAATACACATATCCCAAGTTTTCATTCTGAATAATTTCAAATGTGTTAGGTCTCAACTCTTGCTAAGTGAGTTTCAGAACATTCTGTGTTGATCTGTGTATAAAATTTATCACAGGCCCAAGGTAATCTTAGATAATTTAAATTCTTTTTCTAATATATATTATGAAATATTTTACAGAAATGTGGCTTTTATCTATATGCATTTTTTTAAAATATAACTTGGTAAGAAAGTTTCCAATTGAAACATTATACTATAAGTCCACCTACAATAATCATCAAATCAGCCAGGATTCTAATTCATATGTTTGTGTTAATGTCAATAATAATTTATTAGACCAGTCCATCCATCTCCAAACTTCACAGACCCAGATCTGATGCTGCATAATACATCCATTGATCTGGGTCTGTGTGGTTGGTTAGGAGTAATCTGTAGAACAAAATAAGACAGACCCTAATCTGCATTTACAGTATGCTACAGCAGAAAAGGATATTTTCTTTTTGTAGTTTGGCTTGACTCCTAAGCTGGTATATAAGGTAGAAATACCATTTTTATATTTCTTGGAATAAAATGACAATCTATGAGTTGAGTTAGGGCTGAAATGTTCCTTAACCCCAGGTGGGTACTTGTTTAAGATAAGTAACATGGCTGGTATTTCTCCTCAGTACTAAAATCCTATTGCAGTAAATGTATCATTCAGTCAAGTTATCCTAAATTTTTTGGACTGATCTAGAGGGTGTGTTTTCTTTGTGTGATTTTGTTGGCAAATAGCATGATTAATATTAGAGTTTGTTTTACGATCACTTGCCAGTGTCATGAAAGAGGGAGAGAGAGTAACAGAGATAGGTTTGATAAGTGCCAGAAATAATACTAAAAAATCTTTGGCACCATTTCTGGCTGCTGTTTATTTTGATGCTCTTTAAAGACAAAGCAGAATTATATCAAAGTTATCTTCCATCTGTTATAATTATTATTACATGCACCTTGATATAATCATGTTTTGTGTCTTGCTGTGATTCGATCATGTATACTAAAATCTATTGTCTACATATGCTGTAGTCTGAACACTCTTAGTTACTAAACTTTCACAGAAAATTTAAATTTTTCCTGTCTGCATACCTATATAAATAACAATATCATAAGATTTCCTAAACTTTTCAGCTCTTGATTTTCTATGCATATCAAAACCATTTCTTTTTCCTTTAGAACACTTCCTACCCTACCCTTTCTTTTTCAACAGCATTTGATCTTATCTTTGTAGTTTGATATAATCATGTAACCATTTAAGCATGTTTAGTCATTTTTAGCGTAATATTTTCATATTTTATTAAAATCATTTAACAGCTTTCTCTGTAACTGAATCCAACCAGCTGATATATGTTAGGAAAGATTCCATCTAACCAGTCATGTGCATTAAAGAAGACCATTCTTTTTTCTGAAATCAGTGTATTATATACATAATGTTTGAACTGAACTTGGAATTTATTAACATGGTTTTTTTTTTATTAACTTAAATTTTTACATATTCATGACATAAATATTTATAAAGTGCCACAAAACAATTCATTGAATCATCTGCTTACTTCCAAAACAAGACCTGCATGTTAATTAATACCTTATCAGTATATTTCTGTTAATGTTATTGATTTAACAATGAGAGTCAGGCATATTAACTAATAACATCAATGATGTATTCTCATTAGTTTTTTTTATTATTTAACAGTATATTTTGGGCATATTGATTAAAAACAGTAATGATGTTTTTCCATTCATGTTGTTGATATAACACTAAGTGTCCGGCAAATTGACTAATAATATTATTGATGTATTCCCATTGATGTTGTTAATATAACAGTAAGTGTTGGGCATATTGACTAATAATATTAATGATGTATTTATTAATGTTGTTGATTTTACAGTAAGTGTTGGGCATATTGACTAAGAATATTAATGATGTTTTCTTAAAATTGTTCATTTAACATTAAGTGTTGGACATATTGACTAATAATATTAATGATGTATTTATTAATGTTGTTGATTTAACAGTAAGTGTTGGACATATTGACTAAGAATATTAATGATGTTTTCTTAAAATTGTTCATTTAACAGTAAGTGTTGGACATATTGACTAATAATATTAATGATGTATTTATTAATGTTGTTGATTTTACAGTAAGTGTTGGGCATATTGACTAAGAATATTAATGATGTTTTCTTAAAATTGTTCATTTAACAGTAAGTGTTGGACATATTGACTAATAATATTAATGATGTATTTATTAATGTTGTTCATTTAACAGTAAGTGTTGGACATATTGACTAAGAATATTAATGATGTATTTATTAATGTTGTTGATTTAACAGTAAGTGTTGGACATATTGACTAATAATATTAATGATGTATTTATTAATGTTGTTGATTTAACAGTAAGTGTTGGACATATTGACTAAGAATATTAATGATGTATTTATTAATGTTGTTGATTTAACAGTAAGTGTTGGACATATTGACTAATAATATTAATGATGTATTTATTAATGTCGTTGATTTAACAGTAAGTGTTGGACATATTGACTAAGAATATTAATGATGTATTTATTAATGTTGTTCATTTAACAGTAAGTGTTGGGCATATTGACTAAGTCGTGATATTTTTACATGATAATTTAATAAACTCTAACATATATAAGCCAACTGACCCTTTCTGCAAATCATTGTTGCAAAACAAATGAGGAAAAAAAAACTCGTGACAGTGTACAATCCAAAATATACATAAATACTATGAAACATGTAAGTATTGTAAATCTCTCAAGGTCTCTCTTGTAATTGATGGTATTGATGATGTGATAATCTGTCCAAATATAATTATAGATTCTGACATTAACATGGCATATAGGTTACTTTACATGTCTACTTTCTCAGGTAATGCATTATTTTATTATTAAAAAAATATATATGGAAAACATACACAATTAAACTTCACACATATCAGAATAAAAAGTTTGAAAAATAAAAAAGTGTCCTAATGACTTGTATTAGGACTGGCTAAAAAGCTGTCACGAAATTATTGAAGGACATTCCTGTATTGACTTCCAAATTGCAGTACATGACTATTATGATGTTAGCTTGATCAAGCAACTATTTGCTAATGTCCAGCTAGATAAAAAAAATCTTTGACTTTCTAAAAGTATGCAGTTTATATAACAAATTATTATCCTGTGTTTTGAGGACTTTTCAACTATAACCTTTTTGATTTCTTGTGTTTACTGTTTAATGTACTTTAGCATTTTTATCTTTTATCTTTTATACTGTAAAAGAAAATATTTGGTTTCATTTGGGAGGGTTCATCTTCTGAAGATTTGAGCAACTCTTTTAAGCTCTTTGTCTTTTGTCTTGAGGGACTTCTTATGTATGTTTATTGGGGAGGCTTTTTTTCTGAAAGTTTTTCAGATACTTTCCCTTTATATTTTTAGAACTAAACCTTATGCCAAGACTAAAAAATGTAGTAGGATTACGTATCATAAAATGATACGCTTTCCTAAATATTCTTTGTAAAAGAACATTGATCTGCCATCACATATGCAACATTTACCAAAATTAGACAAATGTTTAATTGATATCTCAAAAAAACACAAAAAGAACTGGCATTCCGTGATTAATACCTTCCGGATTTCTGCATGATGCCAGTCTTTCATCAGAAATGCCTGCCATCATTTAATATGGGAAAGAAACTTCAAACAGCTTCTCCAGATTTAGTCAAATTTGATAGAAAGCACTCTGATATGAAGATTTTTATAGGCATTCTGTTTTGTTTTGTATAAATGATGCTGATTTACTTTCAAATATGCCCACTGTTACTAAAAATAGGCAAACTTTGAGAAAACTTCTCAGAACTGCTGAATAAAGTTACTAAATTGGCTAACCTCTTTTCCCCATGAATTTCTTCAGTTATTATATTGCTTCTTTCCCAATATTACATGTGGAGATGGAGCACTCCATGAAACTATATGGTATCATACTATTAAAATGGCTTTATGCTTATAACTTGAATTTCTGATGGGTATTTGGGTTTTAAGAAAAATGAAGTTAAAATCATCAAACTTTCATGATTTTATTAACTTTGGTTCCTCAAGTAGGATTCTAAATTTAAAATATGTGTTCGATATAGAGGAAGAGAGGCCCATGGTGGCTCATTGGTTAGAGTGTCAGACTCTAGGCCAATGGTGACTCATTGGTTAGTGTGCCAGATTCAAGACCTATTGTGACTCATTGGTCAGAGTGTCAAACTCAAGATGTATTGTGGCTTATTGGTTAGTGTGCTAGACTCTAGACCCATGGTGACTCATTGGTTTGTGTGCCAGACTCATCCATGGTGACTCATTGGTTAGTGTGCCAGACTCTAGACCCATGGTGACTTGTTGGTTAGTGTGCCAGACTCTAGACTCATGGTGACTCATTGGTTAGTGTGCCAGACTCGAGATCCATGGTGACTCATTGGTTTGTGTGCCAGACTCTAGACCCATGGTGTCTCATTGGTTAGTGTGCCAGACTCTAGACTAATGGTGACTCATTGGTTTGTATGCCAGACTCAAGATCCATGGTGACTCATTGGTTTGTGTGCCAGACTCAAGACCTATTGTTACTTATTGGTTTGTGTGCCAGTCTCAAGACCTATGGTGACTTGGTTAGTGTGCCAGACTCTAGACACGTGATAAGTCATTGGTTTGTGTGCCAGACTTGAGATTCTTGGTGACTCATTTATTTTGTGCACCAAACTCAACAAATTAGGAAGATAAATATCTTTCCTACTCTTTAAAAGTTTTCTTTTGGATTTTTTTAAAATTATGAAATAGTTCTGCTATTTATGATAATACTAATGTTTTATGACGTTTTCTTAAAGGTATGTATAGACTGTCATGTTTATACACCTGTGTATTGCACATATACTAATATGTATAAAATGTCATATATACATATAAGAACAACGTGACTCACCCAAAACAACTATATATAGTTGTTTCGGGCGAGGCACATTGTTCTTATTGTCTTGTCACTAAGCAGTCTTTACTGCTGTAACAAATTTAAATGCTAAATGTCATGTGCAGCAAATGTGTGTCTGTTGTGCATTCTGTATTAAGTATCTATTTGCTAGTGGTGTGTAACTTTAATGTATTGATCAGTCATTAAAACATACAGGCATGCTCCAGAATATCTCATCAGTTTTGTATGCTTTGAGGTTGAAGATTAGTTTCTTGCTGAAAGACATCCTAGTGCATGAGCCCTATTGTTGTTTCATACCATTTTAATTGTTTTAGCCAATGGGAATTTGAGATTTTAGCCTGAAGTATGGTAAGTGTTCAACAGTCTATGAGTTGTAGAAAAATGATTTTACTTAACACCACCACACAAAAATATACACACACTATGGGTAGATATCCATGGACACAAGTTAGCACTGAGAATTGATCCAGCAGACCAGTAGGGCAAATGATCCTGATTTGACATATAAAATGTACAAATTCTACTCTTATTGTGCATTTGTCATCCAGTGTTCATGAAATTTTCACACTGTATTTGTGAATTTTGTTTTGAAAACTGAAATGTCAAATGTTGGTTTAAAAAAAATAGGTATGCATATGAAAAGGTAGAACATTCAGGTTATTTTTATAGAGGTCTGTTATATTATAGTAACACCTTCTGTTCACTATTAATATAACTCTAAGAGTTGTTCTTTAAGAATAAAACTTTAAAGATCTCATCATACCTATGATAATTGTATTATGTACGTAATGGATGCCAGTCAACCCAACCTGTTGATTGTCCTTTATCAAAGAGTTCACTTTATTTTAAATCATGAAATTTTCTTGCCATTCAGGTTTAAAAAGTGTTCAAAATGGAATTTTCACTGACATAGTTAACATTAAAATGTCTGCAGAAACACAATACAAGTACTCATTATACAACATATATATTAAGGCCAGTTTATTGCAATAGGTTTATGTTGCAGATCTGTCATTTTACAAAAATTTATTTTAATCATAAAATATTATGAATTACAGTAACTTGTATATTTTCTCTTATATTTTCAAAGTTACCCAGAGGTAGAGACCCTGAAGGACACATGGCTTTTCCAACAGTCCCAGATTGCAGAGATCTTAACAGAACTCGGTCACGATGTTTCAAGATTGAGCAAACCATTTACATACCGAGTCTTTAGTTCGTTGTTAGGTGGGATTGACGGTCAGTTATTGATTTTATGATAAGTATATCTATGGACTGGTTGTGTGACTGCTGCTGCTGTTTTTGCTGCTGACATCTTCTGATGTAGAAGTAACTCATCACTGCTTGTTTTTTGTCACATAATTTTAACTACACACTTTTTCTGTTGTTGAATTTTTGTCACAGAATTTTAACTACATTTTCTGCTGTTGAGTTTTTGTCACTTTTTCTCAACTATACATCAGCTTTAGCAGCTATTTTGTGGCATAGCCAGTAAACTATGCAGTGGATTCAAGTTTGTGAAGGTTTTGACAAACAATTCCTGATACAGAATATGGCCCCATCACAATATTTGAAGTTGTGGAATTGTATCCAAGTATAGTAAGACACCTTTGATCTGGTAGCTGTGGAATTGTATCCAAGTATAGTAGACACCTTTGATCTGGTAGTTGTGAGTTATATCCAAGTATAATAGGACACCTTTGATTTGGAAGCTGTGAGTTGTATCAAAGTATAGTAGGACACCTAATATCTGGAAGCTGTGGAGTTGTATCCTAGTATAGTAGGACACCTTTGATCTAGTTACTGATTATCTAGATCATTTACTTACAGGAATTTGCATCATGTTCCCAAAAAGTCAATCTCTAATAGCTTGAAATCTGTTATGCAGATTACCAATAATTAAACAGATCATTGTCTCCAAACACATCTGGATAAATAGTGCATGCCATATATTTAAAAGGTTTTGAGTTTTGCAGGCATAGTTTATAAAGTGATTTGTTTAGTTATGTAATTAGTGTTTGTGGTCAGAAAAGAGGGCATTCCAATCTGGATAATTCTCAAATTCATTTGCTGTGTGATGCAATTGAAAGAAATCCTGTTTTGAGTGGACAATTGTACAAGATATTGATTATGAAATTAATTGAAAGAAATCCTGTTTTGAGTAGACAGTTACAAGATATTGATTATGACATTAATTAAAAGAAATCCTGTTTTGAGTGAACAGTTGTACAAGATATTGTTTATGACAATAATTGAAAGAAATCCTGTTTTGAGTGGACATTTGTACAAGATATTGATTATGAAATTAATATCTTTAAAATTTAGGTGAACACAACTATTTGGACCTTGACTTTTCTCACTGTTTTTCAGGAACTTAATTAATACAAATGGTATGGGGTGCAATCACACCCATTGCAACATTCTGGCTGTGCCTATGATTTATGTCAGAAAATAAGTAGAAATAACTATTTGGTTGCATACTGATATTCCTTTTTTACTAATCTTTTTAAATATTTGGATGGTTTCACATGTAACTTGTGCTGTGTATTAATATCATTAGGATTTCAAGAAATCAGTAGGATTTCCTAATCATTGTCTCAGCAATCACATTTTAATTATTGTTGCTTAATGTAGTGATTAATTAAATCATAATTATAAATAGAGAAGAATCAATTTAGATCACTACAAAAGATAGGATGGGAAGAGCCTTTTTAATTCATTTGAAGTTTAAAGTGTTGATAAGTATAATTTTTGAAAGCCAAGTTTGTAATAATAGTTATTACTTTCCCATGAATCTAAGTTGAATGAAAATCTCTGATCTGAGCAGTGGAAATTGATACATTTATGAAGATATGCTAAAGTATTGTATGCTTGTGTGAAGAGTCAATGTTACTGTTCATAGTATTATATGCAAGTTGGAAGAGTCAATGTTACTGTTCATAGTATTAGATGCAAGTTGGAAGAGTCAATGTTACTGTTCATAGTATTAGATGCAAGTTGAAAGAATCAATGTTACTGTTCATAGTATTAGATGCAAGTTGGAAGAGTCATTGTTACTGTTCATAGTATTAGATGCAAGTTGAAAGAGTCAATGTTACTGTTCATAGTATTAGATGCAAGTTGAAAGAGTCAATGTTACTGTTCATAGTATTAGATGCAAGTTGAAAGAGTCAATGTTACTGTTCATAGTATTAGATGCAAGTTGAAAGAGTCAATGTTACTGTTCATAGTATTAGATGCAAGTTGAAAGAGTCATTTGTGCTGTTCATATTATGAGATGCTAGTTGGAAGAGTCATATTTGCTGTCCATTGTATTAGATACTAGTTGAAAGAGTCATACTGGCTGTCCATAAAATAGGTGTCACTCTTCAGTTTTGGATTTTGCATAGGGTTAGAAATTTAAAGAAAAAGTATTTCCCTTGCTTTCCTCACTGGTTTTAGTAGCTATTTAAAAAAAAAGACCTTGTATATCGTAGGTATTGTTCAAAGAACCTTCAATTCCCTTTATTTTGGTGTATGATGGGTTATAGAGTATACAGTTTGGCCTTACTCCAGATGGAAATCTTTCAAAAACAGCTAGCTCTGCTTGGTCAATTTCACTTCCTGGACTTCAGAGGTAAATTGTAAAAATATGAGCTGACAACTTTCTTACATTTTATATATGTAGTAATTAATCATTTGCACTTTCAAAAGCCGTTATTGTCTAGACTGGCAAAATGAATTTTTCAAATTTTTATAGGTGCTAAATATATTGTACTTTAGACTAATTCAGGCTGATTTGTTTAGCATAAGGGAGCAGTCATTTTAGTTACCTGTGTGCTTGGAACATGTACCATTTCCATAAGTACAATATCCAAAGAATTGTCAGCCACTTTTCATCAAAGCAGCCTGGGTATGCTAACATTCGCTCCACTGTGCATGTTTCAAATGCAAACAACTTTACCTTACACATGTCACTCTTTCAAAAGTACATAATAACTGGCGAGCACCCTTATAGATGCTAGTTGGAAGAGTTATGTGTGCTGTTCATAGTATAAGATGCTAGTTGAAAGAATTATGTGTTCTGTTCATGTTATTAGATGCTAGTTGGAAGAGTTATGTGTTCTGTTCATAGTATTAGATGCTAGTTGGAAGAGTCATTTGTTCTGTTCATAGTATTAGATGCTAGTTGGAAGAGTCATTTGTTCTGTTCAATAGTATTAGATGCTAGTTGGAAGAGTCATTTGTTCTGTTCATATGATTAGATGCTAGTTGGAAGAGTCATTTGTTCTGTTCATAGGATTAGATGCTAGTTGGAAGAGTCATGTGTTCTGTTCATAGGATTAGATGCTAGTTGGAAGAGTCATTTGTGTTGTTCATAGGATTAGATGCTAGTTGGAAGAGTTATGTGTTCTGTTCATAGGATTAGATGCTAGTTGGAAGAGTCATGTGTTCCGTTCATATGATTAGATGCTAGTTGGAAGAGTCATTTGTTCTGTTCATAGGATTAGATGCTAGTTGGAAGAGTCATGTGTTCTGTTCATAGGATTAGATACTAGTTGGAAGAGTCATTTGTTTTGTTCATAGGATTAGATGCTAGTTGGAAGAGTTATGTGTGCTGTTCATAGGATTAGATGTTAGTTGGAAGAGTCATTTGTGTTGTTCATAGGATTAGATGCTAGTTGGAAGAGTTATGTGTTCTGTTCATAGGATTAGATGCTAGTTGGAAGAGTTATGTACTGTGCTGTTCATAGTATTAGATACAAGTTGGAAGAGGTATGTGTTCTGTTCATGTTATTAGATGCTAGTTGGAAGAGTTATGTGTGCTGTTCATAGGATTAGATGCTAGTTGGAAGAGTCATTTGTTCTGTTCATAGTATTAGATGCAAGTTGGAAGAGTTATGTGTTCTGTTCATGTTATTAGATGCTAGTTGGAAGAGTTATGTGTGCTGTTCATAGGATTAGATGCTAGTTGGAAGAGTCATTTGTGTTGTTCATAGGATTAGATGCTAGTTGGAAGAGTTATGTGTTCTGTTCATAGGATTAGATGCTAGTTGGAAGAGTTATGTGTGCCTTTCATAGTATTAGATGCAAGTTGGAAGAGTTATGTGTGCTGTTCATAGTATTAGATGCAAGTTGGAAGAGTTATGTGTGCTGTTCATAGGATTAGATGCTAGTTGAAAGAGTTATGTGTGCTGTTCATAGGATTAGATGCTAGTTGGAAGAGTCATGTGTGCTGTTCATAGTATTAGATGCAAGTTGGAAGAGTTATGTGTTCTGTTCATGTTATTAGATGCTAGTTGGAAGAGTTATGTGTGCTGTTCATAGGATTAGATGCTAGTTGGAAGAGTCATTTGTGTTGTTCATAGGATTAGATGCTAGTTGGAACAGTTATGTGTTCTGTTCATAGGATTAGATGCTAGTTGGAAGAGTTATGTGTGCCTTTCATAGTATTAGATGCAAGTTGGAAGAGTTATGTGTTCTGTTCATAGTATTAGATGCTAGTTGGAAGAGTTATGTGTTCTGTTCATAGGATTAGATGCTAGTTGGAAGAGTTATGTGTGTTGTTCATAGGATTAGATGCTAGTTGGAAGAGTTATGTGTTCTGTTCATAGGATTAGATGCTAGTTGGAAGAGTTATGTGTGCTGTTCATAATATTAGATGCAAGTTGGAAGAGTTATGTGTTCTGTTCATGTTATTAGATGCTAGTTGGAAGAGTTATGTGTGCTGTTCATAGGATTAGATGCTAGTTGGAAGAGTTATGTGTTCTGTTCATAGGATTAGATGCTAGTTAGAAGAGTCATGTGTGCTGTTCATAGGATTAGATGCTAGTTGGAAGAGTCATTTGTGTTGTTCATAGGATTAGATGCTAGTTGGAAGAGTTATGTGTTCTGTTCATAGGATTAGATGCTAGTTGGAAGAGTTATGTGTGCCTTTCATAGTATTAGATGCAAGTTGGAAGAGTTATGTGTGCTGTTCATAGTATTAGATGCAAGTTGGAAGAGTTATGTGTGCTGTTCATAGGATTAGATGCTAGTTGAAAGAGTTATGTGTGCTGTTCATAGGATTAGATGCTAGTTGGAAGAGTCATGTGTGCTGTTCATAGTATTAGATGCTAGTTGGAAGAGTTATGTGTACTGTTCATGTTATTAGATGCTAGTTGGAAGAGTCATGTGTGGTGTTCATAGGATTAGATGCTAGTTGGAAGAGTCATTTGTGTTGTTCATAGGATTTGATGCTAGTTGGAAGAGTTATGTGTTCTGTTCATAGGATTAGATGCTAGTTGGAAGAGTTATGTGTGCCTTTCATAGTATTAGATGCAAGTTGGAAGAGTTATGTGTGCTGTTCATAGTATTAGATGCTAGTTGGAAGAGTTATGTGTTCTGTTCATAGGATTAGATGCTAGTTGAAAGAGTCATGTGTTCCGTTCATAGTATCACATGTGACTGACAAGAAAATTTGGTGTTATTCTATAGCTCATCAAGATAATTGAACTATAGTTTCTTGCCCCATGACCACCGTGGCAGCCGACCAGAGCTAATCTGGTGGCAGGATTCAGACTACCTGCACCCTATACTGAAAAGGTCATAAGGCTGAAGGCTAACAACTGAGACACTATGGTTTCAAGTAAAAGCTTTGTACTTGAAGATATGAAAGCATACTGTGGAAATGGGTTTTTGGTTCTGGTTGAGATATATGATCATACATATTGATATCAGCTTAGATAGCAAGCATATGAAAATTATTTCTTAATTTAAAGGGGAGAGTTCCCATATTTAACTCAACCACTAAGAACATTAGAAATTCAGATGAGTAAACATGTCATCTGCAAATCAATATAGAATGCATATTTCATATAAAATTATCAATTCTAATAACTTTAATAATTTATGATTTAATTAAAGAAATGTTATGAAATTAATCACTTACACCATTTATAAACTTTCAGTCATAATTTATTGATAAAATTTCATGTGATATTCTTTGATCTTATGAACATATTGGCTGTTGCTTGTCCTGAAATCATCCAAAAATGTTAAATAGTCAGATTTGACCATTTGACAGGCTTTTAATAGGTTATTTTTTTATACCATACTAGAATTTCACATTGTTTATTTCTGTGGGATTCTTTTTTGGGGTTTTTTATTTAGTTTTGCTTATTTTTCTTGGTTTTTGCTTTATATTTACACATTTAATTTGATTAGTATCCTCACTTGTCATCTATCACTGTTTACTTTTGAAATACTAACACAATATAAGTAAATTTCATTGAAGTCCTTGGGATAGTCAGAACAAAGAAAGACAAATAGTCATGTGTTTTCCAATACAGTATGTTGATCTATTGCCTTTACAACACATTCTCAAGATCTGGGGCCACGAGTGGCTGAGTGGTCTAAAACGCTCTCCATTATGGATCACTGCCATCTCACCTCTATCTGTGTGGGTTCGAGACTAAGATTCGGCTAATGTAGTCATGTGATAAAGCTTGCCAATAGCTTCTCATGGGTCGGTGGTTCTTTCCAGAGGTTTTCCTGGGTTCTCTCTCCACAAATAATACTGGCCGCCATCTACAGCCTATCATGTGCTGAAAAATGGCGATAAACCCTGCAACACATTATCATGATCTCAGACAGTAACTAAGAGAGTTCCTTATTCCACATGGCCTAACCTGCTGATTGGAAATAATAGCTTTTGACCAATAGTTAATACATTAGATAGGTATGTCAGTGGTCAGTTAAGTTATGGTCTATATGTGGAAAGTCAGACACTTGTTTTCAATATTCTAAGGATCATGGTTTGGTTCTTTTTTAACAAATGTGTTCACAATTCCACAATAATTCCCATCATCATGATGTTATAACATTTTAGAGTGATTGATGCTTTTAGGTCAGGAAAGGTTATATCTTAATGTAGATGGTACTTAAATACAATGTGTAGTGCAGGTTAATTTGTTATTTTCTTGTAGTCTTTCAAGTTAGAATTTGTCCAAAATACATAGGAAATGTGTCTTTTGTTAATAATACAAAAAACAGCCACTTACCAATGATCTGCCATGTTTTGTTCAAAGAAAATGATATTCACCAATAATTGACATATTTTTTTCTTGGACCTTGATAGCAATATTAACCTGCATTCATGATATCTTGTATCCAATGATCAGGCTAGTCCCCTAGTATACAGGGTGTATATATACACAGCAGCCTTTTACCACTATCAGGCTAGTCCCCTAGTATTCAGGGTGTATATATACACAGCAGCCTTTTACTGATCAGGCTAGTCCCCTATTATTCAGGGTGTATATATACACAGCAGCCTTTTACCGATCAGGCTAGTCCCCTATTATTCAGGGTGTATATATATACACAGCAGCCTTTTACCGATCAGGCTAGTCCCCTAGTATACAGGGTGTATATATACACAGCAGCCTTTTACCAATGATCAGGCTAGTCCCCTAGTATACAGGGTGTATATATGCACAGCAGCCTTTTACCACTATCATGCTAGTCCCCTAGTATTCAGGGTGTATATATATATATATATATATATATATATATATATATATATATATATATATATATATATATATATATATATACACAGCAGCCATTTACCACTATCAGGCTAGTCCGTTAGTATACAGGGTGTATATATATATACACAACAGCCTTTTACCAATGATCAGGCTAGATCCCAAGTATACAGGATGTATATATACACAGCAGCCTTTTACCATTATCAGGCTAGTCCCCTAGTATTCAGGGTACATATATACACAGCAGCCTTTTACCACTATCAGGCTAGTCCCCTAGTATTCAGGGTGTATATATACACAGCAGCCTTTTACCACTATCAGGCTAGTCCCCTAGTATTCAGGGTGTATATATACACAGCAGCCTTTTACCACTATCAGGCTAGTCTCATAGTATTCAGGATGTATATATACACAGCAGCCTTTTACCACTATCAGGCTAGTCCCCTAGTATTCAGGGTACATATATACACAGCAGCCTTTTACCACTATCAGGCTAGTCCCCTAGTATTCAGGGTGTATATATACACAGCAGCCTTTTACCACTATCAGGCTAGTCTCCTAGTATTCAGGGTGTATATATATACAGCAACCTTTTACCACTATCAGGCTAGATCTCAAGTATACAGGATGTATATATACACAGCAGCCTTTTACCATTATCAGGCTAGTCCCCTAGTATTCAGGGTACATATATACACAGCAGCCTTTTACCACTATCAGGCTAGTCCCCTAGTATTCAGGGTGTATATATACACAGCAGCCTTTTACCACTATCAGGCTAGTCTCCTAGTATTCAGGGTGTATATATATACAGCAACCTTTTACCACTATCAGGCTAGTCTCATAGTATTCAGGGTGTATATATACACAGCAGCCTTTTACCACTATCAGGCTAGTCTCATAGTATTCAGGGTGTATATATACACAGCAGCCTTTTACCACTATCAGGCTAGTCTCCTAGTATTCAGGGTGTATATATATATACAGCAACCTTTTACCACTATCAGGCTAGTCTCATAGTATTCAGGGTGTATATATATACAGCAACCTTTTACCACTATCAGGCTAGTCTCATAGTATTCAGGATGTATATATACACAGCAGCCTTTTACCACTATCAGGCTAGTCCCCTAGTATTCAGGGTACATATATACACAGCAGCCTTTTACCACTATCAGGCTAGTCCCCTAGTATTCAGGGTGTATATATACACAGCAGCCTTTTACCACTATCAGGCTAGTCTCCTAGTATTCAGGGTGTATATATATATACAGCAACCTTTTACCACTATCAGGCTAGATCTCAAGTATACAGGATGTATATATACACAGCAGCCTTTTACCATTATCAGGCTAGTCCCCTAGTATTCAGGGTACATATATACACAGCAGCCTTTTACCACTATCAGGCTAGTCCCCTAGTATTCAGGGTGTATATATACACAGCAGCCTTTTACCACTATCAGGCTAGTCTCCTAGTATTCAGGGTGTATATATATACAGCAACCTTTTACCACTATCAGGCTAGTCTCATAGTATTCAGGGTGTATATATACACAGCAGCCTTTTACCACTATCAGGCTAGTCTCATAGTATTCAGGGTGTATATATACACAGCAACCTTTTACCACTATCAGGCTAGTCTCCTAGTATTCAGGGTGTATATATATACAGCAACCTTTTACCACTATCAGGCTAGTCTCATAGTATTCAGGGTGTATATATATACAGCAACCTTTTACCACTATCAGGCTAGTCTCATAGTATTAAGGATGTATATATACACAGCAGCCACTAGTACTTTATTTATCTTTAATGTAACCTTGTCCCAGTTTTTAAAAAAGGCATTACAGATATTGTGCTACCCTCCATATGTCCATCTGTAACTCAATTACTGGGTCCCTAAGAGGGGGTCAAAGATCAAATGTAAAATGAGTGATACTGTCAAATATTTTCTGCTGAACTTTTGTCATGCAAGGAAGATGTATCATACCATGGGACAGATTTTAAATTATGATCCCTGGAATACTTTTAATTGGATAGGGGAGGAGAATGTGCTGTAAACTGCATTTTAAGTGGGGATTTACTTTGCAGATTTTTTAGGTTTTTTTTATTACCCCACTATTAGATTTAATTTCTATATCTAATAAATGTATTCTTTATATGGAAGAAAACATTTATCTAACATTTTACCAGTTTTATCTTGCCAATATTTGCCAAGACAAAGAATAGGTTATGGTCAAAATGCCAATTTGCGAAATCAGTGAACAATCTTTAATAGTATTTTCTTCACCTTAGAGTACATTATTAAGGCCAAGTGGGCCTATGGAATGGTTCCTAATACATCATGCACTGTCCATCGTCCATTTACAATTGCTTTTTACAGCTTCTTTTTAAAATCCACTTGACCATTTTGCTGATAATTTTGCAGTGAGCATCCTGGCATCAAAACCTGTAAAATTTGTTTGAATGATGCTAGTCAGTTTTGTTTGATTGATGCCAGTCAGTCATACAATAAACCACCTCACTAAAAATGAACAAATTGTAAACTTTTTATTTTACAAGATGTACTTCATAAAATTGGACCAAATTATAGAGAAAGCATGCTGGCTGGCAGGATTTCTCCTTCAAATACGTTCCCCAATCACATTAACGTTAGTGATATAAGCCTGCTACCTCTCGAATCCAGCCCTACTAAAAGACAAAAATTCGTCTTTTCTGTCTATCTACTATAGACAATAGGCAATAACTCTTGCCCCTTACCTCCCCTTACCACCACTAGGTGTCGCTAGTTTTTAAGCTTCGCTTGTACTGTTCACAACATACAATTACACCTCCATATAATCCAAGCCATCTTAGTGTAAAATTGGACCATCTGAAGTTAAATTTGGAATTATTGTGTTGGACAATCATTCTTCTACAGGCTGTATACATTATTTTAAAAATTTTTCAAATTTTGAGTGACTTTGTCACATTTTACGGACTTCGTCTATTGACGACCATGTGGCAACACACTAATGCAGTACTCATTGTCATTTACGAGTTAACACGGCACTAAATAATTTCGCTTACTCCGTTAGTAATGGTTGTGGTATTAATAACATGCTGAATTGCTAATTTCTTTTGTCGTTTCAGTAGAAATGTCAACCAAATGCATGAAATGCAAAAAGTTCAAACAAAAGAAGACAACCATGACACTTGTATTGTATGTACCAAGTGTACATCATCTATACCATGCAGCATGTGTAATACATGGACAGAGCCAATGTAGGCTGATGTAGTCCAGAAAGCAGCAAAAGAGAGAGGAAAATAATGTTGACATGGTACAACAGTCTGCTTTTGAACAGATGCGTTGTTTGGTCCAGGAAACTACGATGCAGCTATTGACATCAGACTAGATATTACCTTTTTGGGGGAGTATTCCCCTAATTTATCGTTTACCCACTGGGCGTAAGTCCCCCCACATGTCCGAGCATGGCCTTCGGGCCTGTAAGTCAGGACGCATGGGTTTTTTACTTTATCCATTGGATCTATTTCATTATACAACCATGGGGACCTTATTTCTAAAACGGTCTGACCAACTATGATTTACAGGGATTTTAGTGACAAATCCGTCCATCAAGCTGTATCGCTGGCAACATGCCAATACTATGACAGAGGTTTTAGTGAGAAATCTGTCCGTCCAGCCAGGCCATTGGAGTGGCTGGTACCAGTGATAGCCAGACCGTCGCAGACATTCAGGCGGACCACACGCCAGACAAACCAGCCGGCAGTGCCGGCCATCCATATGTTCACAGCTTCTCCACAAGGGAAAATTAGTGAAATTGTCAAGGATGACGGAATTGCGTCATCTATGTCACCTGGTATGCTCTATCCAGAGATGCAAGCTGTACCAGAACCAACATTCCCTCTAAGCGAATGGTAGATGTGCGCGCAGTGCTCGCAGCACTGTTCAAGCATTACGGAGACGAGCAAAATTTAACATTGGATTGAGCAAAAAATTGACAATTCAGCTGCACAGGGATGCCTGAATAGCTGCGTGTGCAGCTTAGAGGGAACACGACTCGGCACACAGTGAGTGTGATGAAACTCTTGCAAATCATCCATACACAGATCCAATCATGGAACGGGCTGAGTTTAGCTTCAAGGCCACAGTGGAAGAAATTTATAGGGTGTTGGCAACTTCCGAATGCCCACCACCTCCTACTGCCATTCAAGACTATAAAGTTAAGGCGTCTGTAGATCTTGAATGGGAGGAAGAGACGATGTCCTTCCTGCTCCTTCCCCAGTCGGCAAAATTCAGAAAGCCAAGTACCAGCGACGTTCTAGTGTAGCTGGTATAAAACTCAATCAGACTCCCTCAGTACTGATCTCCAATGCCATGTCAAAGCAAGTCCAAAATGTAGTCGCTACGTCTTCAATGTTAGACTTGGCTTCACTAGCCATTTTCCGACTCCCAGGAAAATCCGGCAATGACCACGCTTGGGAAGCGACGGCTCGGATTGCTAGAGTTATTAACAAGGCAGCTCACCATTCCATGGCCAATGCATTGAATGCTTCTGCCAACTTAGACCTGATACGACGTGATGCATGTCTGCGGTCCACGTCGCTCAAGCCCCATCCTACTCTGGCTTTATGGATGTCTCCGTTTGGGTCACCTTTACTCTTTGGGGGAAAAATTAAAGAAGATCGGAGGCAGGCAGCTCAGGAACTGTCCCTCCAACTCGCCGCCCAACTTTCGCAGGCGTTTCGAAACAATCATCCCCTGCCACAGCGGAGGGATGATAGGCAGACCAGGGAAAAGGGATCCTTACAATCAAATGTGCAGTATAGATCGCAACCCAATGGTGGGAGACAACAGTCTAATCAAGCTAGGAGGCAACCATACAGAGGCAGCAAGAACACGAGCTTTTCCGCCTTCAAGCCTCCTAACTCTAGACGTTGACATACCCTCCCCACCGCCTGCAGACAGCCTACCTGTGGGCGGCCACCTCCTGCAATTTCAGGACCATTGGACCACTTTATTACCTCAGAACAATTGGGTGATTCAGGTCATTTCGGAGGGACTTTGGATTTCATTTATCCATCCCCCTCCCCTGTCCTCCTCTCACCTCTTCACGGACGTACCATCAGATCGGGAGAAGGATGCCTTTTTTAAAATAAAAATAAAAATTAAAAAGCCCGCATTAGCCAGGGTTTTATTCCTGGCTGTTTCTTATCCTGAGGCCATTCATCGACCTGAGTCGCCTCAACCAATACATTTTACCAATAAAATTCAATGTGGCGATGACAAGATCAATCCGTCTTTCAATCTGACGGGACAGGTATGCTGTCAGTCTAGATATGACCGATGCATATTTTCACGTCCCTATCCACCAAGTCAAGGAACTTTCTCCGTTTTGCTTATCGTGACTAGGTTTATCAGTTCCAGGTCATACCTTTTGGCCTAAACATTAGCCCTTGGGCTTTTACCAAGGTTATGGATTGCGTCGTCAGCCTGTTCTGCTCGACTTCATCTATAGTGATGGCAGTGTACTTGGACGACATCCTCCAGAAACGTATGTTAAGTTCTACTCTGCTCAAAGGCAGAAAAGATCTTCTATCACTTTTAGATCATCCAGGCTTTCTCATGAACTGGGAAAAAGTCCAATCTTGGTTTATCCCAGAGTTTTGGTCCATCTGGATATGGAGTTTCTCACCGATCTGAATCTGGTAAGGCTTCCTCATGTTCGAGATCATCTGGATAGTCGAACTCATTGAGTCCGTTTCCAACAGGATGTGTATTTCAGCGAGGGAGTTCTTGCAACTCCTCGGATTATTCATTGCGGCGGCGGGCTTGATCCCGCTCAGCCGTCGTTTTATGCGTACCCTTACAAATGACATTACTAGCACAATGGCACCTTTTTTCAAGTCCCTCAAAAACACAATAATGATCACGCCTGAGATACGATCATTCTTGCGTCAGTGTCACAACCCCTGTTGGCTGTCCACAGAGATTCCTCTGGAGATACTCCAAGCGGAGATAACAGTATGTACCACCGCCAGTACCTACGGTTGGGGTGCCCATCTGTTGCCAGACTTCGATACCGTCAGTGGCACGTGGGGGCCAGGGGAGAGCCCTCTCCACATCAACCTTTCAGAAATAAAGTTTGTCATCAATGCCTTTCATTTCTGGAAGGATCAACTCCTAGGCAAAATTGTCCTCATTATGTCAGACAACTCTGTGGTGGTGACTTGCCTCCTCAAGCAATTGGTCACTCTTCCAATCTGCACACTTTGGGGGCATCCTATGATCGATCTTTTTGCAACAAGGTGGAATTGCAAGTTGCCCACCTTCGTCTCTCTGGTTCCAGACCCAGAAGCTTGGGCCGTCGACACTCGGTCAATCAGCTGGGAGGGGTTGTGGGCATTCTCCTACCTTCCACAGTCTTGGTACTGAAAATAATCCTGAGGTTAAGGGGTCAGAACTGTCAGATGATTCTGATTGCCCCTTTCAGATTGAACAACTCCTGGGTCACCGATCTACTTGATCTGGCGATAGATCTACCCAGGAAGATTACAGTCAGCGCAACCACAGTCACAGGTGTTCCACACGTCTGGACCGTCTTTATCTTCACGCTTGGCTCTCATCCGGACAGCCTTACGAGACAAACAATTTAAACCTTCGATTGTGGAGAGAATCTTGAGAGCAAGAAGGCCCTCTACTCTGTAGGCTTATGAGGGAAAATGGCATGTTTTCAGGGACTGGTACCATATCAATAACATCAAACCTTTGAGTGTCTCAATCCCTCAACTTGCTGACTTTTTTCTCTGGCTTTTCGTGGAGAAACAGTTGACCCCACTTACTATCAAATGCTACTGCTCCATGATATCAGACACATTCCTTCATCATGGTAAATGTGATATCAGGCATGACAAAGATCTGTCAGATCTTCTAGCCAATGTAGAGTTCAATCGGCCGAAATTGCTCACCCTGTTTCGAAATGGAATCTGCCCTGGGTTTTAACATGGCTCAATTCAGACAATATTGAGTCTTTAGCCCTCAATTCGTTAAAGCTACTATCATACACAAAGGGTTTCTTGATAGCCTTAGCTTCAGCATGCAGGGTGAGTGAGTTACATGTCCTTTCCAGTGACCTGAACTATCTTCAGTTCAGATCAGATGGTTCGGTGGTCCTCTTGATGCAGCCAGGTTTCGTAGCCAAAAATAGATTACCATCCATTGGCAATCAAAGAGTTGTCATTGGCTCGCTTTCTTCCATAGATAAGTCAGGAGCATTAGCCATGAAGATCTAGTTTGTGCACTCAAGCACTATTTTAAACGCACAGAGGCGAGTCGGGTCACATGCAAGCACCGCTTTCTTTTGGTAACAGCTGGGAAATGGGATATCACCCCTCAAACCCTTGCTTCATGGCTGAAGTGGGTTATACGCTCAGCATACTCTGAGGTCTCACAAGATCAGAGTTGCCTCATTAAGATTACCGCTCATGAGATTAGAGCAATCTCAGCGAGCCTTGCATTCGATGTTTTGAACCGAGATATAATAGAAGCTGTTGGCTGGCATGCAGAGTCAGCCTTCTCCAGTTTTATCTCAAAGATTTGACCTCGCAGAGGCAAACCTTGAATCTAGTAGGTCCAGTGTTGGCAGCCCAGATGACCACCAGACCCATTTAAAACAATCAGCACAGCCTATCAGCTTCGCTGGATTCAGCAGAAAAAAATTTTTGTAGGTAAGAAGATTTCAATAACTATCTTCTGAACTGTATAAAGGGTCACATATCACATGACCCTGGGCTGTGTTACTGATGAAATTAGGAGAACAGGTTATCGTTCAAATGGGGGAATCCAGCCATCATTCCCTAGAGGATACCGGGGGTAGAGGTAGGATGCTCAGCATTCCGTCCTCCTATTACCTATTCTCTTAACGTTAATCGTATTTGAAGGAGAAAGCAAATTTTTAAAGTAAATTATGTTTCTCCAAGAATACTTAACCAATCACATTACTTAAAAACCCTCACAACCACCCAGCCATGCGAGCATCCTCGTATAGTATATATCGCTCAGCTTAAAAAGTAGTGACACCTGGCAGTGGCAAGGGGAGGTAAGGGATTGCATCATCGCATATAAAGGTCTTTAAGTATTGGACTAACTATGCTTATGTGTCATCAAATACAGATTAAAAATACATAAGAATGAGAAACATTAAAACATCTGGGTTTTTTTAAACATTCAGTCAAGAGCATTAGAATAAATTTCCATAGAAACCAGCCTTTTAACTCAGATTTCTTGGTCTTGTGCACATGCATTTGCCTCTTACGCAGATATCAGACAGGTGAGATATCTCTTATATCAGGCTAACTTATGACTTGATATCAGGAAGGTGAGATATCTCTGATATCAAGCTTACATATGACTCTTTTAGAAGACCACTCCAGTGGCCTATTGGTTAGAGTGTCCACCTCGAATGTGGGAGGTCGTAGGTTTGAGCCCCAACCTAGTCATAACAATAATTTTGTAAAATAGTACTTTCAGCTGCCTTACTTAGCGCTCAGCATTAAGAGGTTAGTATTAGGACTGGTTGGCCTTGTGTCAGGATAATGTGACTGGTTGGACGGAACATTATGCTACATGTCTGCAGCATGATGCCCCAGTGCTAGACATTACTATCAACTGTCACACTGCAGACATTGTAGCAATATGACTGAATTTTTTTTAAAGCTACATTAAAACTCTAAATCAAAGACAAAAATCACACACCTCCAGTTGAAATAAATCTATTATATGACCACATTTTTTAACAACCTCTTTTCCCCACTTTGTACATGCTTAAGATGTGTTTACAGTAAATATATTGTCTTTCTGTTGGCAATTTCAATTAACAATTGTTATGATTTTGTGTTACATTTTGCAAGAGTCATACTATACACATCATATCATTCTTTTAGGTTTGACATAGTGCTCCTCATAAACCTCATTTCTGGCAATGCTTAAACACTTATTTCATTTTGACTTTCATGTTATTATAGAGTCTGATGCTGGAAGTAGTAGTGATATTCAATCAATCTACCTGGACATGGAAAGTAAAGAAAGCTCACCTGTTGTGGCTAGGGTAAGAGCTAGCATGTACATTTAACTGTTGAAGCCAAATGATGTTACCTCACTAACACCATGATCACACACACACACACACACACACACACACACACACACACACACACACACACACACACACACACACATTAAGACTGTTACTTTCTTTGTATTACCCTAAGAAATATTTTGAGATGCATGTTCACAATTTTGAATGGTGATGACAGAATGCAGTGTCAGCATTAAAATTCTATGTTAAAGTTAATTGTAATAATTTACCTCTACACAGGAGAGCTGTTAATGTTGGGATATGCAAATATAAAAGAATATACTTATTTAGTCTCAATGCATCTAAAATATTCTGCATTCCTGTATCCTTGGCAACATTGTTATGTGGGTATCATAGCATCTGCTCCCTGAAGAAAGGGTCATACTTTGTAAATATCTGTATATTATTTTAGAAATTCTGGTTAAGTTTTTGCAATTAGTTCATGAATGTATAGGTTTTTGCACCTTGTATACATGCTGTTATATTTAGAATCATACAGAATGCAAGTAATGCACCCACATCACAAATGAATGTCTTGAGCAATAATGTTAGATTTAAGTTTATTATGGTAGGTTTTTTCATGCTAGAATCATAGAACTAGATAATTGTATGTTAGAACCACACCGTGACAAGAAAAGGTCTCTGTGACCTACATTTCACATTTTCTGGCATTTTGCATTTAGCTCATGTCCAGATATTTTCTTTTGCATCCTGTATAAATGTTGTTATGACTGGTGAGTGAATATATCTTAATCAGTATATGTTTCATATATTTCATAGTAGGGTTTGAAATTCAGCATAAAGAGAGTATGGTATGGTGATGCATTGACCATCAAACTTTGCTATTTTTAACTTATTCAGAAACAAAAGTAAAATACTCAGGCCTGATTTCATGTAAACTATGCAGAGAACGTCATGGAATGAATGTCTTTAAGTTTGTTCAAATGATGTTGATCCACCTTCATAATCAAATGATGTTGATACACCTTCATATTTCAATGATGTTGATATTCAAATGATGTTGATTCACCTTGATATTCAAATGATGTTGATCCACCTTGATATTTCAATGATGTTGATACATCTTCATATTTCAATGATGTTGATCCACCTTCATATTCAAATGATGTTGATACACCTTCATATTTCAATGATGTTGATACATCTTCATATTTCAATGATGTTGATTCACCTTCATATTCAAATGATGTTGATACACCTTCATATTTCAATGATGTTGATCCACCTTCATATTCAAATGATGTTGATCCACTATTATTTATTGCAGCCATTATAAAAAAAAGAAAAACCCTTTAGGTAGCTTCTTCATTAAAATCCATTGAACAAAATTTTAAAAAATTTCACAGAAAGCATGAAGGCCTTTCTAATTTGTACCACTAATGACAGTTTTCATCAAATATGGCTGCAAATACTAACACAGACAGAAAACTGCTAGCAACTTCTCAAAAGCAACTAAACAGAATTTAACCAAAATTGACAGAAAGCATTGTGGCATGAAGACCTTTCAGCTGTACATCAATGGTGCCAATCTTTTATTAAACAAAAGATCAATATTATGAACTATATAAAAACTTTCAAATAACTTTGTTTCCAACACAATTAGACAAAATTTGGCAGAGATCATTTTGGTATTAAGGTCCTTTAAATTTATAAAATTCTGATCTTCACATTTGGCTGCAATTGCAATAATGGAAAAACCTTTCAATATCTTCTCAAAAGTGTCCCAACAGAATTTGACAGCATCCTGAGATAAAAGCCTATTTGTGTAAATGATGTCAAGCCTTTTCAGTCTTGAGGATGTAGAATAGACATGATGTGCTCTCCACAAACCTACTGGATAAGGATATCACAGAAAAATCACTTTTTGTAATCCACCCACCTATGCACCACACCTCTCCAGAAACAATTTCCATTTGAAAAGAGAGACCTTTCTGGACAATGCAGAATATACCCATAACCTCTTGCCTGTATTTACAATAAACAATCATCAATCACATAGCTTAATGCCTGTGTTTACAATAAACAATCATCATTGACATAGCTTCATGCCTGTTTTTACAGTAAACAATCATCATTCAAATAGCTTCATGCTTGTATTTACAGTAAACAATCATCATTCACATAGCTTCATGTCTTGTATTTACAGTAAACAATCATCATTCACATAGCTTCATGCCTGTATTTACAGTAAACAATCATCATTCAAATAGCTTCATGCCTGTATTTACAGTAAACAATCATTGACATAGCTTCATGCCTGTATTTACAGTAATCAATCATCATTCACATAGCTTCATGCCTGTATTTACAGTAAACAATCATCATTCACATAGGTTCATGCCTGTATTTACAGTAAACAATCATTGACATAGCTTCATGCCTGTATTTACAGTAAACAATCCTCATTCACATAGCTTCATGCCTGTATTTGCAGTAAACAATCATCATTCACATAGCTTCATGCTTGTATTTACAGTAATCAATCATCATTCACATAGCTTCATGCTTGTATTTACAGTAATCAATCATCATTCACATAGCTTCATGCTTGTATTTACAGTAAACAATCCTCATTCACATAGCTTCATGCCTGTATTTACAGTAAACAATCATCATTCACATAGCTTCATGCTTGTATTTACAGTAATCAATCATCATTCACATAGCTTCATGCCTGTATTTGCAGTAAACAATCATCATTCACATAGGTTCATGCCTGTATTTACAGTAAACAATCATCATTTACATAGCTTCATGCCTGTATTTACAGTAAACAATCCTCATTCACATAGCTTCATGCTTGTATTTACAGTAAACAATCATCATTTACATAGCTTCACACCTAGCTTCATGCTTGTATTTACAGTAAACAAACATCATTCACATAGCTTCATGCTTGTATTTACAGTAAACAATCATCATTCACATAGGTTCATGCCTGTATTTACAGTAAACAATCATCATTGACATAGCTTCATGCCTGTATTTACAGTAAACAATCATCATTGACATAGCTTCATGCTTGTATTTACAGTAATCAATCATCATTCACATAGGTTCATGCCTGTATTTACAGTAAACAATCATCATTCACATAGCTTCATGCTTGTATTTACAGTAAACAATCCTCATTCACATAGCTTCATGCTTGTATTTACAGTAAACAATCATCATTCACATAGCTTCATGCCTGTTTTTACAGTAAACAATCATCATTGACATAGCTTCATGCCTGTATTTACAGTAATCAATCATCATTCACATAGCTTCATGCCTGTATTTGCAGTAAACAATCATCATTCACATAGGTTCATGCCTGTATTTACAGTAAACAATCATCATTTACATAGCTTCATGCCTGTATTTACAGTAAACAATCCTCATTCACATAGCTTCATGCTTGTATTTACAGTAAACAATCCTCATTCACATAGCTTCATGCTTGTATTTACAGTAAACAATCCTCATTCACATAGCTTCATGCTTGTATTTACAGTAAACAATCATCATTCACATAGCTTCATGCCTTTCATGCCTGTATTTACAGTAAACAATCATCATTCACATAGCTTCATGCCTTTCATGCCTGTATTTACAGTAATCAATCATCATTCACATAGCTTCATGCTTGTATTTACAGTAAACAATCATCATTGACATAGCTTCATGCCTGTATTTACAGTAAACAATCATCATTCACATAGCTTCATGCTTGTATTTACAGTAAACAATCATCATTGACATAGCTTCATGCCTGTATTTACAGTAAACAATCATCATTTACATAGCTTCATGTCTTTCATGCCTGTATTTACAGTAAACAATCATCATTGACATAGCTTCATGCCTGTATTTACAGTAATCAATCATCATTTACATAGCTTCATGTCTTTCATGCCTGTATTTACAGTAAACAATCATCATTTACATAGCTTCATGTCTTTCATGCCTGTATTTACAGTAAACAATCATCATTCACATAGCTTCATGCTTGTATTTACAGTAAACAATCATCATTGACATAGCTTCATGCCTGTATTTACAGTAAACAATCATCATTTACATAGCTTCATGCCTGTATTTACAGTAAACAATCCTCATTCACATAGCTTCATGCTTGTATTTACAGTAAACAATCATCATTTACATAGCTTCACACCTAGCTTCATGCTTGTATTTACAGTAAACAATCATCATTGACATAGCTTCATGCCTGTATTTACAGTAAACAATCATCATTCACATAGCTTCATGTCTTTCATGCCTGTATTTACAGTAATCAATCATCATTCACATAGCTTCATGCTTGTATTTACAGTAAACAATCATCATTGACATAGCTTCATGCCTGTATTTACAGTAAACAATCATCATTCACATAGCTTCATGCTTGTATTTACAGTAAACAATCATCATTGACATAGCTTCATGCCTGTATTTACAGTAAACAATCATCATTCACATAGCTTCATGCTTGTATTTACAGTAATCAATCATCATTCACATAGCTTCATGCCTTTCATGCCTGTATTTACAGTAAACAATCATCATTCACATAGCTTCATGCCTTTCATGCCTGTATTTACAGTAAACAATCATCATTCACATAGCTTCATGCCTTTCATGCCTGTATTTACAGTAAACAATCATCATTCACATAGCTTCATGCCTGTATTTACAGTAAACAATCATCATTGACATAGCTTCATGCTTGTATTTACAGTAAACAATCATCATTCACATAGCTTCATGCTTGTATTTACAGTAAACAATCATCATTGACATAGCTTCATGCCTGTATTTACAGTAATCAATCATCATTCACATAGCTTCATGTCTTGCTCAGTGCTATCAGATTCTGTTATTTAGTACAGAAAGATTTGTCTCATTTTGTTTTTATGGCATTCAAGGATAATTCATCCCAATATCTGTATAAAGTTTGTCACACTAATCCTGCTGTAGTCATTGTGCACAAATCATGCAATGTGGCTCTTTTCAAGTTGGTTAATGTCACTCTTCAGATAGGAGTCTCATTATGGCTGAGCTGTATTCCAGGACTGTATTTACAGGACTGGTCATTCTAGAGCAGGGGTTTTGAACACATGACCAATGAACTGCATCCTGTGGCTCGTAAAATGATTGGCATCACAAGCTGTCATGAGAGATAACTAATCTGGTGCAGTCCCTGGCGCAATAAAAAGTGCCCTCATGCGGCCCTCTGGGTGGTTTGAGTTTGAGACTCTTGTTCTAGTGATTTGATTAAAGTGTCTTTGAGGTCAGGTCACATGATTTCAAGTTTTAACTGAAGATATCCAGTGTAGTTGGCTTTGTTTGCAGTGTATATTGATGTGTTGTGTACATTTCAGTGTATTGTTAATGATATTGGCAAGGTGGAAACTTTCTTCTATCTCTTCCGAGAATTGTTCATGTATAGTTAAATGAATTTGTTAGTCATGACATACTAATTATATAAGATGTGTTACATTAAGTTAGTCATGACATACTAATTATATAAGAAGTGTTACATTAAGTTAGTCATGACATACTAATTATATAAGATGTGTTACATTAAGTTAGTCATGACATACTAATTATATAAGAAGTGTTACATTAAGTTAGTCATGACATACTAATTATATAAGATGTGTTACATTAAGTTCCATTCCCCAATATGTTGCCCTTTGTTAGGAAACATTATATGATGATGAGTTGAATTTAGTCTTGAAAATAATTTATTAGTCTTTAGAGAAAAAAGTCATCTGCTAATGATATAATTTTGAACTCACACATGTAGGTAGGTCATTTATGTGGCAGTTAAATTATCAAGGACCCAGCATCATTCTGTGTGGAACACCTGATTCAACCTTCATGATAGGGAGGAATCTCCATCAACAGCAACTCTATATTATCTGTTGTGGAGAAAAGAAAACATGCAGAGGTTCATGTCCCCATGGATACCATAGTGAAATTTATCAAAAGCCTTGCTGAAATGAAGAATGGCCACAGCTAACTGAATTTCCTTATTGTACACCTGAGCAAGGTCATTGATTATGACTGTAGTGGATAAGACACAAAAGCATGTTCAGATCAAAAGCCTTGTTGGAACCATTTCTATATTCCTTGCTTTTACATATGTTTTAGGATATGTTTGCATATTATATGCTTCCAAAATTTACAGTACAAAACTAAGGAAACTAGTCTAATTGCAAGATGTCTATTTCCCATTTTAAAAATTGGACTCCTGTTAGCATTCCTCCAGTCATTGGGCAGAATGCCTAAGAAGAATGACTTGTGACAAATGAAATTGAATGCTGTTGTCAGTTCTATAGAACAGTTTTCAGCTCACCTGGCTGTAAGGCTAAGTGAAATTATGGTATGGCCTAAGATATGTAATTGGTCATGCATCATTGAATTATTAACAATTGATTGTTACCACTCTGGATTCCATATGTGTGATATGTTTGATCAAATTTGGTATGTGAGTTTATACCTAAATTCTGGATGAGTTTGGTAATGAGCAAGATCAATACTTACTATGATCTTTCATCTAATCGCTTAACAATGCTACCACTCTAGGCAGCTCAGCTGGTAGAACATTGGAGTTGTAATCCAAAGGTAGTGGGTTCAATACCTGTCCAGGCTAGACTCAATCAGCTGCTTCGGTGTGTCCTTGTGAAAATGCACAAACTCCTCAGCAGGACAGAGTCATTTAATATGCGTAAAGTGCTATTTAAGAAATCACCCTGGAGACCATATTTCTGATACAGTTTTGATAAAACATGGAATATATGCTTGTATCATTAGTCATTTGAATAAGTTTGATAATGAGCTTGTTCAACAGATGCTAATAAGGTGGTTTTATGTATTTTGTTGTCTGGCCTTATTACTACTCTGCAGGGCATATTTCTGATCTGATTTGTTTTGGAATATATTTATATACCACTAAAATCTCAGGCTAGTTTGATAATCAGCAAAATCCAGGCCTACTAAGTGATCTTGCTTCTGGCTGGCTGAGCTTGTTACCCAATCTGGAAGACATTTTTATATTTTATTTTGATTTTGATTAAACTGTAAATAAGTGCTATAATCATCAAGATCTTGGATGGGTTCAATAATGAGTGAGGTCCATGCATATTATGCATTGACTGACATTGTTACAACTGTGTTGTCCAAAACAGCATATTAGGTTATCATGCATTGACTGACTTTGTTACCACTGTGTTGTCCAAAACAGCATATTAGGTTATCATGCATTGACTTTGTTACAACTGTGCTGTCCAAAACAGCATATTAGGTTATCTTGCATTACATTGCCTGACTGATGGATTCAGCCAATGTGGGTATGTGAGAAAGCTTGCCAGTAGCTTCTTGTGGGTCGGTGGTTCTTTCCGGGGTTTTCAGGGTTCTTCCTCTACCATTAATACTGGCTGCCATGTATAGCCTATATTGTGCTTAAAAATGGCATTAAACCATAATAATAATAATAACATTGCCTAACTTTGTTATTCCTGTGGATTTCAAAACAGCATATTAGGTTATCTTGCATTACATTGACTGACTTTGTTATCCCTGTGGAGGTCACAACAGCATATTAGGTTATTTTGCATTACATTGACTGACTTTGTTATCCCTGTGGAGGTCACAACAGCATATTAGGTTATCTTGCATTACATTGACTGACTTTGTTATCCCTGTGGAGGTCACAACAGCATATTAGGTTATCTTGCATTACATTGACTGACTTTTTTATCCCTGTGGAAGTCACAACAGAAGTTTGCATACTGTAGAATGTAAGTAACTTATAATGAGGTCTATTGACAATTACATGTTTTGGTTTGCGAAGATGAAACTCCTCGTTGTACAACCAACTATTAATTGCTTGCTTAGGCTACTTCAACACTCCTCATTTTGTACTAATGTGTACATCCAGCTATTGACTATTGTTTAGACTATTGTAACACTCCTCATTCTATAGTAATGTGTATAACCAGCTGTTGACTGTTTAGACTATTGTAACACTCCTTAATCATAGAATGAATAATACAGACAGCTGCTAATTGTATTTACTTTGACTACTTTAACACAGTAGAGTGAAGTGCACAACCAGCTATTGAGTGTAGTTGAATCTGCTGTAACACTTCTTTGTCAAGTGACAAAGTGTACGACCAGCTGTTGAGTGTATTTAAGGCTACTGTAACAATCCTTTGTCGTGGGATAAAGTGTACGACCAGCTGTTGATTGTAGTTGAGGCTACTGTAACACTCAGTTGTCATGGGATAAAGTATGCAACCAGCTGCGTATTGAATGTACACTGTACTTTTGACTATAACACAATAGAGTGAAGTGCACAACCATCTATTAAGTGTAGTTGAGGCTACTGTAACATGCCTTTATCTTGGGATAAAGTGTACTTCCAGCTGCTAATTGTATATACTTTGACTACTATAACATGCACTGATAATGGAGTGAAATGCAGAACTTCCTATTCATCGTAGTTTAGCTTTCAGATACTCTAAATACAGAGTGAAGTGTTCAACCAGGCATTGATCGTAGTTTTGACCAGTGAAAAACTAATAATAAAGTAAAGTACACAGCTATTTGTTGTTTGTAGTTTAGATGACTGTAACACTCTTTAATAAAGAAGCCACAACGGCCATTGTTTCATTTATTGGCATTCTTTTTCTAGGCTTCAGCAGTAATGTATATATAGTAAATGACAAGTCCGTGAATACTGATCCATAATATCAATTTTCCTTATTTTAGAAACGAGCAGAAGAGGTAATCACTGTGGAATCATTGAAAAAGATGTTAGGTAAGAATTTTATTTTATTACACAGGCTTTTCAGTGTGACATACCACCAGATATATTTATGTGGTATATGAGTGTGATTAACCACAAGCTATGAATGTGTCATATTAAAGAACTTCCTACAATAGATTGCTAATTTGGAGTCTGTATTTAGATTGTATTTAAATGTAGTTTGATATATCTTTTATGATTAATTTTGAACAAAAATTATTTTTCAGTTCAACTTTACACACTTTTGGGGGAGGTACTGGAATGCATATATTCTTAACAAAGTCACATGTGTTTTCATTATAACTTTGTTACTACACAAAAAAAATTAATTCAGTATCAAAACTTGTATTCCTTGCTATGCAGTAAATCTAACAAAATATTGGTGTATATATATATAATATTGTGTACTTGATGGAATCAAATGAAATCATAGGTTTTCTTTCTATAAATTTCAGAAATATTGCTACATTATTTTCTTTGTACAAACAACAAACAATTTTCTTAATTTAGTAGCTGAAGATACATTTTAAATATTTTTATGCTTTGGTTTGTAAAATTGTTCACAACTGACTAATCCTTAAATGTTCAGGATTTAAGTTTTACCTGTATCATGAGATGAGGACCATACAGAAATATAAATAAGGTCACTGTTTCTTACTTTGCACTGATATACATTCATCATCAAAATGATTTCTTATTAAACAGATAGAAGATCAGTATTGATAAATGTTATTAAGCAATCAACAGTAGACACCTTGTAAAAAACCCACTCCTTGATCAAAGACTACCTCCCCTGATGCCAAAGTATAATATGTTGACCGTTTATTTCCATTGAGATAGGACTTTTTCAGTTACCTCACTTTTCGATAGGACATTCTTTTTCAATTACCTCACTTTTTGATAGGACATTCTTTTTCAGTTACCTCACTTTTCTTGTATAAAAGATGATTTCAAAAGAGAAGGAGTTAACTATTAATCCAAGATGATATAATTTTAATTATGTTTAATTTGAAAAGTAGGATATATATATTTCTATTCATTTGATTTTTAGCTGAGGATAGCACACTTGAAAAAGATGAGGAAGAAAGACGAAGAAAAGAAATCCTTCAAACATTCCAAACTGCTCCATTTGAAGAAATCGTAGCACGTTCAGAATCAAAAGTAAGCATACCTCATTGATTACAGTATTGTGAAAAGATTCTTTTTTGACACAATTGATTTTAGTCACCTAATATTTCTTGGTAGACAGACTTGTGAAAAATTAAATATTGATTTTTGTTCAAAATGTTAACTTGTATGAAGTGTTTGCATTAATAATTCTTGGCCAGGGGCTCATTTTATAACACAGCAGAGCTGTCTTATTTAGATTATGTTCATTTATTTTATTTTGTCTATAAGGATTATATTGCATTTACTTTGTGTTATTGAGAGACATGTTATTTTGAGATAGTTCTTGCTCACACCCTCCTCCTTCATATAATTGTAAATAAAAATCTTTAAAAAAATAACAAGAAATGTCTAGATCAGTTGTTACATGTTTTGTTAAAAGTATGCTTTCTGCATTTCAAAGCAAACTATATATTAAATATATATGATAAACTTCTAATTCAGCTGCTTAGATCACCAGATGTTTTTGAAATTAAAATATTTTTCTTTCATAATTTTCAGTCCAACCATTTCCACAACAAGTTGAATGAGATCCTGGAAATGGTATCCAAACATCCGGATAGTCCAGGCAGCTTGAGGAAAACCAATAAAACAACTGTTCCGGTCTTCGATATTCAGTTCCCAGAACTCTATGTTTACTAGCTCTTTCCTTGCTTTTGATATTAAGTCATTGACTGTTTAACAATGTATCATATTTATTTGTGAAAATTGTTCACTGAGCTGAAAACAGTGCAGGTCCAGATCCACCATTACATTACCATATACTGGCAGGTTGGTGTCTGTAGTGCAGATGAAATATAAATTGTAGAAGATAAAAGACAGTCTTGACCCCGATCTGTCAGCACATTATGCAGTGACAAATCCTTATTTTGTGTGGATGGAAGCAAACAAGGAATATAAGAACACGTTTTATTTAGATACTATCTTGGACTGTGAGAGATTATTAATTTTGCCATCCAATATCTTCAAGTAATATATGCAAAGTATTATCTATGCTAATTAAAAAATATTTGTTGATTCAGCAGTGTTATAAACACCACAAAGCCAGTGTTATGTAAGAAATGTAAATCATTTTTCTAAAATCGTTTTTTGTTGGCCAAAAATTAATTACAAAATTAGGTTTCAGCTTTTGATATAGCTATTAATGTATTTTTTTAATGTATAACAGAGAATGGAATTGCTTTTCATGTTATTCACAGCTAGGGGAAAGTTACAATATATAAAATACAGTACCTCACTTTGAAGTTTAGGGTATACAGACACATACAATAATTATAGATGGTGGAAACTATTTACAATGAATCAGGATGAAGTAGATGTTTGAATATAGAAAAAATAAAGTCAGTGTTCTTGTGATTTATAAATTTCAGTAATTTCAGAGGCATAGCTTGACATAAGCACGTGTGTCATACAGCAAAATCAAAATGCCATTTGTAACAATTGAGGGATATCTTCCTCCTCCAGTCCCATGAGAGTACATTCATAAAAAGTTTTCTAACTGTGCTTCTGCATATTTTATTTTTGTGTGTGTGTGTGTGTGTGTGTGTGTGTGAGAGGAAAAAATTCACAGAGCTTGGTGTGGGTTCATTATCATTTCCCATCCCTAAATGATGTAACTAAATTTGCAAGCATGCTAATTGTTATAAACAGTGGAAAGAGTCTGATTATTTTGTCACACATACATATCATTTCATAAAATTAGGTTTATTGCAGTAGAGTTAATATTTGCAGAGTATCATATCACTGTTCTGAGCAAGCACTAAGTATTATTATATTTCTCAGTCAATTTGGATTGCTCCAGTGGCTTAGTGGTTAGAGCGTCCACCTAGGAGGGGAAGGTTGTAGGCTCTATCCCTGGCCGAGTCATACCAAAGACTGATAAAAATGGTACTAACAGTTGTAATGCTTGGTGTTCAGCATTAAGAGGTTAGTGTTAGGACTGGTCGGCCTGGTGTCAGAATAATGTGACTGGGTGGGACATCTTGCTGCATGTCTGCGTCATGATGCCCCAGTGCTAGACATCATTATAAACTGCCACATTGCAGACATCATAGTGTTATGACTGAACAATTGTTAAACCATGCTAAAAATCCAAATCACACACAACACACACCTCAGTCAATTTGCTACGTATATTTGCTACAATGTTGTTTAAAAGCTACCTCTTTACTGTAATGCACACAAAAGTATTAAATATTTGCTCAGATGAAATAAGTACAATATGTTTGTAGAAAATCCATGTCTCGATACACAAGGTCGTTTCTTTATGATCTTAGATAGATATCTCATTTATTCTTGTAATATACGTTTTTTGAAGTGCAAAGTATGTATCATATCACTGTGGCATGTTGACGCTAAGCACTGTGCTTAAACACATATAAACAGTATATCCATTTATTTACTTGATGGTTGGCAAAGCTAATTGTACCGTTAATCTGTATAAGAACAACTGGGCAGCTCCAGTACAGCTGTGATACATCTTTGTAACAGCCTCTTTAATTGGAGATCTGTAAGAAGAGTTTTCGTAGGAGGTAAATCTTAATAGAATAAATTAATAGGAAATGCCTTATAAAATAAATGTAGCACAGTATGTATAGCCTTGTGTAAAATGCATGTTGTTTTCCTAGTGTCATTTTCACACAATTGCTATAATTTCCATTCTAAATGTCAAACCTCATAAACACAATGTAAAAAAATTGTGCATATTTATGCGCTGGCACCAATGGTAAAAAACTAATGATTGTTTGTTTGTAATTATGCTGCTTGAAATTATTAACCAGATTGTCATGCCATGCTTAAGCCAGTTCATACCCATGTGATCACAGACAGTATTTCCATTAATATATTTAAAATATATTATAATGGAACCAATGTGCAAAAAAATGGAACAGGTTTAAATTTTCAGTATTATTTTTTAATATATGGGAGATTTCAGTGAAGAATGGTGGGGGGACATGAGATGCCCATCATCTTACCTTCCCATCCAGGAGGTTCAGAATGTCTGTGCATTGCTTGTACCTACTTTAAAGCATTATCTAGAAATGGCACTAAACAAATAGAAAAGAAATTGATGGCAAAGGGAAAAATCAGTCTCTTGAATGCTGAAACAATTAGCACAGAAGCATAAACAAATATTAATTCTTCATAAGAAAATGGCAAGGTTCCAATTACATGCATTGGACATCATGTGTCAACTTGAGTTTTGCCCACAGTATAGAGGTAGTTGCTGCCACCTTGTGATCTAAAAAGGAAACGTAAAGATAATGTTGAGGTGAGAGACCTAGCAAGAAGTAATAGACTTGCATGGGGTTTTAACGGTCATTAAAAATGAACCATTCTCTAAAAACATTATGTTGAATATAATGTTGCTTTGCAGTATCACATCTCGGCTCCTCGAGTTTTCAGATGTATATTTGAACAGTAAACAATAGCAGTATATGTTATTTCCTTACACCTTACTGAAATAGATCTAACTTAAGGAAGACTATAGAATGCCCTACTATGAAAACCATTTTAAGATTGTAAGGTCTGTGAAAGAAGAAACTTTTACTTTACAATGCTAATATTTATAAAAAAATATCCTGAAGAGTACATTATTCAGTGTATATGTAGAAGTAACTTTGGGCTATATTGCCGCCCAAAATCCTAAATTGGTATGGAGATCATAGTGGAGAACTGCTACAATCCACCCTGACCATACAGTTTGGCTTATTTAAGTTTGGGGCAATCCTGGTGTTGTAGACTTAGGATATTAATCACACTGAATTAGTGATTTTTTTTTCATGAGAGTTGTTTCTCTTGAATTGTGAATATGTACTTTTCCCTCAGATTGTAGATACATGCAGTGCTTAGTTGATTGTTCTCCTCTAATAAGCTCTTTTATTCCTGGTACTTTCCCTTGAATTATAAATATGTACTATGTTCCCTCAGATTGTAAATATTCACCATGTTTATTTGGTTTGATTCACTTTAATTGTCTTTATTATACTTTCTCAGGTCAAATAGATTTTAATTTATGCACAAGTTGTATGATATCAGCTATCAGGAACTTTGAGAGCATGTATTTGACATTGTTTACTCCATTCTTGTGTGAATTATGAGTGGTCTGTGTTTAGTTGCATGTGCCACGCTGACATTTTTACATTTCTGATTAATTACACATTTATGATGAGCAACATAAATGAAATTATCTCCAGTACATGTTTTCTTCTCAGCCAGATGGTGCTTGTTATGACAATGGATGAGAAGAAAACATGTACTGGAGATAATTTCATGTATACTGCTCTTGTTTTAAAAAAAAATAATCTGATTTAATTTTTTTTTACATTATTTTCATTATTTTAGACTTTTGTAAATGCTACATAAAATGAGGTGTAGACTTATCATTGGATAAGGCTTTCATAGATCAAAATCATGCCAAAATGTTACTGAAGTTGCTTACAGGCTTATCTTTGAACATAGACCTATCATCAGAAAATAATGGTATACTGTTACTAATATGATGAATAGAAATATATACATTAATATACTATGCTTTACATCTAAATTTCCTAAAATTTGACAACTGTCTAAAATGGACTTGTTTGGTCAAAATCATATTGTACACATTTTTAAATTGGAAACAAAAACAGTATTTTATTTTAAAATATGTTGAAATATTTGTCATTGTGTTCGAGTTGGAATTGATTTTGTTTCCTTTACCAGTATTGCAAATTTAAACTTGTCTAATATATAGTCGATAAAGTATGATAAACACATTTTACCTCCAATGTTGTTTACCTTGATGACAGCAATATTATAATGAATGGCTTGTTGAAACAACTGGATGCAGTCAGATTTCACTGCCCCAGCTCGTCTTCCAAACAATCTTGTCACTTCATTCGATGTTATTATGCCAAAATGGTTTTGTCCACACATCAATGATCAGAAAAGATGTAAAATAGTTTTAAAATTTAAACATTGCAGATCAAGTCTTAAAATTAGCTTAAATATTTTTTATGTAAAGTTCAGCTAAATATTGGCATGTTTTGCACTGCAGCATTTTTTATTCAGTCTTAATACTTGGAACAAGAGAAAGAAATACCCAGTAACAGAATACGTTTTTTGATGTATATAATGCGATGTTCATCTTTGTGAGGCAAGATTATTTATAAGGACTCGTCAGTTTGTATTTACTACTTTTGACTATGATGTTGATAAATTTAATTTTTCAGTCTAAAACTTTTAAGTTAGATATGATCAGTTATTTATTGTAATACCTATATTTTGAATATTTCACACAGTTCTGAACATCGCAGAGCTAGTTTGAGATCAGGAATCTGTCAGTTCTTTTTTTTTTTTTTTTTTCAATCAAAACATCTTTTTAGTTATACTCTTTAGTCAGCCAAATATTCGACTTAAGAATTTTTTTTATTTGTACAGAAAATAGAAATAGTGTTTTAGCTCTGATGGTCATAGATGAGATGAGCTAATGGTCTGGTCTGTTGCTCATCATCTTTAGGGTCTTGTTAGCCTTAAAAGAAAATGGTGCCAGTCAGACATACAATATAAATGTCACACTGGCCAGCTTTACAATCATTATCATTACTCCACCTTAATGGATTGTCATATATATATCAACACTAAAAGACTTTTTTATGTCTCCATGGTTCTAAATAAAAATGGTGGCCATCTTAAAAATCTTGTATTACTATTTCTATATTGATGGTCATACAAACCATGTTTTTCTTGTGATGTCTTGTTGGTCCTAAATTTAAATGGTGGCAATATGACATTCATTATGGTTACAAGGCAAGCATCTTTAAATCGTCACCACTTCTCCTTAAAAACGAAAGTTGTATCAAGATGAAGAGTTCACTGAAAATGTCTTTGTCAGACAGTGCAGATCTAATCACCACTATGGCTGCCATGACAATCTTACATCATTTATGGCTGCTGTGCTGGCCTTCTTGAAAATATTGTTATGGCTGCTTCTCTTGAATGGACATAAGGTTTTCACCAAAGTACTTCTTATGATGCCAAGTTGGCCTTAAAACAATGACAATCTTATGATGTCAAGTTGGCCTTAAAATTGTGACAATCTTACATTCAATATGGCTGAAATAATGACCAACTTGAAAATCGTTCTCCACCAAATCAGAAATGGTTTGAAAAACTTGACTTTTAAAACAAAGAAACAATCCTGTCTTAGATTTCTAGAAATTTTGGACATTAAAGTGTCAGTCGTTACAAGGGATTCATAATTTCATGTTAAAATCAAAAATTAGTTTTATATATTGCTATAGTGCTATGGGTCACTGACCTCAGATGTGTGAAAATATAACCTCTTGCTTGGAGCAATAATTTTAAAATTAACAAAGAAGTAGCATATGGATGTCATGCGTGGATGATGATTGTTCATAAATCTACTGCCTCAAAGAATAATGTTACATTGCATATCTTGGATATACATGTACAGCATATATATTTGCAGACACTAATTTATCAACAAACTGTTGCTTGAAATAAAATATGATATATGGATTGTGTTTTTGGTACATGTTTTCACTAGTAGGCAACCTGATTATTCTTGGAGATTTCAACTTTCACTCTGACTGTTCTGGAAACCCCATTCACATCAAAACTCCTAGATTCCATTATTGTTTTCAATCTCAGCCAGTTAACCAACCAACCCATAAACATGGTCACATTTTTTACTGGATTCTTCATAGACCCAATGATAAGATTCTATGTTCCTCCCTTGGATCCCATGAACTTGCATCAGATCACTCTGCATTATATGCCATCTGGACATATCAATCTGAATAGCATTGATTTGTCACTGAGAATGACAGCAATTGCTCTGTATCTACCACCAACAGCAGGAAGTCGTGTTACACGAGCTTGGAAATGTATGTCAACGACGGACTGTCTGGTTAAGTCGAGATGTTTCAGCGAAAAGAAATAAATCGGATATAGGTTTTTAAAATCCAATTGTGATATTTGCAAACCAGTGTCTACATTATTATCACGTCCCATAAATGTCAGCAACCGATGATACGAGCGTGCAATTTGGTTTTGTTTGTAATTAAGTACAATATCTATGGATGGTTCCTGTTGGCCGTTTATCCTCAACGATACTTCATTAACGCCCAATTGATCAAATATCACATGGCTGCGTAATTGTGAATTTAATCGTTCCATATCCTGTAACACAACAAATATATGCTGCAGCGCAGCAACACCTTGTTTTGATGCCATGTGCCATGTAAATACACCATTAACAGATGATTGCATAATATCCGTTGTTGTTGTTAGCCATGATATCAACGATTTTCCTCCATGATTCATAAATGATAGTAATTTTTCTTGTGGTGATTGATGGAGTCATTACTGGCATTCACAGTGATAGTTTTGTTATATTTACTTTACCACGGTCAGCATCTGGATTTGCAGGATCTGCTGGAATCCTCCAGATTGCATCATTATCATCGTCTTTTCGCATGAGTACTACTGTATGCTTCACTCCAAAGATAGCTTTTCTAACGTTTCTACAAAATCCGAAAATGTGAGATAGTGGAATCGTGCATGAAAATAGTCTACGCCATCCTTCCAACATTGATATGCGTGTTGCAGCTCCTAGGTTGTGATTAGGATCATTATTTATTATCATATTCTCAACATCAATATCAGCAGCACCAGCATAATTTTTGGTCGTCTTATAATATATGGAGTCGGTCCAGCACGATCATTAATATCCTTAGAGAACATCATAGACGGACCCGCCGATCTTGTAAAATCATCAGAATATCTTGCTAAACCCACTATTGTTGTGGCAACATCGACATCATTTTCTATAGATTCAGTCTCTCTGTTATCAATCATATATCTTGCACTCTCAATTAGCGCCATGATACCATTATTGACAAAGCCGACTTTGGCATTTAGGTCATATGGTGCTGGTACAGCAGGAGTATCAGCAGCTGTTACAAGCTCTCCTTCTACCTCGATAAATGCTTCAGCGGGTAGAAAGTATTTGCTGGTATGGACCTAAAGTTCGATTCTTGATCGACTGTCTGGTTGTATTGCATTATAGGAATAATACTGGTAATCGCAGACAGAATCATCCTTGGGTACTGGGGCATCTAAATCGAACGCTGTATCAGGAGACGATTTGAACATATTATATATTTCTTGATCTAAATCACGATTTTAAACCACTTCCCGCTATCATATTTGCAATAATATTCCTCTGAGTATCATATCCTTCATTGTTCAGTGATGCTATTTTTTGATCCACTGCGTTATTTATTATTTTGCTAATATTCGCAGGCATAATTTCCGTAGATGGTAGTGGTCCCATTGATTTTATCACTGATGACTTCATCATCGGTGGTTTCTTTTGTCGCCGAACTAACGATAGTAGTTTTTCTTTAGCCACGGAAAATGCTTTCCGGGCAACATCACCAACAGCGCTAATACCCTTATCACGAATAACATCATTAGCTTTCATTGATAACTGTTTTGCAATTGGTGCTATTTTTGGAGCCATTCTTGCAAATAACCCTGCAATGGTATTGTCGAGACCATCTCCATAGTATGCTCTATAAACAGGTAATCGTGAATTTACTACGCAAGTCATGGTTGGTTTATTGTGGTTGCTAGTGTATGCTCATCTTATTTAAATGCTATTTATCTAATCGGTGATTAATCACTAGTGACAAAGTCATCAATGACAAAATGTCACAGACAAGGTCATCAAATTAATCACTGTTAAGTGAGAAAGCTTGCCAGTAGCTTCTCGTGGGTCGGTGGTTCTTTCCAGGTTTTTCTGGTTTCTTCCTCCACCACTAATACTGGCCGCCATGTATAGCCTATATATTGTGCTGAAAAATGGCGTTAAACCATAAAAAAACAAAAACAAAAAACAAATTAATCACTATGATAACCGTCTGCTAGCTCATCAATAAACTCTCGATATACACCAATATCCATGATAACACCCTCAAACAGTCGTCTGCAAATATCAGCTGCCTCATTAATTATTTCTGGTGAGTTATTTCCAGCTTGTCTCCCTCCTACGAGAACTTCTAATCGCGATGTCCCCGAGAATATTATTAGGACAACAAACTAGACCACTACCTGAAAACCCCCTTGGGGTTCCACTCTGAGAAAACCCCTCCCCACTACTACAACCAGTTGCACTTTGTGTGTCCTTTTCCTGATCATGTAAATGTCTAAAACGTTCATCATTAGATTCATCTTGATCAGATGGCATATACAATAATTGCTTATTATCAGACTTCAATAATCTCAAACCCATATCATCATCATCATTTGGTGGTTGTCTTTGAGGTTAGAATGATATTTTCTTTGAAGGCTGTTGTCTTTTTCTTTGCAATCTTTGTGGTTTCTTAATTGTTTTTGTTTTAGTTCTTCATATTGATCATTCACTGTACCCACCGCATTGAGATATCCAGTGTATGATGCATTATCTTGATTAATTTGACTTGTGTTAGTTTTGATTTTGTAAAATGCATCAGCCCAATGTTCTATTCTTTTAATATACCGGTGTTGTTCTGGTTTTAACATTTGTTTTCTGTTTTCATAAGTTGTAACAACAAGCGCAGGAATTTCTGCTGGATCAGTCTTATCAATTACTGCTAACCCCTCCTCATTAAATCTCGCACGTAATTCATCTATTTTTTCATTTGGTTTTTTTGGGGGACCAGGAGGGGATTTTTGTAACAGCGCTGATGGGTTTTTTTCAGTTTCCTTTGCTATTTTTTCAAGTACTGGTACAGTAGCAGTCATACCCTCCTTAGTAGCAGTGGTTATTGGTTTGAATAATTGTTCAGTACCCGTTGTGAAATCAGTTTGAAATTCTTGTCTCGTTTGGAGCTTATATCGAACGGAATCACAAACCGGAATAAATCTCTTAATCGCAGCTAATCTCTCACATGCTAATCTAATTATTTGGACTTCACCTACCATTATGTAAAAATCCATAGGATTTTCTAATTGTAAACGTAACTCCACAGATAGCTACGCGTTTCATCTTTTTCATAAAAATCGAGGGTAAAAACCCCAGGAATTCATTTAGAGAAAATCGATTTTCATGAAATCTTGTCGACGGATTAGCCAAAAACAGTTAAAAATCAATGAAAAAGCATCGAAGATTCGACGATCACGATGAAAAACACCATAAAATTTGCCTCACAAAGATATAAATTTCATCAAAATCGATTTTCTCTAAATGAATTCCTGGGGAATTTTTACCCTCAATTTTTATGAAATTATGTTGACGGATTGCATAAAAACACCACAAAAATGACCAAAAACACCACAAAAATGACAAAAAATCAATGAAACAAAATAAATCCTTCAAAATATTTCAGCAGTTAACAAATAAAATCCACCCATCCGAAATTCTTTTGAATTTCACTAGTGTTTCATTGCTTCCGTGTAGCAAAAAAATAAAATAAAAACACAATACTTGGAAGATATTATAGAGTTTTCGTTCCATCTGAGTAAGTATACCTGTCTATAGAATTTCAGCTCATACAATTTATCCTGGTGATTTAATCACTGGGTCTATAGAATGTGGATTATTCATCTGCAAACAGATATTTTGTACCACGTGGACATTGTACATTTACTGTGTTGAGGTAACCAAAGGGGAAAAGTGATTTTCACTCTGATGATTTCTTTTATTGTTTTAATTTTCGAGTTTATTGTGCGTTTGATTTCATATTGTTTGCCCAATTCACTTCTGACTTTTTCGACCGCAGTGAATAGCGGGATAAATTTGTTGATGTCGTTACAAAGTATGAGTCATTTACCCCGCGCTGAATTCATTTGACCAACCCATACTGTTTGGCAAGTATGTATCTATTATTCTGGGCGCTATCAAGATTACAATCTAATTGATCTGACAATTGTATTCCTTGATTTTTCAAATTTGAAATCTCGTTAATAATGTCATTCATATTTTCGAAATTCATTATATGATATATTATATATCTAATATATTTTATATATGATACAAAAAACTGATCAATTCTAACTCGTCATCGTATATGATTTATGATAGACAATACAACTCTTCAAACCCCCATTCGAGTGTTATGGGGGTTTATAAGGCACATAGAGGGATGGTACATATCATGGAAATTAATACATCCTTATCAACTCCCATTCGAGTGTTATGGCAAGTTTATAATGTACATATAAGATATTAACCCCCATTCGAGTGTTATGGCAGGTTTATAGGTACATAAGACATTAAACCCCATTCGAAATGTTATGGCGGGTTTATAAGGCAATATATAAGATAACGAGTTAGAATTGATCACAGTTTTTTTTGTATAAGGACAGCACAAGACAATGGATTATAGGGGGACGGCACAGGGAAACTGCACAACATATACACAAGGGGCTGAATCTACTTTCAAACTGAAACCACCATACCCCCAACAAAGTCACCCCGGGTTAAATGCAAAAACACATTCACACCATGTGACAGTGTGTGACGTATGGTGGTTTCACGGTTTGAATTTCGAATGGCTTAAAGCCCCAATTATATATAGAAAAACCTTCCGATCGGTACCATCGACAATAATGTCTGCCACGAGATTCGAACACTGGGCCTCGGGACGAGATCCAACCGCGTATGGAATACGCTAATATTCGAGATCTACAAGTCTATAATTTTGAATATAATATAAGTGTATCACGTGAAGGGTTTAACGGATGGTGTATACTGCAGATGAAAATCGTAAATCAATCGTAGATTTCACTGTAATTAAAACTTGTAGACAAAATTATAAATTTCTAGTCAAACCAACACAAAAAAAGCCTTTCAGTCAAGACTACGAGTCATTGAAAAATCCCATTGAGATCCGGTGACAGTTATCCTTGTTTCAAAACCACACATACAAACCCACACGAGTTATTCCCCTTGGTGTTATATACATAACAAAATGAATATTTAGATGTAAACGAATTGAATTCTATGTCCATTTATTTTGGAGATAGCGGATTTATAAATTCCTTCTGCAATGCGTTGAACCATGGGCATACAAATATCAAAATACTTACTGGCTTCAGCCATTTATTGAAATATTCTTTCTTCGTTATTTTCTGTATTAAGAGACTTGACACATTTTGCAATTTTCGAGCATTTTCCAGTCTTCCCCTGCTTGGTATTCTCACTCTGTGTGATAGACTGCAGATCATCTAATAATGGTATCATGGCGCCATTTATGTGATCAATCACAAGACCATCCAAAATGTCTCCGTTAAACACCTCGTGGACGAATCTATGATTAAGATACCTTTTCTTTCCAACAGTAAACATCAAATACCCCATACCATTGTCCATCCCTAATGGTTTCTTCAGTCTGCGGTTTCTGACAACACCATCATGAGATGCTTCATAATTGGTAAACACAGGACGTGGTTGAAATTCTTGGTTCATTTATATACTATAATATTATACGTCTAATTAATTATTTGGTTTAATTATTACTTGAGAATCTATCAATGTGGTCTTGAGGTGTTATGATTTTGTCGGAATCTTTAATGGAGTTTTTGACGGAGTCCTTGACTCGTTTATCATAATAGCACTTAAGCTCTCTGTATCCATTACCACCACAATTGAGACACAACTGCGACTTACCATGCACACCTACCCCACATCATATTCAAGGTAAAGGCCCAAAACTCCCACAATGTACGCTTTGTAAATGATATCCACAGAATTCATTTCTGCATGGTTTGTTACAAGCGATTACTGATCCTATCATAAGCTATTTGCAATGATTCGTTATATAATAAATTCCTTATTTAAATACTTGTTTTAATTATAATATGGAGGACTTCGAGAGATTATCGAAAATTACGCCTTGGAAAAATGCTAAATTCAATCTCGATAGAGTCTCCACTGATGTACCAAAGGGTCTAATAAGTGACAGAAGCATGTTGGGTAGAATCCATGATGCATTTAATGAATTCAAGCGCGATGGAGCATCTCACTGTTGGTCAACATTTCGAATCGATGGTAGTGTTGATGCTACCATGAACGACGAAAAAGAGCAGCAGTAATAATCTCGCATCTTGACCATAGAAAGTATTTTTTTTAGAGTGAAATTCATTATCTGTTCAGAAATGGGAAATTGGTTTATACGAGATATGAAATGAGATAAGCTGTATTTAGTAGCCCCTAGTGTAGACGATCAGCGATGTTACGAGGTGTTAAAGGATTTTAATGAGAAAGCAAAATCGGAAATTCATGAGGATATTATTGAATTTATAACCGATATCGAGGAAGCACCAAGTATTGATGATACTGATGGAAGTATTAACAATTTAATCGTATTTAATGATGTCATGTTAGACAATCAAAAGAATCCTGCTAGGATATTTTCCAGAGGTAGGCATAAAAATACCGATGTAATATATGTCACTCAACAATACACTCAAATACCAAAAGTGTTCAGAGATAACTGCAATATTCTTGCTGTATTTCATGAAGTAGACATACATATGCTACAAAATATTTGGCAAACTTGGTTCGGTGGTGATATGGATTATAATCTCTTTAGAAATTTCTTTAGTCACGCTCAGTCAATTCCACATGAATTTGTAATGATAAATTTGCATGACCCGAGATCAAAATATATCAGACTTGATCAAATATTTGGTTAAAACAATTCGTCTCCACAACGCCACCAGTGCCGGGTCTCTCTGGAGACTCTGTCTCCATAGCAGCCTTATTTTGTGACAAACCGAAACCATTTCTCTTTTTTTGTCTGCTTGAATTGGTTTCAATTTGAAATCTTTTAAGATTTTGCTGAAATAGTTTTTGTTCGTTTGAAATGGTTTCGGTTTCTCTGAAATAGTTTTGGTCTGTTCGCCCTCTCTGCTGCTATATCCAACGATATAAAATGTCTTGGAGTGCTTATATATATCATTATGGTTTTTGCTTCGTGGGACATAGAAATGGCTTTAAAAATGTTCTCTCACTTATTGTGATGCTTCATTTCTGTGACATTGTAGATCAGTTTATTTATATAATTAAAATTGGGAGTGGGTGCCATTGCTATATTATTGGCAAAATCATTTTTCTACCTAATTTGCCTATTGCTGTATTCACTGGTCATTTTGATTTTGCGGTCTTTAAAAGTCATTGTCATTGGGTTTGCTCACTGGCAACTCAGTTAACATCAACAACTTAGAAAGTTTTCTTGCATGATATCATATAATGACATATCACGTGTGTTGTTGTATCCTATACTGTAAAATACTTACATTGCATCAAGTACTTATTAACAGTCACCCTCTCTCACCCTCCATGCGTATATAACCTATAGACGTCCATAAACTGTTAATGAAGAGGTAATTATTAATGTTTTATGGAATGCTGGTATTTAAAGCCTATTATGAGAATGTTGCTTGGAATACAGGTATTAAAAGAATATTGTAGGAAAGTTGCATGGAATGCAAGTCTTAAAAGCCTATTATGGAAAAGTTGCATGGAATGCTGGTCTTAAAAGTCTATTATGGGAAAGTTGCATGGAATGCAAGTCTTAAAAGCCTATTATGGGAAAGTTGCATGGAATGCAAGTCTTAAAAGCCTATTATGGGAAAGTTGCAAGGAATGCTGGTCTTAAAAGCCTATTATGGGAAAGTTGCATGGAATGCAAGTCTTAAAAGCCTATTATGGGAAAGTTGCATGGAATGCAAGTCTTAAAAGCCTATTATTGGAAAGTTGCAAGGAATGCTGGTCTTAAAAGCCTATTATGGGAAAGTTGCATGGAATGCAAGTCTTAAAAGCCTATTATGGGAAAGTTGCAAGGAATGCTGGTCTTAAAAGCCTATTATTGGAAAGTTGCATGGAATGCAAGTCTTAAAAGCCTATTATGGGAAAGTTGCATGGAATGCAAGTCTTAAAAGCCTACTATGGGAAAGTTGCATGGAATGCAAGTCTTCAAAGCCTACTATGGAAAAGTTGCATGGAATGCAAGTCTTAAAAGCCTATTATGGGAAAGTTGCAAGGAATGCTGGTCTTAAAAGCCTATTATGGAAAAGTTGCATGGAATGCAAGTCTTAAAAGCCTATTATGGGAAAGTTGCATGGAACGCAAGTCTTAAAAGCCTATTATGGGAAAGTTTCAAGGAATGCTGGTCTTAAAAGCCTATTATGGGAAAGTTGCATGGAATGCAAGTCTTAAAAGCCTATTATGGGAAAGTTGCATGGAATACTGGTCTTAAAAGCCTATTATGGGAAAGTTGCATGGAACGCAAGTCTTAAAAGCCTGTTATGGGAAAGTTGCAAGGAATGCTGGTCTTAAAAGCCTATGATGGGAAAGTTGCATGGAATGCAAGTCTTAAAAGCCTATTATGGGAAAGTTGCAAGGAATGCTGGTCTGAAAAGCCTATTATTGGAAAGTTGCATGGAATGCAAGTCTTAAAAGTATACTATGGGAAAGTTGCATGGAATGCTGGTCGTAAAAGCTTATTATGAAAAGAAAACTGTGCAATGGTTATGCTGCAAAGAAAAAAATGATACTTAAAACAAGTTCATAGATATTACACATGACAATAACAAACTGGACAAATATTTCATACTATGCAACAATTTTAACATTAAATAAATCACTATTTTACAACATTCTAATAAATATAAGAGATTCTGCTCATAAGTGTTCATATACACATGAAAAAAGTGTAGAACATGTTTTAAAAGCTGTACACCAGTTTATTATTCCATAACCTAAACAAATTTGTCATTTTAATAAATGCCACCTCTTACAGGAACCTGTAGTGTCCTATTAGTACTTGTTAGAGTAAATATTACATGAACATGGTTGCTAATTATTTTCATAATAATTGTGACATGAACATTGCCGGTAATTGTTTTCAGAATAAATATGGCATGAGCATGACTGGTAATAGTTTTCAGAGTAAATAGGGCATGAACATGGCTGCTAATTGTTTTCAGAATAAAAAAGGCATGAACATGACTGGTAATTGTTTTCAGAGTAAATAGGGCACGAACATGACTGGTAATTGTTTTCAGAATAAATACGGCATGAACATGGCTGGTAATTGTTTTCAGAATAAATAGGGCATGAATATGGCTGCTAATTGTTTTCAGAATAAATAGGGCATGAACATGACTGGTAATTGTTTTCAGAATAAATAGGGCATGAGCATGGCTGCTAATTGTTTTCAGAGTAAATAGGGCATGAACATTACTGGTAATTGTTTTCAGAACAAATGGGGCATGAACATGGCTGGTAAGGTTTCCTTGTGCCAAATAAATTTGATATCTGCACAGTGGATTTTTTAAAATAAAGAACAAAATTGATTCTTAATCTGTATGTTAAAGATCACTTTTCTCCAAATTTATCAACAAATTCCAATTAAATAAGATATACTTATAAGATATATATTCAAGTATGCTGACCTTGTACCAAAATTTATTAAAGCATAGTCTAATCTTCAAAGTAAAACATAGTACAAATATTAGTGATACTTTTATTATGTTACTAGACACATGGCCAAGATTAATTCCATCAGTACTTGCTCTAAGTCCAATCAAACTGCAAAGATCTTTATCTACCACAGCATAACGCACCTGCAGATCTGGGTCTGTGTTGCTCTACTGATTTCTCCTAAAAAACTGCACAGACCAAAATCTGCTGATGCATTATGCACTGGCAGATCTTGGTCTGTGCAGTTTGCAGTGGGACATGTCTTATAAGCAAGTATTGATAGTAATATTAATGATGATTGCTTGCAAAGTATATGCTTAATTTTTTTTACAATTAAATTTTATATTTTACACAGCTAAAAGTCCAAGCAATCCAAAATAGCTTAAAAAGGTATAGTGCATTTTTATAGTGCACCGAAGACCATAGATTTTACCAATCATGTACACAAGAAAAGTATCAGCCAGTTAATGAATGTTTTCAGTAGGAGACCACATCATCACACTGGTCTTCTGCAACAGAAAGCCTACATGGCCAATTCATAGCAGGTTGTAATTATTCAAGACTGCCTTGTGTCTTTTCTATTTTTCAATAACTTTATCATTTTCTTTCCCAAAACTGAATTTGCAATAATTAAAATTGTAAAATAATTTTTTTTATATTAAAAAAGAAAAATAAGTCAAAACTTATATATACATATATATATATATATATATATATATATATATATATATATATATATATATATATATATATATATATATATATATATATATATATAATTTATCTTGAAACATATTACATCCAATCTCTTCCTGAGTTTATAGTGCTATGATACACCAAAGTAAAAAGAAATATAACACAGAGGATATCACAATGTTATGATTATATCATTTTGAACCATAATGACTTAAAAAAGCAGAGGAAGTTAGAGGTTTCAGCTCAGTCACATTTACCTCCCCTTACAACAGGTGTGCATCATCTTTTTATAGGTCAACAATCTAGCACAAGGGTAAAGAACTCAGATAATTACATGGTCCAAAATTGACCTTCATTGGAACAATGCAGGCCACACTGTGAACATTCTGCTGTGAAACATATATACAGATGCATATGGACACAGGCTGCACAACATGTGTCATTGGATATCATGTGGCCATAGGGTTGAATATTGATTGTGTACCCCTGCTCCATAGTACTGCTATTTATGAAAATAAGAACATACAAATTAAAACATATTGGGGTGACCACACAGATAAAATAGCAAAATATGCATAAAATAAAAATCAGAAAATGAAGCACACAAAAAATTACATTTAATGGTATCTATCATTTAGTGGTATGTTTAGAAAATTTTCTTTAATTTGTCCTTCAAAGTTACTATATTATTTTTCAAACATGAGTTCCTGTAAGAGACTGATGTTTTACTGGATGAAGTGAATTTCCAAGAATTCAAGATAAGACCAATGTACTTCTTTTTAATTACTGAGTATCAAAGCCATCTCGGATATTCTTGAGTCATAAGATTTTCAAATATGTCACTGAGGCATCCATCTACATCATTTTCATTTAGGACAAACTGGGCACTGTTAGAAGACTTGGGTGAAAACATTCATGCTGATATGCCCATCCATTCAAGAGAATTAGGTGACAAGATTATTCACTGTGACAAGCATTTTGATTTATAATCAGTCTATTGGTCAACAAACCCATGACTTTCCATTTATGAATTGTGATATTAAATTTTTCAAGATGGCTGCCAGGTGGCTTTACTGGATGTCAGATTCACACCATTCCTTTGTACCAACTAGACATCATAAGAAATATTCTGTCTTCTGGTGAAAAACCAATGCTGATATTATTATTACTTTCCACATTAGAGTAACAACAAGATTTTGAAGTGTGCCATATTGGACATAAGACCAAGTAGAACATCTGTGCTGATATGACTTTATATTCTGGAGTAGCAGTAATAGCAAGATGTTTAATGGCTGCTCTCTTGGCCATAACAGACATCATAATTTCATTTAACTAGACATTATACATATTTAATAAAAAAAAACATGCTGATAAGACCATCCATTCAGCTGTAGTAGTGATAAGATTTTCAAGATGGTAACTGTGACAGCCATATTGAATGTCAGTATGGCAATCTGTTCTGGAGGAGTAGTGATAACAAAATTTTCAAGATGGCTGTCACAGTGGTTATACAAAACATTAAATAGGCACCATTTTCAATTAGAACCATATGAGCATCATAAGAAGTCTATTAACAAAATCCACATCCTGATATGACCATCCATTCTGGTGGAGTACTGCTGCTCTGGCCATGCTGGATGTTTGAGCAGCACCATTTTCTTTTAGGACTAACTAGACCATGGAATGAATGTGTGTAAAGTTTCACTGAAAATTGTCCAAGTAGAAAAAAACAAATTTATGGTAACAGACAAATGGATTATGGACAACACACAATGTACTTTTTAGTCTATCACCATTTAAGCTATTAATGGAGGCATCTTAAGCAAACAAATTACACATTAGATGCAAGAATTTTAAAGAATTACCCAAATAACAATATAAATTTAGACAACTGCCTTTCTGCATTATCTATCCATATATCTGTAACTATGACAAGTAATTAACATAATGGTGAATATCAATACATGTTGTAAGTTTGATGTATTCAGCATGAATTACTAGTACCCTACATACTTTCAAATATCATTCTAATATTTTGACATAAACAATTCTTGAAATTAATAAATCTGCAAGAAAATTAGGTTTGCTTTACATATGATCCTAAACATTGCTGACAGTAATTTACAGGGAAGTAATTACAAGAAGTTAAGACACCATGCTAAATCTATTGTGAAAGTCAACATATAATGTAGTGATGAGATAAAGTAAATCGATCTTAAATAATCAGCACAGAAAATCAAATGGAAGACAGTAAAAACAAGAAATGAATTAACAAAATGAACGACACTTAAAATTTCACTACAAATGCCATTTAAAAATGTAAGTTTGTGTTTACTTTCATGTTTTGGCCACTAATGACCATCTAATATATGATTACACATTTAAAGAGAAAATTTAGAATTACACTGTATGCATAATTTAAAGTACAAACAAAAACACTGACTCACTTCCCAAACAGTGACATCACTGTGGTTTTTTTAAAGGTGTCTAAATCTGTGTTATTTACCAAGTAAAACACTATGCAGACTTCCTATCAAAACTCTGGTCTCATCTAAAACAACACATAAGAGAAATAAACCCAAATCAAATATATTACACAGTGTGAATCTAAACTGAATATACAGAAAACATAACAAAATGATTAGGTCCAATTGGGCCAGATTTACATAACTAAATTGAATAAACAGAAAACATTAGCAAAATGTTGAGGTTAAAAATATGGAACTAATTTACATAACAAAATTGAACTTAACAGAAAACATTAGCAAAATAATGAGGTCAATAACCAGTATAATGTAGAATTATAAGAAGACAACCCTGTCTGACATATATTCCATCAAGAATTTGATTACATAAATCTATATACCAAACTTTCAATGAGACTGGATTAGACATATTCTCATTAGGTACAGGGTGTTCCATTAAAATATAGGGAAGGCACTTTTAAAATAGGCTACTCATCCATAGATGCAATTCTGAATCAAATTACCCTGGCATAAATGTTTACAAAAATGCCTTCCCTTGGTACCATGCAATAGAACAGCCCTAACAAGACGAGTCAAGCAGCTGCTCTAAGAAATTTTGTACAAGATTTTGCTATCATAAAGTTGTGGTCAAGAATATGTTACTCTTTCATTAAATCTCTATTAAATAGAACCAGGTAAATATAAATGTATTTGGATCAAACAAGTGTGTATTATAGAAAAAGTTTGTAACATGGAATTAATGTAACATTCATCATGCAAGGCAATGAAAAAAAGTAATGAAAACTATTTGTAGAGTAAAGAGGACATTCTAATCTCATTCATACACCCACATAACCGGCAGAGCTTGAAAATCCCACATGAAGTCCACTCACACTGTTGACAAGCAAAAAGAAATTATAGTAACATTAAAGTCTCATGTCAATGAAAAATAGCTACTTTAAATTTTAATTCTTGTTAACAAAAAACACATAATAATTAAACTTGAAAGTCAAAGCCATTGCAATTTTTTAGTTATTATGTGCAGTCTCTTTCAAAACAATTTAACTGATGGATATTTTATAACTAAAACCCAAGAAAATTAATGCTACGAAAATTGTCCTGTTTTAAATGAATAATATTTGTTTGTTTTCATTACTGAAGTTAAATCAGCCTCAAGGATTATTATGGAATAAATAACGCCTTCAAATGAGTAAACACAAGAGATAACACTTTAAAAACAAATAGACTGTAATGGTATTTCATACAACTGATAAATGAAGAAATAATATGCTGGTCTTCAAAATATAATACATGATCTCTCATATACATTTGATTTTTCCAGCATGATGTTTTAAAATCATAAATTAGTATGTCTTACAATAGATTTTGTATGTATAATCTGTCTCATAGAAAATTTAAGACAAATGGCTTGCACAGTTTAATTTATACATAAACTGTTTGAAAGTTCAGACTCCAACTATGATCACATTAAAAATGAATCATGAAACTGCTTAGTCAGGACTTCCCAGCTAATTAATATCTAACACAAGGATTTTCTAATATTCCTCAATCTGTCTACAACTGAAAACTCACCAATCAAATGTATTGCAGTGATACAAAATTAAAAAGATGGCCTTATATGTGTGGTGACCTCTCATGTGGGTGGCATCAGATGCTGCATGTGGGTATGTGTATATATACATGTAAAAAGTACAGGTAGATCACATAATCTTTGTAAGTGATTCTAAAAAGGACCTTAATATTTGTAGATAACATGACAAAATATTTCCAGAATTATAACAACCCCATAACTATAACCATGTTTAATATATTCTGGAAAAGAATCAAAAAAATTTCTAAAGGTTTGTTCTAACATCAAAGATCATTTAAGTTTTTCAAATAACTATGAGATAACAATAACATTCTCACAGAAACGAGATCATATTGAGCAAGAAAAAATGTGTTATATGGCAACAATAACAGTGCATGAAATTTCACCAACAAATCTTGACCTGAATCTTAAAATCTGATATTCAGCTAGTCTTAAAAAATGGATCATTGACAAGTAGGTGCAATAACTGTTTCTTCAAACTACATACAACACTTAGAGAAGGCAAGTTCAAATACTAGTATGAATTCATGTAAATACTCAGGTAATTTGATTCAATGCCCCAAGGGGCTAAAGGATCATTATGTACCCTAGTGTACACTTTCTACTCTGATTGCCATAGCAGAATGGGTGTAATAAACCCTGTCTGTGTGTAAGCCAAATAATTCAAAATGATTGGATACATTTCAATGAATGTTGATTAGATTAATGAGAATTATACGAAGCAGAAATTATTAAATGTTTTTGTTTTCTGTTCACTCCCAATTTCTGTAGTATTTCCACAATGAATATTACTAATATTACATGTTGCATATCTTGGTAGCTTTAGTTACTCAGTTCACTCCCAATTTCATCGCTATACAATGAAAACCCAGAAACATCCTCCATGCAACGAAAACCCAGAAACAGCAAGCCATACGTGGCAATAAACTTGCATGGCAAAAGGATAGTATATTTTACAGAAACTTCATTATACTTATTTAAACATTTTTTTCCATCTTTGTTAGCATTTTAATTTATATGCCAATAATTAAGATTACTTGTAATTAATTTATGTAGAGATGAGTTCCTTTTATTTCCAAATACAACAGTCAAAGAAATATCATGACATGTATTATTAACAATTAACACTTACTTGCTATAAAATCAAAATATGCATGAAACCAATATTTGAAAAGTCGATTGTTAAGAGTTAGCAATCTGACAAACTGCTCAAGGCTAACTTATGACCGGAAAGGTGGCAAATCACAGATGCATACAAAAATATGAAATGTAACTGATAAATCAAAATAGAATTATTTATCCATTATTTGTCAAAACCTGCTTCAAATAATAATTATTTACATTATCATGTCTGCACAAGAAAATGCAAAATTGATGTTGACTATAGGATGGAAATGGCACATATAAAAAAATGAAAGAAACTGTCCTTAGCTAGCTATGTAGAAGAATGTGCTAAATATAAATGATATCTGTACAGTGGGAAGATCAACCGACAATATTTAATTTTTTTTTACCGCTCTCAATTTTTTTAGACTTGACTGCATGAAAATGCCTTACAAACTTGAGCTTGCCCAAACCAAATTGGAGTTTGCCCCAGGAGTTGTAAATCCCTGTAAAAGCAGCACAACAACAGTTAAGTAGTTACAGCTAATGAGTCACACAAGTGGTTGGAATTTTCATCTAGGTCAGCCCCTCTGGTACTTTGTTATGTTTTATTCCAGGATTGTTCAAACTGCCTTTCCTTGGGTACCATGCATGTTTTGAAACAGAATGGCTTAAACATTAAATATATAGAATTTTTCATAAATATAAATAAGGTACATGCTGGTGAACTTCAAACCAAATATTTACAAATTTCAACTTAAATAATCACAGATTTCATGACATATCAATAAGTCAAGCCAGACAGATGAGTAATTTTCATGACTAAGGAACTTGTGTAAGAAAAATATTTACCTAGGTTTTGTTTTTTTATGGTTTAACGCCATTTTTCAGCACAATATAGGCTATACATGGTTGCCAGTATTAATGGTGGAGGAAGAAACCAGACAAACCCCGGAAAGAACCACCGACCCACGAGAAGCTACTGGCAAGCTTTCTCACATAAATACATTTGCCGAATCTTAGACTCGAACACACGCAGACAGAGGTGAGATGGCAACGGACAGCGCTTTAGACCACTCGGCCACTCGGGGCCCCACCTAGGTATTTAATATATTTACCATAATACCATATATATTCACTTATAAGTGGGACCCAACTGGAAATTGTGTAGACCCAGACATAACATAATGCTAGCTGGGTCTATGCAATTTATTAGAAGTAATCAGCAGAACAAATAATATAGACCTTAATCTTCTGGCATAGTATGCGAAGGAGCTCTTGGTGTACACTGTTTGTACAATATAGACCCTAATCTTCTGGCATAGTATGTGATGGAAGCTCTGGCTGTACACAGTTTGTAGTTGGATATAACATATAAGCAAGTATATATGGTAGTTGTTTTGATTTCATGGTAACATTTTCAATCATTTCAATGGACATTATTATCACTATGGAATACACAATTATGATAACTGCATCAAGACTAACAAAAACCACAATAAATAACTTGGAAAAAGCTGTTGTAGAAAAAATAAATTATTTGAGTTATTTTGTAATTTGTTACATGAAACTATGGAATCCAATTTGTTTTAAGTTTGAAAAGATTGGCATTTATATTCCATGTAGATAGACAATCCTTAAATAAATAGTTCTTAATTTCTTCAATTCTATTAACAAACATCAAAATTGTAATTTAGCAATTATATAAAATGGCACTTAAGTTTTCCTCTTAAAGCAGATGCTTTAAGTTTTACTTGGCTAATCTTTTTTTTAAAAAGGATTACTGCCAATTAGCTTAATTTCAAATTCAAATTATAAATTATATATGCAGTTTTCTAATACTGCACTTTGCATATGGGTCAAACCTTACATAAATCAGGATGCACCTATTTTACTTATGGAATGAATTAGGTAATTCGAGCAAAAGTATCATGAAAAATAACAAATCTACATGTTACATAGATTTAACAACTGTAACTTTGTCTAGACCAAGTGAAGACTCATCAGACAGTGTACTTTGGGATCGCTGCACATCATCCCTGTTATTACTGGATGGACGAGTGTAGAGAGGTAGTGTCTTATCACCAACTGCCAAATTATGGAAGCCCCTCTTGTCATACAGTCCAGACAAGAAAAATATCTGCAAAGAAAATATGGCAACTCATAAAACACCTTACTGACTGTGATGAAATAGACATGCAGGCATTTTGACATTCAAGAAACAACAACACCTAATCTAATTTGTGAAGACAATGAAGATGCCACAATACACAATCACAGTCTTCTCTTTGCTAAAATATTTGAATCTTGCAGATAAGTGATCAACTAAAAAAAAAGCCAAATGTATAAAGAATTTTAAACCTTACAAAAAAAACACCAAAACTCTGACCAGGAACGGACTGTTTTGTACAGAAATAAACACAGTACCCAGGAGTAGATAATACACTTGCCCAATTTGAGTAGTAAGTGAAATTTTGATTGGCCAAATCACCAGTGTTTATCATCATGAAAAGAATGTATTGTTAAAAATAGTGCACACCTTGTTATTGACACACATATTTTTACTGGAAATTCACAAGGGGGGTGGGGGTGGGAGAAAGGGTTTACAGTTGTTGTCTTCAGGCTTAACACCATTTCTCAGTGCAAGATAGGCTATACATCATGGCCAGTGTAACTGATGGAGGAAGAAACCAGGGAAAACCCCGATATGAACCACCAACCCAAAGGAAGCTACTGGCAAGCTTTCTCAATTGTCAACACTGGCCAAGCCCAAGACACAAAACCATTAGGTCAGATGAAATATCAGTCAACAGTTAAGTGATACCCTGGGACCAAACTAATAACCGCTTACTAGAGGGGGGAGCAAACTAGGCTACGGCTGTAAGACGTACAACTGGTGATTAATAGACTCACATAACAACTGCTTATTAATAGACTCGCATAACAACTGCTTATTAATATAATCACATAACAACTGCTTATTAATAGACTCACATAACAACTGCTTATTAATAGACACACATAACAAGTTCCAAAAAACTAAGTTTTACTTAATCAAATTTAGGTCACTGACATTATCAACTTGTATATTTCTATAACAGCTGGTTGAGTAGAGTTTCTTTCCATGAGTAAAAATTATTATTACTTGTATAACTGGGTGAATAAAAATATTTAGTATTTGCCAGACATGGTGAGTAAAAATGTTTAGTATTTGCCAGATATGGTGAGTAAAAATGTTTAGTATTTGCCAGACCCGATAAGTTTAAATGTTTAATATTTGCCAGACTGGATGAGTTTAAATGTTTAGTATTTGTCAGACTGGATGAGTTTAAATGTTTAGTATTGTCAGACTGGATGAGTTTAAATGTTTAGTATTTGTCAGACTGGATGAGTTTAAATGTTTAGTATTTGTCAGACTGGATGAGTTTAAATGTTTAGTATTGTCAGACTGGATGAGTTTAAATGTTTAGTATTGTCAGACTGGATGAGTTTAAATGTTAAGTATTGTCAGACTGGATGAGTTTAAATGCCTGCTATTAATAAAATTGAAATAAATACCTCCAAATGACCACCTGCTATTAATAAACTTGAAATAAACACCTCCAAATGACCATCTCCTATTAATAAACGTGAAATAAATACCTCCAAATGACCACCTGCTATTAATAAACTTGAAATGAACACCTCCAAATGACCACCTACTACTAATAAACTTGAAATGAACACCTCCAAATGACCACCTGCTATTAATAAACTTGAAATAAATGCCTCCAAATGACCACCTGCTATTGATAACCTGAAATGAACATTCCAAGTGATCATGGCCAAATATCTATTGAGCATAGAGCATGTGCCTGTGAATAGTGACTTAAAAAGGTGTTTTTGGGTGGGGTGGTGGTAAAACTAGTTGTAAATATGTAATACTTACCTAATACTATTGCACTGGTTACCTTTCTGGGACTTTAGTTCCCAGTCCAAGCTATTTATTTCCTTCTCAACTCAGTGTGTGTGTGTGGGGGGGGGGTCAGAATTTAAAAGCTCATGATTCTGGTCTGACTCCATATTTCACAGCCAACATATGAAATACCATACACTTCTGACTAGGACCTAGAGTACAGGACATCATAGTAGAATGGGAAGAAGAATCTTAGAAATTAAAGCAGAAAGGTATTATATAATTAAAATTAGTTTCGTCTCCTATCAAAAAAGTTTTAAAAGCAGCAATACCTTTATCTGCTACAGTACTGCATTGCTGAATTCACCAGTCAGGAGAAAGACTGATGACCTCAGAAAAGAGGGTACAGAAACAAACTAGCTACCCTTAGAGAAGGAGTGTTAATTATTGTAAGCTGGTAGATGGCTTATTCACATGTTGTGACATCAATATTGGGTCCAGGGAAACAACGCCTTTTCTCTGATTAGCCAAACATTGAAGGTAAAAGGATAAGGTAGTTTGCGACTGCCAGAAGGCATCTCACATAACATCATTCAAAGATGATTACTAAAATATGCCCAAAATGAAGCAAATGCCCAAATGGTTCAAACAGATTCCAGAATTATGAACATAGGAAAGTACTAAGTGACAAGTAAGCATATTAATTTTAATATGTTTACAAAACTTTCAGGAACATGCTGCCTCTGATGACTGAAGTTTTTTTAACAGTGTCAGGACTACATTCTTTTGAAAGACTATCACTTTTATAACAACACCTTTTAGATGTGCAAGGCAACCGCTCCAGTGGCCTAGTGGTTAGAGCATCTGCCACAGAAGCGGGAGGTTGTGGGTTTGATCCTAATCAAACAAACAAAAAATATGTACAAGGAGAGCAAAGGTTGATAATTCTGTTATGATCATGCAAGAAATTTCCATACACTGAACACAGTAATGACAATATCTACTGATATATGTAACAATGATGCATTTTCAATCAATAAAAATATATTTGCAAAAGAAGAAATATTTAACTCTGTTTCTTTCACTCTTCTACCTTGACTTGTTCGATTCCATCCTTTTGATCTAGAGGGAGAGACCACTCTAGCCTGAGCTTGAACATTCTAGCCCTCTGAATGGAATCACTTGATCCACCTCTGTGATATTCCTTCTGCTTCATCCATCTATCCAATATCCATGACAATGCTGATCTATTTGCTAAGCTCAAAAAGTTGCCAAGAACATAGAAAAGGATTTGTCTTAAGGTTCCAACCCTTACCTTTTGTTTCAGTCCAACAAGTCTGGATTGAAATTTAAGTCTTGATCTGATAGGATGAAACTCAAGTCTGACTTAAAAAAATTCACTGTTCAATATAAACTTTCTGACATTATGATGATGAAATTGAGCCCTGATGATATTTATTTAACCTCTGCAAACCATGTAAAACTAGAAATGCATTAATCAAAGCTAGATGCCACAGTACAGTGCATGAATGCTGATAATATGCAAAACATAATTGGTCAGACAGATGGACAGACAAGGGTAACACTTATATTATTACCACTTTCATGGTGGAGAAATTTTAAAACAAATATAATTTTCACTCACCACTAGCAGGCTTATTATTATGCCAATTATGGCACCAGAAAGCACATCACTCCAGTGGTGCATGTAGTCAGAAATTCTTGACAATGCCGTGTAATAAGCAAAAATGAATGCTCCAACTTGCAAGACAGGACGAATCAACCAGTTCTTCTTCCATGTACATCTCATGTGTAAATATACCTGACAATATATAAGGCAGCTATGGTAATGTTTAAATTCAAACAATTTAAATACAAGCTGTAAACTAATAAATCTTATGCAAACAAATTAAGAACAGACAGGATTCCTGGTGTATTTTTAAAACAGAAATGGGTCTTGTATGAATAGAGATTAACATGTCTAAGAACTTTGTTTTGAACTAAAATGAATCGATTCCAAAAGTTAAATATTTTTAAAACTTTATGAGATACTGTCTTTATATTATTCCATTTTCTTTGTTTAAGTACATTTTCATAAATTCTTGAACTTTTGGTAATTCTGGAAGGATGTCTGTTTTTCCACTGAAGGATCATTCTTCATTATCTTCAAACTTTTCTAGCGAGCATGAACTCCATATAATATTGGTATCTTACTAACATGTGTGAATGCACAGCATCTTACATGCATCAAAAGATAAAGTATATACAGTTTTAATTCAGTGATCAAATAATTCTAGAATATATCTTATCTGATGTATAAAATATAAAGTCAATATATATCAATTAAACCTCCTACATCTTTTAACATATCTTACAAATATTGTATCAGATATCTTCTATATTTATAGGATAGATGAGGGGCGGGGACCACACTGGCTAAAACAAACATACACACAGATTTAAACATACAGACACCTGTCACTTGAAATCTGATGATCATGTCATTCATGTGCATGTTTATTGAGTATTATGCACATTTTATACAATTCAAATTTATGCAGCAGGAGAACAATGAATATCTGCTTGTAACTGGTCAGATCTGTAACAGTCAATTTTATCACTGCTTAATGCTAAATCATTAAAGGATTTTCTATTATAAGTATGGTGGCCATATCGAAGATTATATCATATACTGCATAGAGCTTTATACAAAAGGGCAATAATTCTACCACATAAATCAATAATTCTACCACATAAATCAATAATTCTACCACATAAATCAATAATTCTACCACATAAATCAATAATTCTTATAAAAAATGTGGGAGCACAGTAAGCTGCTGACATGGGCATCTTCTAGTAATGATCAATCATGTATATAGTTTGAAAACTCTGAGACTAGTTGTGTTAACATAATTATGACATACACATATGTTAGGTACCAAATCATGACAAAAATGGCAGTAACCCTGCCACAGGAATCATAACTAACAAAATTTCTGGAACACAGTGCTTTGTGCATATGCATATCTTCAAAAGATAATCATAACATGTACTAATTTTATTGACAATCTTGAGTACTGATATCTGATATCTGTACAGGTAGTCATGTTCACAAATCTCTTGTACATGCATTATAAGAAAAATTATTAAAGTAAAATCATTTTTTGTTAAGCAATATTTATAAATGTCTCTTGTACATTAAAATCATAATTGATGCTAAATTTAATATCTTGGATGCAACTATGCCTCAAAAACTGTCAGAATTAATGTTACTATAAAAATCAAGTTTTAAAACTATCAGAACTTATCCAGGATCCATTTTAATTAAGATAATCATTCTCAATTCTAATGCCTTTCTTAAACCATGTTTTGTAGTACACTTTTTCCATCTCTTGTAATACAAGGGTCAAATCATGTTTCTAACAATAGCTCAGCTGTGCCCTTATTCAATGGTCCAGTAGCTGGTGTGCATTTCTGACAGCTACAACAACTTGGTACTACCCAACACCCTTGACTACATACTGGTTCAAAACCATTACTGACCTGGCATCAATTGAGCAAAAAGAAGGACATTCCCAGGTGCTAATGTTGGGAGTGATCACGACCTCGTGATTATGAACTTCTGAGTGAGGATGAAGAAAATTAACAAGCCAAAGAACATCAGGCTCAAATTCAACCGTGAACAACTGAAGGACCCTAACATCTGCAAGTCATTCCAAGCCACAACTGGAGGAAAATTTGGTCCATTCCTTGTGATGGATGTTGATGTTAAAGTGATGATAGACACTTTCAACACAGCCATGACAGCAGCTGCCAAGGACATCACTGGCCTCCATCACCCAAAGGAAAAACCCTGGATAACAGAAGAGATTCTGAAGTTGTGTGATGCCCAAATAGACCTCAAAAACACCAGACATGAAACAGGGGCAATGGAGTACCAAGATATAAGCAAGAATATCAAGGGAAAAAATAAAGAAAGCAAACGAAGATTGGACTGAACAAAAGTGCACAGAAATAGAGAACAGTCTGATAAAGAATAACAGCAAAAAAGACATTTCAAATTGTGAAAGACCTCACCAGACAGAAGCAACCAAGAATCAGTACCATTCAAGATGAAAATGGAAATGCCTCACAGAAGTGAGAAAGATGGACTGAGTATTGCAAAGAACTCCACAACCATCAGTCCACAGGAGACACAGAGGTGCTTGAAGTTCCAAACTCCTCAAATGATGATGATTTCCCTATTTTCAAAGAAGAGGTGAAATCAGCAATTAGAGCACTGATGAATGGGAAAGCAGCTGGAGTAGACAACATCCCAGCTGAACTTATCAAGAATGGGGTAGGTGGGGAATCAATGATAGAGCTACTGTACTAACAAAAATCTGCAACAAGATCTGGCAGACAAGTGAATGGCCAACACAGTGGACCCAGTCACTAATTATAACACTCCCCCAAAAAGGCAAGCTGCAGCTGTGCCAAAATTACAGAACTATCAGTTTGATCAGCCATGCTAGTAAGGTGATGCTGAAGATCATCTTGAACAGACTGAGTCCACAAGCAGAATAAATAATCACTGAAGAACAGGTTGGGTTCCATAGTGGAAGAAACAAAAGAGAACAAACATTCAATCTCAGGGTTCTGTGTGAAAAGTACTTGAAACATCAACAAGACATCTATCATGTGTTCATAGATGTCAAAAAGGCTTTTGACAGAGAGTGGCATGAGGCATTGTGGGCCACAAAGAAGAAGTACAACATGGGTCAAAAGTTGTCTAATACCATCAATCAGCTATACACCATGGCTACCAGTGCAGTAATTGCCCAAGGTTCTGTGGAGGACTGATTCCAGACAACAGTTGGAGTATGTCAAGACTGTCTCCTGTTACCCACACTTTTCAACATCTACTCAGAGTGCATCATGAGTGAAGATATTGAAAACCACTGTGGGACAGTCAGCATTGGAGTGCATAACATCATCAACTCCCCTCCCCTTAGCATGTGACATGATGGGCTGGCAGGCAGTGAAGACGAGATTGCCTACGTAGCAAAGAACCTGGAAGAAATATCTTACAGATTTGACATGGAGTTAGGTGTTGAGAAGACAAAGCTGATGACAAATAGTGGTAAACAAATCTCAGCCAAGATTAAAGTCAGAGGACAGGAACTGAAACAGTGAGCCAGTTCAAATATCTTGGTTCCATAATCACCGAAAAGTGATAGCAGAAATTTTGTCTTGAACAGCACAAACAACTGCAGCTATGTCAAAGCTAAAACCCATCTGGAGAGACAAGAATATCTGTCTGAAAACTAAAATCAAGACTATTGAGAGCGCTAGTCATCTCAATCTTTTTGTATTTATGTGAGGCCTGGACCCTGATGTCCTAATTACAACAAAGAATCCATGCACTTGAAATGAGATGCTACAGAACCATCCTTAACATCTCTTACATAAACCATATAACAAATGAAGAAGTAGGCCAATATGAAGACCTCCTCACCACTGTCAAAAAGAGAAAGCTGAAATGGTATGGCCATGTCACTAGATCAAACAGTCTATCCACAACAGAACTGCAGGGCAGTGTCCAGTGTAGCAGAAGGAGAGTTAGACAGAAAAAAGTGGACTGACAACATAACAGAATGGACCAGGAAACATTTTGTGGAGACACAGGCATTGGCACATGATTGAAGCAAGTGGAGATAACTGGGCAGATGTTCAGCAGGCCAAGAGACTTTTATGAGTTAATGGTAGTAATAAATATGCTTGAAAACCATCTATCCAAATGAACTGTGATCATTTCTTGAGTTTTTGTTTTAAAGATGCATATGAAATTGTTGTTCCTCTTATTTCTAACAGAAAATGTCAAAGAAAAAAATAGATTTTTTATTACACATTGAAAATTTAAAAAAAGGTTTATTCTCAAAGTATCTAATAATTCAGCACAAACATATGGATATTTAGCCTGTACTACTCTAACATAGTCTGTACCTTTGAATGAATTAATTCATTTCCTGTTTTCTTTAAATTTCCTTTCTGACAACTATCTTTATTTTTAAAAGAGAATGAGAAGTCCCATATCTTTGTTCATACATTTTCAATAATTATAAAATAAAATTCTGAAGCCAATAAAAAGTCATGTCTAATTTGTTATACTGGATACGTTTCCTCCTGGAATATATGGATCCCAATACTATGTTCCCTCCATTAAATTAAATAATTCTGTGTATATATCCAAGACAGCTTCTCTTGCTCTTGGATTTTTTCCATCATTATAAAACTAGAAGTATCTACATGTAGATCCAGCAAAGGATTAAAAAATCTCCCCCAATTATAAATGAGTGTGAAGTATATTGAATATTTTTTATTTTGTCAAAATTAAATTAAGTATAACTTATAATTCAATGATACAATATTTATTATTTCAGACAAAACTTTTTCATATCTTTTCCGCTTTTAATATTGTTTTGTTTTATAGTTTCCCTTGTAGGGAGGAGGGAGGCCCATACAGTGCTTATGACCTTGGAAGGTCACTTGATGATGATAAGGATGTGATTTGAACACATTTACTAAGTTTACCTATAAATAAATGAATCAAAATACAGTCAACAGAGTGGTAACACATTTAGCCAATCAGATGAAAGATCACAGCATTAATATGCATGGATCTTGGTAAATATTTTACTCATAAATGATCTTGACAATACGACCATATATTCCGAATTTTATCAAATTCTGATCAGTAATATATAAACTTAGCTAATCATATTAAAGATCACTTCATCACATGCAAATGCTCAAGCTCATCCAAGAGCTTGACGATACATGCCAATGTTCCAAGTTTTATCAAATCTGATTAGAAATATTGCTTCCTGAGTGGTACCAAACTTGGCTAATCATATTCAAGATCACCTCATCGCTTGCTCATGCTCAAGCTCATCCAAGAGCTTGATGATATGAATCTCACTCATATTCAAATCTGTTTGAAATATTTTCTAAGTCTGATAAAAATCAAATGAAAAACATGGCCCCCAGTACGGTAACAAGGAAATGCAGACATACAGCCATACCATAGTTGTTATAAATCCAGTGGCAATCTCAGTTCCATTTTTGCCGACAAGATATTGAAACTAAAAATAAACCTGTAGCACTGTTCTGTAAAGCACAGACATGTATTTTGTGCAATCCTGAGTTGACTAAATGAAAAAGAACCCTTACATTCAACCAAACGAATGTGTTAATATGATGATAATGTATGATTACCAACAAACATTTAGATGGGTTATCAACAAAAGTGGAATAAATACAAACTACTATTTCCACCAAGAAAACTTTTTTGCAAAGTAATCTGTTGCTTTCATTTGATTTACAAGGAAGTCTGAACATGATTAATTTACTGAGAATTTAAAATGATCAAGATCTTCATTTGTGTGCAGTACAAGTATTTCTGATGTAATACAAAACTTTTCAACCATGCAATCCAAGAATTCCATTTATGTCAGCACCATTATGTGGCATCAAAAAAAAATGAATGAGTTTCATTCATTGAGAATTTATGGTCTTTAAAATTGATTTGTAAAAACATAAAATGTTTAATTTCAAACATGACTTGACTGTGTTTATTTTAATGACTGCATACAAAATGGACATAAAGTATACAATAAATAGACTATACTGATTTGTGTCAATGTTGTGGAAGGCTGATGAGCTTTTACAATGACAATTATTGAAATGAATATTTTTGGTACAAGTTCAATGCAATCTACCCACCTACCCACCCACCCATCCATCCATCTATCTAACTAACTAACCTAATTAACTACCTAGTAGACCCATCTATCTATGTGCCTGTCTGTATATATGTATGTCTGTTCATCTATCCATCCATATTTAAGAAATAAAATCAAACACTCACCATGAAGTAGACCATGCAATAAAAAGAAATTGAAGAATGGCCAGATGGAAATGACAACCTGTAAGGTACAATTAATATGCCATATCAGAACAGAATGTGTATTTAAAAAAAACTTTATTCTTTACCATCCAATATTGTTATAATATCCCTTTCTTAATATAAGGCTTTAAGAAAATGAGTAATTTAAATTAAGAAATGACTGAAACCTCAGAGAAAATTCATTAAAGAAGACTACAATCAAATGAAAATAAAAATAAAATGTGTCTTACAAAGTATCTGTATTGTATTTTCTTCCAAGTTATTTCTTTACACACACACACACACACACACACACACACACACACACACCACACACACACACACACACACACACATATATATAAATATATGCCTTCTGTTTAAATAATACAAAAAGTGGATGACAAAATAAGATAACTTTGTATCCCCATCTTATTAAAAATGGATGAAAGTATAGCAAATAATTCCAGTTTGGAAGTATTTCATAATTGGTGATAGCAGCAGCAGAGAGAATGCTAACAATAAAAATCAACATAATAATAATAATAATAATAATAATAATAATAATAATAATAATAATAATAATAATAATAATAATAACAATAATAATAATAATAATAACAATAACAACACTAATAATAATAATAATAATAACACTAATAATAATAATAATAATAATAATAATAATAATAATAACAACAACAACAACATTATAATAATACTTTATGTAAGCTAAATATAACCTGTTTCCTACAGAGGTGTTCAAGATGGTGGGTGTAAGCTAAATATAACCTGTTTCCTACAGAGGTGTTTAAGATGGTGGGTGTAAGCTAAATATAACCTGTTTCCTACAGAGGTGTTCAAGATGGTGTTTAGTACCAGTGTGATAAACAACCTATATACAAAAGTCTCTTAAAAGTGAGCACATGATCTCTGGCAAAGAAGTTTTCACCCAACAGTCAATTTCTGCATTTAAGTGGCAGGTTTTAAAGTGATTGATAAACTAGCCAGAGATTACCGTATTTACCATATGTTTTCGGACCTGGTATGTTTTCGGACATCATTTTTTTGGAGGAAAAGTAATTATTTTTTGCCATCCGATAACATACGGTACCTTACTAATAGGCACAAGAGCAAATTGGTTAATGATAAAGGTGGGGAAAAAGTTATGCCGTGGGTGTGAGTTTTTCATCAGCATTAATGCTGACTTGCACATGTCCTAAATATTTATGCATATTGAAAAATAAAGTAAAGAAAATGTCTGTATTTTTATCACTTGTAAATTTTATGGTAATGAATTTGCATATTTCTACATTCTGTCTGTGAGGTAATACTGTGTTGGCCTGAAGTTTGTTTCTAGTGTACTTATTATGTACTTTGCAACACTTGGTGTACATGTACAGATGATGTTTAATTGTACAGATTAAGCTGAATATGGAAGCGAAGATTAATACTTGCACTAATCTTGATAACATTATTTATGGAATCATTACAGCAGTTGAGTCCCTCATATCCTGGAATACATAAGTTTCTTGATAAGTACAATGGTTTTTTTTCTGCAGAAATATGAGTAGAAGCATATATAAACAGGTAAATAGTAAATAGGTAAATAGTAAATAGGTAAATAGTAAATAGGTAAATAGTAAATAGTGTTTAATGAAGTAATCTGAATTATTTAAGAAAGAGTGACAGTTCTTGCATGCAAGTGTATTAATCATGTGTTCCAGTAGTCATGTAAACACTGACATTGTCTCCAGATTTTCTATTAGGGTTTACTCCCTTAGCCATTCCAATGAGAGGGTATAGTCGCAAGGCAGCGAATGTTTGAAGTCAGAGTTTACCTTCTCCTAGATGGGGGATCACCCAAGGTTAACAAGCCCCATCTGCTCAAAGCATCTGGTTTGGAGGTGCCAGAAACTTGCCTGTCATCCAAACTACGGTCTGTTTAAACAGGTTCTGCCGGGCTTAGTTAAATCACTCATTAAGGCCTGGAGCTAAATTTGGTTGTCATTGGGGGTTTCCATGAGAAGTGGGTACTTATCTCTCACATCCACCCTGGCAATAACAACCCTTGGAGGGTGTTGGCAATAAGAAGATTTTCAAGATAGCTTTCTGTGGTGACCATATTTTGTATAAGATTAACACCATATTATTTAGGACCAGCAAAACCCTATGTCAATATCCATTCTGGAGGAGATGTGAAACCAATATTTTCAAGATGGCTTGCCATTGTGGCTAAACTGGACAGCTAATTAGCACATTCTCATTTAGGACCAACTGGACATTACAAGAAGCCTACTAGTGGATATCCCATGTTCATGTGACCATGAATCCAAAAGGAGTAACAATATTTTCAAGATAACGGATGTCTGAACAGCACCATTTTCATTTAGGATGAACTAAACCTTTGGATGAATGTGTGTGCAAAGTTGATGGAAATCCTCCAAGTAGGATGAGTAGCAATAAAAAACTTGTACAAAGACAATGAATATCAAACAATAGACAACTGGCCATCCCATTAACTCTCCAGGTCTTTAACCAGCAGAGTTACAAATGAACACTAAAACAATTTTTTTTAACTTGCCCAATTGCTTTTGGTCATGTGGTTTCATTTTAGTTCCAAAATGACTACCGTATTTTCGCGCATATATCCCGTGGGTTATACCAGATTTTACAAACCCCGCGGGGGGGGGGGGGGGGGTGCGGGTTATATAAGGGTGCGGGCTATATCACAATTTTTTTTACACATAATGATATTTCAACATATTGTTTGAAAAACGTAACTACATAACATATATTGTTCTAGTTTTGTTTTGCTAGGGTTGGATATTATGGCTACTACGGTGACTTTACAACATCTTACGGTATCGGGACCAAATCAACATTTCGGGATAAAAACTTAAAATTTCGTATCCGTCACGTTTTCATAATCAATATTTTCTGTTTTCAATAGAAATAACTACGGTACCTAATTTTACCGCTGGGCCATGATCCACTGCTTCAGGTCAGCTTCAAGGTGAGGCCACTTTGCTTTAGGTCCGCGACGAGCACGTTTTCGTGGATTCATCTTCTCCAACGTTCCTTTTTCTTTTCTCCAACCTCGGATTACACTCTCATCAATATCAAATTTTGTGCCTGTGGCTCTATTGCTATGCACTTCAGCATACGCAATGGCAGTTAGCTTGAAGTCGGCTGTGTAAGACTTTCGTTTCGGCATTTTTTAAATTAAACAGAAAGAAATTATTTAAACTCGAATCTACACTTCACAAGAATACAAGATTTTTTAAAAATGTCCGTGTTTATGTAGCCTGTAGTTGAGGCACAGCTCCTACGCACACAAGCACTGTGTACCTTGTTTTTCCTGACTTTTATTGAGCAAAGGTCGTCGGCTTACTTTGATGATGGCGCCGCTAAAGGCTCCAATTGAAGGGTGAAACAAATACCTGTTTGTTATTGCTGCGGCAACTTCAGATAATTGTAGAACATTGAAACAGATTTGTTTTACTTGTTTAGTATATATCAGTGCTTCAAAGGTAATCAGTTCTCTTTGAAGTGTCAGCAAACATATTTTTTCTTCTTCCATCTGGTATTTGTTTTTAAATTAGTGTCATCTGCTTGACTGTACTAATTTTACGTTTCCGCCTTCTGCGGATTCGGATTTTGACTAGTCAGTTGCATAAAGTAATAAGGCCAGATATCATCATTAGCGGATTATGATATAACAGTGCACTGTTAGTGTGGTTTGCCAGTATGAGACAAGGACTTGTTATTTTAACAATATATTCCAGTACATTGTTTCCTGTCATGGTGCCTTTGATTTTCTCTACTCCAAACGCAAGACTGTATATACGGTTTTTATCAGCCAAAATTGGTGTCGCCACAAATATCACCAGATGGTATATTTTGTCACCAAAACGGAAAACAGAATCGCAGTTTGCTACATCAGCGAAGCCCCGTGATCCTGTAATTGATTTCATTTCGGATTGTAGCTGTATAAATATATCTATGGTTGCGGGTTATACAAAGGTGCGGGTTATGCCAACGATTTTTTACACAAAACCCCAGGGCTATATGAGGGTGAGGATTATCTGCGTGTGCGGGATATATGCGCGAAAATACGGTAGTGTTTTAAGCTAACCAAATACAATATGACATAAAACGTCCTCCATGGTGAGTACTGGAAGAAAGTATGTGTTTGTGTCCATATTTGTATATTTCCAGTACCTTGCTTCTTCAATTGCATCTTTATCTGTTCCTGTGCAAATATCATCAGTGATAAAGCCAGTTTTACTGGTACAGTTTGGCTTGCACACTGTCAGAAAATGAGGTCGTAGTCGCCCAATAGAATATTTGGCAATGTCAGTTATAAGCTGGGTCACAGCTACTCCAAAAAAGAAGGCGATGAATAACTTGTACATGAAGGCAAAAACGGTCTTGTTGAAAAGAAAGGAACCACCATTTTTTTTCTCTCTGCCAATCTCAACAATAATCATCTGCAAAAAAGGACAATAATTAAAATGCAAATTTGCAGGTAACTTTCTTTTATTACATGTTGGGAAAAACCAATTATTATCAAGATAAATGATTGTCCAGATAAACAGAACATACTGAATACTTCCTGGAATGTTTCATTTGTCTGAATAAGTGAAAAGTTACTAAGTAATATTATCATGTGCCTAAAACTGTATTAGGATATCACAATAACATCATAATACTTATATTAACAATGAGTCAATCAATATACAGCACACTAAGAACATTTTCCTAGCTATTGTCTTACTGCATTAAAACATAAGACATGTTCAACTATCAATAACTTTAATATATATAAACAACGAATGTGAGGTCTTAACACCGAGAGGTATCTGAGGCAGACAGACGCCTGTAGATAGTACCAGTGGAACTATGACTCAGAGGGTTCTGATTGGTCAGTTGCACATGTATAAGGGGCCCAGAGTGGCCAAGTGGTCTAAAGTTTTTTCTGTAACAGATCACTGCCATCTCACCTCTGTCTGCGTGGGTTCGAGTCTAAGATTTGGCTAATGTGGTTATGTGAGAAGTCTTGCCAGTAGCTATCTTGCCAGTAGCTTCTTGTGGGTCGGTGGTTCTTTCCAGTCATTTTCCCGGGTTCTTCCTCCACCAATAATACTGGCCACCATGTATAGCCTATCGTGTGCTGAAAATTGGCATTAAACCCTACAACAATAACAACAACAGCACATGTTTGTTTTTGTTTTTTATGTTTTTACGCCATTTCTCAGCACAATATAAGCTATACATGGCGGCCGGCATTATTGGTGGAGGAAGAACCCGGATAAACCCCGGAAAGAACCACCGTCCCACGAGAAGCTACTGGCAAGCTTTCTCATATAACTACATTTGCTGAATCTTAGACTCGAACACATGCAGACAGAGGGGAGATGGCAGTGGTCCGTAACGGATGGCGCTTTAGACCACTGGGTCACTCTGGGCCCCACAACAGCACATGTATAATGTTACATCTCTCTTATCACAAAGAAAAGGTTTTAATAAACTTTTAATAAGCTGTCTAAATTAATCATAAGCCATTATAACTAATACATCAAAATAAGCGCGTCTTTGATAGCAATGATTACAATGATCAACTAACAAATCGATGCGACAGACTGAGAGTGCATTGTACATTTTTTAAAGATTATATTGCTGGTTTGATTGCTATTTAATTTACACTCTTGGTCCTTATCTTGAATCACAGTCTGTGTTTATCAACAAAACCATACATTGTTCTACACTAATACTGTTCTACTAGTTGAGTCTCTCTGATGTGTGAGTACAGGATTTCACAACTGTTTCTTATCCAGAATGTGTCCAGGTTTTAGGAACTGATATAACACTGACTCTATTACATCTGGTTTTACTAGCCTTCCAGAATGTGTGCAGTATCCACTTTGCTGACAATCTTGTGGGATTGTTGCATCAGGCTCAGGAATACTTTGGCTGAAACACTGAGATTCCATTCATTGTGAAATTGATTTACTGGCATTTGCATTAAGTGATACAGCTGTAAACAATGTGATTTCAATCTGAGGTCACATTTATATTACATTGCAGATGGGTGTGTTTCATTAGTTTCATGAGCTGACATCTATTGCGACGATAAATGGTACCATCTTTTCCGTGAACCGAGTATGACGTTTTGTTTTGTTTTCTTATTATAGCGACAGGTTCCCAAATTTGACCTTTGAATTGAACTCTGGATGATTCTCCTTCTTTAAGTGGTTTTAGTGGTTTCGAACTTTTATAATTCTTTGTTTTCTTCTTGCGAAGTGGTTTTGTTTTGGACCTCAGCAGTGACGGGTGTTTTGGGAATTCATTTTTTGTGGGTTTTTTTTTGAGAATTGATCTGAGTGAGTTGTCTCCCCGTCAACAATTGTGCTGGTGAGAACTCAATATCAACAGCAGTGGCTTGATACTCTAATATGCCTATAAGTGGCTCTCTTCCATCGGCTTTTTCTTTTGAGAGAATTATCTTTACAGTTTGAACAATTTCCTCCGCTAGGCCATTTGACTGAGGGTATGTGGGACTCAATGTAACATGTTTAAAGTCCCACTCTTTTACAAAGCTTGCAAACTCTCTGGAAGAATAGCATGTTTGATTGTTGCTGACAATGACTTCTGGTATTCGGAAGCGCATGAATATGCTTTACATGTGGTTGATAACAGTGCAACCTTTTGAGTTTGCGAGTGCCTTAACTTTGAAGTAGCGACTGATATAAATCTACTACAGTAATGTGCTCTTTATTGTCCCATGTAAAAAGATCTGTGGCAACATTTTTGCCATGGGTATTCAGGAACATCATGGGGAATAACAGATTCTCTTTGGTTAGAACTTCTGCACTCCAAGCAGATTGAGCATTTTGATAAAAAACCGGAAATGTCAACTGAGAATCTTGGCCAAATTAAGACATCTCTGGCTCTTTTCAGGCATATCTCAATCCCTAAATGCCCTGAATGTACAGTTTGTAGCATTTTCTGCCTGAGCACTTATGGTATGACCCTTTTTTTTACTTTTCAAGATTAACCCATCTACAACTGAAAGTGCATCTCTATAATTCCAATAGTACATCCAATTTAGTGAAGTATTTTGCACTTGATAATTGGGGTAGGATATCATCTAATGTGCACATAGGGTAATTGGGATGCAAAATTGCTCTTTTAAGATCTTGTGGATCGAGACATACCCTTAGTTTATCTGACTGCTTTTCAATGACAACCCTAGAATTTATCCATGCTGTATGTGATGTAAATGGGGCAATATTTTCATTTTCCATGTGTTTTGAGTCTGTCATGAAGTGTTGCAGGTACTCACCATGATGGGTGCACAATAGGTGTAGTCTTGAAGTCAATGTGTTTGGTACATTCCACTGGGAAAAGACCTATGCCATTGAAGACTTCGGCATATTCCTTGAGAAAAACTGCCTTAGTAGGTGCGTACTCTTGTTACTTTGTAAATTTGACAACTGTGTCTGAACAGAGTAATATGTAAATTTAACTAAGCCTAACTCCATACAAGATTGTAAACCAGGTTTAGTGCATTTACATGTGAGATTGACTGTACCCATTGTACTCAATAATTTGCCATCATATGCAGATGTGTTTAATGTAGGTTGAAGGCGATGCTTTCTGCCTATCTTTTTGAATATATGCGAGGGTATGATGTTAACCTGAGAGCCAGTATCCAATTTAAAATCAAAAGAAACTAAATTAATTCCTACCTCTATCAACGCATACATCTGGCCATTAGCAATTATATCCCTTTTCACACTGTCAATATATAAATCCTCATTTTGATGTTCATTGTTAATCATAATGACCATTATTGATCTACAGACTTTCTCATAGTGATTGAGTTTATGACAATTATTGCAAATCTTTCATGGATTGTAAAGTTATTGTTTCAAAATATCCATTTACGATAGATGTGCTATTCCAATTATGATTTCATTCCCACTTCTGACACCATGTTGTGTTATTGCGTGAAAACAAAAGATGAGATGTGGTGTTCTAACTATCAATAACTTTAAACAACTACTGTGAGGTCTTAACACAGGGTGCTATCAAAGAGACAAATGCCTGTATACAGAACCAGTGGAATTATGACTCATGAGCAGAGGGTTCTGATTGGTCAGTTACACATGTATAATGTTACACTAGCCAAGGTTAGAGGTCATGGAAAATTTAATTGGCTTCTATTCACTTGTCATTAACTGTAAACTTTTACTATTTGTAACTTACAAAATGTTTATCAAATGAAATGTACTCATGCTGCAGACAGCTCTGATTCTGGCAAACATGCTACCCTGTATTAGTGCTGTAGGGTAGTAATAAAAATATTTATGTGGGTTGGGATGATGGTAATGGTGGTTGTAATGCAATAAGGCAAGAAAATAATTTGGTTTTGCATTAAATGATGACAATGTATATTTGATTAAGCATACAGCATTAACAAAAGTAGCTTGTTTTATTACCTTAATATAGTTGATAAATGAGTACATCGCGCTGTAGATCGCTCATGGCATCACGCACATGTTACTCGACATGCACGGGTACTTTATCCTTGATCTTGAACATCTTGTGGTTTTTTTTAATATAGAATAAATATTAAGGTTTTACTACAAATGGTATATTATCACTTGGACCTTGTCAAAGAGTGTTCGTTTGGAATCTCAAAACTACAGCCATAGGGGTAAGTGACAACTGTTAAATGTTTTGATGCCCTCATACATTGATGCTTTTCAGTGTGTTTGTGACATACTTATTTTATTATTATCGTAAATTTTGATAAAGCTTCGATGGATAAAATAACCACATTTAATAATCAATTTACTGTTAGAATTGATTCCTTTTCACGTGTAGGACTCAGAGTAGAAAGTCACAAGCAGAGTGCAGGTTTAATGTATTTTTGTTTGTTTGTATAAACCATTAGGGACATTGGTATAATGCAATGTACTATAGGTATTTGTAGACAAGGATATGTATTCATTTCATATACATGTATTTGAGTATTTTGAGTATTTTGTGTGATGGCATATTTCGTATTATACGTTACCAGTTCATCTATTTGTAGCTGAAACTGGTGGAGGGGGAGGTTTAGGTGCACCAGACTGAAACTGGTGGGAGGTGTTGCAGTGCCAGACTGAAACTGGTGGGAGGTGTTGTAGTGCCAGACTGAAACTGGTGGGAGGTGTTGCAGTGCCAGACTGAAACTGGTGGGAGGTGTTGCAGTGCCAGACTGAAACTGGTGGGAGGTGTTGTTGAACCAGACTGAAACTGATGGAGAATATTTGAGCCAGACGAAACTGGTGAGGGTGAAGTTGAGCCCATATGAATCTGGGAATTAGAGCCTGTGGAAGAGGAACTGTGATATTTTGTACCTTTTTTCATTCAAAGTGGGAGGCTGAACCAGAGTGTACCCGGCATGGGTCGTAACTATGACATTTTGTTCTGTGTCATTTTAATACAGCATATCAGTTATATGAACCAACGTCATCATTGTCATTGATAATTTCAGCACTGTGTTGTCATCATCTCACAATCAATCCTCTCTTTTGGGAATGTGTGTAGGGTATGTGCAAAATGATTTAAATATCCCAAGCAATTGGTCCAAAATGATTTAAATATCCCAAACAATTGGTCCAAATGATTTAAATATCACCAGTGATTGGTCCAAAATGATTTAAAAATCTCAAGCAATTGGTCCAAATGATTTAAATATCACCAGTGATTGGTCCAAAATGATTTAAATATCCCAAGCGATTGGTCTAAATGATTTAAATATCCCAAGCGATTGGTCCAAGATGATTTAAATATCCCAAGCAATTGGTCCCAAATGATTTAAATATCATAAGCGATTGGTCCATAATGATTTAAATATCACCAGTGATTGGTCCAAAATGATTTAAATATCCCAAGCAATTGGTCCCAAATGATTTAAATATCATAAACGATTGGTCCAAAATGATTTAAATATCACCAGTGATTGGTCCAAAATGATTTAAATATCCCAAGTAATTGGTCCAAATGATTTAAATATCTCAAGCGATTGGTCCAAAATGATTTAAATATCCTCAGTAATTGGTCCCAAATGATTTAATTACTTTAATTTTAGAAAAAACCAGAATTGTTTTAAAACCAACTTAACATTCTATGTTTCATGTGGTTTGAAACAGACATAAAAGTGCTATTATAATTTAGCATCAGTTGTAAATAAGAATGGCAGAGCTGACATTGACAGTATAAAGGTTATTGTAATTTACTGGTATCAACATCAATATTCAAAATAATACATGTAATTGTACAATGCACCATGAATAGTGTAATACATGCCCATCTCCTGTATGTAGGCACTAATAGGGCATGGTTAAATCTGGAAATTATTGAGAGTCATAATGACCTAAACCTTTGGCAATGTATGCAGTCTTGAACTGAACTTATGTTGCAAAAACCAATATTTATTTTTTGCAGACTAACCATGACAGAACTTTGGACATTTAGACACCTTAATCTGTATGTATCATTAATACCCTAACTGCAAGACATCTACAAAGTTTTGTCAAAGAACTAACTCATAGGCATTTTCTACAAACCACAATGACCTTGACCTATGACATTATGACTCCAAAATCAATGGACCTCTATCATGCCTTAAATGCAAGACTTCCACAAACTTTGATGAAGGTGTATAGTCTAAAAAAAAGTTATTATGCAATGTTTTTCTCTCAAAGTAACATTCGCCTTTCGCCCTTTGAGTTTGATTACTTTCTTACGAGATGTGTGTGGAATCAGTTTTCTTCTTCCAATAAGTGACCTTGACCTTTGATCTTCTGACCCCCAAAATCAATTTGATTATTTCTGTTATTGGGGAGAACTTACCTCTAAGGTTTGATAGTAGTAGGTGTTGTAGAATGTAGAACTAAATTTAATATTTGGAAAAGTGAACAGACTAGGCAATAGCTTATTATGATTGTAAAAGGGCAGACATATAAAAAAAATTCATGAGGGAGATTTAGTTCAACACATGACCTGCCACATTCACTATACTGAGAGGTTTTAGGTCACATGCACACATCATGCACTTTTGCATTTTGTAGTGAAGTAGAGAAGTTTCAAAACTGTAATTGGTTCCTTAGTGGAACACAAAATTAAAGTTGAGCAAACTGGAACACTGATTAATACCTTACACCTGTATACAGAACTAGCTGGAACACATTGAATGATACTTACAGCTAGAGAGGGCAATACTATTCCTACAAAACCTGCAACCCAGGTTGGAACTGTGTTGCTTTTGTAGGGGTGCCACAGACTCTGGTCATCACAGTAAAATCCTCGTTTGTATGCTACAACTACTTTGTACATAATCAAAAGGGGGATTCCAACTGAAATAAGAAAAAAATATGAGTTGTACAATTTGAGGTCAGAGAAAGCACAAATAAGCAAATTATGTCAAAAAGATAAACAAATTATTCTTAATGAGTAAGCAAGATCTAATTAGTAAGCAAATTATGCCTAATTAGTAACCAAATTGTGCCTAATGCACAAAGTATGTCTGATTGATAAGCATATTATGCATAATTAGTAAGCAAAATATGTTTAATTGATAAGTCAAGCATGCGTAAAGAATTTGCAAAGTATGCTTGACGAGAAAGCAAAGTTAATATGCCTAATACAGTTCTCATTCACAAAGGCTTTTCATTAGAGAACTGTCTGATAAAAGAATGTTCAACTTGGCTAATAAAGACTGTATTTCACATTCTAGTCTCAATCTGATGTCATCACAAGTTATTTGATCTTACTTCATACCCTTCAAAAGCATACAAAACTCAATTTTACATAGAGTTTTGGCATTTTTTTCTGCATAATCATAAGGCAATAATACACGTTATGATTTATTACCCACAATATGTGTAAGTTTATTCTGACCAACATTATGGATTAGAAACTTCGGTACCATATAAATCAAGAATAAGCAACGATGATGATAACAATGACAATGATGATGATAAAAATGACAATGATGATATTGAGACATGGGGTAGGTAAGGTTGGACCATGAACTTTCAGAAAGTTTCAACCTCAATACATCTAGTTTAGTTACTGGTAATTATCCTTTTCAATTTATGTCCCTTAGCTTGGCACTTCTTCAGTGAAAAGAACACAATCAGAATGTAATACAAGACTGTGCTCTGAGATTTATGTATGATTTTAAGAGTAATTACCATGAACTCTAACTTATTGTATTGGTGAAAACTACAGCCAACAATCCAATGTGATCCTTTGCTACCATGGCTGCCCACAAAGAAATTAAAAAATTTCAGAGTATGCGGTAAGCAAAAAATATCACCCACAGTATAATATCTTCTATACAGTAGCAGTGAAAATGCCAATTTTAAAAATAACTAAGCAACTGTATTTCAGGAACTTATTGGCTCATTAAAAAGTATGCACACAGGTTACACAGGTTTATGCATATTCATGACGAATTAGGAAATATCCTGACTGGCAGCCATGTTGATAAAGGAGAGTAGGCCATTGGTGCCAGTAGCATGAGATGGTGTTCTTAATACAAAAATAACAACAATGAAAAGTATGTAGACTTTTAATGTGTCTATGAGTTTAAATATGTATCATGCCAGGCTGACATTGGCAATAATTCATCTTTATGCCGTGTCTGTGTGTGATGTACTGTTGGCAGAAAAGCTAATTAGACTAAACATTTGTTGTTTTAATCATGACTCTTTATAGTAAATAATCATACAGTCAAAACGCACTGTGTGATAATGAAACAAGCTCGAGGTTAGAGAGTGTTCATTTTAGGAATGGAAATAGTAGGGCTCAAGGCCCTATGAAGTCAAAAAAGTGGTGTCATGGAGGAAAAATATCAGCCACATGTATCCTTACCTGTTTTTATGTTTAGTGAAGAAAATTCAGACATATTATTATCAGCATCCTAGGAAATCAACCATGATAATCTTTCATCTTTATCCTGGGGTCTTTTCTTTTGCACCATTTGGGTGCCAATTAAGCAACCCTCTTACATGAATAAATGAAAACTAATGGTCAATAGCCATGTGGCATAGTCTAAAAGGTAATAAGTTGATAGTTCACTTATTGGTTGGATTGTACTCTGTATAAAATAAAACTAGTACCAAAAAATTGTAAACTACTTGGACCTGTTTCTTAATGATAACACAGGGGATTGAAAACTACCTGGATGTGTCAGTTATCACATTCTTTTTGATATACAAAAAAAATGATGTTCCTAGTGGTTCATTGAATAGGTATATCACTGACATAGCATGGATATAATTGCTTCAGGCAACAAACTGAAGCTAGCTGTACCAGTGATCTATTAAAGTTAAATTATTTTCTTCCTTCATATCTTTAAATAAGGTTTACTTTACTAATATCAGTAACAAAAGAAACATTGACTTTCCCCCTATACTCGCATATATTTTGGGGGTAATATTATGATATCTTTTTGCCAATATGTAGGTCAACTATAATTATTATTACTATTATTATTATTATTAGTAGCAGTAGTAGTAGTCATAGTAAAGGTGATGTTCAGTGAAAATACAATCTATATTAACCAACTTCCTTGTACATGTTTTGGTTTTCATGCAAGTGTGATTAATCAAACAGCTAAACCAACAGAACAAGTTTTTGACATAGTATGTGTATAATAATAATAATAATAATAATAATAATAATAATAATAATAATAATAATAATAATAATAATTTGATGAGGATAAATCAGTATAATATCCTCTCAAGATGAACAAACATCTGTAGATACAAGAAGACAAACTTTTAAATAAAAAATAAAAAATAAAAAATAGAAAAGTATGGTTAAATGCATGATACACAAAAGCACAAAGCATATATACAACCTATTAACATTATAAATTGGAGTGAAAATTACAATGAAAAAAGTAGTCATAGGTTTATTTTATATTATTTGTGTTGACTTTTCACGTGAATGAATCAGTTCATTCTGGCATAATGAACTTGTTTAACACCTCTAGTATCACATGAAAATATTTTAGTAGGATCCATTAATTGTATAAAACATGTAACATCAATGGTGTTACTAGAAGGTTTCAGAAGACAGTTTATCAGTAAAGTGGCATTGCAGCAGAAAATTACAGAGAATGAATGTCAAATTTGAGAAAATAATGGAAGGAATTTGTATCTGTCTAAAAGTTCTTGAATACTTCCTCTGATACATATGTTTCTGTGTGAAAAAGTTATCCTGATTTAGAGGAGGAGGAAAATTGTGTAGATACCCTCTCCCACTTTCCCAGTGACAAAAAGGATATGAATGGCCACAGATAAACGTTGTTCTTGGGGGTGGGGGTGGTTAAGGAATTTATTCAAAATTACTTTTACAAGAGACAGAGATTATCTATTACTTTTATAAGAAACAGAGATTATCTATTACTTTTACAAGAGACAGAGATAATTTATTACTTTTGCAAGAGACAGAGACTATTTATTACTTTTACAAGTGACAGAGATTATATATTACTTTTACAAGAGATAGAGATTATCTATTACTTTCACATGAGACAGAGATAATTTATTAATTTTGCAAGAGACAGAGACTATTTATTACTTTTACAAGAGACATAGATTATCTATTACTGTTACAAGAGACAGAGATTAACTCTTACCTTTACAAAACACAGAGATTATCTATTACCGGTACTTTTACAAACAACAGATTACCTAGTACTTTTATATGAAATAGTTTGCAATTATCTGGGAGTGGTTGGGCGTTAATTGTGATTATCAAATTTCCTGGACATATATTCTTTGGAAAATTCTTCTGCATGTTCTATTTTACATGAAGGATGCATACATTTAATAATCACCATTTGTGTTTTTAACTGACAACTGATTTTTGCTGAATTAATATAGCTTAAAGCACTATTATGATCTAATTAATTTTACATTAGATTTTAACAGTCATCATTTATATTAATTTCAAACAGAAACGTAAAAACAATTTTTAAAAAACAAAGGCAGGTATAAGGTTCAATGTACAAATCAAACAAGAAAATACTAATATAAGACAAATATGAGAATTCTGACAAATATGGCTATAGCAACAAATAAACATGATAATGAACTTAACATTACAACAGTACAAGATTATAAGATCAAATAGAAAACTTGTTTCTTATTTCTTAAAGTGGCACATTGTTTCGCTTATGAGAATTTAAAGTAAACCTGGACATGAGATAAAATTCCTAACATAATAATGAAAATTATCAATCTCAACTGAATTTTTCCATGCAAAATAATATATTTAGTATCAGTGTATTTATGTGCCTGTCAAATTCAGTGATGTTCAGAAGTGATTTTGATAAACTAGTTGTATTGTATACATGCTTGCCAATAATGCATATTTTCTTAATAATGATATTGTGTTTTCTTTTACAAATAAAGAATTTTGGCGAAATGTCTGGTGGTATTTTTATGGTGATAACCAAATCATTTAGACTAGTTCATGAGTTTAAATAAAGAATCTACTTTTCTCAACCAAGTGGCAGAGAAATCTACCTGTTTTGATAACCTTACTTTTCCTGCCTCAGTCTGGTTTACTCAGACCTGTCATCTCAGTCCATGCACTTGGGTCAACTTTTAAACAAAATCCTTTAAGTCTTCTGCTGTGCCTGATAAAGTTGTTATAAAATCAACAACAACAACATATATAACAAGAAGAAATTCATTCATAAAGCAAGGTCTCTCCGATTTGATAACACCATACAAAATATTTTCACACATGCATGAACACACACACACACACACACACACACACACACACACACACACACACACACACACACAGAGTAAAGCTATTTGATACAGATTCAGATACAAAGGAAATACACACTGATGGCCACACAAAACCTAACTGCTACTGCAATGCTGACAAAAAACAGAAATGTGTTATGTCAAACTGGTTTCTAATAACTATGTTGAACACCCACAAATTCCCCAGTCAATCTAATAAAATAATGCAATTGCAAATGAAAACTCTTGCATTAACCAACAAGAGTGGCTCACAAAAGCTATTCCATAAAAAGATGTCTATGTAGTGTATCACTGCACTAGTGATAACAACACTTGCCATATTTCTAGGACAGAAAATATAAATTTCCCCAAAAGTCATGAATTAGAAATTGCATGATGTCACTACACACACTTCATTAGAACATATTGTACTGCACACCATAGAACATTTTCCAAATTAGAACTGTTGAAGTTAAAGCTTAAAATCTTATATTAACTTTTTATTGTCAATTTCATATGAAATCCATTGTTTAAATGTGAAAATACAGTAATAATATAAAATGATTTAATGTTTTTGTTCCTCATGTGTAGAATTTCTATACTTAGGTTTGAAAGGTTATCCCATTGCCCTCATCATCTTATTTGTCTTGATGCACTGAAAAAAAAAGCAGGTGGCACAAGATGCTCTTTGTACAAAAGGTCCAACACATATCAATCATAACATTTTTTTTGTTTTTTCTTTCCATTTCTAAAAGCAGCATATATGAGATTCCACTTGGACAATTATTCAGATTTTTATAAAATAATATTAAAAAACTGATGACCTTAATATATGGTGAAAAGCAATAATAGTGTAGAATGAATACAGTTTTTAATCTGTGAACTAAATTTTAAGGGTGCAGAGTTATTTAAATGTAGTTGGACAAATTGGGTCACTCTAAAATCAAGATTTTTAATACCCAAACTCATTATATGGTCATGTCTGGAAAAAATGATTTTCAGTAATCTTGGGTGAAAGTAAGAGAGATTTCTTTACTGCCTATATAATTTATATGTCTGTAACATGTAATATGTATAAACAGTAAACAATCCTGGCTACAGATCATTAAAACTATCCTTGGGGCATTTTTTTCAGTTATAAAATGGTCACAGAGGCAATCAAAAGGTAAGGTTTTCAGATATAAATAACCACTGTTTCACATACATGTATTACTTAAATGGCCGACAACAGCTAGAGTGAAGTCATGTTAAGTACTTAGAACACTGCTGTGAACATGTCCATTAGACTAATTTGCATAAGTAACAAACGTGGAACAACCTGTCGTTTGAAGTTGGGTAAATCGATAATTTTGAATAAAAAATGTTAATCCAAATTATTATTTATATAATGCAAAACATTATTTCTGTTGGTAATCAAAACTGTGTTCATGTGTGATTCATTTTTAAGGCAAAATGTCAAAACAAAACTTTGATTAAGGCATGGATCAGCAATTAGGGAAGCAAGTAAAGCCCAGCAATCAGAAATCCTGGTTAATGAAGTTTGACTGTCTGAAACACAGCAATGACAGCATTGCAAAAACCATATTGTCATCACTCATTCATTCGAAATAGCAGCACTCCATGTCATAAAAAACATATTCAACATGTTCAATAAAAAATCCAGATTATATTCATTTATTTCTTTTATTATGTATGTTTAATTTGCATTGTTTGCTTAATGTTAATTAGTTTTCTTAAAAATCTTTCTGTTTCAGTACATGCTATTTTAATGTAACATTGTATGTGTGACTTTGCTTTGCTCCCACTTCTCCCTGTTTAGCTGTCACTTCTCCCTGTTCTATCCAAAAGAAGAAATCAATTCTCACTAAAATTCAAGTCTAGTGTGACCCCTGAATGTCTGTGTAATTGTGAGTGTTTTCCAAATGAGAATATTTGACAATGCAAATTCTAGCAACTATTAGTTTTTTTGTGTAAATGTAATAAATGCTTCAAAGAAAATTTGTTCCTTACACAGACCTTGCAATTCTATCACTGTAGCAAGAAATGGCTCAATGATGTAGAAAAAAGATCACACGCGGATATATATATATATATATATATATATATATATATATATATATATATATATATATATTCATCAGTTTGGTTGCCTAATTGAATATGTTTTACAAATCATACATTGCCCCGAGTGGCTGAGAGTGGACTAAAGCGTTCTCATTACGGATCACTGCCATCTCACCTCTGTCTGCGTGGGTTCGAGTCTAAGATTTGTTTAATGTAGTAAAACGTGGTCGGTGGTTCTTTCCGTGGGTATTCCCAGGTTTTTTCTCCACCAATAATACTGGCCACCATGTATAGCCTATCGTGTGCTGAAAAATGGTGTTAAACCCTACAACAACAACTAATTATCCAACTGACACACAATGTAGCATGACTGTAAGGATGACACTTAAAAGTAATCCCAAATCATTGTGAATCAAATATTAGAAAAAAAAGTGTGACACCATTTCCATAGTCATTGTGTCTTATCCTTGGAATAGTCTTCCTTCTGAATTTACATTTAACAACGTTCACAACAATATAACAAAACGTTGTTTAAAAAAAGGTTACATTTTATTTTCCACATTAAATTAACAGATTTTTAAATAAATAGAGATTATACAGTTTATCATTTTTTATAAAACAAGTAGAATTTCCACATTAAATTAAGATTTTTAAATAAATAGAGATTATAGAGTTTATCATTTTTTATAAAACAAGTAGAACCTAAATACCAATGGACATTTTCTTTTTGAATATTCAGACATTTCTTTATTAGAATTAAGAATTTCAAAGGCCTGTGGGTTGAGTGTGATCACGATTCATGCAATCTCAAATCACGCAAATTCAAAATAATGCGAGATGTGGAAAAATGTGAAAAAGATCACTACTATTGAGACAACTCTCTCATACATATTGATTGCGCCACTGTTGCACATAAACATTACCCACAATGCCCAGCTCTTACGCTCTCACCATTGTTTATTGCTGTGCTGCAATTGTATGTACATGATCAAATTGTTAAAATTTTGGAACTTTATTAGTGATGGCATCTAGAAGACGAGCAAGTGAGTGTCAGAAGAGTCCAAGGAAGGCTATTTCTTTAGAGGTTAAACTTGAATCAGTTAAAAGGTATGAAGCTGGTCGGAGTACCGTCATGATAAAACATGCTTTGAACCTTAAAACACAATTTTCATATTTTAATTACATGTACATATAGTCCATAGATTACAATTCATAATTTCAAGTTTTTATTTTATATTTCCGCTGTTTTAAGTTCATTTCCCAAAACTTTTTATCAAAACTTATATTTAAATTTACTTTGCAGAAGCATCTCCTAATTTTAACATACAGAATTTATACGGAGAAAATTATCTCACTTTACGCAAATCTCAAGTTATGTGTGCACTTCAAAACCATAAACCTTGTGCAAATTGCAACCACACTGTATTTTGCTTTATTTAAATTTGAAATTTCAGTACTACTTATTTGGATGAAATCATTTTTGAGGGATCAAATGCACACGCCTGTGCAAAACTTAAAATCTCAAAACACGCTTTTGATTCTCATAAACGGCCTCACTGCATGGGCATATATTAGGCATTGACTCTTACTCCCACCACCAAAAGATTAAAAAGCCAAACCCTGAAAGGATATGTTTATGTTTTATAAAATATATATTATGAATTATGAATACGCTTCTCTAATCTACTCAACAACTCCAGTTTGGTACATCTCAATGAAATCTCTAATACTGATATTACCCGTTCTTCGTGGACACTATCAGCGTCGCTATGGGAACTCACTTTACTGTAAGACGTCTACCCTGATCCTTATGTTGTGAGTTAGGTAGATAGTCTCTAATCCACGTCACATTTTAGTTACAGATAATATCTATCGCCATGCTCCTGTGTATCCAAACTTTGAACGCCAAACTTCCCCACCTTTAACACCGACACCTTCCCTGATATTTGTGTTTTGTTTGGCGACCTAAAAACTCTACTAACCCATTTTGTGACTTTAAGAACCATATATAACTAACAACTTATACAGCTCCGTCTTATCACAATCATGTTTTTATACATAAATAATAATCATACCCAGTGCCATGCAAAACAGATCGACAAAACCCCGTAGTAGTATTGCTCTTTTCGTCATGATGAAGTTTATCATGTCTTGAACCCGGAAACCAGGAATTTAATATATAATTCAGAGTGACTTCCCCTACCTTTTTATTTTAACGACTGCTAAAAGCTTGGTTCTGGGACTGTTTAGCTTTACCACACAGTTAGGGAAATAAGTTTAGAGGACCAGTTTATGACAGCCCTTTGCACTGTCAATCCCTTATATTATGGCATCTGCTGAGGATTGTACTTTCTGCAAAATATCAGCCGGAAAAGATCAAGAAACTGAAATAATTTTTAAGGTAAGCTGTAACATGAACACAAAAGTTTATATTTATTTGCTCAGAAGTCATAGATGTTGTTCGTCTTTACCAGAAAACTGTGCAAACCCCATCAAATCCGGTTTGTAAATTGTGACATGATGTCATTCACCGAGCTTTAAATAGAAAGGGAAAAGCCCAACAACAGACAACAACATAGTAACAGTCGTCCATTTTGAATTTGATTTCATAAGAAAATAATTTAAATCACAGGTTGTTATTTGTTTGTTTTTTTTTTGTTTTTTGTTTCAGTGTATGTGGCATAAAATGTTCATCGTCTCCTCTAATATTTGATAATTTTAAGAACGTATAAATCTGACAAACTGCATTTGTACATAAATATTTTATTTCTTCTTGTATATTGTTGAAAATACTTATCATCCAATCTGTATACATTCTGGCTTTCAGTGCTTCGTAACGTTCAGCATAGAATCAGTGAACTTAATAATTTTGTTTCTATAATGAGTTGTCAATCATTGTTAAATTTTAGATCTCACGTAATTATAGTTTGAAAATGTTTTTGTTTATTCAAGTTAAATTTTAACTTCGTGAAAAGTATTTGTAATTAATTTAATATTTTTTTTTAATGTATCTCATAACAATGAATTATTGAATTCACATCATCCTCTTCTCTCAGTTTTGCTAAGTTTTAGGTTTACGCTTCTATATTGATTAGATATCTAACCAGGGACAATGGTTGTTTCATTTTTCCTGTTAAACATGTCTCTCGAAATCAAGTTTAGCCTATTGTTTCGTATTATTCCTACAGCTATATTGCAATAAATTCGCCAGTCATGTTTGACTTGGTGTTAAATTCGCCACTCGTGTTTGAGATTCGTTGTTTTTGTATGCAAGACTTTGTTTCTGGCATTAGAATTATTAAGTTGTATATGATTTTCGAAAATCTTTTTCAGGATCCATGACCAAATTACAATCCTCACTGATAATAACACATTCATTTTTGAAGTATTATACTTGTATACTTCTTGTAATTTTTTGTTTTCCCTGAATTCTAAACCATTGAGCATCTATTTAAAAAAATCAAACCAGTGTGACTGTCTCTCATCTAACGTGATGTATCCTAAATTCAAAATGACTACTAAAATGATAACCTGAATTAGCATAAATTCAAAAATTACTATTAAAACGATAGCGTGATTTATTTTAAATTCAAAACGACTATAAAAATGATAACTTTTTTTAAACTTCAATTATAAAATTATTATTAAAACGATAACGTGATTTACCTTCAGTTCCAAAATTAATATGAACTTGATAACGTGGTTTATCTTAAATTCAAAAAGACTATTAAAATGTTAACGTGATTTATCTTTATCATATAATAACTATTAAAAGTATTACGTGATTTAACTTCAGTTCTTGAAATACTGTTAAAATGATAACGTAATTTACCTTCAATTCCAAAATTGTTATTTAATTGATAATGTGATTTATCTTAATTCAAAATGGCTATTAAAATGGTAACGTAATTTATCTTTAGCTCAGAATGACTATTAAACTGATAACATAATTTACCTTCGATTCCAAAATTACTATTAAATTGATAACGTGATTTACGTTTTATTCCAGAATTACTGTTACTGATGCGATTTATCTTTAAATCAAAACGACTATTAAAATGATAACGTGATTTATTTTTAACTTATTATAACTATTAAAATAGGACGGCACATCAGACTATTGTTGGTAATCAAGATAGTAAAAAAAGTTTTAAATTTTATTACTGAAATCTGTATAAACAAGAGTTATGTGAGTTAACTGAGTATATTCTATGTGGTAGTAGCATCTTGTCCATCCACTTGCAAGTGGTGAAACAGGATATAAAGAAGAAGAAAAAACCCAGAATAGCACATTGGAGTTTCTGAGAAAGGCAAATTTTAACATTTTGCTAACATACACCGATTTCTTTACCAGTAATGAATAATGCAGGATATTTCACATAAATACATTAATGTTCTCTTATAGAACAATTTATATTTTCTAGGAATTGTAGTAGCTTATTATAATGGAAGAGTATCGGGCATGTAATCGAAAGGGTGATTTATATTGGCATGATGTCACGATTTTCAGTTTTAGAATAGCGTTTTTATATCTTTGACACACTATACTTCAATCAGGCAGTTTCTTGGTAGATTAAAATAGTTCGGTAATGTACATCTTTATTTTCATTAATGAGGATGAATGAAAATATTTAATAACACATATTTATTTGCTCTATGTATTGTTTCTAAAAATAGTATCTCTTACTGTTTCTTTTTAGTCGCTTCTATTTTTCTTTTTGTAACTGTGTTTGGTGATTCGTTTACATTTTTTTAATATTGTTTTGGCGGATTTAATTATTTACTTTCATTCGTCATCGAAAAATTTCCTAGTATGAAACTCCCTCATGATATTATAGTAAGTAATTCTAGACGCTGTGCATATAAACAACATCGCCGCATTTTACAGTCCTTCTCAAAGAAAACTCTCATTCTCAGTTTACAGCTTATTAATATTTTTGTTTGAAGAATACTATTCCAACCCAAATACTTTATAACAGAACTATTTATTCTTGAGACATACACATGATTGAGATATCTACTTTTATGAAAGACAAAATGTTTGTTGTTATGGATTTTAACGCAATTTCTTCAACAGATAGTAGTCTATGCATGACGGACAGTGTATTTAGTGGAGGTAGAATCCGGGAAGAACATCCAACCAAAAGAAGGCTACTGGCAGGCTTCCTCACATACACGTTGGCCGAGCCCAAGCAGACAGAGGTAGAAACGTCAGTGATCTATAAAGGCGAGCGCCTTAGACCTATCGGCCAGCCGGGGCCCAGAATAGATGTCTCACTTAAAATCGCCGTAAGTAGTGATAGGGGCCACTATAGCGTCAATTGGAATGTCCACGCAGCTTCCTGTAACGTCTTAATTTTGTCACGGTGGTTCGAAGCCATCTTGTCCTCAAAATTGAATGGCGCGAATTTTTATTTTATTTAAATATGAATTAAGGTCGCATGCGCAACTATGTGCTTTCGCGACCAGTTAATGCCCGAGGGTCGGGCTATTTGATTGGTCGGGACCAAAGGTAACTTTGACTACACTAGGCTGTGTTGTCGCATTCTCCCCGGCACCCGCGTTAAATGGCAGTCTCTCCTTAGAGTAACATGTCGGGTCACGGTAAAGCAGGAAGGCACCCGGTTTAGGAAAGCTAGTTTGTCAAATTGTTTCACTCTAGTTAAAGACATAATCCAATCGGTTTGATATCTTATTACTTCTAAAATGAAGTATTAAGTATCTGTGTAATTAGTGAATTGCGAAATAGTTTAGTTGTACTTTACATCAGTGTGAGAATAGGCCGAGCTTGAAATCAAGATTTCCAACATCTAATCAGAACCCGTGTTACGTAAAAGTAGATAAAGTCCAATGAATCAGCCATGTTTCATCGACAATCAGGTTAGCCTATTTCTGTTTCTCCACACTCCTGGATGTTGCCATTGTTTACGCTTGAAACGCCCTTATTTCTAATCTAGTCCAGTTTTACTATGGACAGAAAAAATACCAATAATGTGTAAGCCACCTGTGCAATTATATCAAATCCATATAATATAGAATTTTTCATCTTTCCTATCAATAAATATTTCTAGTGCATAGTGTACATGTTGTAGGTCCTTAACAAATTGAATTGCTAAAATGTCTTAGCGACATAAATGAGTGTAGTCACTGTTAGGTACTTTAGCTTGTTAATTTTGAGCGGATGTCAAAATTTATCAAGTTAGATTTCGAGAAAGAGATTGTTCTCGTACCAAAAATGAAAACCCTGGGGAAAAAATAAAATAAATCAAAAATAATTTTTTTTTTTTTTTTAGTTTGAGTGGGGTGTGTTTGATGTTATTTCATTTCTTCCTTCTTGTTTTTCTCTTCTTTTCCCTTTTCTCTTCCCCACTTTCTTCCTACTCCCTTCTTCCTTCTTTCTTTTTCCTTCTTCCCTCCTTTTCCCTTTCTTTTTACTTTTTCTTGTCGGTTGGTTGGTGTTATGTTTCCTTGAGCTATCACTATTTGATCCCGGTGTTCTCATCACACTTGTATTTTTCTTGCCACTTGTCGGTTGACTGGTTTTACTGTACGTACATTGTGCCACTACTTAGTGTAATGTTCTCTTCCCCCCCCCCCTTTCTCCTTCTTCCCTTTCTCCCTTTTCTTCCTTTCTGCCTTTTTTCTTCGCATTACAATGTTTATATTATCCCCCCCCCTTTCCCTTCTTTTCCCCTTTTCTCTTTTATTTTATATATGTATTTTAGGGTTTTGTTAAGTGGTTCTGCTTTTTTAAGCTAGCAGTATTACTATCCGCTCTAGCCCCTTTAACCGATATGGCCTTGTTAATTATATTTATTTATTTGGTAGTTATAATATTTATTTTTTGTCTGTTTAGTTAAGGCATTGTTACGTGGGTCTGCTTTTGAGCTATCGGTGTTATTATCTGCTCTGGCCCCTTGATTGATAAATGTTAACTTTATGGCTATGTTTATGTTTATTTATTTATTTGATGGTTTTGATATTTATATTTTGTGTTTTATGTCTATTGATTTTAGGTAATTAAGTATATTTATATAGGTAGTATTTACGTTTTTGTTATACCTTTTATCTAGAATTTGGGGGAATGATGTAACTGAGTCAAGTTTTCTTTGTTGTAGTTGGAGGACGGTACGTTGTCGATTGTATTTGTGACATATGTTGAATACATTTTCCAATGTTTCAGTTTCTGGACAGTGTGGACATTTATCCGGCGTGGGTCCTGTACTGGGTCCTGGCGCGAATGATAAACGCTCGATTGTATATGTTTCAATCATGGACGTGAAAGAAAATATCCCTTACGCTAACTTCACATATTGGCTCGCATTCCTTCCTCCAGGAGTAATTATCCAGCCATACTGGAAATTAAACAGTGCTACATGTACCTAGTGGACGCACAGCTCTTTAATTCAAATAATCAGTCAGATATATTATCTACTATCCACACAGAAGGGAAGGTTAAGCAAACATTTTATACTATCAAACCCAATTACTACTATCGTGTGGATTTCCCCAATTTATGTCTCAAGCGCAGACACGATAGAGAACACTCTGCTGTTATTTTGTAACTGTTATTTTTTAAGGATCGGAACGCTATGGTGCGGGGGAGAGACAAAGAGCATGTTTATTCACAATTTTAAAAAAACAACAAAAAACAAAAAAAAACAAGATATTTTTTTAAACATTTTTTTAAATATCAACTTACAAATAACAACAAACAATTCGTATAAATATCAACACATTATTCTATCAAACAAACTAACTATTTTAGACAAGGTTGACAACGTTGTGAAGTCAAGCTAGACTTCCACTGAGGCAGGCCAATAGACCATTGATGTGCAGTACGTTTCCTAGCTAAAGATAAGATATAGCCATAACTGTAATACAACCATCGATTTACTTTGTCATCGCTTCTAGATCAGTTACGATCACAATAAGTCACTAAATGTTCTAAGGGATAACCCAGACTGCGTTGATGAAGATAATACACACAATATTGTCCACACACCATCGACTCTGTGCCTTGTAATTTCACATTATTGAATCGTGTCGTCTGGACATTTATTCTCATAAAGTCGACGATGTCGTCTTCCAGAGGTGGTAATTCATACGAATCAAAATACCCCACACAATCAACGGCGTAGGGAAAGTAGACGGCTACTTATTGGGTTACTGGGAGATGACTGTTGTCCGTGTTGTTGACATTAGCTTGATGTCCTTGAGGTTTGTGATGAGTAAATTCATCTTTAGCACACACCACATGATTCCAATGAACAGCGTACGAACTATTGTTGGAAAGTTAATACATTTCCCAGGTATCCATTTTTAGTTTTGTTGTTATTTCTTGTGTGTTGCTTCACAGGTAAAGATAAGTCATCAATTCAATCCTGACGTTTTGCTTAAAACTCCCTAACAAGTAAACGTTTCTTCGCCCTGTTTCCTCACTCTGAGCCAAGAGAGCTTCGATGTGATCGATCTTTAGAGCACGCAATATAAGTCAAGAATGATTGCGCAAGTCTTTATACCACATAATCAAACACTGCTTCTTCTGAGATGAAACCCCAATCGTCCTCCAGATATTCGTCCAAGTTTGTTTTTTTTTTGTTGACTCGTCGTAATGACTTTGACTGGGATGATTGTTTTGACATCAATGTCAATCTTTCTTGGTCGATTTCGTAATTCTTTTTGCCACGTATTTGGCAAATGTTCATGTTCTGGCCGCCTGGATATGACCACCACATCCTCTTCGTCTTTATCTTTGGGTTCTGTTTCTACGGTATCCTCCCATTCCATTTCCAAAGAGTTTTCACCATTTAAACAAGGATAAGAGTCTTCCATAGTTTCAAATAATCTAAAATGAATTCTCTAAAAACTGTTGATTTCTATCGTATTATCGAAATCGGCATACAGGACTACGTTCACCGTGTCGGGGAGAGCTTCTGAAAACTGAAGTTCCACACGCAGTTTACCGGACTTTATAAGGTGGAAATGTTCTTCAACGCTGCTTTAGTCTGGTGTGAAATCAAATACCCACAAAGTTCCCTAGCTGTCTCGTGGCTGTCTTCTGGGCAAAGTTAGGTTTGAAGGGTCGGATTCACAATGTTTTGCCATCGCGACTGACTTCGATTTTGGACACACTGTAGTGGTTAAACTGGCAAGAACGTTGATCGTTGGCTCCGTTGAGGGATGCATTGCTAACGATACCAAGGATTGAACGTTTTGGTAACTGTCCTAGGAACAGATGGATGATCTTCGATCTTGGATCGGAGTCCAGGAGCAATGGTGAAAGTTTTTACTTCCATGCGTCGTATCGGATACTTGGGGCAGTCATTCTGGTTGAAGTGCGACTCTCGTCGTTTCCCGCTTTTGGTAACACTTCCACACGAGGCACGTAGAGCCTGGCTTCTTGGATGATGGTTTTGTGCTCGTTGGCCTGGGCTATCAGATGGAAAGTGGCACTGCTACGATTAAGTCTAAAGCGGATATCCACTCGGTCAGCAAGTACTTTCCTTGTAACCAAAAGACTTGCGCAATCATTCTTGACTTATATTGCGTGCTCTAAAGATCGATCACATCGAAGCTCTCTTGGCTCAGAGTGAGGAAACAGGGCGAAGAAACGTTTACTTGTTAGGGAGTTTTAAGCAAAACGTCAGGATTGAATTGATGACTTATCTTTATCTTTAAACAATTCATGACAAGGTTTTGTCAAACTGTGCATTGAGTTTGATAGCAATCGTGTTTACCAAATGTTGGGTGCTAAAATAATAACCTGGGGAAAGTTTCAATTGATATGTGGACAGTTCAGTTTTGGGGACCTTTGTTTTTCATAAAATCACCTGCAGTTTTGCGTTCACCCAAATTTTATTTGCATTGCTCGTCATGAACATTTTTCAGTGATGTTTTTTGATTTGTGTAAAGTCAGTCATTTCCACGAAAGCCACTTCTGAACGGGCTTCATGATCCAATTGGATGGTCTTAGGTAATTTGGCCGTAAAACAGCACAAGGTGTTGCTACGAATGTCCTCAATAGAACTCTCACTGGGTAAAGTTAAGTAAAATTGGTTATTAATGATTCCAGAGTCAGAAGCAACGCTCGAAGTCAGAGGAGTGTCTGAAATATGATTCTTGTTGTGGTAGTGGCGGTTGAGAGAGTGACTGACGTTAGAAGAGTATTTCATGCAATAATTGGGGAGAACGTAACCGATGCAACTGCTGAGTAAAATGGTCAACAATTGATTTTCTCCTTGTTGCAAACTCAAATGGGCAATGGCCGCACTGTTGACACAATTCATCACCAATACACTAAACAGATTTGGCAGAAAAAAATGATTGTCTTTTTATGCACACGTTCTCCACACCACACCCACAATAATTGCTTTGGAAGATCTTGCACAGAAGAACTGAGTGAAGGAATGGTCACTGTGGTAGCTGAGGATGTATTGAAGGACATGATGGCCACTTTTTTTTATAGTTGATGACTTGCGAAACGTCAGTCTAAGAATCAAAACTCGGTGGATATCTTTTCCAGCTTACTTTGACTTCTTTGACACGTCGTTTTCCCACTGTACGGGTTCTTCGATCAATAATGATTTTGATGTGCTTTCGATATCGTCCATTTCTAGGTCACTGTTGCAACTCGGGCAGTAAAACTTTTTTTTTATATTTCACCGTTCATGTCTTCCAATTTATAGGCGTTAGGATGACGGCCACGCACTCGACCAGTGACACGAAACTATTCGGTTGTCCTGTTGGGTAAGTAACAGTTGTCGAAAGTGCGTTTGGTTTTGCCAATATGCACCCAGTCTCCCGTCCTCAGCACTCAAACCTTCTTGGGGACAGTCACTATCATAGTTGGTGACGTACCAAACAGACGTTCAAAGACGGCCACTTTGCTTCGGATGTAACTTCTTGGGGGTCACCTCCGATGGTAAGATTTGGTTATACGCTTTTACCAAGCGCGGCAAGACGTTTATGTACTTGAGAGTATGTTGATGCGTACAATATTTCCAGATGAGTTCTTTCAAGTTGCGTTGAAACGTTCCACGATGCTTGCTTTGATTTCGGGATTCTAAGTGGTGAAAAAATTAATGCGTCGTTTCTTTAATTCTTTTTGAAAAGCTTGTATAGAAATTCGGTGCCCTTGGCGGTTTGATTCAACACCAGATTGAGGGCTCGCATTAATTCAGTACTCCATTTTGAAGTCAATGGCACGCCAAGGCCAATTTGGAAAAAACGTCGATGACACAAAACAAATATTTATAGCCATAATTGTAGGTGGCCAAATGAGAGACATCGGCTAAATAGGCGTACCATTGATGATCGATGTCCTCCACTCATTTTCGACGTCTGGAAACATTTCCTCGAATGGGTTTATGTAACGGGTAAGTGGCTTGTTCTTGTAAAAGTCATTGCACGTGAGGTAATCTAACACTTTGCAGTCGGGTTTAACGTTTTGGAAGCACGATACAATTTATGAAGTCCTTCTCATTCAGCAGGATGGGATGTGCTATAGTAAATCCTGGCTAACATCTTATTCATCAGGAATTGCTCTTTTTTAAAAAAAAAAAAAAAAAAAGGCATCCACTCTTCATTGATGCGAATCTGACTGTGATGAGGTGGTTGTTTTAAAACGGCTTTACGTGACCGATGTGCCATGGGTCTGGAAGTCTAGGGTAGTGGTGGTGGTGGTACTGGGATGGCTTTCGTCTTCTTTTCCTCAGTAACTTCTGGTTTCCCTTCTTTCTTTTTGACTTATGTCGAAGGAGGAGTGTACATCATATTTTTAACGCAAGTGTTAAGTTTTTCTCGTTGGGGTGTATGGTAAGGGGTCAAGCAAGGATGCTGAAATCTTAGGGATGGGAGCTGCTGACGGTTTTTGAAAGACTTCTCGCGCCTCGTTGTTATCACGCATCTGTGGGGCTGTGTCTGTCTTGACCGATGAGAGAGGAGAACGACGATGGTGACGGTGTGCACTTCATTTAGGAGACTTCTTTGAGGATTCAGGAGCACAAACACATTGATACAGATTTGTTTTCTCCAGGTCTTTTCATACTGGAATGCCTCGCCATTGATTGTTTTTACGTCGTAACAGCTTAATTACTGGCATCGCGCTTCGTAAAGGGGTTTGCAAAGTACTAAATTGGGACCATTCTTGCTTGGATAAATCAAGCAAACATGCACAGTCTCTCTTGGACTTTGATTTTGTTGGAGGTACATGTGTGGGCAGCTGCCACTGCAGCTTAAGAGGAGGTGGGCGACACCGCTTGAGGAAACATTTTTCGAGACACGGATATCCATAGTTTTATCAAATTAGGGAGAAAGGGTTTCAAATTGGGTTTGGCTGGCATCACCAGCAACAGAAAAGTGGAAGAATCTTTTGCTACTGGAGACGCAGTCATCTTCGCTGCAGGTCGTGGTTTGCTAATGTAAGGTTTCACCTTCGCCGAATCCCTCACTTGCAGTACGAAGCTGTTTTCTGGGGACTTTCGTTTTTATTTTCCTGTGGCTGTGACCTGGGATTTACACCAACGTTCTTTTCTTTTTCTGGGTACCTTTTGGTCGGGTGGTAGCTTTTTGTTAGAGAGGACTTTGAGGGCATTGGGATCCCGTTCTCGTAAAAAGAGTTGAAACTCCACTACAGTCTGAACACTTTCATTGACTTCCTTGTTATCTATTGTATCAAAAGTGATAAAGGTCGTGTCGGATATAATACGTGTACTTTATGCACCGAGCTAATCGTATTCCAGTGGCGAATCCAAATTTTTTAGTGACTAGTTCTCATTACACATCGCACAGAATTATAATCTACAGATAAATCCTTTGGAACTCGTTGTAGTATGGCCACCTTGTAAGTAGTAGGATGAGTAGCAACCAAAGTCGTCTGTTCCTCGTCCTGTTGAACAATCCCTGACCACTGGAACGCTTTCACATGAATCGGTCGTGTTATAGCATTCCGTTGCCAGTGGTAAATACGTTATCTCAACTGCAAACATGATCGATGTAAGCGGAATCGTTCTGTTCAATCTGGCGAAGAGACACCCCGCAACTAAAGCACTTTACTTTATCCCCTTCGCCCAAATAAATTAATTCGGCTGTCTTATTCTTCAGGGGTAGGTCGTCCCATATTTTTAGTCCATTTTTCTTGGAAGGTTTGGGATCGACCTTCAATGATTCAGGATTCGTGCGACGCACAATAAACAAATATTCTTCTTTCACAGGTTAAATTTGATGAGGGTATGGTCAAATCCACAGGAGGTTGCTAGGGTTGGATGACATTCATAGGTTGTATCCGCTTGGTTTCACGTAAAGGATGACATTACCAATGAAAACCAGGAAAGTGAAAACGTGTACGATAACGAGTGGTATTGCTTTCGCATCCGTCATTTTGACATGCACAGCATCACTTTCCATTGTAGCTATGGTAGTAGTAGTCATATAAAAGTTTTCATGATTTGGTTCTGAATCGCTTAGGTTACAGCGCACGGCATCCCTGCTATCGCAAAGCACAGCATCGCACACGAGTTTTCTCTCAGTTGATACTTGCTCTTTAAAAGTATTCATCTTTCTCGTTTGGTGTTTGTAGTTGCAATGAACTATTGGTCTTGGACATTTTTCATTTTCATACTTTTCGTAATGAATCTCGAGCGTGTACATTGTTCCTTTTTAATGCCTAAGTTTGGTGCGATGAGTCGAAAGGCAATTTAAAGATAATGACAGTGCAGAGACCATCGAGTGTGTTCCAAAATATCTGAATCTTTATTGAAACATCGATCCATACACATCCTTAGACTACAACTGAAAAACTGTACTTAGTATCCCAATCCATTCTTCGATCTCAAGTAGACAAATCCTGTTCTAGCTAAAATATTCGCAGTAAGTAATCCAATACATCGGCCGTTTTTTTAAACGTTTCCAATAGACAATCACACTTATAATAGTCAGGCAAGAAGACATGTACATGGTATGGTTCGAATTTGGAGTTCTCAATGGGTCTTTCCTTCGATTCTTGCTGTGCCAAAGTCATTCTTTTTGTTTCTGGCTATCGTCTTAGAACCATTTTTAAATCAGTGTGTCAGTAAGGTGAAGTGAAATGGTTGGGAAGCCATACTCGCCTTTGATAAACGATTTGATAAACATTTTTTGATGGAGTTTTTGTTTTAAAGCCGACTGACGATGTTTTGAGTGGCTAAATGTGCAATCATCTTGTGAGGTTGATAGGTGGTCACTCTAAAGTTTCCATCCTCTCCAGACTGCAGTTCTTCTTTCCGTGCCCCAAAGTTCACAACTTGACTGGTGTGATAATTGAGAGTCAATCCTTTCACTTTACTTTCGGTGTGCACTTCTTGTTGATCCCGGTATTCATAACCGTACTTTTTGAGATAGCCACTTGCAAAACGTAAAATCTTGTCGTTGGGATGCTCTTTCTTCCAGACTCCTAAACGATCTTCTTCGATATCAGGGTACCGGCGATCCAGGCGATTAATGTAACTGTGTCAAAATACAACACACGATTTCCTCGTACACTTTTAAGTAAGCGTAGGCTGTAATGATGACATTTCCAAATTAATCTGCCTCTACAAAGTCCAGTTCTTCTTCGTAAGTGACTAAGTTCAAATCCTCGCAAACGACGTCCACGTGTTTCATGTGTTTGGTTTTGTCGTGAATCATCTGGAGGTAGCTGGAAGGTTCTGTCAAATCCCTCGTCTTGGGTAAACATGTTCGTTGTGTCATTTTGCTCCACAAGCAATTCAATATAACTTTAGCAAACGACCGTCTTGCTTCGCTTTTGTACACGTGGTCTAAAAGGAAGCTTTCCTGCACGCAGTATTTCTCTTTGAATTTATTTTGGTCTTCGGGATGGTGGCACCAGGAAGGATATATGGTGGCTTCTTGTTTTAGTTTCAAAAAGGCATCCACGGTGCAGTGTTCTTTCAAAGGATCGATCCTTTCGTACTCGATGAACAGTTCTCGAAATGTTCCACTGCACCCCATAAAATTCCACGTCGTATCGATAATACTTTAACATTTCTTCCTGAAAGTCTATGGGATCAGAGATGTGAGTATGGTACCAACTGTAGAAAGATTCTTGTTATTCGGGGCGCAGGTTATCGTGGTCGTAGTAATCATCATCAGGCAAATGTGGTACAATAGCGTGTTGAATAGCTTTGGTTGTGAAAAGGTGCTTCAAAAAGCTTTTGGCCATTTCTATCATTCCAAATATCTTAGGCATTCGGCATTGCCACGTAACTCAACTAATATTTAAACTGCACCATGTCTCACATGCATTGAACTGATTTTGGTTCCGTGACTTTAGAACATTCGGTGCTTTGTTCTGTATGGTATCTGAGGAGAAATTGGTGATCGAACCCGAGAAATTGTGAGCCATCGAAGGTGGCATTGCGATGGCAATCTTTGTAACCTTCAATATCCTCTTGGCTGCACGTCTCATCGTTGGGGTCTAAGATTAACTGGGAGAAATCGGCCATCATGTTAGATGCCCGAAATAATTTTTTTCACGTCCTCCAGGAATCTTGCTGCAGTGAAGATAATGACTAAAGATTGACCCTTGGATGCACTTCTCGCACACTTGATGAGCCAAGCAGAAATCAGAAAATTGAATGGCGGTCTCTTGCATGGATTCGAGGGAGAAAAAACAATATGATGAAATTACCTTTCTTCCGGTCATCTTCTTGATATTTGAAATTTTATTTTTGAATGTATCATTTGCGTTCCACGAATTGGTGACAAATATGACATCGTTTCTTTCCTTAACATAGGTGTAATTTGGCATTATTAGTGCGTATGCCGTATCCAAAAGTTGGGCACAATCTTAGCAGTTGTCAAGCACTTTTCTGCTGTGAACCAGGTAGGACTGACAAATGTGCGCTGACAAGCTGGGCAATGCACTCGCTATTTTCCTTCGTCAAGACAGAGTTTAGGGGCCAAACCTCTCACATTTCGATCCACAATGCTTGTGTTGCTGTCGAGTGTTATAGCCATAGTTATATTTCTCACAATACTATATGTATCCCATATACACTGATACTGGTAATGGCATCGAAATGTTCATTGTGATGATAGAGGTGAATGTATTTTCCGTCTTTGAAATCGTTGCACTGAAACAACAGAGGTTTTAGCACGTCTTGAGGTTGTACCTTCAAGATGTAGCGTTGAGCTAAGACATCTTGCAATTTTTGCAGTTGAGGAATACCACAAACGGTGTCTGTGAATATCCCTGCTTGCTGTAACAGGAGTTCTTCTTCTCGTCGTTGTTTGACCCGTTCCTATCGTTGAATAGTTTTTCAGGCTCTTTTTCATTGTGTCTTGGTCTGGATTCTGGCTTACTCATGTCAACTTTAAAATCGCTGGCATGAATTTGAGCCAAGACTTTAGCTACTACATGAGGCGATAAGTCAGGTTTATTTCTTTTGCTTTCTTTTGATTTCTCTACGAAATGATACGATCGTTTCATTTAAGTGCAAAAAGTTAAACGACTACATTTGAAACGCCATTGGTCCCTTTATATCCTTGCCAGACAAGTGTCTTGCCTATATCAAGAGCCATTGTCTTCCCACCCAGTATTTATTTCACTCTCAATCCTACTATGGAAGATCTAACACATATAGAATTTCTGATCGGATCATTGTGAGGTGTCATACGAAGGTTTCCTTCAGACATGCCTACAAATTAATCCCCCTCCTTTCTTGATAAAAGTCAAGATACTTGCTATATCTGTCAGTAGAATGGGCATTGGTCTTCAGGATGTCCAGAACGTCAGGAAAGCAAGACCGTTGTCAGAAGAGACAAAAGTAAAGATACCTGTTATCATTGTCTTGAGAAAGGATATTTGTCTTCATACTGCCCTAAGAAACAGCAAGAGGAAGAGAGGGGTCACGAACAGGAAAAAGTGGAAGAACCCCGACAGGTCCAGAAAGAGAAGAAAAGAAGACGAGAAGAAGTGAGGTAGATTTAGAAAACCTGTGAAAGTAAAGAAATTCAAACAAGGAGCGTGAACAAAGACACAGAAGAAGGCCTTAATCTTTTTTTTTAAGTATTTTGTTGTAGACGTTTAACTGAATAAGTAATAAATGAAGACTAGGATGTTTTTGGTGCATATATTAGAATTAACTTCATTCATTATGACAGGGACCAACGTCCTTGCCAGTCAACTACTCTGGAGCATGCATCTTGTTTGCCAGCACATATTCGTATTTGTCTTTGTCTTCAGATATTTCGCCTACACAGATACGACAAACGCCAGTTGAGTTAGATGCCCCCAGTATTTCACATCTTCATCTGTGAATTCCATAAGTTTTGCCTAGCAGTTTTGTTTACTGTTGTTAGTTGTTTTTCAGTGTCATTTTATAGGCTATATAAAATCAGAAAATATGAGCTAAGTGCCTCCACCAAAACAATGAGTTAGCCTACCTAGGTTGATTTAGACAGTTGTTGAACCTAAAACCTTTTGGTTTACAAATCTGATGCTCTACCAACTGAGCTTCTTGAAATGTTATTAATGTGTAAACAAATGCATTATTAAACTTTAATACAGTCTTTCCCCTGTAGACGGTTGGCTTATATTTATTGTGGATTGATTTACGGTTCGTACAAAAACCTGAAGGAATGGGTTACTAAAGAAATATACTGCCTACATTATAGTAGAATCGTTTGTATTTCTAGTTAGTTGAAAAATGTAACTTTTGGGACAGATTTAGTTTTCATTCCATTTTTTGATCATACTAATCTGCTTTTACGACATAATAGTACTTAAAATTTTTAAAGATCTTCGTCGACTCAGTCATTTAGCTGCACCAATTGATTTCCTCATTTTCACCTGATATCTGCCGAACAAATAAATAAGTATCTATTTAAAATGTTATTTTTTCTATTTCATTGGGTCTTTTCAGGGGTGTTTACATTTGAATTGATGTCGTATAAAAAGCACACAATTTTCACCCAATAAGAAAATTAATAGCTCCTATTTGAACTGTTATTGACAGTGTGTCGAGTAAAAACTACATCTCTCATGTTAGTACGTTCTTTTGGTTTCGTTATTATGCTATTAAACTGCTCTTCATGTAATGTTTTTGGTCGATTAATATTATTGTTTTCACTTGCCGTATGTGTAAATACACCCCAATTTTGTTTTGAATATCTTTAAATGGTTTTGTTTATTTTCGTTAGGTTTCTTCTTTTATCTTTTATTGTGTGAACAATTTCTTTAGTACCAGTTTTAGATCAGAAGAGATGGGATAGTTTTTCGTCTTTCTATCTGCCCGTCCGTTTGCACACTTTTAATATCACCACTTCTCTTAAGCTACTTGTAGGATTGCCATGATATTTTGCATAAAATCATCCTATAGTTTAGTATGACCTAAAGGAAAACGCTACTGCTCGCACATCCAATATGAGTGCCACAGCATCCATCTTGACATTTTTTATATTGCTATTCCAGTTGAATGGATGATTATTCCAACATGGGATAATCACGAAAAGATTTATTACGATGATCCTAAATGATATTGGTCCCGCTTAGACATCAAATATGGCCACAACGGCAGCTATCGTGAAACTCTATCGCTAGTTCTTCTGAAGAGATGTTCAAATTAACATAGGTTTCATTAAAGATTTATGTTTAGCTCCTAAGCGAAAAAGGTTCCGATCTTAAATTCAATATGGCCACCACAGAAGCCATCCTGAAATTCATATTATTTCTACTCCTTCAGAAAGTAAAGTCACTACGTATTCGCTAGAAGACTTCTTATGATATCTCAATGCTCCTAAATCAATCTAGTGCCGATCTGGTGTCAATTATTGCTGTCACAGCCATCATCTTGAAAATAGTATCATCATTTTTTCTTCTGAACAATAAATCATGTTGAAATGGATTTTTCACTAAAAGAAATCATTTGATGTTTACTTGGCCCTAAATGAAAATGGTGCTGCTCTCATAACCAATATTATGCCACTCCTGCCATTTTGAGAATAATGTTGTCATTACGTCTCTTTAATGGATGGTCTTATATTATGGTTGTTGCTGAAATTTTTTACGATTTCTATTTGATTCTAAATAAAATGGTGCCGCTCATAAATCTAGTATGGCTACCACATTGGCCATGTTGAGAATTGTGTTATCTTTAATTTTAATATGCAAGCGAAATCCCGCTGAATTGTCATCTGATTGGTTAAAGGAAAATGACGTCCTGCCTTTATAACTTATTTTCAGTTGGCCATTGAGAAAGCAGTATTCAAGTCAGCACATTGTTTTGACATATTAAGCGGGTGCGATCATAACCATATCGAGAAATATAGTAGGGGGAATGGTCTGGCATTCCTTAAAGGTATAATAGAAGCCAAATTTTGGATAGGCATACAAAGTCGAATGCCTGGGTTAAACATTCATATCAGATGTATTACACTACGCGAAACGTAGCTTGAAATAGCGTTGATTCTTAAATAGGTCGCGCGATAAAAGTAGAGAACAATCCGCCCTTGTGTTACTTTATACTAATATATAACTGATAGTTAAATTGTAAGCAACTGTACGAGTTCCTGTGGTTGTAACATTGACATTGGAGAAGTATGCAGCGAAGCTGTGAGATTCATAACAAGACAACAGTGAGCAGCAAAGCGTAGAAGTCGTGAATGATACAAATAAACATGCAGTAGGTCAGGACTGTCATTGTTCATACTGATGTTAACACTATGATTCAAAGCAAATTCACATAACATGAAGATTGTCTTTAAAGACTACTGCTGTGAGAGACCATCTGTCTTTGGAGACCAGATTCTTTATGCTCATACGTATTGCTTATATAGTGTTAAAACCGGTCTTAATGAGAGGATATGAACCTTCGGCAGAAGAGTTGGTCTTTCAAGATGGGTTCTTGTGCATCACAAAATGAAGAAAATGATCGAACCTTAAAATCATGCTCAGTACAATCACTTTCTAATGCATATATTTCCTGTTTAGGGGATATTTGATGACTCTATAAAACTTAGCCCTTAAGTCATTAATTGTGATATTTCTGAATTTATCAGCGGGATGGATTTACGGCTTTCCGGGACATCAAACCAGCAGCACGACACCATTATTTGATCATTCCAGACGAACACATTCCGGATCCGAAGCATTTAGATGGCAACCATGTGCAGTTAGGTAAGAGAAAACTGTCATGGTTGTTGGGCAACACGTGTTTCCTAATAATGTTTAATAATTACTTTGTAATACGGTACAGATTAGTTAGCATCTTTTAAGATAACCACTAATCTGTTTCAGGCATCACAAAGTTCTATGACAAGACAACTGTGAGAGGAATCTACAATGCACATGAACTGTCTGGTTTTTCGGTTAAATTTATATATCTTTAAATTGTTGCAGTTTAAACATTTATAATTTTGATCAATATTTTAAGAACCTGACCTTTTTGACCGTTTTAGAATCTTCTTCACCATGATTGTCGTCTTTTATGAGATAACAAAGTTGACACGACTTGACGAGTCTTCTTACTGTGTTTGAAAGTCCCTTTACAAGGAATGTTATGGGATGCGCTTTTACGACAGCCATAATGGAGATGGAGTTGTTGACTGCTATCGATATCAATCTCTTTATCGAGCGCTCACTTGGTAGTGGAATATTAATAGCAAGTCCTTGATATGCGCTTGCAAATAACCCAAGCATAACCCCTTTTAGCCCTTAAGAGTTTCATCCTGTAAAGGAAACAATTTGCTTTTATATTGGAAGATTTATCTTCCTTTAGAATTTTGCAAGATTTAACATGTTTATTTGTACAGCCCTTTTGTGCGGGGCCCCGAGTCGTCGAATGGTCTAAAGCGCTCTCCATTACGGATCACTGCCATCTCACCTCTGTCTGCGTGAGTTCGAGTCTCAGATTCTGCCAATGTGGGTATGTGAGAAAGCTTGCCAGGAGTTCCTCGTGGGTCGGTGGTTCTTTCCGTGGGTTTTACCGGGTTTTTCCTCCACTATTAATACTGTCCGCCATGTAAAGCATATTGTGTACTGAAAAATGGCGATAAACCCTACGACAACAACAACAATGACAGTCCTTTTGTAAGAGTTTTGCGTTTTATCTTGAATGATTGCATCGATATATATCATTAGAACGGTTTGTCATACATAGTCTGCATGACGTGGGAACATCACAGTCTATACAATATCCTGAATTGAATTATATGCCTTCACAAGTGGCACAAGTATTAATCAAAGAGAAAGTTAATCTTGCAAATCTTCATGCACGCATTTGTTGTACAGGGACTATATATATATATATATATATATATATATATATATATATATATATATATATATATATATATATATATATATTTGTTGTTGTAAAAATGAAAAATATTTTTTACAAATATTTTTTTTATGAAACTTCTATGCAACATTAACTATCATTTTGACTCCTACTTAATTGGCATCTAGCTAACAACAAAAAACAAAACTTTTTAAAATGTTTCGTTTTGAATAATTGTTAACTAGATACAAAGTAAACATAACATAAAGATAGTTTGGCATTTGTGTGTACGTTTTCAATTTCTTACAATCCATTGGTGATTTCCTTATTTATACTAGATACTAATATTTGTTTTCATCAAAATTCCATATTATTTTCTTTAACTGCACAGTCCTATCTCTAAGATACTAATTGTATTGTTATCTGATATATGTTTTATATTGAAATCAACTAAAATGCATTTTACCTCAGACATCTATGGAGAATTTCAATAGGCCAAGATAACAAAGTTGACACCACTTGACGATGCATGATTAAGCAAGAGCAGAATAGGGGAGGATCTATTACAAATATACTGCAGGGATATGAGTCTTCTTACTGTGTTTGAAAGTCCCTTTACAAGGAATGTTATGGGATGCGCTTTTATGACAGCCATAATGGAAATGGAATTGTTGACTGCTATCGATATCAATCTCTTTATCGAGCGCTCACTTGGTAGTGGAATATTAATAGCAAGTCCTCGATATGCGCTTGCAAATAACCCAAGCATAACCCTTTTTAGCCCTTAAGAGTTTCATATTTTATCTTTGCGGAACTAATCTGTATGTATGAGTAATGATCCAACCGTTACCTGTTGGTGGATTTTCGTGGATTGATCTTTCATCTATTGACATGCAAAGACACGTACACCATTACAATAGTAATAGCACCCACTGATACATCTCTGAAGTTTATTTATAATATCCAACTTCATCACCACCATAATGAGCATCCATTAGAAGAAGAAGCGTGACTTGGTTGTCTCCTGATCAGTGCGCAATCATGAATAAATCAGTTCGTAAATTTACTAAATGTTCCAAGCTTGTTCCGATTCGCAGGATGAAAAATAATTATGTGGTGCACATTCTTCTGACCACCCTGAGGTCACTTTTCCTCTTTGAAGCTCGCTGTAGAAGATATTCTTTAGCAGTCGCTCTTCTGACTTCCTGTCGATGTGACCTGCACATCTAATCTTTGATTTCATTATCAGGCTGTGGATGCTTTGAATACCTGCCTGTATGAAAATCTCAGTGTCTGGGACCCTGTCTTACCATAAGATCTTCATCAGTCTCCTCCGGCAGCCAGCGTGAAAATATGTGTTTCTTGTCATGGGGTATGTACATTGTCCAGGTTTCTCACACATACAGCAGTATCAGCAACATAATTGCTTTGTAGACCTCAATTTTCGTTTGTAGACCAATGCATCTGCGCTGGCTCATATTTGTGCACAGTATGCCAAAGGCCGCACATGTTTTAGCAATGCTGCGGTTGGTATCATCAACAATGTGCACTACACGTGGTAATTGTAGTGCCGAAGTAGGTGAATTTTTCCACTGCCAAGAGAGTTTTGGCCATTTACTGTGATGGTAGGCTTTACGTGAGGCTTTCTTGATGTAGATTTGTGCACTATCTGTCTTCTTCAATGTGATTGTCACACCACAATTATCACAATCTGAAGACAAATGGTTTATATTCTACTGCATGGCGGACTCAGATTTGCACTCAGTTGTAAGTAAATATGAAATCACGAACAGTCACTTCCTGTAGCTTCCAGGAGCATGGATGTGTGAAATATAATTGTAAGCACACCTTGTGTCAGTTTTTAGTGGATCATCATGATACGTTGTGCATTGCTTTGGAAATCATTTGAAAATAAACATATATCCATATTATTGTCTTCCCACAGTATTCTTATAATTGCTTTTTTTTGGTCTTGCAATTTAATGCAACGCATGGAAAATGTTATGAACTTAACCAGTTCCCCAATTTTTGGACGGATCATTCAAAAACTTGGTAGATAGTATGGTCTTCATTTGTAGATGAACATATCAACAAATCACAGTATCCCTGCTCTTTGTGTTTGCATTACTTCTTGTGTGTGTGTGTGTGTGTGTGTGTGTGTGTGTGTGTGTGTGTGTGTGTGTGTGTCTGGAACTGCACGTATTATATATACAATGCCGACGGTTCGATGGTTGAATATACAAAAGGGTTGAAATTCAATGAATAACAATTCAATAATCAAATTACTCAAATTTCCAATTACACTCCTTCCACTCGATGCTTTAATAAGCCTCTTGCATCACTTAGCAGTTGGAGATTTATTTCCAACTGTCCTTGTATTTCTTACTCATCTGTTGTATCCGTTCTCTCTTTTACTCCCAATTCCTTCTCATGTTCCTCCCCGAACTTCCTTTAAATTCCTTCTCTTCCTCCTCCTCATCTTTCTCTAAATCCCTTCTTTTCCTCCTCCACTTTCTCCCTCACGACTTCACGTCTGTCGACTTCGACTGTTTCGGCTAATCTCACTTCGTCTCCAAATCTTCAGGACTCGGAAGTCAATGGATACGGAAATTATGTGTCTCCTAAAAACGCTTCATGTGAAAACACAAGGACGGTAAAGTCTTTTTCCTTAGCTCTCTCATCTCACACTACACACGGCGTATCATCAGATAACTGCTATTAAATTTATTCTGTCACGCATTCATTCACATCGAGATATCCATACGTTTTTGTTTGGTAAAACAAACATGATAATACATCACGGTGTCAGTTACTTCTTATACATACATCAATAAATCGCGTCGCATCAGTACATATTCCTAACTTTGTTACACTAAACAATATCACACTCAGACGCATTTATTTACCTTACACTCAAACAAAGTACGCAAATATTCAAATATATATGCTCTGATAAATGCATGCATCTATAGTAACTTACGTATTAAAACCATTTTCCAAATTCACAATTCGAGCATATGCCGATTTGCACATAACACATTAACAAATGCATTGGTTTACATCGAAGTAACCTAAAAGCGAATTACAAAATTAATTCTGACCACAAGCTAACAATCTACAAATTTCCATCTCGCATCTAATAATTCTCAACGTAAGACTCAATACCATTTCTCCAGTATGATTTATCGTGGGTATAAGTAGGATGCTATTGAGGACTGGTCCATGCGAATATTGTTGATCATTCCTCTCGTGTGTCTAGGTTATAGACAACCATTGTGATTCATATGAAAAGCTTGACTCAAAGTTCATTGACCTTTTGAACAAGTGACAATTTTCAATAATATAAACTCTAACTTTGATAACATTTGACTTAAAATAAATTAAAATTTCAAAACGTGATTTCAGAAAAAGGTTTAACAAATTTATTCCATATTGTTTCAGGCAGATATATTTCAGTTTTAAATTTGGACTTATGGTGCCTAAAACACAAAAAAGATATGATCTCTCATTAAAGGTTCTGGACACACGTTTATTTTATTTGTTTTATATTTATTGGAAATATTAACATTCAATATTTTATTTTATTTGAGAGTTTCTAATCTCTCGTTCACATAACAAAAATCTTAGAAAAAGTCGTTCTAACCCAACTTGTATTACATCTAAGTTCAAACACTCTTTTTAGCAATGTACAGTCTGCATATCGCCACAGTACTGAAACTACTCTTCTAAAAGTATTTAATGACATTCTCTCTGCTTTGGATAGTGGAAAGATTACAGTCCTCACCCGCCTTGATTTGTCTGCAGCATCTGACACAATATACCATGATATATTACTTCACCGTCTCCAGCATATATTTGGAATTCACAATACAGCCTTACTGTGGTTAAAGTACTACTTAGTGAACAGGACACAAATTGTATCTGCAAATGAAATACACTCCAGCCAAGTTGATCTATGTTGTGGTGTTCCACAGGGCTCTATTCTTGGACCTGTTTCCTTCACTCAGTACACCCAGCCGCTCTCAAGTATCATACATAATCATCCAGTGTCTCACCAATTGTACTCTGACGACACCCAAATATACAAATCTAGCCACCCAACTGAAGTTGATGTTACCATCTAAGGAGTAGAGATTTGCATTTCTGGTCTAAAATCATTGATTACATATAACAAGCTGTAGATTTATGATAAAACTGAGATCATCTCTGATCACAAGACAAAGACTTTCTCATTCACATCCTTTACCTCAAACAATAAATATCAGCCAGCCACACCAACATTAAATTCACAGTCAGTACGCATCCTGTGTGTTACTTTAGACAGTACTCTCACATTGCACATATGCGAGGCTGCATATCTTGAGCTGAGACGCATCAGCTCCATTCGCAAATATCTTTCAGTTGATGCCACTAAAACACTTGTGTGTTTATTTGTACCTTCATCACTGGACTACTGTAACTCAATTATGGCTGGTTCGTCTCAATATCTACTCCAGAAACTTTGAAACGTTCAAAACACAGCTTCTCGGATCATCCATAGAGTACCACGATTACAGCACACCTTCTCTGTACCCTATACCGGTTATCCATTCGATCCAGAATCAAACACAAAATGTGTTCTTTGTCCTACGTTTCACTGACAGACTCCAGTCCAACATACCTATCTGGCCTCACCCATGTGTACACACCAGCAAGATACTTACGCTCCTCTTTTGACAGTCGTATACTCATTATTCCCACCATGAAAACGAATTCATAAGGACAACGTTCTTTTGCATACCAGGGCCCAGCAACGTGGAATGAATTGCTTTTTGTAATCAGACACAAAGACACAGTGATCCTTTTTGAAGAGAGCTCTTAAAACCTACCTTTTTCGACTGGAAGAACAAACTTAAAGACCTAATAATGTTTCCTACTTTAAATAGTTTGAGCATTTGTTATATTTTCTAATTTTCAGTGTTTTTTTGGTAGTCACATCATTATAGATGTTGTAGAGCGCTTAGAGCTTCTAAAGATTAGACGCTGTACAAAGTCCTCATAATTATTATTATTATTATTATTATTATTATTATTATTATTATTATTATTATTATTATTATTATTATTGGTTTCTCAAAATCATTAAGCAACAGCAGGATGATGTCAGTAATAGGCAGGATCTGCACATATTAATGATTTGACCATGCGTCTGATTGATTGAGATTGTTAGCAGTCGGTATGCAGTATTTCTTATCTTATTTTGATTAAACTTCGAATTTATGCTTATATCATTAGGGTCTCTGACGCAAAGATATCAAATATAGTATACAATTCAGAAGTATTTAATATGTTTTCATTATTCTAAAGCGATTAATTTGAACTTATTGATTTTATCTCACGGTTGTGTCTAATCTTGTTTCTGTTCCTCAGTCACATATAAAGTGATTATGAAATCATTGTATGTACGTATTGATATGTGTATTAAGTATACAATTGGGCTTTGTAACTTTGCTTCTTACTAAATGTCTTTAATTACAGTTATTTTTAAAATTAGAGCTTTCGTACAAATAAGCAAGCTACATCACTGAGTTGTAAAATCTCGCGTTTAACTGTTTTACTTCTGAAAAATAATTATGTTATAATGTTTAGTATTCATTCAATATTTAGGGAAGCTTTGTATCGTCTATAAATGGTCAGCTTTTTTTCGCACGGTAAATTCCGATTAAACGAATTGTCTGTTGCTCAGACGCACATGGCACAGTTTATTCCGTTTGTTTATTTATCATCATGTACAAATTTGTGAAGTATTCTGCAAATGCATCAGCAACTGCGTACTCTCAGAAACGTATGACCACCATAACATAATAATAAAAGCTCTGCATTATTCTTTTCCGTTTCTAATAAGTTGCCACAAAAAGCCTCAATCATATTCTACAGCTTCCTATGTTTTTCCCCAAAGAAACTACAAAAGGAGTCGCGAATAATGCAATGTTTCATCCTAAATTCACATTGTTTTGTTGTTTTTTTTAAAATTCAGCATATGATTGATCATGTGATTTGCTCCAATGAACTTTTCTGTAACTGTAAATTAAATCGGAAACTATTGTTTTAATTCTGGTCCAGTTTGAAGATTAAAAAACTGTAGGCAGCAGCTTTTGAACATTTAATAATCCTAACATTAGAACCGATTTACTCATGCAAATGAACGTTCGAAAGATTTGGAGCGAATGTATAACTATGCATAGGTTTTCCTTAAACTTTGGAAGATTTATGTTTGTCGTGCACCCGAAGGGCTTGTTGCAGTTTGCACCTTGATTTGTTTGCATTATGATAAACTGGCTACTTCCATTATGATCAAGTGTAAAATTGCATCTTAGTCTGTTTTATAACTTTGAAATTTTGTTGTGTGTGTGTGTGTGTGTGTCTCTCTCTCTCTCTCTCTCTCTCTCTCTCTCTCTCTCTCTCTGTTATTTTCCATATTACATTTGACGTATTTATCTTATTCAGTTGAAAAGATGGTCAGCATCGGAAAACAGTTGATTCAAGACAGAGAGGACACATTGGATGACATAAGGTTTGTTTCAGTTGCAAACGTTTTATACTACTATAATAACACTTGTATTTTAACTGACACAGTAAATTGAAAAGAGTGTTCAAGATTATTCTTTAAGTGCCGTAATTAAAAATTGTAAACTTTATGTTGTATAAATTCGCTAGTTCTGCATTGCTTTAGTCTAATGTGATTTTGTCTAGACATAATTAATATCCACTGTTTTTTTTTTAAACCATTGTCTACGAAAGAGAATAATTTCATGTAATCATTGTAAAATGTAGTAAATCCTTTTATATCAACCTTAAAAGATTATTAACTGATAAATGTCAAGTACCAATTACTGGCGTAATTGCATACACTTTTGTTTGTAATTTGAATCCAAGGTAGCTATCAGAATTTTTCCATTCTAAGCTAGTTTCTAGAAAGCAATAAAATTGCAATATATTTGTAGCCGCATGTGCGCGCGCAAAATGTTCCGCAATCAGCGAGATAAACATCTGCTACCGTGCATGATGTTTTTTTTTTTTCTTAAATTTTCTCTTGCCTTTCATGACATTAGCTATTCTCGGTTGTTAATTTTTTTTTACAGATGTCGACTGTTAATTCACGCAAAAATAATGTAGAACTAACAGATTTAAAAAATTTGACTAGATGTAATATTGTTACTTAACACGTTTTTACTGAAAAAGGCTTGAATCCTAATTATTGGAATCTGTAGTACAAATTAAGACATTTTGGTATCGATGACTTTAGGTTCATTTTCCATTTTTATAATGAAAGAAACAAAACAATTCCGATTTCACAACTGATCTTTTGTCATCTGTTACTTTTGCGTTCGTCTTGTTTTAGTTTCAAAACTTGCAAAAGTCAATATTAAAAACAATCCATTTTTAAAATGTTTTCGAGCACCCGTCAAATCTGCACAAAGATTTGTTGCTGTGCAGGTCGATACTGTAGAAATGGCGCGATGGCACTTCGACATGCGTCATTCTGAATTCAGTCGTTAGGCGACCCTTTAGCAATTCTTGCTATCGCATATGATCCTAAACAACTTGAAAATGCATCAGACATGCGAATCTGTTGTCAAATATGGTCACAATTGGTAGTAGTTAGTGTAAGCATAAGCCTTGCAGAACAGCCTGTGTTTCTGACCGTAAAGCATAGGACCAGGTGCATCGAGAAATTCTTAAACTTATTTATTTGCTGTTTTTGTCCAGTTTTGAATGTGTTAGCTAAGAATACTATTTTATCAACTTTTTTGCTAGGATTCAAATTTTTTAAACCCGTTTTGTATGAAAAAACAACAACAACAAAGTGACATGTCAGGAACACCAAGCGAATAGGTAGTGAATCATTTCTGAATAATAAATGAATGAAATTAAAGAAATGACCAATTGCGATTTACAACATTTCCGGTAATGAAAAACGCAAGCATGTGTCGAAATTAGTTATGGTTGTAAGATCTGCTCTGATCTACCTCGCCAGCCGGTGCTTTTTCAAATTTTATCTGCTGACTTGTGCATATCGGAAGACCATGAGTGGTTTGAGCGAAGACGTTTCAAGCTCAATAAGAGAACAGTGCGTAATCTCAAACACGGTTACATGAGACTGGTGCATAAAAACGAACCTTTAGCTGACGAAATAACTGTGCAAGAACTATGCTGCGCGCATCGTGCCATAAAACAGCCACATGGGTCTACTCATTTTCCTTAAAAAGAAACACATTTTTTTTATGGTGGTCATCGACTAAATTAAGCGATTTTAAAAATGCTGAACTGGATATTACAATTTGGACATGTAAAGGTACAGGGCCTCCCCATGGGCGTTTGGTGACCTAGGCTAACCATGACGATGCCCCACCCCCACTCGCCCCCTTCCGTCTAATTTGGCGACCCTTTAAAGTCTGGCACCCAAGGCGACCACGTAGTTTGCCTCTATTATCTGATCGGCCTTGACCAGATACATAGTGGAAGTTCTTTCAAAGATAATGGGAAACGTAAAGATTATTGTATTGGTGAGTATTATTGTTGCCATTGTTATATAAATGCTTTGATACAATTGTGCAAGAAAATTGCGGTAACTTCATGGTGACGAATGAAACCCAATCACCACCAATTAAGGCTTTTAAAACGTATAAGCGGCCTCACGACCTCATTTATTCTTCAACAAAAATACTTTTAAAACAAAAGTCTATGCTGTCTCACGGCCTCATTTACTCTTCAGCAGATTAGTAATTACAACTCTGACTGTAGCAGTCATACTATTGTTGCCTCTCGAGATGCTCAAAACGCCTTAGATACTGTTTGTCACGTTGTACTACTTTTGGCATTACAAAATGTGGGAATTCGGGGGGAAATCAGGAGCATAACAACAAATCAGAGTGTGCAAAGTGCAATCGGGGGAAGTGGAGGTCCTATTTTTTAAAAATCGGGTGATTATAGACGAGATGCAACATTACTTAGCAAAAGGTAAACTAGGGTGTACAATCGAAAGTTTAGAGTGCTGTTGCAGATGACCTAACACGACTGTAACATTCTCCAAATAATTTAGTATAAATACCAGTGATTCTTCTAGATTAGTCCAAAAATTAGCATTTCAAAATAAATACTCGTTGAAATTTCGTGCGTATATAGTTTCTATTTGACAGGTGGGGTCTTAGAACAAGTAAGTTAATTTCCATTGGAAGGGTTAAATCATGTTAATTCTTTTACCATGATGTTGAATTGTTCCGGTGGCCTAGTTGTTAGAGCGTCCGCCTTAGATGCGGGAGATCGCGGGTTCGAACCCTGGCCGAGTCATACCTAAGACGTATCAATATGGTACTAATAGCTGCCTCGTTTGGCGCTCTGCACTGAAAGGTTAGTGTCAGGATTGGTAGGTCTGGTGTCAGGATAATCTAACTGGGTGTGATTTCATGATACATGTCTGCAGCATGATCCCCCCAGTACTAGACATCACTATAAACTACCACAATGCAGACAGCGTAGCGATATGAATGAAAATTGTTAAAGCTACGTTAAAAATCTAAATCACACACACACACATAATGTTGTCACATAGGAGTAGCCCTGATTTGTCTTTTCGCCTGTATATGAATAGCTCGTTCTTGGCAGTTTTCTGATTTTTATTTCTTGTGTTCTTGTCGTAACTGATTTTTATTTCTTGTGTTCTTGTCGTAACTGATTTTTTTTTCTTGTGTTCTTGTCGTAACATCAAGTCTGCATACATATTTTATGTTGTACTTATATATTATCTGAGAGGAAAGACATTCGTTTAGTTTATTCATTAGTAAGCGCTCATGGGACCATAACATTATTTTGGAATTATTGTGAAAGATTAGTTCTGGACGATGCCATTTTGACACGTCATAAAATTTGGCAGACCATTCTATTTTTGGGCCTGAAATTTATGCCGAATATTTCATTATTTTGACTTTAATAGAACTGTTTAGAATTATTATGTATTTAGTTCATAATACTGTACTCTCCTCTTAAATTTGTTTTGCAACATTGATAAATAAATTGTTATGTTTTACAAAACGTGTTGGTTTTCCTTCTTTTCGTTACTATTATAAGACCACAGACTCGTAAACAATACTTATAAAATTTGTTCATCATCTCTCTATTTAAATTTTCATCTGGCATGTATTGGTTCGTTGCCCATCTATTTTAATGTTGCTTATTCAGATAAATGAAATATCTTACTTTTTCTATCACTCATGTTCCACGATTCACTATTTGCTTTTGATATGCCTATGTGAGATCGCGTTAATACCACATCCAGTGTCACTATTAATCATAAGGAACATGTCATATTGTATCATTAGTGCAAGTCCAACACCAGGTATATGCAAATTGTCTTAATGAGTTTAACCAGGTATATGCAAATTGTCTTAATGAGTTTAACCAGGTAAATGCAAATTGTCTTAATGAGTTTAACCAGGTAAATGCAAATTGTCTTGATGAGTTTAACCAGGTATATGCAAATTGTCTTAATGAGTTTAACCAGGTATATGCAAATTGTCTTAATGAGTTTAACCAGGTAAATGCAAATTATCTTGATGAGTTTAACCAGGTATATGCAAATTGTCTTGATGAGTTTAACCAGGTATATGCAAATTGTCTTGATGAGTTTAACCAGGTATATGCAAATTGTCTTAATGAGTTTAACCAGGTATATGCAAATTGTCTTGATGAGTTTAACCAGGTATATGCAAATTGTCTTAATGAGTTTAACCAGGTATATGCAAATTGTCTTGATGAGTTTAACCAAATAAATGCAAATTGTCTTAATGAGTTTAACCAGGTAAATGCAAATTGTCTTGATAAGTTTAACCAGGTAATCTTTAACAGTGCTCTATTGTTTGATTTACATACCTTTCTGACCTCTTCGCAAATGTCATATAGCTTTAGTACCGTAATCGCAAAGGTCACCAAGTTTCTTTAATTTGAGTGGGACATCACAGCATATAAAGATTCTGGTAATTATTTCTAGATATGCGTGAGCCTCTTACTTAAATCTAACATTTTCTTAGGGTGGTATAACTGATTCAGTAAATCTGCCAAAATTATCCATGTATTCGGATCGGCAAATGCCTTTCCTTAAACATATGGTTTCGTGTCTCCAAAATGTTTCATAGTCTCAACAAACTTGTTATTAGTTACATTACTCTTGAGCCTACTGGTCAGTGAAACGAAATCTATCTGTAGATCTACTCTTTTTATGTAGATCTCCTTTCCTTGTCATGCTTCTTAATCACTATGAAATCTTTACTGAATGACATATTTTCTCGTCGTTATTCGGTATGATTTTTACTTTATCGTCTGGGCCTTTTTCATAAATGTCTTGATCAACAAGTGAATATCATAGCCAGAAAATGAATGGGTTATCTGCTATTCAAACCTCTGTCTTTACCTGCTAAGTGATATCTGTAAATATTGTATTTTAAAAATAAATTTTGCTTTCACATAAATTAAATTTACTTTTTGAATTAAAATGTTTCTCTTCTTCGTCTATGGATATTGTATATTTTGCATTTTCCAGTTAAGTGTACACTACTTTAGTTATTATACACAAACAGGTACCTGCTTATTAATTTATGTCCAGGAACGTTTCGGATGAGGCGTTGTCAATCAAGATGTTGATGTGAACACAATTTTTGGAAGTGTCAGGTAGATTCTACCCACACTTTACTTATTCAAATGTTGTACTGTGGACATGATGGTTTTCTGATGTCAGATGTTTTACTCATGAGCGTTTCTCATAAAACAGAAAGTCAGTCTAGAAATCTTTTTTTACACTCCTGTCATTGAGCGACGTGCTAGAGAGATGATTGAGTTCCATTCTCTGTTTCATTTCACAACTATTTTCATTCCATTATAACACAGGTTTGGTTTTCACTGGCCGCCATTTAATTCCGTCGGTCATCTTCACCTTCACGTGATCTATCCTTCAGCGGATGTTACAAGAGGAATATTCAAACCGAATAGTTTTTGGTTTGTTACGGTAAGTGTCTTTCGTGACCACAACACCCCTATAATGTACATCGTTAAGTATTTCACATGTACATCAAAGGCAAATACATCGTTGAATATACTAAATGGAATAGTGTAGTGTATAAAGTGCAAACATTCCAGTCTTTCCAGAGGTGGTTATGGAAATCTTTCTTGTGTGTATCAAATGACAGCATATATATATATATATATATATATATATATATATATATATATATATATATATATATATATATATATATATATATATATATATATATATATATATATATATATATTGCATTCGATGTCGGACGGATGTATTGCATAGTCACGAGAAAGAGGAATACATAAATATATATGTTAAAGTGTTGGTCTTCCATATAGACGTGAATAAAATAGGCTTTACGTCCCACAAAAGTAAAAGTTTAGCAACACATTTCTGTATGTAGAATAACAAAACAGCCTTTCATTAAGATTAGTCAACAATCCTTCTACATTTACTTAACTTGTAATGCTAATACTTTTCTAAGCCATATTGTGTGTGTGTGTGTGTGTATATATATATATATATATATATATATATATATATGCCCTTCAAAGAATGTTGAGATATACGATATCTTTTGTCTGACGTAGCATTTTTTTAATTATTATTGCATGTGGTCAGATGTTCCAAAACAGGTACAATATCTAGGACTTGTATTATCTTGTTCAAACTGGTTTAATATCATGTTTGTGTCTTCGTCATCTTTTTCGATATTAAAAATCCGGGCAAGTGCAGAATGAAGACGAACTGGAATTGGCTGCTCAGAAAGGTCCTCAACTCTTTTCAAGTTCCTTTCATTTGATCATCTCTTGTCATGCCTTTGGGTCGTACATAACATTTCGACAAGTTAGTATAACTAACCCCTCCGGATGACTTTGTTCCACGCCAGGCCATTTTCCTTTATCTAATTCTCCAACGTTTTGTTTCATCTCTCGTTAGGGCGACATCTATTTCATCTCCTGACCGTGGCTCAGGGGTAGGCTGTCCGGAGTAATGCCTCTGGTAACACTCGGCATAGATGTCCCAACTGTCACCATCTTCTTTTCTTAATCCTTACAAAAGACGTTAATTGTCTCCCTTGGCAAAGATCTTGGTTTCTTATCCACTTAGGCTAAAACATGCAGACAATCTAACACAGGACTTGTTTGGAAGATGTCAGGCTTTATCCTATACTTGATGGTAGCTGCCCGCATTCAGAACCGTACAGAACACTTTGAGAACATTGCATCTGTAAATCCTCAGAATGGTCAATTCGATGTATTTCATGTAGAAATGGCGCAGTTAAATCCTGTCCATAATCATGAAATTTAGTAGAATCAGAAGAAGAAAAAATACCAAAATCTAATACTTCCAGATCAAATGGAAACGTTTTTGCAATGCACATTCATATGACTCCAAATTTCAATTTTAAGTAAATCAAAATGCCATTTTCATTCGAACGTTATTTCTAGCGCGCGACTAGGTTCAAATTTATCAGTGCGGAGTTATTTGCGCATTAATACTGTTCTGTAGTGATGAATCTGCACATGTGTATTTAGTTTAGAATACGGTGCACATTTAGTATCTTTATTTCTTGTAGCGTATTTATTTTGGTTATATAATTAAGCTTTATAAGATAGTGCAGTATTTCCATCCGACAAAACTCGTTCATATTTTCACATACAAATGCAGTAACCTATAATTATTGTATAATTTGTTTCAGGCGGACTGGGTGCTGGAAAGATTGAAGAAGATGAGACAAACGAAAGACAGTGCACTTTAACTCTGTTTTTTAATAAAGATTTTACTTTTTCTCTTTTGCGTTGAAAATTTCATCTTGTTTGGACATCATAACTGTTATTCGCCCTCAGTATAAAATTGACTTAAAGACTATAAATAATTTTTTAATTCACATAAGGAGTTTCTAGAGAAACGTTTTTCAAATACAAATAACTTAAGTATTTGAGAAGATTCATGCAAGGATATTTATCACGCTTGTTGAGTTTATGTAGCAGTTTGCATTAAACAGTCCCCATTGTTGACTCATTGCCAATTACTTTAATTAAGGTTCGAGAAATTGATAAACAGTGTTTCTGATGTTTGAATAGGGTCTATAACATATCATGCTCTAAATCAAAAATCATATATATATATATATATATATATATATATATATATATATATATAAACGGAAGCGAAAAAAAGAAACGTTCTTTGAAAGCTGGCCGGCGTAGAACAGGAAGAAGAATTCCAGTTATCTCTCTAGGATCACCGGAAAAGCGCACAAAACTTGTTAATTTTATCAACGACCAGAATATTGACGTCTTCTTCCTGATAGAAACTTGGTTACATTCCGCAGGTGATGAATCTAAATGTGCGGATTTAACACCCAGCGATTACTCCATCAAGTCGTTCCCCCGCAACTCTCACGGAGGTGGAATTGCTGTAATAACAAAGAATTCCATGATCAAATGCCTTAAGTACAACACAACCTTCAATTTCTGCCACACATCGTTTGAAATTGTCCAAACAGCGCTCACACTGGAACAAAGGTCTGTCCATTTTTTCTGTCTCTACCGTCCTCCTCCTAGTAGAAAAACAAGCTGACTGAATCTCTCTTTTTGGAGCAGTTTCCAAATTTTCTAGAGTATGGAAATTCGATAGGTGGCAACCTAATTATTCTTGGAGATTTCAACTTTCACTTTGACTGTCCTGATAAACCATATGTGTCAAAACTCCTAGAGTCCATTCATGTTTTCAATCTTAAACAGTCAGTTAACCAACCTACCCATAAACTTGGTCACATTTTAGACTGGTTTCTTTATAGACCTGATGTTAATATTCTGCAATCCACCCTTGTATTCCACGAACTTGCATCGGATCACCTCTGCATTGTATGCCATCTCGACGTATCAGTCCCTAACCCTCCACCTCTATTTGCTACTAAGAGAAACCTCTGTATGATAAATAGAACCAAATTCATATGCATGACATCCAAGAAAACCTAACAACTTTCTTACATCCAACAGCGGAACAACTTGATAACTGCCTGCGTTCATTGCTTGAAAAACATGCCCCAGCCACCAAATGCAGAGTATCAATTAAAAAAAAAGTGTTCTCCATGGTATAGCAGTGTTAGGGACCAGCTTCGCTATGCTAAAAGACATCGCCGAAAAGCAGAGAGGCTTTGGCTTTCCACCAGACTCACTCTTCATAAACAAATCTACGAAGCCGCTAAGAAGAACGTCACAAACATAGTCCATTTAGCCAAATCATCCCACTACAGTACTAACATCACGGAGAGTTCCAGCTGCAAAGAGCTTTTCGAGATAACTAACAAACTAATGTCAAAGAACAAATGTACACCACTTCCAACAACCTTCTCTCCACTAGACCTACCAGACCAATTTGCAAATTTCTTCGATGACAAAGTACAAACCATTAGAGATTCGCTTGACAGCACAATTTCAACTGATTCGTCACCATACAGTTTTGATGCAGAATTTCAGCGACAACCGTTAGGAGCATTTGAACCTGTTTCTATTGATTTAGTACGGACAATCGTGATGAAAAGTGCACCAAAGTCTTGTGAACTTGATCTAATTCCGACATCACTGCTGCTTGAGTGCTTAGACCCAATATTGCCTTCACTAACTGATGTTCTTAATATCTCAATCATCAGGGGAATTCCCATCATTTTTTCAAAACTGCCATTGTAAAGCCACTGCTGAAGACACCAACACTGGACCATAACGATTTAAAGAACTACCGCCCAGTTTCTAATCTCCCATTCATATATAAAAAAAAATCTTAGAAAAGGTTATTCTAACTCAACTTGTATCTCATTTGAATTAAAACAGTCTATTTAGCAATGTACAGTCTGCATGTCGCCCTTGCCACAGTACGGAAACTACTCTTCTGAAAGTATTTAGTGACATTCTCTCTGCTTTGGATAGTGGAAAGATTACAGTCCTCACTCTCCTGGATTTATCTGCAGCATTTGACACAATAGACCATGATATATTACTTCACCGTCTCCAGCATGTATTTGGCATTCAGAATATAGCCTTACAGTGGTTTAAGTCCTACTTAGTCAACAGGACACAAATTATATCTGCAAATGGAATACACTCTAGCCCAGTTGACGTATGTTGTGGTGTTCCACAGGGATCTGTTCGTGGACCTGTTCTCTTCATTCTGTATCCTCAGCCGCTCTCAAGTGTCATAGATCATCACCCAGTGTCGCACCAATTGTATGCTGAGGACACCCAAATATACAAGTCTAGCCACCCAACTCAATTTGATGCTACCATATATGGAGTAGAGAAGTGCATTTCTGATGTGAAATCATGGATGACATGTAACAAGCTGCAGATGAATGATGATAAAACTGAGGCTATTCTGATCACAACACAAAGACTTTCTCATTCACATCCTTTACCTCAGACAATAAATATCAGCAACACCAACATTAAATTCTCACAGTCAGTACGGAACCTAGGCGTTACTCTAGACAGTACTCTCACATTGCACCAACATGTCATGAACATATGCAAGGCTGCATATCTTGAATTAAGACGCATCAGTTCCATTCGTAAATATCTTTCAGTTGATGCCACTAAAGCACTTGTGTGTTCATTAGTACTTTTACGACTGGGCTATTGTAACTCAATTATGTCTGGTTCGTCACAATATTTACTCCAGAAACTTCACAAAGTTCAAAACACAGCTGCACGGATCATCTTTAGAGTACCTCGATCAGAGCACACCTCACCACTGCTCTGTACCCTACATTGGCTATCAATTCGATACAGAATCAAACACAAAATTTTGTTCTCTGTGCTATGTTTCAATGACATACTCCAGTCCAACATACCTATCCAGCCTCACCCATGTGTATACACCAGCTAGATCCTTACGCTCTTCTTCTGATAATCGTATACTCATTGTTCCCAAGGTGAAAACAAAGTCATATGGACAGCGTTCGTTTACACACCAGGGCCCGGCGACGTGGAACGAATTGCCCATTGAAATTAGACACAGAGACACAGTGGTCCCTTTTAAGAGTGTTCTTAAGACTCACCTGTTTCGACTGCAGGGACAAACTTATGTTTTTATGTTTTCCAATTTCATTGTTTTTGTCGTTTGTTGTTCTGTAGTGTAGTCATATCATTATTGATGGTGTAAAGCGCTTTAGAGCTTCGAAAGATTAGGCGCTATACAAAGTCCTCATTATTATTATTATTATTATTATTATTATTATATATATATATATATATATATATATATATATATATATATATATATATAGAGAGAGAGAGAGAGAGAGAGAGAGAGAGAGAGAGAGAGAGAGATGTATTGTAAATGCAAAAGTTAGGTTTGAAAAAAATTACATACATATTACAAAAGTTATTATTTTCTAATTTTCATTCTATGTACCAGCAATATCGGAACGTATTTTAAGAATGTCGTAAATAGGGAACTTTACTTGAATTATTAATTTTGTTAGCTTATAACATGGATTTTTGGGCTATAATAGCATATGAATAGAGCAGATGGAGAAAAAGGTTTATGGATTTTAATCAAATTTGTCATGTGGGTAATTCTAGAGAATACATGAAACGAGCTCACTGGTCTTCTTCACATTACATCATATTTGAAGACCATGAAAAGTATTTGCATGCAGCACTTATCTTGTAAACATCTTAAACAGATAGGAATATACGATTGGTTCCAAAAGTGGTATATTGGAGTTTCTCGAGAATATCTTAGAATTAGATGGTCTCTATATTCAGCAGTTTTAAATAATCAAAAGAGAAGAAAATGCATTTTCGTCATAAACATATTGTTTCTACTCCAGTCAGTCCGTACGTCACGAATTTGAGTGACTGATCTCATTGGGTCTTAGAAGTTTGTCGTTTCATAATGAATTTCGTTTCAGTACATTGTCTCTTGAAGGCTTTTATTTATTTCAATCAATGTTGGCATTGCAAGAAAAATTAAAGCAAATTTTGTTCGTGTTATTTTCACCATCGTGTTTTTACGTTGAACACAGAAGAGTTTACCCACCCACACAGGATGAAAATTGGCTTCGAAATAATAACCTTTCAAGGATAGTTTGAAATAAAAACAAATTTGATACATATAAACATAGAGGCCACCAATGTCTGGCTGATTTTAATTTCTTTTTCATTTCGAACTTTGAATGAGTGAATGCATCTTTTTGTCTTAGAATTGTATACTAATTCTTCAGATGTGATCTATAAGCGAGGGTAATCGACTCAGCTTAACCGGTTTCTACTTGAGGTAGAGAATAGTTCGTATTTTTCCATTATTTGCTTTATGATACCTAAGCATTTTAATCCAGTAAGGGTTTATCATTTTTACTTTTCTACTAAGCTATTGAGACGTACACATTTCTTCAAAGTGTTCATGTTAAAAGTTTCACTCGTGTGCAATTCGAAGTGAAACAGAAAGTTGTTATTGTTGTAGAGTTTAACCCCATTTTTCAGCACACGATAGGCTATACATGGCGGCCAGTATTATTGGCGGAGGAAGAACCCGGGAAACCCCACGGAAAGAACTACCGACCCACGAGAAGCTACTAACAAGCATTCTCACATAACTACATTAGCTGAATCTTAGAATCGAACCCACGCAGATGGCAGTGATCCGTAACGGAAAGCGCTTTAGACCACTCGGCCACTCGGGGCCCTATGAAACATAAAGTGATTCTAGAAATGTCAGTTTGCTCACGATATATAGCGACAGTATGGACCATTACTAGAGTTCCATTCTGGTTTTCATGACACAAATATTTTCATTCTATTTTAACAGGCTTGGTTTCCACTGGCCGCCATTCCATTCAGTCCGTCATCTTCATCTTCACGTAATTTCTCCCACAGCGGATATGAGCTTCTTTGCAAGAGGTATTTTCAAGCCGAATAGTTTCTGGTTTGTGACAGTAAGTATTTTTCTTTGCACCGCACCTCTAAAAGAACTGCAGAAAGTATTGAAGATGCACCCAAGGGACAAATCCATCATTGAATCTCTAAATAGGAAACATCAAATGATCTTGCGTCATTAGTCCTTTTTTAACTTCCATAACTCCGCAGTAAACTTGAATTTTCGCTCCATATATTTTTTAAATATCAGTTGAATTAATTGCATAGTCAAGAGAGAGCCGAATATATAAATATGTTTATAATATAATTCACACGGATAGAAAGCTACGCAACTGGAATATGCCCTTCAAAGATAGATGAGGTCTGCATATATTATTTGCTTACACAATATAAGTATTTTTTGTGTCTATGGTCTGATGTTCTATAGACTTTCTATATCCAATTTTCATATTTTCGTTTTCAAACTGTTTTAATAATTGTATCTTTTGGATCTACCGTAATATCTTAAGATTATATGCAAGATGAGAATGAATACGAATGGGTCTCGTCTGCTTCAAATAGGCATCAGCTGTATTTTTAGTTTAGTAGTTAATGTTGAAAGCATCACTTAAAAACTAGAAGTCTTTCATAACACGATTTTGTCAGAAATAATTACAATCGTTAAAAGTTGCTGTCTATGGGAACGATATGAATTATGGCTTCAAGGTTTTGTCTTTTATGGGACGTTTTTGTTTACGACTTTAAACTCGTTATTTTTGGGTTTTTTTGTCTCGCGTGTACAATTTAGGAGAGACACGGATGTTGTTTTTCCGACAACATTGACGTTGATGTTGACACAAACATCTACATTGAGGTTGTCATTAAGTGTAGTTTATCTGACACTGATAATGTACAGTGATTAAACTTTATGGGTGTATTTATCTTTGAGGTTACTGCGCATCACGACAAGATGAGGTCACAGTAACCTTAATTTCGTTCCATTATGTACATTTAGTTCTTATTTAACTCGGTTTATGTGTCTGCTACATTTGCAGTCGCTAAGTTTAATGGATGCGTTATCTAGCTTTTCTCAAGCAAGATGGTGATAACTCCAATATGCTTTTGGAAGTTAACATTAGACATGGAGGTCAAAACGGGTTATATTTTCACCGTACCCTGTGACCATGTGATAACGTTTCGCATGGAAGTATGGTCTTTATCGGAATCTTGAATCTTGCGTAGCGGGCATTTCAAGGTTAGTGAAAGAACAACGAACTCTCCAAATTAAATTTGTTCCTTTTAAAAACTAGAAGTCTTCGCACGTATATTTAAAAAAGAAACATTTATAAATCCTTTAACTGTATTTTAAAGACTTAACTGTTGCGCCTTGCTTGAGATTGATTATTCAATCAAGTGAGTAGGGTGGAAGAGGCAATAATAGACAATCTATCGGAAGTAGAATTGGAATAAATTAATGTCACAACCCTCGCTAAAGACTCGTCTGAAATAATGAATATTGGTATACCATGTATGCATTCCCGTTGATATCAAGACCGACTCCTATCCAATAGTGTGTACTCTGGCCTCGAGATCATAGGACTCTTACCCCGAGTTCTTGGTTGAGTTTCGTCTTCGGCCAATCAAAAATGACTTTCAAAATTAAAATTATTTTTAATTGGTTGACAAAAAATCCCAGTCTCAGATTCAGACGTTTTTTTATCTCAATGTCAAACCTGCTACCTCACAATGCAAATCATATTCTTGCGCGGTTCGTTCTACGTTTGATTTCAAGGAGAGCACATATCCTGAACTGCTGACGCTTTAGGAGATATCAAAGAGTTTTTTGTACACTGCAGCTACAGTGATCTTATCAGTGAATAATTACATTATTTTCCTGTACACTTTATTGAGACTACTTCAATATTCAGATAGTAATGTACATTATATTTTCAAAACACATTGTGATACGTGTATATTTATTACACTTGTGCACTTTTTCATGAACAAAAAAAAATAACAAATTATCCTAAAATTATTGAACTTAGATATGTGCTTTCTCGTCGCCCTTTAGGATTATTATTTTCAAATACCAAATTAATTGGTCACATTGATAGAATTTTAAAACAAGCATTTTTATCAAACTGCATATAACTAATATCAGGCATATTTTGGAATCTGCTAGCATAGTCTGGGGTGGATGCTAATTGATCTATTCAGAAATGTTGGAAAAAAAACAGCTTGAAGTGGCAAGAATAGTTACGAATACACTAGCAGGCAATCATTCATTTTGAAACAGTTTGTGAATGTCTGCGGTCGAGAAGTGAGAAACAAACTATTGACACTCTATAACATTAAAAGGAGCCAAACTTCAAAATATCTTACTGAATTACTATCTCCACCTGTGTCCGTACAAATTGTAACCTTCGACGTTTAAACAATATGGTCATTTACAGTTGCAAGCTAAATTCTACCAAGTCATCTTGTATACCTTCAACACAATCTTCGTGGAACAATCTCGAAGAGAGTACACAATGCAGTATGCCATACAGCGCTTGAAAAATTGTTTATGTCCAAATATCGTATCTAGCAAAATGCCAAGTTTTATTAATCGAAGACTGGATATTATCCATTCTAGATTAAGATAACTTACTGACGCCCCATTTTGTACCTGCGGTGGGATGGAAACCACCATGCAATTCATCTTGTTCAGTCCCAAGTACAGTTGACAACACACCGAGTAAATGAGAAAATTACTTTTAATATCTTTTGCAACTTTTTCTTTGGATTTACAGCTTTGGAGAAATGGAGATGTAAATGAAAACTATATAAATTTAGCATCGTGTATGCAAATATATAACCGCTACAAGACGATTTCATTAACTCGCTCAAATCGTGGTTACTGTCGTTGTTCCTGCCTCCCTCTCTCATTATTTTTAATTATGTTGTCATTTTAACTTTGTAATGCTCTTTTCATGTAGGGAGAGGGCTATATTTAAGGTGTCAGAACGTTTGCCCGATCGTATTGTATCATATTGTACAATAAAGTATGTTTAAAAAAAACGTATTAATACTGTTTTCCTACTCTGTTCAATAATACAATAAAAATATTTAATTTTTTATCGAATATATTTACATTATGTTTTCAGGCGGACTGGTTGTTGGAAAGATTAAAGAAGATGAGGCAAACGAAAAACAGCGAACTTTGACTTAAGTTTCGTAATAAATTCGTTACTAGATCTATGGCGTTATAAATTTCTTATCTTGACAGGATGACTTGTTTGTGGACAATAGTGATTGCACCAAATGACAAGAGAAGATTTATTGAATTCATTCAAGGAATTAGTCCAATTTCTAGGGAAGAATTGTAAAGACGAGAAACTAAGAAAATCACTTAAAGGATATTTATCACAGTTTTACTTATTTTTTGTGTGCATATTCTTTAAATATTCATATTAGCAACTCTTTTCTTAGTGACTTTTACCCAATGTGCCCTAAAATTATAATCAGTGTTTCTGGTTAAATGTGGTCTATAATTATCAACCTCAGATTTTAAGACGGTCACTGTAAGAAAATAACCGTGTTAGATTTCGGCTTGATAACCGAAAACTTTTGATGGTGACAAATATACAATGTTTATTGATCAATGACTCCAATGAAAAAAAGAATTATTATTAATACCTGCGTGTTCAAGATACAAATATTGGACAAATTATCGCAATCAACACGAACCTAACAATGTAACATAAATGTAACTACAAGTAAATGACTTTTCACACTACAAAACAAAGATTATTGATTCACAGTAATTTCACACGACGAAATGAATTTTGTTTTACTCAAACAGTAAATATGATGTACTTTACTTATATAGTAAAATGTATTCAATCACTGGTGAAAACTGAGGTATATTAATAAAAATTAAACGAAAGGGACATATATCATACAATAGTCCCCAAACACTGAGTACTGCAAACCCCAAAATTAGCCCACGTCTAAAACAAAACGCCTGGATTTATGCAATATACTTGGCAACCAGTCACACTGATCAATCATGCAGTGAGAATTACAAGTAGTCACCGACCACCATATACTACGCGGTAGTACAATAGTTTTAACCTACAATATGCATAAGGAATTATTAAATAACTCACATACATCTACAACTGGGGATGTGCAAGTCCTTAAGGGGACTGCTCACTGACAAGACGTTACTTAATGTAAAAACTTCATCCTTCGGTGAGGCATTTATACACAATGTAGCTCTATATCGTATATGCGCTTGATGAATATCGGTTTATCCCATGGATAGTACTTTGCACGTGCGGTATGGGATGAACCGAAGTCACTCGTTCGAAATATCCTACTATATACATAAATCACCCTTCGGTATCTTTGTACACAAAAACAAAATCCGAGTACATGTATTTAATAAAAAAAGAGATTTATACAATTCCGTGACAGTCACCGCTACTACTTGACCTCTGTGTGTGTGTGTGTGTGTGTGTGTGTGTGTGTGTGTGTGTGTGTGTGTGTGATTATGACTTTTGTGCATTTAATTAGGTCTTATAAGCTATCACTGCTGACACGTGACTAGTCGCTTCTTAGATGTAGCAGAAAGTTGGATGGGGTGGCGTTAGAGCCAAGAAAGAATATGAACATGTATGCACACATCGCGGCTAAAGATTTCCTTAGAGACAAATGTGGTCTCTATCGATATGTCAACAAATGTTTTGACAACCTTGAACAAGACTTCCTGCTTTCACGTTTTCCTTTATCACCCTCCTCTTCCTTCTCATCTAAATATTCATCTTCCTCTGCGCTCTCCGTTCTTTTGTTTATTTAAAATACTGTGGTCTGAGGCTATTTAATGTGCGTTCATGAGATTAATGTATCTGGATTTACACGGTAAAGCACAAGGAACAGACTGGAATTTGTAGCTAGCATCTGGTTGGAAAAGAGCTGGCTCTCGACGTTTTACAAAGCTATAACGAGCTTGTATGTAGCTGAGTTTACATAATGAACGTATATGCCTACATATTTATAGAGGATCTCATATGGGTAATGATTTAATATTGAATTTATAAAACGAGTTGAATAATGTCCAGTTTTAAATAGTACTCAGTGCGTACAATGTTTTTAAAAAGTCGCACATGGTAAACGACCAATATGCGATTTTTATTCAAGATTAGCCTGTCAGTCATTAAATTCGTTGTTGAAACTGTAGGGAGAAATCAACAACTCAGCATTGCAAAGAGGTGAAGCTAATTGACATTGAGCACTTTCCGCGTCCCCAACAGGAGTCATTTGAAGTGGGAGACGACCTCACTCAAAATCGGGAAAGAGTTTTTGAGCGTGGGGAATGAAAGAGGAGTTAGTGAAGATCAATTTGTTAGAGGTGGAAGCAAAGAGATTCAAGGAGCAGAAGAAGCAATTTCAGCGCATGAACCAGAACTTTGTGAAGACCCAAGAAACATTTCACATATCGTCCGTTCATACTGGATTCATGAAGTTGAGAAAGAAGACTGTGAGAAGGAGGCCAACGAGCCTAGTTTTAAATATGTGTAGACTTCAGTTCCCGACTAGGAACGTACAACCACAAAGGAAAGTGGTGGCAAACAGACCTTTTCAGGACCACCCAGATCACTAGAAAAGAGAGATAATAGTCAGTTGCTAATTCTTATGTTTTTGTTTTGTGTTTGTTGACAACTTAAACTCCCTTCCACTTTTTGTTTCTGATATGTGTGAAAAGGCATAGTAGTTTGTCTATAAACACTTCCTATCCATGTGTAAGAAGGTATGTTTATGTTTATGTAAGTATAGGGTACATATATAATATACCCCAGCCTTTTCATTGGATAGTAGGGGGCGGGGTGTTTTTGGATAATAGTGAAAAAAGGTAGATGGATTGTGGGGAGTGTGTTTGGAGAGTACGGTAATTAAAAAACAGTTGCTGCATAGTATAAATGTTATGTGGAATTGTATAGCATATATATATATATATATATATATATATATATATATATATATATATATATATATATATATATATATATATGACGCTAAAAGAAATTAAATTTCCCCAAGAATTTATTGAAATAAATTCTCTTGTCATGGATAAAATTAGAGCTGAAAAGAACAATCTGTAATCGATGACAGGCTAATATTACAAAGTCATTACGGATTCTTAAGACAGAAATATATAAAAATACGAATATAAAGCATTATCCACATAACACCTGCTCATATAAATGGTCTAATTTATTTGATTAAGAAATATGCTCCCAACATCGACTCCCCATCAAAGTCAAGTCAATGGCGGATCAGTGTCAAGAGACCGTGCGAATAGCGCCCTTGGAGTGTCGACTGCCTCTGGGATTTTGGTATCGTCTGCTGTAGCTGTGCAGTCCCTATGCAGTCCGTACAGACATACTGGGAAGTCTGAGTTGCTGGGGTCGTTGCCTCGTTCTTCTTTATCTCACGTTTCTATGCCACTAGCTGGTCACCCTTAGTATCAGCGACTGCTATGCCCTTGCATACGGTAAGTCTGTCGACAGGTGCATCGATCCTCAGCCAGCACTTCTCAGAAGTCGGGTTAGATGTCGCATGCCTTCATATCCCTCATGCACACATCTCTGAAACGTAGTCAGGGGCATCCGACACCTTTGGTGCCAGTGGCCAGTTGTCCATATAATATGTCCTTTGGCAGCATCCCATCATCCATACGTCGGACGTGTCCCAGCCATCGAAGACTGTATTTGCTTAGCAGCGAGTACATGTAGGTGATCCTTGCACGCTGCCGGATCTCGCTTTGTGGGACACGGTCTTGCCAGCTGATTTTCAGGATGCATCTTTGGCACCGAATACGGAAGGAGCTGAGCCTTCCAGGGAGACACCGTCGATTTTGATGGAAGGGGCCTTGGTGGTATCATCTTGTCTTTTACAGGATTATGGTGAGTCCAAACTGCTTGCATGCATGAGCAAAACGGTCTCCCATTCTCTCTGTAGGACATGAGGGTGTTTTTGATGGCGAGGTCCATTCCATGCTAGCGGGGCTCATCAGGTTCTCAACCTTTCCAAAACAAAGTATAGTGTTTCACTCTGAGGGAGCATCTAGAGGAGATCCTGGTCACCTGGAGGGTAGCTATGCTGATATTTGGTTTGGTGATCTCGCTATCAATGATGGTCGTCAGAGATGCTTGTGCACACGGAGCGCAAGTTTCAGGTTGCGAATCCAAGAGCTGGAGTCTTCTTTGTTGGTTTCTTGTTTCGTTTGTCTGGTGTGGAATTTCTGACTGCTTCTCATGCTGAGCAACATATTGAGTTCCAGCCATCCATTGGAACAGGCAGAACTTGGCAGGTTAACACCTTACTGACCGGGGGCTGTTTGGGCTTAAAACGGGCGGTAGTCGGCCAGTTGGACATGATTATCCCTCCCACCGTCGAAGCTGATCTGTAGCGTCCCTTCCCTACGCCAATCATTCCCCATAATCAACTGTGATCTAAAAAGTAAAGCAAACCTATAAACGGAGACGTTAATACTAATAGTACATAGACTAGGTTGATTCCATTACAACTACCAGCAAAGCTACAAAATCTCGTATATTATAAGCACGTTTGTCTATGTAATGAATGACAGCTTCATCCCTGCTGCTACAACGACAATACCCTGAATATCTCTCGTACAAACATCTTCACTGGGTATGGTTCCGATATGATATCCCTATCTACACCTTGGCGGATCAAACAGATAATTTAGTACATTGTACTAGCTACATCGATTGGATTTCATGAGTTACTTCCCTTAGTATGTAATGCAAGATGACCAATTGCGTATAACAATGGTACATTGTACATCGGTTGAAAATGGTGGAGGCAATTGACTTTAAAAGGATACATTGTACGTTTAACTTCGAAATTATGACTATATACAAGAGGGAAGACATTGCACGTGTATTTGAGTTAAATGGATACGCCATTTAAATAGGGTTTTCATATCCGAACCTTGGCTAGCAAAGATGCCATACACGGAGCAGGCCACCAACAAATGGTCAAACATACGGTCACTTTATGCAACCACGACGAAAATACTGCAGGTACAACGATGTCGATTCCTATTGGCTTCCCAACAAGTTTCCACATTATATGACGCACTATATCGATTTTTTTCGTAATGTCAACAAGCCTCAGACATCCTATCCTCTCTACCAGCTATAAGTCGCCCCAACTCGACAACAACGAAGCCTGGCGCGGCACTGGCGCTCTAAAAGGCGCTCTATTGCCATTGTTTCCAATCGGCTATTTAAGAATCTCAGTCGTTATTTAGGGCTGCTTATCTTAAAGTACACAAACCAATTTAAATTTACTTCAATCTTGCTCAACTTTGCAGACAAATGACTTCTAACCAATGCTTCTTGAAGCCAATACTGCAAATACACCAAATAAAAAGGAGGCATCTGCCTTTACATCCGGAATATCACTTTCAAATAACACAGTTATAACATATAAGTCAACCGAAATATCCGGAGCTATACAAATTTTCGTGGCTTTATTGGTTCAACCCGTTATTACAACTCAATGGGCAAGTTACAAATAAGGCGAATGTTACGACACGCGCAACGAACCCATGTATAAAATAGCTCCGCGTGGGCAGTGTCTTAAGCACTTCAGACATACACTATAACATGGTTGCTAAGTTACAATAAGAAGACATAACTGATGTTCTCGGGGCGAAATTAATGTAGAGCCTTCTTATACACATTGATATGAGCAGGCCGATATAGTTTAAAAAGTATATGGAATTGTTCAGAGTAACCATCACAATATGTACACTTCAGTTAAATTATGTTTTGTACGTAAGCAATATGGCAGTATACATGGGTAAATTATAAGACAAATACGTAACGTGGAATGACTAAGCTACTGCTCAGGACTCTACTGCTTATGTTTCTGTCGCCATATCAATGTCGAAACGTAATCAAATGTCAAGTTCTAATTCTTCTTCAACATTTCAAAGCCAAATCAAAACTTGGGCCAGATATAGTAAGAGTTTATGATTGAGGTAAGAAAACAACAACCTTCCTAGGTACAGATAAACTGACTCTGAACCAAGATTAAAAGTTATGTACGGATTATCCTGGATTAAATTTTCAGCAAGACAGTCAGGTGCGTGTCACTGCCTCTTCCACCGAGTGGCAGGGTTAAGCCTAGGGACAATCCGAATTTATCTCTTGTCACAACAGTATAATAACGTAATAAGGACTAGTTCTGCCTTACATTCGTCCATTTTAATAGATGTCGGGAATGGTACTGTACAATTGATCCATAATGAGTAGTAGTGTCGTGCCATTTAAAAAAAAATAGTTTTTTTCTTAAATGTATGTCCTACCTCGCGCTCTTTGTATAGTTTCGGGCGATTTCGATGATATATTGTTCGGTTTCGTTTTGCATTAGTGTAGTGTATTCCTTACCACATCAAACTTTGTGAACCGTAGTTTTGCGTTAAATTCTCTGAGTTATCACATGTCGATTGAAACTTAACGTATCAGAGAAAAAAAATAAAAGCTGTTTAAAAATAAGGCAAGTATAAAGATTACCTAAACTAAAAAAAACCGTAATACAAAATACGTATGTTTTCTTTCTATAATAATGCCGTCGCAAATTTCCACCATTGGAACCAAACAAATAGTGACCTTCGTGAATCAGACAAAGAACGGGATTGAAGACACCTATGCTGCTATCCTAACAGTCCAGTTGCGTTCACAAACATTAACTGTACAACTATCATGATAGTCCATTTTTCACAAATATCAGCCATCTTTCAGATCATATTACTGTAAACGTTTCATCGGAGAATAGGATATGTTTAATTGAGAAAATGGTTAAATGAACAATATACTTAAACCCTGCTTAAGAAAGCTAGAACAAACTTCGGATAACCATTGACACTCTTGAAATACAAGTATATCAAACAAACTTCGGATAACCATTGACACTCTTGAAATACAAGTATATCAAACAAACTTCGGATAACCATTGACACTTGAAATGCAAGTATATCAAACATACAACAATGGATACAAATACACCTTATCAGTGATTTATGTTTTTAGGATACACTGTATTAAAGAGTATGAACGAAAGGAAATATAATTTATTGGACTTATGCACATACATCTTGAAAACAGCGAAAGCTCGACAAGATTCAGTTAGATGAGCATAAATAGTTTTACAACAAAATAGTGAAGGACCTGTCGTCTAAAGAAAAACATGTTAGCTTATGCAAACAAAAAAGAATATGTAGTTTAATGCTTTAGAAAACCTCTGCAGTCTGGAAGTATATCCAATAAATGAAACCAAAATATTATATGACTTCTGACCAAAGCTAATTCAAGTTGACAATAAAAACGACCACAATACATAAATGTACGTGACTCAGGCTGAAGCGAACGAGAAAACAAACAGTAAAAGTCATCATTCCGGTTGGTTGTTTGACACCATTTGCATGCAAAACTATCCATTTAAAAAATGTCAATTTACGACAATCGTCTTTTTGCCATTTACATGGAGAAAATATTCAACAGAGTTTTGTTGATTCTAGATGATCTGGTAGTTTACCAACTTGAGTGAAAATAATAATAAGGGCATGCTTGACAAGTAAGTGTATATATATATATATATATATATATATATATATATATATATATATATATATATATATATATATATATATATATATATGCAATTATATATATATGCAAATGGAGATAGAGGAATCATTGCACCAGCAGGATTATATATATATATATATATATATATATATATATATATATATATATATGGGCATAGGTTAACTATTTGACTAGCAGGATTTTATATACATGGGCATAGGTTAACTATTTGACTAGCAGGATTATATATATATATATATATATATATATATATATATATATATGGGCATAGGTTAACTATTTGACTAGCAGGATTATATATATATATATATATATATATATATATATATATATATATATGTGTATATATATATATATATATATATATATATATATATATATATATATATATATATATATATATATATATATATATATGGGCATAGGTTAACTATTTGACTAGCAGGATTTATATATATATATATATATATATATATATATATGGGCATAGGTTAACTATTTGACTAGCAGGATCATATATATATATATATATATATATATATATGGGCATAGGTTAACTATTTGACTAGCAGGATCATATATATATATATATATATATATATATATATATATATGTATATATAGGCATATGTTAACTATTTGACTAGCAGGATTTTATATATATGGGCATAGGTTAACTATTTGACTAGCAGGATTTTATATATATGGGCATAGGTTAACTATTTGACTAGCAGGATTTAAATACATGGGCACAGGTTAACTATTTGACTAGCAGGATTTTATATATATGGGCATAGGTTAACTATTTGACTAGCAGGATTTTATATACATGGGCACAGGTTAACTATTTGACTAGCAGGATTTTATATATATGGGCATAGGTTAACTATTTGACTAGCAGGATTTTATATACATGGGCACAGGTTAACTATTTGACTAGCAGGATTTTATATATATGGGCATAGGTTAACTATTTGACTAGCAGGATTTTATATACATGGGCACAGGTTAACTATTTGACTAGCAGGATTTTATATATATATATATATATATATATATATATATATATATATATATATATATATATATATATATATATATATATATGGGCATAAGTTAACTATTTGACTAGCAGGATCATATATCTATATCTATGCATGGCAATGGGCATTAAAAATGAGGCAGTTGCAACATTTTTGTGCGGGAATTCGTGTTGAGCATGAGATATGGGGTAGGGGTGGGAATGAAACTTCGTTTAAAAGCATCGAATTTAAGCAACTGTTACATTTCAAAGTGTGACAAGGCGACCACTATGTAGAAAAGGGATAATTACCCCTATTACAGTCACACGATCTTCAAATCATCTAGATTACTGTATCAATCTAATGATTTAATGCATATTTCAGAATTATGTTCTCTTTGCCCCACCCCCACACCTTATCTTTTCTTTGCCATTTATTTTGCTTATATCACGTTTTCATTTTTAAAGGGCTTCCACCACACGACAAGTTCTGTAAAAGTACGAGCATAGTACATGTCTTGAATTCCATCCTCTTATTTTCCCATATAGATTTGAATATATGTTTACCTTAGGTTGTAACAGAGCAAAGGCATCCAGAAATTATCTTTGTTTTCATATTCAACTCATAGTTATGGGATTTGCCAAAATACTTTGTCAAATAAATGAACGGCGAACAAGGCATACAGAACACCATAAAACAAGGCATACAGAACACCATAAAACATGATATACAGAATACCATAAAACATGATATACAGAACACCATAAAACATGATATACAGAACACCATAAAACATGATATGCAAATAACTTGAGAATGAACTTGGTAGGATTAATATAATAAATCAAATATTTGAAGAAGAAATGTGATTTTGCAATATAAAGATATCAAACAGCAAACTATGGTCTCATATACAGAGCATTATCTAGCTTCTTCAATACTTAAATAAAAAGTATAAATACGTTAGACTTGATAATGATCAATCAACCGAAAGAAGAGAAATGGTAATGCCGTCCCTTTTGTAAAACCCTATTCCTAACATACTTTAAATTTATTATCCAGTGTGACTAACTTGAATACTAGGTAATGGTGTGCCAAGCCAATACCATTACTAACTCTGTCACGATGTGTGAGTAACATTTCTCTAGTAGACATACCATGTTTTTACAGTTAGTCCTTCATCAAGAATGGACACTGAATAAATCGCAAAGCTAATTATCTAATGTATGTTCCGTCAGTTCACCATTGACTACTTGATAGCACAATCACTTTTATTGCAGTGTTACCAGAGGTGTTTAAAAAACAACCATTCATTCCACACATTTTTGCAACACAAAAATGGCAACATTCTAGAGAAACAATAAGCATCTTCTATATAATTTACAACGCAGCATTATGCTATGTCGTTACATACTTTTAAATTGGTTATAACTGGTCCATTACCCACAGCAGACAATGAAGAACTTTGCAAGTTGGTCATTCCAGTTTCGTTTACCAGGTTTACAATAGATAATATGAATGCGAACGAAGTTTTGCCTGAACAAATTTGTTACACAATAGACCAATTGTGTTTTTAGGTATAAAAAAAACATTTGATGAGTTAAACTGAAACAAACACGCCTAGCAGACGTTATAGATACTACCAAAATATTAAGAACAAATTAAATGAGTAAAGAGTCGTGAAACCTCGATCCAAAAGTATGGAACAAGATTCAAATGACACAGTAATAGACAAAATTCAAGACCAGTTACACTGGTATTGAGTCCACTTGTCTCCGCAAACCTTTCCGGGTCCATTATGTGATGTTGTCAGTCCACTTTTTTCTCTACCTCTCATTCTGCCACCTTGGACACTACCCTGCAGTATTGTTGTGGATAAACTGTTGGCTCAAGTGACATGGCCATATTCAGCTTTCTCTTTTTGACAGTGGTGAGGAGGTCTTCATAATGGTCTACTTTGTGCCTGATGGTGTTACGCACTTCTTCATTTGTGATGTGGTCCATGTACGAGATGCCATGGATGGTTCTGTAGCATCTCATTTCAAGTGCATGGATTCTTCGTTGTAATTCTGACGTCAGGGTACAGGCCTCACATAAATACATACAGACTGAGATGACTAGTGCTCTCAATAGTCTGATTTTAGTTTTCAGACATATATTCTTGTCTCTCCAGATGGGTATTAGCTTTGACATAGTTGCCTTTGTTTGTGCTGCTCGTGATACAATTTCTGCTCTTGATCCGTCGTCGGTGATTATGGACCAAGATATTTGAATTGACCAACTGTTTCCAGTTCCTGTCCTCTGACTTTAATCTTGGTTGAGATTTGTTTGCCACTATTTTTCATCAGATTTGTCTTCTCAGCGTTTATCTCCATGTCAAATCTGGAAGAAGTTTTTCACTAGCGTGGCAAGCTCATGTTCACTGCCTGCCAGCCCATCAATGTCATCTGCAAAGCAGAAGTTGGTGATGTTACACCCTCCAATGCTAACTGTCCCACAGTGGTTTTCCAGGGCTTCGCTCATGATGCGCTCTAAGTAGATGTTGAAAAGTGTGGGTGACAGGAGACAGCCTTGACATACTCCAACTGTTGTATTGAACCAGTCCCCCACAGAACCTTCAGCAATTACTGCACTGGTAGCCTTGGCGTACAACTGCTTGATAGTATTGATCAACTTTTGACCCATGTTGTACTTTTTCATTTTGGCCCTTAATGCATCATGCCACACTCTGTCAAAAGCCTTTTTGAAATCTATGAACATATAATAGATGTCTTGTTTATGTTTTGAGTACCTTTTTCACAGAACCCTAAGATTGAATATTTGTTCTGTTGTGCTTCTTCCACTCCGTTACCCTGCCAGTTCTTCAGCGATTATTTATTCTGCTTGTGGGTTCAGTCTGTTCAAGATTATCTTCAGCATCAACTTACTACCATGGCTGATCAAACTGATAGTTCTGTAATTTTGGCACAGCTGGAGATTGCCTTTATGGGGGAGTGTTATAATTAGTGACTGTGTTCACTGCGTTGGCCATTCGCCTGTCTGTGAGGCAATTTCCATTTTCGTCTTGAATGGTACTGACTCTCGTTTGCTTCTGTCTGGTGAGGTATTTCACAATTTGGAATGCCTTTTTGCTGCTATTCTTTATCAGACTGCTCTCTATTTCTGTGCACTTTTGTCCCATCTAATCTTCGTTTGCTTTCTTCAAGTGTTTACTGACATTCTTGTTCATTTATTGGTACTCCTTTGGCCCTGTTATATGTCTGGTGTTTTTGAGGTCTATTCGGGCATTACACATATTCAGAATCTCTTCTGTAACCCAGAGTTGTTTCTTTTGGCGATGGAGGCCAATTATGTCCTTGGCTGCTGTTGCCATGACTGTGTTGAAAGCGTCTGTTATCACTTTAACATCAACATCCGTCACAAGGAGTGCAGCAAATTTTCCTCCAATTGTGGCTTGGAATGACTTGCAGATGTTAGAATGCTTCAGTTGTTCAAGGTTGAATTTGAGCTTAATTTTGTTTGGCTTGTTAACTTTCTTCAGCCTCACTCGAATGACAAGGTCGTGATCATTCCCAACATCAGTACCTGGGAACATTCTTGTTTTTTGCTCTGTTGATGACAGATTGGTAACGGTGTTCAACCAGTATGTTGTCGATCTGGTTACGATGGGTTCAGTTTGATGCGTGCCATGTCCAGCATCGTGTAGCTTTAAGAAGGTCCACAATGATCATCTCAGTCTTATAGAGCATCTTTGCCAACTTTGGCATTCCAGTCTCCTTTGATGATGATGATGTCTTTTTTACTGACCATGTTTATTATACCCTGGAGTTTGTCGTAAAACTCCTCTATTTTTTCATCATCATGATTAGTAGTTAGAGCATAGACTTGGATAATTGTGATGTTAAATGGAGATGCTTTCAGACGAATGGAGATGATTCTGCTAGATATGGGGCGACATTAAAGCACATATCCCTTGATGGCTTTGTTTACAAGGAAGCCTACTCCATTTATGGACTTGTCCAACTCTCCACTATAGTATAATATATGCCCATCTTCAGTTTGGTGTTCACCTAGGGCTTTCCATCTTACTTCACAGACTCCCAGAATGTGTTACGTGTACTTTCCATCTCATGCGTCAACTCTTGGAGTCTTTCAGTTTGCGACAGAGTTCTAATGTTCCAGGTAGCGATGGCACGCTGTTACTCGCTCTGATTTTATGCAAAGTACCAGTAGCATACTTGTCACCTCCGTACTGGTGGACAACGGCAGGCGAGGTCCTTGTTGACTCCGGCGACGACCGATCCGGTATGGTAACTTCAGATTTGACCAGCATTATCAGTGTGTCTTGGGCAAAAGTCGTCTGGCGGAGCCCATCCCTCTCCAGACCAAGGAGATGCCATAAGGGGATGTAGTACATCGTCCAACTGCCTTAGGGTCTCCACTCCGGATTTTCTTTCAGGGTTTACTCCCTTATCCTTTTGCTAACCAAAGCGGACCTGCAAGGCAGCAGAAGACTCGTGTATGGGCGGGTTCGTCCATTTCCCGAGCAGATAAAGCATATCCCACTGCCCACTAAATTCTGAAGATCAAAACCCATCATTTATGCAAGCTTCTGAGTAGAGAAAACTATATAAGCTGCAGCATTTGTTTTATATCTACATATGATGGGAACATGTTTTTGATTTAGATTCTATGTAATTAGGTGCTAATTTCAGTAATCCAAAGTTAGGTCTGTCAAATAAACGAAATTCCATCAACAGAATATTACCTCTGTCATTTTTTTTATAATAAATAGATCAAGTTCTCAAAAGATTGTTTACTAAAAAATTTAACGTGTCATTATCAACCAATCTTAGCCCTCCAAAACCAATAATACTCTATTTCATGTTCACCTATTTTTATATTGGTTCGATATTTAATATCATTAGTATCCCTGTTCCTTAGCCACAATACATAGATTACAAGTATAAATGTAGCTCTTATAAAAAGGCGAGACCTAAATACTGACACAGAATAGTATGGGTACGTTAATACATGTTTTAACCTTTGGGATTGTATAAGGAATTATAATGGTATATGTTGCACCTTATGCAAACATTTTTAATCAATTAGGATTTAATTAAATACTGATTATCATGTGTTGCTCAAATGATGTACTTTATACGTACCTACATTTACTTTTTTATCGCATACTGTAGAACAAGAATATAAAACTCGAGATAGATTCCAAAGGTGCTCTTGAAACATTATATAATCTAACAAACAATAAGTTTAAGTTGTATTCCCTGTACTTTACTATCTGAAAGATACAGGCACTAGTATAGATTGGCATTCCATACAAATGGTACATTCTTATATACCTCGCAGGTGGCATACAAATGGTACATTCTTATATACCTCGCAGGTGGCATACAAATGGTACATTCTTATATACCTCGCAGGTGGCATACAATGGTACATTCTTATATACCTCGCAGGTGGCATACAAATGGTACATTCTTATATACCTCGCAGGTGGCATACAAATGGTACATTCTTATATACCTCGCAGGTGGCATACAAATGGTACATTCTTATATACCTCGCAGGTGGCATACAAATGGTACATTCTTATATACCTCGCAGGTGGCATACAAATGGTACATTCTTATATACCTCGCAGGTGGCATACAAATGGACCAAATTTCAATTATTGTCATTATTGTTTGGCTCAGGGAATGGTCATGAACAGTCTTTGCACTAATGCAAATTTTCTCTACCTTAATACACGGAGAATGTAAATGTACTGAATGGTATCAAATCTCGTACAGATAAATGAAAGATCTGGTCCATTTGTGCTATTACAGTACAAACTACTTTTGTTTCAGATACACATGAAAACCTAAACTTCTGGTGTGTAATCAGGTTTATACACCTATATCTGCTACTAATATCTTCTGTTATACTTTAACAATCTGAATAGATGCCAAGTTAACACATTGGGTTACATTTGTTCCACATCTGTATGATGATTTGATTGGAAGTCTAATTTGAATTTCAGCCAATACATGTTAACTGTATTATGTTTGCAAAACAGTCCCCAGTGTCAAGTCATTTTTTCATACTTATGAAATAAACCTGTTTACTTTTACTAGAAATCTGCCTATAAAATTCCACAGAGTAATAATTTACTCATAATGAGGTCTTTTGCTAATTGTGATCACTTTTTCAAACTTATGAGTATAATTAACAAATGCAGCAAGTAACACATCCGCATTGAGGAGAGATGATAACCAAATACAAAAGAATTAAGTGAGAACAGTTTCAAAAACATTAATATATGGATAGAACAGGTTTAAAAGTTTGAACTGCTTTAAGCATCATGGCTTTGTGAAAATGTAATGGTTTGAACTGCTTTAAGCATCATGGCTTTGTGAAAATGTCATGGTTTGAACTGCTTTAAGTATCATGGCTTTGTGAAAATGTTATGGTTTGAACTGCTTTAAGCATCATGGCTTTATGAAAATGTCATGGTTTGAACTGCTTTAAGCATCATGGCTTTGTGAAAATGTCATGGTTTTAACTGCTTTAAGAATCATGGCTTTGTGAAAATGTCATGGTTTGAACTGCTTTAAGCATCATGGCTTTGTGAAAATGTCATGGTTTTAACTGCTTTAAGCATCATGGCTTTGTGAAAATGTCATGGTTTGAACTGCTTTAAGCATCATGGCTTTGTGAAAATGTCATGGTTTGAACTGCTTTAAGCATCATGGCTTTGTGAAAATGTTATGGTTTGAACATGATACATGCATGAATGACAATATCACAGCTAAGAAAGAATGGTTTAAGAAAGATAACCGATAGCCAGATGTCTTAAAAACAAAATGTGAAGCGTGATTATCGACACAAATAGTCAACGATCTATTAATTGCAAACTTGAATGATAGAATCACAAAGATAACAGTGGTTAGATTCACCAAATTTTACATAAGATAATACGCTGAGGTTGATGAAAGATAGAAAAGAGTACATTGTTGGAGACGTGGACAAGTAATAACGGTGTCGTTTAAGATATCATCGATGAAGTAGGCAAAAGGATGAAGAGAGTATGAAAGGTTGAGTTAATTTCGAGAAAATGTATAAATAGTTACTGACTATATCGAAACTTAAATAGATAAAATGAAAGACAACCCAGTTTTACACCTCTTTCCGTGTTCAACAATCAAATGTATATTTGTTTTAATATGAGTGCTGCTTCTGTAAGTGGTAACACAATACTAGGATCTCTTTGTTCATTTCATTTTCAGCAGCTTCTGTGTCAGTGCTCACTCTATAATAGCATTAAAATACACCCAGCGTTAAAAATGATTAAAGGTTGCAAGTTTGTAGTCCAAAGTTAAACCTATTATCATGAACGAACCTGCTGTTGTTTGACGTGAAGTCCAAAGGTGGTTCAAACAATGCAATGCTATATAATTAAACTAGAGAACTCGTCAGAAAACATCACCATATTATTCGAAAATTGTTATTGTGCAAAACTAAGTGGTTACCTATATTGGTTAGGACAAATAGCAATCATCCAGATAATATGAATAAAAGGTCAAGAAGTCAAGAGATGATATTGTGCACAAGACAAGTACGGAAGCTGTACATGTTCGAGATAACACTTGATTTGCAAATACAAGTAGTCAGTTTTCCACGTGTGTTCTTTAACTTAATTTTAGATTTAAATTTATATTCACTCTCCGTAGACAGATTGAAGTCATAGAGGACGGTAAGTAGGACCACAAAAAGGAAATGTATTGTCTCCACTACGATAAACCAGCTCTCGAAAGTAATTGCTGAATCTATGAATAAGAAATACAAGGATGGTGTTGCTTTCTACTACGAGGGAATAACGAGAGAGAGAGAGAGAGAGAGAGAGAGAGAGAGAGAGAGAGAGAGAGAGAGAGAGAGAGAGAGAGAGAGAGAGAGAATCATACTTCTTAAGCATGAATCTCCTAGAATGAGACTGAAAGGGTGCTTTGATAATATATGAAAGAACTGGTGAAAATGACTTTTGAACTCAGCAATACAGAAGTACAGAGTGACTAATGACGATCTACCAAACATTGTCTTGTAATTAAGACAACAATGTATTGTGTCCGTTAGTATATTTTCTACAAGCAACAACAGCATACAGCAATGAATAAACCAAATATCAACAATAATTGAATATGGCTTGAGCTAAGACGGTACTAAATAAATTGATTACATGGTTACTGTCTTAGATTAGCTAAAGCACGCTAAATGTTTAAATACAATATGCCTATCATTTATTCAACTTTTCTGCGCCTCAACACCTACAGTGGCAACGTCATATTCCAAAAGGGCGATCATGATAGAGCCAGAGGATAAAATGGATAAATGACCAAATGTACTAGTATATGTTGTTAAGGAAGCTATTCTGTCCGAAATTGACAATTGTCATAATCTTCTTGGCGTAAAGAATGCAGCCTAGCTAGCTCTTGGTGGAAGACATTTTGTAATACTTGTATGGGAAAGGAACAGAACTAATATTCTGTCATCAAAGATTTTACAGAGAATGCAAATTCTTGATTAGTGGAAACGGCAATTTAAGATAAACAATGAATTCTAGTTGAAATTAAACCTGAGACTGCATATATGTTGAAATAAAAACAATAAAATGGTTAGAATTCCCTCATCATTCCAAGATATTAATTTGACTGTAAGGTAATGTGTGTATTGTCCCAGCCAGAAATATCACCACCTTATTTATTGCTATGATGTACACCTTTTATTGTATGACCGAGTAAATACACTATCTGGTAGCTTATTTTGTATTAAATATTTCATTCTTGTACATTTGAAATTTGGAATTTTTTTTTTAATACACCTTTTCTTATTCATTTTTGTTATCAGTCCTACACGAATAGAGTTTTTCCCTCAACTCTCTAATTGGCACATCGATTATTTCGCTATTGAAAGCTTCCGAAACCTTTTTTTTTCTGTTGAGGAATATTATACACTTTGTCCTTACGATAATAATCAACACAGTGGTGTCATAACATACGATGTCATCCTCTATTACGATCTCTACGTCGTCAGTCTCCGCAACTATGTAAAGAGTCTTTGTACCCGTCAAAAGGGCTCTCGTTTTCTTGGCGTGTTTGATTATGATCTATTGTAGTAGATAGAATATATGAAGCGTCTTGGATGATTTAGAATAATAAAATGCCCCGGGGAGTTAGCTTTTCTAATTCCCTTTTGTTGTTAAACCTGCGAGTATCAAAATGATCGTCAAATAATGTCTTTATGACAAATATAACGATTCGAAATTTGAAACGGTTATTTTCATTTGGACATAATTTAATTGACATCCTTGTTTTTAAATGTTCCTTCTGTTTACTAACCAGACGACTTATTCATCGTCGAAAAGTGAAAATTTCATGGATACTTAAGGGGCCGGGGGCGTTCGCGTTGGTCAGGATTCAGGATGATGCAACAGTTCTACCTGGAATGTGTGATACTGTTTAACATCCTAAAATCGACGCAAAATCTGTGTGTACCGTCTTTCTTCTGTACCAACACAACAGGAGACATTTACGCCGACTCGGATGGTTCTATAACTCTCAAGTCTATCATAGCTTGAATTTCAGTTCGGATAGTTTATAATTTCGCATAGGATAGCAGATATGGTTTCAACATCACTGGCTTCTGATCCAGTAACTTCAGGTGAACTTCTCCAATTCCATCTTGCCAGATCGTTCTGTCAAGACGCTTGAGTAGTCTTGAAGTAATGACTCCACTTCCTTACGTTGATCTGACCTTAACGCCCGGTCAAGGACAACGTCGATGTTGTTTTCTTCCCTTGTCAAAGATCAACTAGTGAGTACTTTAGTTTCTCCTCTGTTGTCGTTAGTTCTTAAGTCACAACTGTAGCAACCACGAATTCTGTGGGTGTCTTTTTTCACGGTAACGTTTCAGGAGATTTACGTGGTACAACTTTTCCTTTGTCTTCTAACCGGAAACAGTAATTCTGCCCACCCTTTTCTCCGTTACCATGAGATTTGACGTATGTTTTGCTCTAAAAGTGGCAACAACACTTTGTCACCCACCTCGAAGTGAAGTTGTTCCTTCGTATTTTTATTGTATTTTTTAGATTGACACAGCCTTGTGTCGCAGAGATTCTCCTGAGTGAATTTAGAAACCTCTTCCAGCTTGTGCGAAGATCAACAACTTATTGGTATGTTGTTCGCACTTTCTCAGATTCCTGTTTATTCGTCCATAACTGCTTTAATACGGCATGGGTCCCGTGACTGTCCTCACATAGACTAAATTGATCGGCGATAAACCAAAACTAGCCTGTGGTACTTCAAGCTACGCGAAAAGTATCCCGGGAAGGTATCTATCTATCTATCTATCTATCTATCTATCTATCTATCTATCTATCTGTCTGTCTGTCTGTCTGTCTGTCTGTCTGTCTGTCTGTCTGTCTGTCTGTCTGTCTGTCTGTCTGTCCGTCCGTCCGTCCGTCCGTCCGTCCGTCCGTCCGTCCGTCCGTCCGTCCATCCATCCATCCATCCATCCATCCATCCATCCATCCATCTATCTATCTATCTATCTATCTATCTATCTATCTATCTATCTATCTATCTATCTATCTAGTTAGTATCTCCCCAGGGACACCAATTCTCGACCAAACTAACAAAGCCTCAGCCAAAATGATTGGGGCAATGGTTTTCAAAGCCACGGCCTCCGGGTACCGAGTGGCGTAATCGACTATTCTTAGTATATAAAGATTACTGCTTTCTGCCTCCGGCTGTATTGGACCTGCTAGGTTCATCGCCACCTTCGAGAAAAGTTCGTCAGTCAGTGGGGTGGTTCCTAGTTGGCCATGAAAGGTCTTAGGTTCCATCCGTAGACACTTGTAACACGACAAACAAAACTTCCGAACATCCCATTACACACATGTCCAGAAGTAATTTCGTCACTAACCTATCCCTGGTCTTTACACGTCCATGTGGCTTCATGTGTTAACCTAAGCACTTCTTCTCCCTTGCTCTGGGCACAACAACTTGCTTAAACGTATCGGTCCAGTTTCATCTTTAGCGTTCCTGTGTATATTGATGAGAGACAAATCTTCCTCAAGAAGTTTTCTCACCTTGCCAGGCAGACAATTGTCTATGTGCGAAAGTCGTTGGTCTTAGCGGTTTTGATCTTGACCTTCGTTCATGACCCTTGTGTCAACGGACCCCACGTGTACAGGTGTACAAGTCATATGGTAAGGCTGTGGCAACACATACCTACATCGTAATATTACGTCTTATAACAGTCCCGACAAACACGCTACATGAATGATCCCATTTACATATGGCAAATCAAGATCAATGTTAACGACCCGGAGCTTATATTTCGTCAGGTTAGCAAAGTGGACTTCAACCGTCTCGCCTGTGTAATCTCCAGGCTTGGCATATCCACTATCTACCATGACCGGATAACTACAGTCGGTATCATACAGCTCGGTTGCCATCTCACCATTAACTGTAGTTACCGCTGTATTGGTCAGTTCCAGTTTTTATTTCTTTATAGTTGTCGGAGTTACCAAATGAATAGTTGTCGACGATACTTCCTATAATCCTTAACGCATTGGCCTGGTCTGTTGTAGCCGTAACATATCAGCTCACCTTTTCTCCCCTTGGTATCCTTCTCTGCCCCACTGAGTCTTCCCCGACCCACGAAAGAGTTCTTGGCTGAGATTCCGGTCCCTGACCTTCCACTATTCAGACCATTCCGTACCACATCGATGGTCTTTCTATGCTCTCTGACGCCAAGTCGGTCCCTGCCAGCCCAGGTGGTTGGACGCAAGTATGCGCTCTCAAAGCTCTCGGCCAGCATTCTTATAGAATCCAACGAATTCACACTCTACTAAGAACACTATTAAGTCATTTCTGTATGTACTTACGACGAGCTCTTTCAAAATTTTCTCGAGTATGCCTTCATACGCTATCGTGGTACCAATCATTTTCATCCGTTTATCAACAATTACACGTACGCAGCTATAGAATTGCGCGTGCATTTCGGAAGCACTCTTTGTCAATTTTCTGAAGAGTTTCCGGTACATTTCCTCTGACAGTTCATAGTGCTGTAGCAGCGCTTTCTTTAGAGCGTCGTAGTCTACCTAATTTGGTGTCACATTATGGTAGACGTCTTTCGCGGCTCCCTGTAAGAATGCCGAAACATTGATAGCCCACTGGTCTTTGTCTAGCTGATGATCCATGCCAACATTTCGTACTGTGTCGAATGTTGTCAACAATTTAGGCCTTGTCGTTGAACATGGACATGGTGATAAGTATTGGTCGTCTGTCTTCAGATCAGATACGTAATTCACCGAATTTTAAACACAAATATACTTATATGAAAATCCGATCTTTTTTAAATGATATAATTGATTCACCATAGATATGAGTGAACAATCGAAGTCATTGCCTTGTATAATTTCATAACCAGCTTATTTCCGATGCACTCCAACTTCACTGTGGCTGTTCTTCTCGGTAGTTTTGCTTTTTTCCTTCTCCAAACTCTACTGTCTTACCTCTTCGGACACAATTCAGACTTTGTGGGGTAGCTGGATATGTAAATACGTAGATACGTAGATATTTGGATAAGTAGGTACGTGGATACATCCGTGGAGCTATTTCATCTTTCAAAATAAACAGAGAAGCAACCTAAATCTTCTGTCAGATTTCCTACTGGGAATATATAATTACTCCCCTCTCGTTATGTCAGATATCGTCCTATGAGAATTCAAACAGATCCCAACAGCTATCTTGTCAAGCCAAACATGGCAGATCATAAACAAACCTAGTTTCATAGATTAATGTACTTCCTAACGGCTATTTCATCACTGAGTCACACGAGACGTAACAGTTCCGTTCTCGTCTCATTTACACAAACGAATGCATGAATTGCATTACGGGGCTTAACTACGCTATTTTCAGTGTTTACACACATTAAAGTCTTTAGCTCACATGAAATTATCTAAGATCTGCAAATTCAAACAATTCGTCAAACTTATAAAAAATTATCATTGTACGAATTCAGATAAATGACCTCAACATAGTTATATTTGTATCAAGAAAATTGATCTACGAGTTTAAATAAGTAAATTCGTGCGAATTTAAGCAAATAAATTCAAGCAAATCATTATCTTTTAATCAACGAATTGCATGAGACTGACGCAAGTACCTTGTGCTTTCAAACTCTCTTCATTTCTAACGTCAGAATTGTGTCAGTCAACTTTCTAGATTTCCGGTCCCTTGGATAATAGTTTTACGACAGAATTTCTTCTAAATTCAATTTCGGAGTCTTTTTTATTTTCACTCTTGCAGGAAAAAATAGACTGACTAGTGTTTTTGATGAGGAAATATTAAACACCAAGAAGAAATTTATTGTGTAACTTGTGATAAGCTCCTTCTTGAATTATTTAATACCTAGAGGAATGGATACAATTCCCATTGAATAATGCTTCCCACACTCTGCTATCGAAATTTGTGTTCCGCAAGTTATCTTGTTCGTTTGTATTCCTTGTTTTCATTTGTTTGATTCTCTTTCTGCTTTTTATTTTGCTTTTTTTTTGTTTGCGGTGGGGGAGTGGGTTTGGTGTTGAGGGAGTATTGACTGGTTCTTTTGCAACAAGAGATTTTGTGGTATACTTTAGCATGCTTCAGCAGTATGATTTTTATTTAAGGCTTGCCTTCATTTTATTTCAGTTTTTCAATTGCAGGAGAATTGTTTTATATATCTTGCATGTGGCCAGCTTTAGGTAAAAAGGTGATTTTAATTATATATGTACATGTATGCTTTTGGCTTAAGTAAGACGCATCGATCTACCTTTGATTTTGAAATCCAGGACACAGCTAATTCAGCCGGCTACTATTATGGTAATTTCTATGCAATGTGTGTGCACCCGATGTATGTATGTCTGTCTTGTATATGCTTTCTCTCTATGTATGAATTAATTTATCAGATTTTAATGTATTGTGTGTCTATTTGTCTGTTTATGCTTCATTATGTGACATCCCCCTGTGGATATTAATAAAATATTAAACATTTGTTTTCAGTGCACTGTTTTGGTTGTTTGACAAAAGAAGTGTATTTCGCAAAATGCTCTTATTATATATATCCTGTTTTGAATGTTTACTTTTTTTTCCTACTCATATACTGTGTCTGTTTATATACATATATATATATATATATATATATATATATATATATATATATATATATATATATATATATATATATTAGTACGCTGGTTGAACCATTTGTATTTCATAGTTTTACCTAATGCATAATTCTAAAAATATACCAGGATGTGAAGATAGGCTTTTGATATTCCCCAGCCAAATTTGTTTCGATATGAATAGTCTTTACGTCGAGCATTTATCTGTTCCATTTGGATTCAGTTGATGATTGTGATTTGCTACTACTATTGCCATGTAGTAATTTCATTTGAAATAGTAATTTTCAGATGGTAAATTAGTTGGACAGTATTTCAATAGTTCAAGTGCACCTTACCGAAGATACTTTACTAAGAAAATTGGTCCAACAGTAAAGTCCATGAGCATGGTCTAATAATAAGATCTATGAGCATGGTCTAATAGTAAGGTCGAGGAGCATGGTCGAATAGTAAGGTCCAGGAGTATGAACTAATAGTTAGATCCAGGAGCATGGTCGAATAATAAGGTCCATGAACATGGTCTAATAGTAAGGTCCATGAATATGGTCTAATAGTAAGGTCCGTGAACATGGTCTAATAGTAAGGTCCATGAGCATGGTCTAATATCAAGGTTCAGGAGCATGGGCTAATAGTAAGGTCCTGGAGCATGGTCGAATAGTAAGGTCCAGGAGCATTGGTCGAATAGTAAGGTCCAGGAGCATTGGTCGAATAGTAAGGTCCAGGAGTATTGGCTAATAGTAAGGTCCAGGAGCATGGTCGAATAGTGAGGTCCAGGAACATGATCTAATAAGGTCCAGGAGCATGGTCTAGTAGTAAGGTCCAAAACATGGTCTAGTAGTAAGGTCCACGAGCATAGTCTAATAGTAAGGTCCAGGAGTATGGTCTAAGAGTAAGGTCCAGAACATGGTCTAGTAGTAAGGTCCACGAGCATGTTCTAATAGTAAGGTCCAGGAGTATGGTCTAATAGTAAGGTCCAGGAGCATGGTCTAATAGTAAGGTCCAGAACATGGTCTAATAATAAGGTCAGTGAGCATGGTCTAATATCAAGGTCAATGAGCATTATGATATTCTTGATTTTATACAGTACTGAAGAAAGTGTCCTAACAATATTTTCGTCATCTTACATGTAAAAAGTGATGACATTTGTTACGACTCTATGGTCATAAAATTAAGTAGCGAAAAGCAGCAAAACCCATAAATGTTTTTCAAAACAACAGCTGATTTAATATTCAGAGTGATTAAACGAAAATGTAAGAAGAACTTAAAGTATTAAGAAGTAAATAAAACTAATCCTAAAAGCTTCTATACATGTCCAAAAGAACTGAATGCTCCGAACGAATTTTAGATCATCGATTGTATTAGTCTACCAACATTTCTGACATGTCAAAATGGTATTGTTGATAACTCCAATGAATAATTCATATTAATCCCAGACTAATATTTATGTAGCATGAGCTCTTAGTAGTTCCTATGAATAATCCAAATATTTCCTCTCGCATAATATTTTAACAAAACGTTAAATACTTCTTCAAACAGATGTTACAAAAATAACATAAATAAAGCTGACTAAAATTCTCCAGCTCAATGATTTTATATGAAAGCACAAGGGCTGAAAACGCAGTTTGCTGCAACTAGTCACGTGACTCTTTGCAACTATCCCACATCGTAAAATATCCCACCTTACCTAACCGTTTCAGTGGGATACAACTTAATTTTTCTTAGAACCACCTGACTGGACAACACTTCTCAACAGGTGTTATTATTAGAAATTTGAAATCTTTTTATAGATTCTATGCAATGTACGGGTACTGTAATACTCATAAATGGAATCTATACCAGTGTACGACATTGGCTATGTAATGTCTCCTTTACAGAGTACTACTATATTTTACAATGATGAAAAAATTGCATATAATATAGATACGGTTATGTACCAAGAGTTACACAAAATGCGGATATATTTAACATAATACCACAATTTCAGGACAATTTCGGCAATAATGGACTGGCACGTGGTCTTCTAAAAAAATGTATTCATGGCAAGAGTGACTTTTGCGAAAAGAACATATTTCACGCAAAACAAACTGTCCATTTCATGAAAGCTTTTCTCGGGAGAAAATACTGCGTTAACTGACACGAACAGCCGATGATACAAAAGCAAAAAGCGTTCATTCTAAGCACTGAATGCACTTGTGTGAAATTAAATATTTAACAGTTACCCTGTACGTCTTATGTATGTTTAGGGCTACGTTATTGTAACATATCTTGCAAATAAATTATACATGTATTGTGTTTTTCAAGTTATGATTCGTCGAGATCAAATTTATAAAAGTTCTTAAACTCCGCTCCTACATGACATCGACACGAGACTAAACCTATTATGATATTCTTGATTTGTATTTTCTTCTTTTTAAATTCTTTTGGAATGTGTTTTTCCCAACGATCAGCACATTCATAAATCTTTGGGACAGTACTTGTTTTCCCCAACGATCAACACATTCATAGATCTTTTGAGACAGTAAGTTTTTTCCCCAACGATCAAGACATTCATAGATCTTTGGGACAGTACTTGCTTTCCCCAACGATCAACACATTCATAGATCTTTTGGGACAGTAAGTGTTTTCCCCAACGATCAATACATTCATAGATCTTTGGGGAAAGTAAGTGTTTTCCCCAACACAAAACATATTGATAGATGTTTGAAAAGTGTTAAACATTTAGGGAAAGGAACTGGGTAAATTTCTAATTACTCATGTATCCAAAAAATGGGAATTTCAATTTCACCCTCCAAAAACGTCTTTTTAAAAAAATATTATTACTGAGATCCGTTATTTTTTAAAACTGCGCAGCTCGTTTTACTTAACTAATCGTTTGAGAACAAATTCCGATCTGTGGACACATTATGAGACGCCAGGTTTGAGAACAGCACAAATTCCGATCTGTGGACACATTATGAGACGCCAGGTCTGAGTTAGTACTATTCACAGTCGATTGGTTTTTGTGATTTACTATTTTGTAAATGCATATCATCCCATGAAAAGTTAAGTCATGTCATGGTTATTGAAGTCAAGCACCTTGCTCAGACCGTGTCAGTCTGATCTTCGCAGGAGGCGAACCCACGCCCTGTGGTTCGGTACGCCGTCCACTCAGCACACCGCGAGTCAAAGTTGCATGCGCGGTTTCCACAGGTGACAATCAGTTAATAGAGTGTCGGACGGTACTTATGATCTGATCTAAAACATGACAGTCATAAGGTGTGATCTTCACTCCAACATTGTAATTATGTGGTCTGGTCTCCAACATGGCAGCAATCATAAGGCGTGGTTTGCCCTCCAACATCGTAATTATACGATATGGTCTGCCCTCCAAGAACGCAATCATAATGTTGTTTTCTCACAATTTTTTTCTCTCACTTTTCCTAAATAATAATTAATGAAATTAACATGTAGTTATTACTAAATATTTAATAGCTCTTAAAAAATAATGTACATCTGACCACAATATAACCATGTCTGTGCTGGTTTGAATGAATTTGAAAACCATAACTTAACTGACACTGTGGCTGAGTGGAAAGCTACTGCTTTGCTTCACTCAGCTTAATAACACGTTAATTTGTACAAGACAGACGAATGTTGACCAGACCTGTTTTCCAATTACATGTAATACGTCAATAGAACTTCAAGGTCAAAGGTAAGGATTTGGTTTTTCATGTTCAATGACTTCTGAGTATGATACCTTTATCAAGCATGGAATCATTTATTTGTATGATGCCCAGTTTGTTAATATATCTAAAGAATATCGTGTGCGTTCTTAACAATACGTATCATGGATTTGACCAGTACGTGTATAGGGTTTGAAATTAACGTAGACAAGTTCATGGATCGATTGTAGCAGCAGAGGGGGCGAATCGGACGTCTCTAATTGGGGTAGATTTTAAGTCTCCTTTTGCTAAATGGAGCCTTAAAGATTTTAAAGCCCTATTTGTCAAATTAGGGGTTTCTCAAAACCTCTTGGGTTTAAGTACCATGCCAATGGAGCCTTCTTGAAGCGTAAAAAAGCGTCAATTCGGTAAATTCCTCGAAGACGCCATTGTCGCCGCATCTGCTGCTATGGGTTAACAATTCTTGAAATCGTAAACGATTTTCACGATGAAAATCATTGTTGAAATTCGAAGAATTTTCACGACTTCACAAACAGACTAATTTGTAGAACCTCACCTTGTAGATCAATCAGATTATTAGACAGGTCAGTGAGTCTGAAATTAATTCTCGTTAGCGAATTATTATGACATCGAATATAGACTGGATTAACCGGAGACTCAATAATTAGAAATCCTGGAGGAGCTGTTGGTGCAAATGAATATAGAATATATCCCTGCTGAGCTTGATTTGATCGTTCGAGATTTATTTGATAGCTTCCTTCGATAACATCACATTCTAAATTGAGCGCAATGACCGATGAAATATTCACGTTGTGCGGCGCGATATGCCTGCCGCCACCATCTGGGTCATTATTATATGTCAGGATAGTTGTTTGTGGTTGTGGTGCTGTTTTTTTCATGCGTCATGGATTTTTTTTAAACCTTCATCAATGGCATCATTGAGAGATTTTTGTAGTTCTGGAACATTATACTCAGGAAACTTAAATGTCTTCAACGCGTATATTATATTTCCTTGCAAATTCTATCCTCTCAGAACCGACCCTGGCATCTAATACTCCTTAAAAAAAAGTCGTATGTGAAACAATTCCATATCATGTACAATTTGATTTAATATTTCCGTGTATTTGATAATTGAAGTTTTCGACGATTGTTCTTGAAAACTCTGCCGTAATTTATCTAAATGATTCTTATGTTCTCGTTTAAGATCATTAAAAAATTTCGAGGTGTGATCTGAAGAAAATTCGACCCAACTACCATCCCGCTGTCCAAAGAATCATTTTCCATCATTGCAATTAACAGGCTCTGTTAAAATTTTCGAATAAACAAAGCTGATTGTTATAGGTTCAAAATCGTGATATGATTTATTGTCTGTGATATAATCATATTTTTGTGGTTCAGGTGGTAAATTAACGGTTTCTCCCCGAGGTGGACTTTCAGGCCATCCTAGTATTGTCTTTATAGAACTCTGATAGATATCTACGACATAACTAGGCGAGTTTATCTCAATCGCGGATGATAGCGTCGGCTCATGAACCGTTATAGCGATTTTCGATTCTGTTCCGGTAATGGATTTTATTCTACGCTGGAATTCAGCATTGATTTGTTCGATTTGGTATGATCCGGTTGGTATTGAAACAACGTTCCAGTCTGGAGTCCCGTCTTCGCGATTCTTATTCGCAAATACTAATCTGTTATTCGGTTGTTGACCGCCAAATGCTACCGACCTAATATTAGGCCAACTGTGATACATTCGTAGTTTTGCTAACGCGATTTCCTTCACGGGGACTGGGATAGGGAAATTCACACTGAATTCAGGATTGGTTGATGTTATTGAGATCATGCTGGTTTTCGGGTTTGTGTTCTCCACTATTTGTTGAAGTAGTTCCTGCGGTGTTTTCATTGTTATTATACTCATGTTGTCGCTCAATTTTGACATCGCGGAATCATAAATACTTACCATCGCTGAGAACTCACTATCTGATATAAATGTATCATCGAGCGACGACGATATCAACGAGGACAATTGCGAATACGCAGTTGATACAACATGAAATTTAATTATGTAGTCTTGTAGTTTACTCTGACTGCATGATGATAATTTTTTTGTTATTATCGAAATTATTCCCGCGATTGTTGTTGCCGCTGATATACAAATTGGAACAGCTATCGGAGCAATCATTGTCACCGAGGATAGTATTATACCAGCTCCGGTGATTACACTACTCACAGAGTACACGGTAACATCAACTGCGGTGATTCTTCGTTGTTTTTTTTTTTTTTTACTTGATACTCCTCGGCGAGGGTTTTGAGTTTCATTGAAAACTCTCTGGCCTGATCATAGCTATATTGAGATACCGAAGGTACCGTTGATGACGAAGTCAACAGTGATGACATTTTATTTATTATAACAGATTTCAATTGGAACAGTTAGCGATTTAATTATTTACTTAAATCCGCTACGAATTCCATATACCATGTTGTTGAAACCCTAGTCAAATTCTTATCAGTGGATGCTATCGTGAACTTTTCAGTTGTATCCTTGTCGATGATCGTTGATATCGTATTGTTGACCCCAGATGAACTCGACGATGATATATTAAATTGAGTCGGTGTTACTAGTGTTAATCGATTAATGCCTTTGACGGTTGCAGTGATATTTAGTATATTGTCTGTAGGAGTCCACGCAAATGATCCGTGTTGGATCGTGTATACTACGTTGTTGGTTTTCTCATGAGGAATTTTTGTTTTTTCAATGATTGTTATCATCCTCGGAAAATCAGTTTTGATTGCCTCGATGAAGTTTTTCGTCTCATCGATGAATTTTTTAATATCCGTGAGTTTTATTTCAATTTTATCCGACGTGGTTCCAATAAAGTTATCTATAATATTTTTACGAAATGTTGAAAACTGTTTTACGTATTCTTCAATTCTAGATTGAAGTGTTGCTAGTTCCAACATAGAATTTTTCAACTCATCGTTGAGAGTTTTTAATCTATCTGTAATCGTCGAAATAAGTACACCCGGTTTGAGTTTACCCTGATCGGAAAATAGCGCTATAGTATCCTCGATTGCGTTTCGTTGTTTAACTAAAATATCATCCAACGACACATTACTAGTTTTCAATTTACCCTGACGATCTTGAAATACAACTATTTTCCCGGGGTCAACACTTGTTAAGTTCAACGTCTCAGCTATTTCATCTTCGATTATTCTCTTTATATCACCGATTGCAGATATTTATGTGGTTGGTTTCTTCAGCGTTGATAAAGATCTCCCCCAAATATCAATCATGTTATTTTATATAATCTATCTCTAAAATCTTTTCGTTGCAAAATCATCGATGCCGCCACCGACTGCTAGTATATTCATTTACGACAACATGTGGTGGTTTTCCAGATGTTGAAATAGTGTCAAGGACATTTAATACTTCGTTACCGCATATTGGTGGATCATTTAGTTGTTGTGTTGGTAGCGTGGAATACCAAGTCTTCGTTTTTAGAAATACTTTGATTTTTGGAAAGGTGTTTAAGCGGTTTACATAACGCATAAATTCCTTCGGCGGTGCTAATCCATATGAATCGAAAAAAAACAATCCCACTTGGATCAATCGCGTATGCAACCCAGTGAGTTCCAGGTCCGGTGCTGTTATCGATATTAATAATACCGGTTTCAACGCTGTTTGGTTGTGCCGGTAACTGATCTTTCATAAAGACACTTCTGAAGTTTTTAATCGCGAGTTTTTTTTTATCAGCATCGAGTAAATCAAAATTGGACATGGGAACCATAGGTTCCTCAATCAAAGACTCTACAACCATAGGTTCCTCAATCGAAGGTTTGGAAATCGAAGATTTCTGAGTTAGTAAACCGTTCCTGGGATTCTCAGACCTGATCCGTGAACGGATCTCCCGCTGTAACATGAATACGGGGTTCCTGGTAGTCTTAGACCCTTTCCCCTTTTTTTTATATCCCTTCCCAGTTGCTTTCTGTAGTTCCATCCCTGCCGGGGTACCAACGGCTCCTAGCGCTGCCGCTTTAGCCACCGCTGGGGCCGCTGCTGAAATCAAAGCCGGAATCTCAGCTAACAACGGGAATATACCGCCGGTTTTTATCATGTTTTTGATAGCATCCGCAGAGAGAGCGATCTGAACGCCTTTTTTATCTTTGAAAGCATCACTGAAGTGTTTTACTTGACGAGTTGGTAACGACAATTTATTCGCTCCGCCAGTCATCTGTGCAGGTTTCAGCGTTATTGTGGTTCCACGTCGCTAAGCCGATTCCGATTGCAATTTCTTGAGTTGACCGGGAGTTAACGCAACACTAATATGACTATATGACATTATACAATAACAGATTAATTCTAAATCGCGAAGCAATTCAATGGAAAAATCCTTTCGGATTTTCAATCATAGATTTTCCACTGGTGTATCAATTACTCTCATTCTTCCACCAACACCTTCGAGTAGCATTGATGTATCGCTGAGAATGACGGCAATCGCTCTATAATTAGCAATAGCACCACGAAGCACATTAGCTCTAAAATGTATATCAACGACGGATTGTCTTGTTAAATCAAGATGTTCCAGCGAAAAATGATAGATCGGATATAAATTATTAAAATCAAATTGTGATATTTGCAGACCAGTATCGACATTTTGATCGCGTGCCATATATGACAACAACCGATGATACACGCGAGCAATATGATTTTGACCGTAATCAAGTTGTACATCTTCGGATGGTTCCTGCTGGCCGTTTATTCTCAGCGAGACGTCTCTAACACCTAATTGATCAAATATCATATGGCTGGAGAGTTGATTGCCAACTCGTGTGTTATCCTGTAACGCAATAAATATATGACATGGCGCAGCAACACCTTGTTTTGATGCCAAGTTCCACGTAAAAAAAAAACATTAATATTTGATTCTTTAACATCTGTGCTTACCGTTAGCCAACTTAGTAATGATTTTTCTCCTTGGTCCATAAATGATAGTAATCGTTCTCCTGCGGTGATTGATGGAGTCAACACTGGCATCCACAGTGATAGTTTTGTTAAACTGACTTACCAGGATCATTTTCCGGATGTGCAACATCTGCTGAAATCGTCCAAATTGCGTCATTATCATCACCTTTTCGCACGAGTGCTACTGTATGCTTTGCTCCATAGATAACTTTTCGAACATTTCTACAGAATCCAAATATATGATGTAGTGGAATCGCGCATGAAAATGATCTACGTGTCCCTTTCAACATTGACATGCGTGTTGCAGCTCCTAGATTGAAATTAGGATCAGCATTTATAATCATATTATCGACATCAGCATTAGCATTACCAGCATTATTCTGTGGTCGTCTTACAACAAATTGATTTTTTCCAGCAGTATTTTTATTATCCTTTGCAAACATCATAGAAGATCCTGCTGATCTTGTATAATCATCAGAATATCTCGCTAACCCGATTATTGTTGTAGCCACATCAACATCGCGATCTATCGACTCAATCTCTTTTCCATCGATGAGATATTTTGCACTCTCGAATAACGCCATGATCCCATTATTGACAAACCCAACTTGAGTACCAGCTGGATACGGTGCTGGTACAGCAGTAGTATCAGCAGCTGTTACAAGTTCTCCTTCTACTTCGATAAAAGCTTCACAAGGCAAAAAGTATTTACAGGTATCATGAACTTGAAGTTCAATTCTTGATTGACTATTTGAGTCTATTGCATGATAGGCATAGCATTGATAATCGCGTACAGAATCATCCTTGAGAACTGGGGCGTCATATCAAACGCTGGATCAGGTTACCGTTTGAACATTTTATTATATATGTATTGATCTAAATCATAAAATCGGTAGGATTTTCATCGTCGTGGTTTTTTTTTAATCCACTTCCCACTATCATATTTGCGATGTTGCTTTGGTCATTGGTGTATGACGGAGTCATCAGCGACGCTAGTTTTTGATCTACTGCGTTATTTATAATTTTAATAACACTCGCAGGCATATCCACTGTAGATGGTAGTGGTCCGTCGAACTAGCGCTGTTAGTTTATCCTGAGCTGCTGAAAACGCTTTTACGGCAGCATCTCCAACAGCGCTAATACCCTTATCACGAATAACATCAATGGCTTTCATCGATAATTGTTTTACTAGCGGCGCCACTTTTGGAGCCATTCTTGCAAATAACCCCGCAATTGTATCACCGAAACCATCACCATAGTATGTTCTATAAACTAGAAACCGTGAATTAACTACATAGACGCTGGCTGGTTTGTCATGGTTGTAGTGTATGATCATCTTATTCTGAAATTGCTAGCAATTTCTAAATACTATTTATCTAATCGTGAAATTGCTAGAAATTTCCAATCTGAAGGATTTTCGACTTAGTCGCTGTAATAATCCGTAGGATTTTCCACTAACACTCCAATGAAATCTCGATATAGACCAATATCCATGATACCACCTTGAAATAACCGCCTGCAGATATCAGCTGCTTCATTAATTACTTCCGGTGAGTTATTTCCAGCTAGTTTCCTTCCGATGAGAACTTCTAATTGTGATATATCGCTGAGAATATTACCAGGACATTGAATTGAAATTCCACTGGAATCTCTGGAAAATCTTTGATTGGAATCTCTGGAAAATCTTTGATTGGAATCTCTGGAAATTGCTGGCAATTTCTGAGATTCAGATTCAAATTTAGAAAATCCCTTCCCGCTACTATAACCAGTTGCTGCATCCAGTTTTTCTAAATCCGTACTTTGCAAATAATTAAGACCATCATCTCGATCAGATGGTATATACAATGGTCCACGCGAAGGTTCTTCTTGTTTTTAGGTGAGAAAGATATTTTCTTTGAACGCTGTTGTCTTCTTCCTTGCAATTTTTGCGGTTTTTGTTGTTTTAGTTCTTCATATTTTTTATACACTGTACCCACCACATTGATATATCCTATGTATGATGTATTTGTTGTGTCAACTTGACTTTTGTTAGTTTTGATTTTGTAGAATATATCAGCCCAGTGAGTTATATTTCTAACATATTTATGATGTTCTGGTTTCAACATTTTTTTTCTGTTTTCATAAGTCGTAACAACAAGCGCAGGAATTTCTGCTGGATCAGTCTTATCAATTGCTGCTAACCCTTCCTCGTTAAAACTCACGCGTAAATCATCTACTGTTCTTTTTGATTCAGGTGGTTCACTAACATCAATATCACCGTGAAGTTTTTGTACAGCTTGTTTTGTTTGTTCAGTTTCCGCTGCTATTTTTTCAAGTTCACCAATGAGAGGTTTTCCCCCTGTCTCGGGAACATCCCCCCATATAGCACGCTCTACCCCCTTCGTTGCTGTGGTTATTCGTTTAAACAATTCTTCAGATCCCACAGCAAAATCCGTTTGTAAACTCTGTCTAGCTTGCAATTTATTCCTAACAGAGTCGCGGATTGGTATAAATTTTTTGATCGCGACCAGTCTCTCACGAGCCAATCGGGTCGTTAATGCTTCATTAACCAATATTTGAAATTGTAAGCAATTTTCCAATTTGAATCTCGAAGAGATTTTCATGTATGAAAATCAAAGATTTTCCAGAGATTTCAATCTGAATGCAGTGATTTTTTCACTTAAGTGAAAAAGTCTACGAGAAATCCCATGCAAAATCGACCATTTGACCCTACTGAAAACAACAGTCATTTTTGGTCATTTTTGTCGTTTTTTTAGTCGTTTTTGACCGATTTTTGTCAGTTTTTGCGCTTTTTTATTATTTTTTACTCAAAGTCATTCTTAAGTGAAAAAGTCTACGGAAAATCCCATGCAAAATCGACCATTTGACCCTACTGAAACCGTTTAAAACTAGTCAAAAAATAACCAAAATCAGTCAAAAACGGTCGAAATCAGTCAAAAAATAACCAAAATCAGTCAATAACGACCCAAAAAAATATTTTACTATGAAAATTTTAGTAATGAATAAAATATTTTACTATGAAAATTTCAGTAATGAATAAAATATTTTACTTCGAAAATTTCAGTAATGAATAAAATATTTTACTACGAAATTTTACAACTTCCTAGTAAGAATTTTACTAACAATTATCCGAAAGGGGCTTTTCATTTTGTTCAATTAACAATCTTATATTTCTGATTTTTGAATTAATTGTTCCTTTTACTTCATACTCCTTCCCTAATTGTTTTCTTATTATTTCCACGATAGTAAATAACGGGACAAACTTACTGACGTCGTCACAGCATAACAGGGAATCACGGATAGAATTCTGAATTCGTTTTATCCGTGCATATTGTTTGGGTAGTACATATTTGTTATTGATAGCGCCGTATTCAATGTCCTGGAAGTCGGACATAATTTGATCGCAGTCTAAATTATCTGATATGTAAATCCCCTGAGATTTCAAAACTAAAATTTCGGTTATTACATCATTGATATTTTGAGAATTTATATTACTGATAATTATATACTTCTAATATGAAAAATATATTTTTCAGTCCTTGGACGTCTATGCATAAACGAATTGAATTTTTTGTCCGGTCTTTTTTGAAATCGCAGATCGATAAATTCCCTCTGCAACGCATTGAACAGAAGGTGGACAAATATCGAAATACCTACCGGCGTTAGCTATTGGTTGAAATACTATTTCCTCGTTATTTGTTGTATTAAAAGATCTTACAGGTCTCGCTTTTTTCGAGTATTGTCCAGTCTTTCCTTGTTTTAAATTTTCGCTTTGTGAGATAGCCTGTAGATTTGATAAAGAATTGTTCCTAGGATTGGAATCAATGTGATCGATAACAAAACCATCCTTGATCAATCCATGGAAATAGTCATATATTATTCTATGATTAAGATGTATTTTCCCTCCAGCGGTAAACCTCAAATACCCTTGATTATTTACAGCACCAACTAGTTTCTTCAGTTTACGATGTCTGACAATACCATCACTGGATGCCTCATAGTTTACAATCACAGGGTGTGGTCGGAATTCTTGGTTCATTTGTATACATAATACTATTTGTCTAATTCATTGTTTGGTCTAATGATTACATTTGGAAATCTTCCGATGTAGTCTTGAGGAGTTCTTATGATCTTGTCGCTGACTTTGTCAGGGACGGAGTCAAGGTCACTGATGTATTTTTTGATAGAGTTTTTAACTCTATTATCATAATAACGCTTCAATTCTCTGTATTGTTTGCCACCACAACCGAGACACAACTGTGATTTACCACGCACCCCTACCCCACTTCGTATGTAGGGTAAAGGCCCATAACTCCCGTTACGAGCACTTTGCATATGATATCCACAGAACTACTCTCTGCATGATTTGTTACACAGGGTTGTTGATCCAATCATAAGCCATTTGCAATGATTCATTATACATAAATTCTTCATTTAAATACTTGTTTTAATTATAGCATGAAGGAGTTCGAGAGATTATCGAAAATTAGGCCTTGGAAAAATGCTAGATTCAATCTCGACAGAGTCTCTGATACACCAAAGAGTAAAATTCGTGATAGAACCATGATAAGTAAAATTCGTGATTGTTTTAATGAATTCAAGCGTGATGGAGCATCTCACTGTTGGTCGACATTTCGCATCAATGGTGAAGTTGATGCTACCATGAACGACGAAAACGCAGCAATGATAATTTCACATCTTGAGGAAAAAGGTATCTTTTTAGAATAAAATTCATTATCCGTTCAGACACTGGAGATGGGATTATCAGGGATAAATTTGAACCCATTTTGAAGGATAAATAACTGTCACTGTTAGTCAAGATTCCAAACCAGGAATTCTGACTGGGATTGACAAACCGTACTACGAGAGATCTTATCCTCTAACAGCAGTTGTTTACGGGGTATAACCGTTAAATGATAAACCGAGTATTAAAAAACTAGCACCGATGAAACTGTCGTCAGTGGCTTTGCCACTCAATTGTGTAGCAGAACGAATAATAGAACACTTCACAAATGCATCCCGGGGGAACAAATTGACTGATCTAAGACGCAAAAAAATAACCGAGTGGGAATTAACAGTTAGGAAAAACGGAGCATCGATTCAGGATATAGCTGAATTAGAAACATCATTAAGATTCCCAATATCAGTAGCGACGATAACCGGTGAAGTATTATACGAACCGAAATATAAATCAAAAGGAACCCCAATCAAAATTATTGATCATAACGAACACGCATGGACACCTGCTGTAACAATATTCCCGCGGAAACGAACAATAAAGTATATACCCGTTGAATCCCCCTCAGAATTCTCTGAGAAAAGATTATTCGATTTTATTTACCAGTTGAGTGAAAACGATCCTGTATCAGTGTGGTTACTTCACAGCGCTGAAAACCCCGAGTGCGGATTTGATCAGTTTGTAAGACCCAATGGAGAATTATACCTCACTGAAGCCCTCCAACAGGCAATGAAAAAACTAGCTAGTAGTTTCTCGGAGAGTTTTGACGACGAACAATTACTAACAAATTGTTTTACAATTCCATCAGTTGCAGCTCATTTTGCGATAAAAAGAAACTCGTGGAAACAAACGCGAGCTGAATTTATCACAGACATCAAATCAAGTTGTATAGAATATAACCACGGTGGATTATGAAATACAAAATACGACCGTGAAAGTATTATTACAGTTGATATAGTCGCGTGTTATCCGGCGAGTTTTCTCGGGTACGGAGAATGCGCTAGATATTTTAAACGATTTGGACATCCCACACACGAGATGACCCGTGTTGCTATTAATGGACCACTGTCTGATTTTGATTTAACCGAATTCGCTCGTGTGGTATCATTTGAATTGGCTACAGGGTTACATCCGTGCTGTTATGTTTGGATTGGTAGACACATGTCTGAAAAACATTGGATGCCAATAGTGCTATTACGGTATATGATTGATTCTAAAATGCTGATATCGCTGATTGTCAGTGAAGCGATTATATCATATCCAGCTCAGACTGAAGTATGGTTACCACAACCTGATCTAGATAGTATAATCAGCAAACAACGAAAACAGTTTCCCGATCTCGAAGAAGAATATATCATGAATTGGTCCAAACAGCTATTTGAAATCAAAAACAAAGATGTAAAAGATCTCGGTAGAAGAATAATCGGTAAATTCACTCAAGGTGGAAAATACGACAATAACAGATATTCTTCACGATTGATTATAGATAACGTCGAATATGATTTTATAATCGCGAATAGAACATCTAAGGGTATATATGTCGATCGTAAAGACGCTTTCTTGTCCGATCTAACAAAATTTGGTACAATTGTTACTTACAGCGATGGACACAGTCTTCAGTATACACATTTGAGGGCATCTATGCTGGTTTATGCTTCTATCAATTTATTTTCAATGATAAATAGATTTCCTGACACCGCAGTTAGAGTCGCCACTGATTCATTTTACATAAACATGAAACACAGTAACGCAGTGGCTGAATTTACTAGCGGTAGCAAAGCTACTGGTGACGAGAGTTAGTGATCATGGAGAATTAAGCAGGAAATATCGTGTGATTATTCCGAATCAGCAGATGTTACGATTGAGGATAAATATTTGAAAAGCAATCAGTGTTCAGAACTATCTAACGCACCGCAGTTATCTGATCCAATATGTAGATATAAAACAGTTTATTTAAACGGATGTGGCGGGTCAGGAAAGACGACTCGTGCGATTGAGTTATTTCGTGGGAAAAATCCTACGGATTTTCACGCATCAAATATGATTGTGTTAACACCGACCCACAGACTTGCCAGAGAGATGAAACAACGAGGGGTAAATGCTTGTACTTATCACAGTTTCTTTCGATGGAAAGGCGATGAATGGACTCCTGAACGAATGGGCGAGAAATGTATTCCTGAAGTCATAATTTGGGATGAGATATGCACGGTGTCATTAGATTTATTACAAACTTTTCTTGATTGGTTATTGCACGCGAACACAAAAGTCGTCATGTGCGGCGATCATGGCCAACCATCACAATTTGTCAGTTTATCCCCACATGATTGGCTAAAGAATTTTGTAGACTATTATGAAGAAATTAGTACTGATCATAGAGCACTTGATGAACAATTACGATTAATTAAAGAAACTAATTAGATTACAACCGGATAGAATCCAATGTGAAATAGCGCGTAAAATAATTTCGGAAACTCCCATGAATGATTTTTGGGAGGCGTGGAGACCAAACGATTTGATAATATCAAGTAGAAAGATAGTCAGAGACACACTTCAGATGAAGTTATTTGTAATGCATAAAGAAAAATTTGCAACACTTCCAACGCCGTTGTGTTATAGGCCTTCGGATACACGAAAACAGAATATTGAAGTTGATATTCCAGGCTTGACAGAGAAGCAGAATTTAGTGTTAAATGATATTGTGCTGGTTGATATCGACGTCGTCGAAGATGCATTGCGCGCTGATAAATCCCCATGGACGCTAGGATACGCAGCGACGATGCATTCTTCACAGGGATTAACTATATCCGATACAATTGTTTGGATAGTGGATAATCACATCGAGTGGTCGAATTTAGTTTATCTCGCAGTATCCAGAGTACGAAGAATAAATCAACTTCGAAGAGTTATTTTAGAAGACGCAGAGGTGCTAGTTAAGACCACGCGGTAGTAATTGAGTATCCTCGGGTATCACAGTTGTTCACGAGTAAATCCTCGCTGAGGAGCAGTTGAATCCAGTTTATAAATTGCTGGTCTACCCGTAGATCGTGTTATGCCAGATATTTTATGCGCGGTAACACTCCAAATAGGATCAGTAGCCCTTTTTGTGCCACCTTCAAACTCTCCTGGTTCGTATAAATACCTAAGAGTGACATTACCGAGTATTGGTTGTTTTGAAAAATCTTTTTGTGGTTTTACTGGTATAGACTTCTTTTAATCGCGTTGTTAGGTTTCATGTTGATTATTCGAGTAATCTCATTATTCCGCGCGGTAATCACAGCTGGTAATCTCTTGACCCATTCACGAGATCGTTTGTCCTGAATAAATTCCTTCGCGTATTGATATCCAAATAAACGCTCAGCAAGTGTACGATTAAATCGTTCAACAATTGCCTGATCGCGATGTAGTGCAGTATGTCCTCGTCGTATTGTGACATTATGATGCTTCATCGTTGATAACACTACACCCTGAAATTACTTGCCAGGATCAACTTGTAACAGATTTGGCCAGCGCAGAGGACCCCTTTAATAAATCCTTTCAAATGCAGAAGCTACTTTGTCTTTGGCGGTTCTGCTTGTTTGTATCGACTCGCAACAGTTAACGCGTATTTGTAACCACCATCGTGCGGCAGAAATAGTATATCAGCTTGATGAACTTCATTAGGAACGGTCACATCAAAATGCGAGTAGTTAATTTGTTTAAGCGGCGGTAGATAAATTTGCCATATCGCCTGTTTGGATAACCAATCCGCTGCAGTGGTATATTTCACCGATGCTGCACTAGCGAGTTTACCAATTGCTGCTTTACCCCTCCAGTATCCTTTTGGAGAATAGTAAATAGATTCCATGTTGTTATTAATTATCAGCACCTAGCATCAATTTACCTTTCATCGCTGATTTGACTAACCATGAAGCCAATTTTCCTTTGAAGGATTTATCAGTGATAGAATTCAGCGCATGAATTAATTTCACATCTGCGAGATGTCTGTGTTGCAGATTGTTGCTTTTATAAGCGACATCATGAGCATGACACGCTTTATCAATGGCGTTTATTGGTTCTTCACCACGTCGAGGTTGATTTTGATCATCGAGTCTGATATCGAGTCTAGTCCCGGGTCCACAATAACTATACCCTGGAAGGTGTTTTTCTCCTGGATACTTTGCCCATGGTGTTCCCGGGAGTTTAGTTAGCTTGGCTGCAATATCACTTCCTCTTTTTTTTTAAATCATCAGAAATGCTAGCATTTCCTGCAGATCTCATAGAAACAAATCTAAATTTCTTTGTACTACATTGTACACACATACCAGAAAGTGCCGATCGGTTATTTTTAGTTGTAATCGTCGTCAAGTCATCTTTGCCAGTACGCGCCTTACACTTCACACAATATAGATCCATAATTTATTTATAATAACATGAATGTAATTGATTATTCAGCTACCCGACGACGGGAACCTATTAAACACCATGCGATGTTACCGAATTCAATTAGAATGATTATAATCGGACCATCTGGAAGTGGCAAGACACAACTGCTACTTAATCTAATATCGAGATGGATGAAATGGGACAAGTTGTATTTGATAGCTCCGAGTGTAGACGATCAACGATGTTACGAAGTGTTAAAGGATTACAACGAGAGAGCAAAATCGGAAATCGATGAAGATATCATTGAATTTATAACCGATATCGAAGAAGCACCGAGCATTGATGATATTGATGGAGGTATTAACAATTTGGTCGCATATGACGATGTGATGTTAGACAATCAAAAGAATCCCGCTAGGATATTTTCCAGAGGCAGGCATAAAAATACTGATGTGATATATGTTACTCAACGATACACTCAAATACCAAAAGTGATCAGAGATAACTGCAATTTATTGTGTGTATTTAATGGAGTTGATACTCATACGCTACGAAATATTTGGCAAACTTGGTGCGGCGGTGATATGGATCATAATCAATTTAGAAATTTCTTTAGTCACGCTCAGTCAATCCCACACGGATTTGTGACGATAAATTTATCAGACCCTCGGATACGATATCGTGTCGGATAAAATATTTGGTTAACACCATAGCAGCAGATGCGGCGACAATGTCGTCTTCGAGGAATTTACCGAATCGACGCTTTTTTACGCTTTCAAGAAGGTTCCATTGGCAAAAGGAGACTTAAACCCAAGAGGTTTTGAGAAATCCTTAATTTGACAAAGAGGGCTTTAAAATTGTTAAGGCTCCATTTGGCAAAAGTAGACTTAAAATGTTTTGCTTAAAATCTCCCCCAATTAGAGACGTCCGATTCGCCCCCTCTGCTGTATTGTCCATAGCAGCAAGCCTAACGTTGAATACTATTGATGGTTGGACTACACTTATCTTCAAATAATAATAAAAATAATAATAATAATAATAATAATAATAATAATAATAATAATAATAATAATTATGAGGACTTATTATAGCGCCTGATCTTAGAAACTCTAAGCGCTTTACAACACCTATAATGATATGAACGCACACACACACACACACACACACACACACACACACACAAACAAACACCATGATATTGGAGGGGGAAAATGCTGAAAATATTTAAGGTAGGAAACAATTTTAGGTCTTTAAGTTTGTTCTTGCAGTCGTAAAAGGTGAGTTTTAAGAGCACTCTTGAAAGGGATCACTTTGTCTTTGTGTCTAATTTCAATGGGTAATTTATTCCACGTTGCTGGCCATGGTGTGCAAAAAAATGTTGTCCATATGACTTCGTTTTCTTAGTGGGAATGATGCGTATACGATTGTCAAAAGAAGAGTGTAAATATATTGCTGGTGTATGTTTTGTTCGTTTGTTTTTTTATGGTTTAACGCAATTTTTCAGCACAATATAGGCTATACATGGCGGCCAGTATTAATGGTGGAGGAAGAACCCGGGAAAACCCCAGGAAAGAACCACCGACCAACGAGAAGCTACTGGCAAGCTTTCGCACATAACTACATAGCCGAATCTGAGACTAGAACCCACGCAGACAGAGGTGAGATGGCAGTGATCCGTAACGGACAGCGCTTTAGACCACTCGGGGCCCCTCGCTGATGTATGCACATGGGTGATGAATATGATGAACCCAACATAGGAATTGTGGGGAGTGAGTGGGTGGGAGCTTAATTTGGTTGAGGTCTTGGAGAATAATATATTTTCTATAATCAGCATGTACAATTAATAAAAGAAAGGAAGAAACTCACTTCTCGTGCATTCTTGCAAATACTTTTCGACAATTTGACAGTATATTCCTTAGAGTGACTATTGTTGAAAAAGGTCCTGACATCGTGGTATAAGTGAAATATAATTTCATCAACTGTATTTCACTCTGAAAAGAGATATTTATTTTAGTTACATAACTGATAAGACATAATCGACTGTATTGCACTCTGTACGTAGATAATATTTAAATTTAATTATATAATTGAAAAGACATAATCGACTGTATTGCACTCGGTACACAGAGAATATTTTTTTAAGTTATGAATGTCATAGCACAGAGTTTATCCAAAAGTTGAAAGTATGAATAGAAGTTTTACAAAATTGGAATAACAAATTCCACCCTAATACTCAACACAGAGACCAGACTGTGATGAATAAAGGTCGATAACAAGTTATACCCTTTTAGTGATATCATATATTGCTTGAAAATACTAATAATCATAAAAAGAAACTTTATTCAAGCTGAAGCTATTTAACTGGATCCTTGTAATAGATTCCAGACTATTCTTTACAAAATAAAATAATTAGAGTGCTTTGTGGCTAATTTTCTCTTTTGTGCAACTTTATAGTTGTAACTTGCGACACAGTTTTATTTTCGGATCGAAATAAATATGTTATAACGTGTACAATTCATTATTATTTTATGAGCTTTTTAAATATATGGTTTTAATGATATGGAAATTTTGCAAAGCATGCCAGAAGTTCAGTCATATATTTCTGCCAGATAGCTACATCTTTTGTGAGCAAAACATCATTCGTAAGACAAGCCATCTGCATAAAATGTAGAATGTTTTCTTTTTTCATATATATATATATATATATATATATATATATATATATATATATATATATATATATATATATATATATGATTTGACGCATATTTCACAATTTTGCTTTCTACACCTTCCTATCCTGTTTAATCTTTTCTAGTGCTCTTTGTTATTACTTGAAATATCTGTTCATTTTATAAGGATTGTACCACACGGAAGTTGTGTAAAACTCCATAATATCTTTCCTTTCACACATAATATATGTTTTGTACTCCATCCGTTTACGTTTACAACTAGATTTGAATAAAAATTTATCACACATTGTAACATTATGTCATCTTGTAGTTATCCATATTTACGACGTATTGTAACATTGCAATGCCATCTTACAATTAAATAAATGAGTGGCTACCAAGACACATGGAGTAACATGAAAACAAGGTACGCAAAGAACCCGATTACGAGATTGACAGGCAACGTGGATAGTGAAATGTTTGAAGATGGTAGCATTAATTGTAATAATACAAGAAATAAATAAAATAAAATAAAACGGAGTTGTGACATTAATTCTAATAACACAACAAGAAATAAATGAAACGAAATCAAATAGGGAGTTGTAACCTTAGTTGTAATAATACAACAAAAAAGAAGTAAAATGAACTCATACAGGGACCTGTAACATTCATTCTAATAACTCAACAAGAAATAAATGAAACGAAATCAAACAGCAGACAAGTATTTCATAGGTGGTTGAATAGCTTATATGGTCAAAAAGTAAAGATTCTTCAACACTTAAAAAAGTGTTAAATTATGTTAAACTTGATAATGGTCAATCAACCAAAAGAAGAGAACACGTTAAAGCCATCACTGTGTAAAACGCGATTAAAAACATGGTTCAAATTTCAAATCCGTTCTCCAATCTGACTAACCTTAATGCAAGATAAATGATGTCGTGCCAAGCAAACACCATTATTACCTCCGTTTATCAGTAAACATTATAGCTTCTGAATCTTTTAGCCCGGTAGACTAGTATGCATATCATATTAGTATATGCAGTCCAAGCCTTATTAGTTAATTGGTATTTAACATGCCTGATGGGATGTGTCACATAATAAGGTAATATATTCATCGATGCTGTAGAAGAAAACATTTGTGGTTTCTCTTTGGAGCTAAGAGAGTGCATTTACAAAGAGTTTGTCAAGATATCAGTGAAACGCAAAGTAAAACTACACCCATTACAACTTACCCGTAACATATAAATTCTATAAGACGGTTGATCACTGGTAAATTATATCAATCGTCAGACATTGTTCAATTACCCATATCGCAAAGTGGCTTCGATTGTATTATTACAGCCTACCATGTTGATATGTTTTTGTACAATTCCAGACCGGAAAGATTTTTGACAGAATTACCAATAACAATTAAAATCGCCTTTGCGACGTGTGACATATGGTCGTCAGTTTGACATATCAGTATATCCTCGCAAGGAGTTCCCGATAAATTTCATTTGAGTGTGGATACGCTATTACAGTTAAGTGCCTTTGAATAAACTAGTCCCACCAAAACAGGAAAAGACAAGCGGATGACACTCAGAATCTGCGTCACGTGGATGCAAAATCTTCCCGTCATGCTACGACCTTTATCAGTAGCGCTGCAACAGATTTCGTAGAAAGACGTAAATGACATTATTCTGGTATTTCGTTTACTTCCAGATTCATTGTATACCATTTAAAACAGTTTATATTATCTACGTTCTTCTACAATTACCAAGAAATGTGTATAGCTTGTTGGTTACACTAACAGATTCACGACTGGAAAGATGTATGTGACTGGAAACGTTTTGGCTTCGATGCTGGTACACAGGAAGTGCCTTACTATTCCAAAGAAGTGTGCAATTGAGTGCACTGAAATTCAAAGTGAATAGGACATTCTCACCCACGTTTCAAGCAGTGGTAAAAGAACTCAACACTAAGTAGAGCCAATTTCAGGACTGTATCATGAGTTAAAGGCCATTCTTGGAGGAAGAGACTTACAATAATGTAAAGACTCAAAGAAATCTAAGAATGTCCCAAGAAATGATGAGGGTAGAATTTAATCGAAAATGTATACATTGGCATGTCGGTATTGCACTTTGGCTATTTTCATATGTATTTTACCGATATACTTAACCATTGGCTCTTATATGTTTTATATTTAATGTAAAAGTGTGACTTTATACATCCAATAAACGTGCTCTCAAGGTATAAAATCTCTTATGTTGTCTATGTTATTTCTTATATAGCTGACACATTCGTAATGGCTAAATATTCCTCTTCCTCTGCTCTCAAGTCATTGACGAAATGTTAGTTCGTCTAAATTGGGAGATCGTTATTGTCCCCATCACTTTAACATATCGATTCCAGGACTGAGTGGTTCGGGCAAAACCGCACTGTCAAATGCGTGATCAAACAGAAAACCAATCTGATGGATCGCCCACCCAACGCATCGTGCGATATCTCAAAGAGTGGCAGTCGGTTTATACCCTAATTCAAGAAAGTGAAAGAGAATTCGTTGTCTTTGCGAATTTCTCGCGACGAAGTCGGATTCGTGTCTTACACGAATCAAACACATCTGGTCATCTTCGATGACATGTTAGGAGAAGAAGAAAAGAAATTAAACTTTGGTTTACACGCAAAGGGCATAATCAGAATCCCAATATCATTTGCATTACCCAAATGTTGTTTAATCAAAGTAAAAGCCATCATATCAGCGAAATGCCCAGTACGTGGTCTTGTTTAAAAGTCACAGAGATAAAATCTCAAGTGCAAGTGTTAGCCAATCAGTTCGGAATTCCTTGGCTGACTTAAGTGTACAATGAAGCCATTCAAATACCTTATGCGTATATACTCGTCAATTAAAAACCCACCACATCCGATTAATTGTGATTTTGTACCCATCTATTTCACAACTGGTGCCAAGAAGGATAACCCGTCATTTATACGTCCCATCGGCATAAAATAAAAAATGCAAAAGCTCTGACACTTCATTTCTGTTTTCTTTTCAATATCATATTCCAGTTAAATTGATTCGTGGCCCCGTAATGCATTGGTTGCAAACAAATGCACTAGACTGTGCTCATTTGTGAGAAACCGGTCGCAAAGAAGTCATACGATGAATTGTGCTCACAGCTTGTCAATTACTCCAAGTCATCATTCACATCACTGATTGGACCATGCAACTTTCTGACAACATAAATTTCCCTTGTCACGACTGGCAGATCCGAGAATCCATACTCAAACTAAAAACACCCAAACAATTCCCTTTGAAGATCGGAAGCAGCGGATATATAGGCGGTATCATTATTCGTTCCCTCTTAAAAAGGAATCCTAGTGCCCAAGCAGTCACCTCGGAACAAAAATCATCTTTCCATAAAAAACGGTAATGCTACAACCAGGCACATCCCAAGAAAAAATAAAAGCACTAACTGGAAGAAATAAAACAAGAAGAAAAGTGATCCGACCAGAAAGAGAGGCGCATTCTGGTGGTCGCAACAGTACACGTCCCTTGGTAACAGTTTCTCAAGCTTCTTCGACTTCATCGTTGCTCATGATGGTTGTAATGATATGGAAATTTTGCAAAGCGTGCCAGAAGATCAGTCAGATATTTCTGGAAAACAATACCCGTCTTTCCCAATTTGATGACAAATGGAAACCCATTCATTTCTAAAGGAACTTTTCCACCGTGGACAACCTCAAATTCTTTCGCCACAAAGATACCAATTCCAATACAAAAATTAAGTGAGACAGGCAATTTACTTCAGTGGGGGGTTTAGGGAGATGTATTCTCCCCCAGACTAGCACTAATCAACCCAACATTGAGACATGTTATCGGTGCTGACAACTCATTTCAAACTCAAAGAAGACATTACTACTTTAAGTGAATGTTATCTTAATATCTTGAGAGAAAAAAAAACGGCTTTTTGTCCAGACACCAGAAAGAACGCGTAAGAAAACATCGGAAGGTTCTTCACTAGATGGTCAAAAATATACCCATTAGTGAAATGAAAAAAGGCTGGTGCAACGCGGAAGATTTCTATCCATGCTGAAACTTCCTATGTCTAAATTGGCTGCTCCTTTGTTAGGATCGATTGCTAGACCCTTTTGAGGAGGCATTATCAGAAGATAAAAATTACACATGTTCTGGAAAGACTTCATACGTGTACCTTTAAATGTCATTGATGGACGAAAGCTAATTACAGCGCCCTACAAACGACTGAAGGAATTCCATTGTGGCAAGAACAACATAACCATAATTTACTTCTAATCCTAATTATACCAATATATCACGTTACAAGAATTAGAAGCGTTAATGGATCTCACTGATTTGCCAGAAACGAAAATAATTGCAGCTGACAATGAAATCGTGCAACGTCTTCAATAATTTATTTTACCAGAAAGCTTTAGCAGAAACAGCTAAATTAACTCGGAAGGATTGCAAGGCCAAGATGACAATCGATCCGTGCTCAGCGACCAAGACAGATGCAGCCAAACGGATGCAACAGGAACAAAAGGACACACCATTAGTCTTTCAAACTCAAACTCCGTCGACTCCAATTCCTAGTGTAGATTGCAGCATCATTGTTGACCCCATCACAAACTAACCAACGAGAAGAAAAGAAGTAAAAATGAAAAGTGATCTCTTTGCCACCACAACCAACATTGGATCTTATTCCTCTGGCGTGTCGGATAGGCCTAGCAGTTTCCAAACCCTTAAAATCCAAGAATAGCATCAACCATTGAAGTGCTTGTCTTGATCGCTTGTTTTGGGGCGTCTAATACAACCCCCAAGAAACCTGTATTGATAACGAAGGAAACTGTGTGAGCAGTGGAGTAACCAAACTCACCTTCTACTAAAGTTATTTAAGTAAACTGGCTCACCGATTTATTTCGTGTCACTGGACCAGCGTGTGGACGCAATTCTTCCAGTATTTAAAGTGGAAGTCATAAACAGTGAAGTGCTGAAAGCAACTTTCTGCTTGCCCGAATTACAGAAAGCGACTAAAACAGAAGACGACGCATAAGATACCTACAGTATTATTGATCGAAGAACGCATACAGTAAGCAAACGCTATGACGAAAAAGGGAAAGTGCTTTGCAAACAATATCCCCTGAGTTTTTGATTCTTCGATTGCCGCTTCGCAAATCATTGACTATCAAAAGAAGTGACCAGCGTGCCATTCAAAACAGCAGAGACCACTAGTGCTCAAAGTTTTTGTCTTATAGATTTACAAAAGGATCCTTTGTGGATGTGGTAAACGCGTGCCTATAAGTTAAATGGTATTTTCTGCCAAATTTTTTATGTGTGTTATGTCATCGTTTTCGCCATCGCCATATTGAGTTTGTACAATTGAGTTTGCAAAAGGAACAAATAATTCTGGACTATTTTACTCAGCAGTTGCATCGGTTACCTTCTTCCGTTCCTTTCTTAAAGTTATCTAGTAACAATGGTAGCCTTGTGGCCAATACATGCCATCCCAAGAACCACAATAGCAGCAACAGTCCCCTTTTGGAATCTATATAAACTCTTTTGACTTTGGATGGCTCCTCAGAAACTAGGAACATCTAATTATGAATAACCAATTTTAGTTAACTTCAACCAGTGTTTTTCAACAACACCAAATAATCTACATTTATCCCGGTGGTATGATGAAGCACATTGGGAAGTCATTTGGTAGTAATCATTCATCCCACGCAATCCCTGAAAATCAGTGGAAATCAAATAATATTGACCGTCAAAATCATTGACACTAAAAAGATCATCTGGTTTACGAATCCAAAAGATCAACGCCAGCCAATCCTCAACCGAGCATCTATAACATGAAAATTCCTGCAAAGCTTTGATTTTAGTGATCAACATCTGGTCGTTATGATTGCCACTGTTTTCATCTGAAACAACTGCATATGAATATTTTCCATTCCAAATCAGAAATGCTGAATCTGCATATCCTGACTACTCCTGAAACTAACTCTAACAAGTAAACATTTTTGAACAAGTGATGGATAGAATTGTTTGAGCAACAAAAGCTTACCATTTTGAATGCCCTTGAAGACTATTTCGAAAGAATTTTCTGTTAATTCTTTTCCTATTGAATGTAGCATCACAGTGCAGTATTGAAGTTGAATAGAATTAGTCATAGAGTTCATTACACAATATTACACATCAGCTAGATTTACTGAAAACACTGACAAAACTGTATTTAAACTATACTGTACAGTATTACCTTTTAAAACTTGCTCAATAATCAAACAATTGATCAGCAACATTAAATTTTAAGGAATCATGTGTGACAAGCATCCACTTCCGTTCGAATACCACCAATGGCATGCATCTGATAGAGCCTCTGACTACCAAATCAAACTCCATGATTTCACCAGTGGTTTAACTAAGCCTGGCAAAACCTGTTTAAATGGACTGGAGACTAGACGACAGGCGAGTTTCTCACACCTCCAAAGCAGCTGCTTTGGGCAGATGGGGCTCTTTAGCCTTGGGTGGTTGCCCATCTAAGAAAAGGTAAACTCTGACTTCAAATCTTCGCTGTCTTTCGACTATATCCTCAATGGGAAAGGTAAAGAGATGCCAACAGAAAATCCGAGACGGAGTCCCTAAGGCGACTTGGCATTGTTTTCAGTGTAATCTCGGCAACTCCTGCTTTGTTTTTCCCTCAACGATTAACATGTTCATAAAACTTTGGGACAATTTGTATTGGTGTTTTTTTTCCCAACGATTAATACGTTCATAGAACTTTGGGACAATAGGTGTTTTTCCCAACGATTAATACGTTTATAGAAGTTTGGGTCTGTAAGTGCGTTTATCCTCTCTAAGACTAAAATCTAAACTTCTCTTTGGCTAAAACAGATCGTGTGTGTCGACCTGGTGTCAAACCATACCAGATGACTAAGTGAAAAAGATAATATATATACCTTTCTATTACGGATGTAAAAGGGGACTAAATATTGGTATTAGGTGACATTCCGTGATTAGGGTTCTGATATTGTCGAGCGGGTACAATGGAAACCGCATTCTTACATAATTACTGTACATGTCATCTATCTGCCCAAGTGCGTTTCTATGACAATATCTCATGGGATCATACTTTTTTTGAATTAATTACATGATGGTTCTAAATTTAATATTATTCAGCTCTTTTCATACAAACATGGTTTTCTAGTTCAAGGTTTTCGCCGAATGAATCATGCTATTAAATGTAATTTTCTCAAAGTTATTCTTATCTTTAGATTGGTAAAAACAACATTCCTGTTTCACTGGAGTCGATGTTGTTTAATATCAAGCATGCTCCCGCTTATTCCATTGACAATTGTCTAAAATTAAAAACTAACAATTTGCGTATGTAGAGTGTAACAGAATTGTTACCGAGAGGAGGGTGGACTAAATGAACAATACAAACACAATTTGTGAAAGAAAATATAAATTTATGTAATAAATTATAAATAAAAAAATACAGATGTAACAACACAATAATTCATGCACTCAACCCACAATTACACTCACAACCATTCACAATACATGAACAAATTAAATAACAATACAAAAGGAATCACAGATGTAAAGGGATCTCTTGGATTATACACAGATCCAAGAATCCTTTACGAAAGTTAAATAAATGCAAGTATGATTTACGAAAAAAAATAAACACAAACGACAAACTATCTATCGCACGATGGATTGCGATAACTAGCACGATCATATACTTGTATTCAATCAAGTTGCTAGCTTTTATTGATATCTATGTGATCACTTGAAATATTATTGCGATCTGACATAAGCATGCAAATACAACAATGTATTAAATTATATTACAATTTCAATACACCTATGTGTCTCCCCTGTATAACCGCACGATTCAGCAACAGTTGAATCGTCTCCCAGTTTCCCCGAGAACCGAGGGTTGACCAATACTATTATCGGACGTTACCCTTCACGGATCCACCACAGTTATACGTTCAGACAGCATACAACATCTACCCGAACCAACGGTTCCTCACTCCCCTAGATGTCTACCCGGACGTTTTACAACTCTAAGACAGCTCCGACACTCGGACTTCTAGCTTTCCGGATATTTACACGTTACACAGATGTTGACGAACAGACAGTTCGACACACAGACAGATACTTCAATTCCGTTTGCACAAATTAACGGCACAAGCACATTCAGATATTTATACAGAGATGTTCCAGAACAAACAATAGATGTCCCACAACAAATCAGACGATATCAAAGACGTTTATCAAAAGATGGTATCAGATGTGTTAACAGCTACGGTATCAGAAATAGTATCAACTACGTTAGCAGCTACGGTATCAGAGACGGTATCAACGATGTTATTAGATGCGCTATCAGTGATGTACTTCTACGGTATCAACGACGGAATCAGCTATAATAAACAAAACCAGACTAATAATAGTTGTCTCAAAAATAATCTAAGCCGTAGATTACGATATTGTATTTAAAGTCTAAAAGTGACTAGTAATTCCAAATATTCCACGTTTAATTGCAATAAAAGCATCATTATACGAAATGATAATCTGAATCAAATTCACAATAAAACGAAAATGTAAATTTAACGCTCACCCCTTTGGCTGGAGATTTGCAAGACGAGGTTATCTATCCTTTGATTAGATATTTTGGTTCCCGTAAATAATTATGAGAAATACTTCGCCTTATATACTCTCAATAGGTGAACATAAATCACATCGAGCTTGCCGTGCACCACGTAAAACGAGTATTTCGGATTTCATGTAAATTACAAATTGGCACATGCAAATCGTTACACGCCACTTAATCACCCCAGGTAATGCGTGTACGACGAAATCAAGAAAATGGTGAGTTTCGTTTGCAATTCAAGAAGAACAAAAATCAGTTCAATTTTCGCCTAATTCTGTGACAATACCTCCCCCCTAAGAATAAAAATGTACACATTTTTAAAACTAACACAGAATAGAAGAAAAATAACTACTGATGATATCTTACAACATTTACACTGGTTATACTACAAACTGGATTTTATTACCGAGCAAATTCATACAAATTTCCCATCATGCCCTACTCAAGTAGTCTGCGCCTATATTTTCAACTCCCCTTATTGACATTGTCGCTCTGTCTCTTGATGTATAACTTGAGCATGTTCGCATGGAATGTTTTTACAATACCGTCCATGTCAATTTTATAGTCCATGTCACCTTTTACTTCTTTAACTTCATATGGACCTTTCCACTGGACTAATAACTTATTCGAACTCGTTGGAAGAAGCAATAGCACCTGATCTCCCACAAGAAATTTCCTATTACGCGCTCTGCGGTTGTAATACTTGGCATATCTGCGCCCCGATTTAATCAATTCGTCACGTGCCATCTGGCATGTACTCTCAAGTTTATTTCTTAGATCTAACACGTACTGGTAAGTCGTTTTTATTTCCTCGTTCGCGACATCACCAGTCCATAGTTCGCGTAGTATCCGCATCGGGCCTCGAACTGTCCTACCGTACAACAGTTCGAAGGGTGAAAACCCTAAACTTTCCTGCGGTACTTCACGGTACGCGAACAGAACAGCGTTTAAATAACGGTCCCAGTCTTGCGGACGTTCCGCGCACATCTTTCTCAGCATGCTTTTCAGGGTACCATTAAACTTCTCTACCAGTCCATTGCACATCGGATGGTATGGGGTAGTGTTTAGCTGTTTGATGGATAACAGTCTACTTATTTCACCCATGAGGTCAGAGGTGAATTGGGCACCACAATCAGTGAGGATTTCCTCTGGCACCCCTACCCTACTGAAGATATCAACTAATGCTTCAGCTACCCTTTCCGTTTCAATAGTTGGTAACGCTACGGCTTCGGGGTATCTGGTTGCGTAATCAACCAGAGTAAGTATGTACCGATTCTTTCTTTCGGTAACCGGGTGTATTGGTCCTACAATATCTACTGCCACTCTTTTAAACGGTGTATCTATTAATGGCATCTGTCCCAAGGGCACCCTTGTGACCCTTCCCTTACAGACGGTTTTCTGACATACGTCGCACGATCTACAGAACCGTGTGATATCGCCATTAACACCTGGCCAGTAGAATTCAGCGACTACCCTGCTAGTGGTCTTAGCCTTACCTAGGTGTCCTGCCATGCTTGACTCATGCGCCACCCTAAGTACTTGAGATCTATATCTCTGGGGTACGACCACTTGCCAATACTTCTTACCCTCCCGAGCGCTAAACTCCCTATGAATTAATCCGTTCTTGCGTACGAATCTAGAGCTACCCCCACGCTTGCAATGTTTAATCGCGCCGGACGTGATTTTCTCAACAATTGTTCTGATGGATTCATCATGTTCTTGCTCTTGTTTGAAATCATCACGCGAAATTCCGGAGATCGATTCAGGGACTATTAATTTATGAAACGCGGTTTTCTCTCGCCGTGTTTGCGCTCGCGTTTCGACTGCCTGGGCCAAAGGTATTTTAAAATCGGCCATGGTTGGAAGACGGGAACCTTCAACATTACCGATCGTCAGATCGTAAATAGGATTGTCCATACAAAGGGCATCAACAGTTCCCGTTAAGAAAGGTGTTTTTACTGTGATCCTTGCTACGGGAATGCGACCCATCGTCTGATCAAGTAACATACATGGGGATTCCCACCCGAGCATTTGGTTATCCTGCACGAGACTACGTTTGATCACTACGCCCGTACAACCAGTGTCACGCAATACCACGACTTCTCGACCGTTGACAAACCCTCTCGCGGTTGGTACACGCGCTTCAGGAAATAAACACGTGCCAAGCGAATGAATACAAGGTTCTACCTGTACGATGTTATCAGTTATACCTTTACTTTGTATAGCCACTGCTACCTTATGTATAAGTGCCTTTCTTTTAGGACAGTCTTTTTGAACATGACCCAATGCATTACACAAGAAACACCGCACACGCTGAAAAACTGGATTCCCAACTGACCTTTTAACCTCAGCTGATTTTACAGGCTCCCTAGGCATAGGTCTTACAGACTGGTTTCCAGACTTAAAATCTTTTAAAACCACGTTCTGGGTTCCCCCATGAGCTTCGGCAAATAAATCGGCTTGCTTAGCCATATCTTTTACGTTTGTGAAGACTTTCTCCTTCAGAAATTGATCTAATTCTCGCCCAACTGTATTAAATAATTGATCTCTGAGCAAGAAATCAGTCAACCCTTCAAACGTTTTCACCGCTTTGCCGCATTCAATCCACCGCTCAAAATAGTTCGCAATTCTGACGGTGAACTGACCAAAGGTTTCTCCCTTATCGGGCTTGCTATACCTGAACTTTTTCCGAAAACCCTGTTCAGTAAGCTCGTACCTTTTGAGAAGTGCTTCCTTTAGGACGTCGTACTTAAACACATCGTCCCTAGGAAGTCGCGAGTATACATCCAGTGCTTTACCTTTTAATAAAGCACTCAGATGCAGCGCCCAGTCATTTTGACTCCACTTCTGGTTTTCGGCATACCGCTCAAACCGATGAAGATAACTATCCATGTTATCTTTTTCATCGTCAAAGGGAGGTAATTTGGGGCCCCTTAATTTGCTAAAGGCAGAATCGTGTTCTCTTCCAGATGTCGCTAATTCTACCTTACGCTCATGATCCCGTTGCTTTGCTTTTTCATCTAACTCTATTCGCTTTTGCTCCGCTTCCATTTCCCATCCTATCCTATCCTTTTCGGCCTGCTTCTCTAATTCTATCTTTTCCCTCTCAAAGGCCCATTTCCTTTCTTCGGCTTCCCCTTTTTCCCTTTCGAATTCCCTTTCTAATTCCCTTGACCTTGCCCTTTCTTCCCTTTCCCGGGCTTGTTCTTCTTGAATAAATTTCCTTAAGCTTTCACCTTCATATCCAAATTCTTTGCCTAAGGCAACCAAGTCCTTAAGGGATGACATGACAATTGTAATATGAATATAGATATATAACCAAACCAATAATTTAAACACGTTTATACTGGACACACGGACCTAGGTAAACTAAACAAAAATAAACTCCAACTAGAGTATTATCTTAACAGAAGGTCACGCTCAAATATAAACATTAAATGTATACCTTCACAAAAATGATTGACAGTTCACTTAATCCAACGATCCCACTTCTGACACCATTGTAACAGAATTGTTACCGAGAGGAGGGTGGACTAAATGAACAATACAAACACAATTTGTGAAAGAAAATATAAATTTATGTAATAAATTATAAATAAAAAAATACAGATGTAACAACACAATAATTCATGCACTCAACCCACAATTACACTCACAACCATTCACAATACATGAACAAATTAAATAACAATACAAAAGGAATCACAGATGTAAAGGGATCTCTTGGATTATACACAGATCCAAGAATCCTTTACGAAAGTTAAATAAATGCAAGTATGATTTACGAAAAAAAAATAAACACAAACGACAAACTATCTATCGCACGATGGATTGCGATAACTAGCACGATCATATACTTGTATTCAATCAAGTTGCTAGCTTTTATTGATATCTATGTGATCACTTGAAATATTATTGCGATCTGACATAAGCATGCAAATACAACAATGTATTAAATTATATTACAATTTCAATACACCTATGTGTCTCCCCTGTATAACCGCACGATTCAGCAACAGTTGAATCGTCTCCCAGTTTCCCCGAGAACCGAGGGTTGACCAATACTATTATCGGACGTTACCCTTCACGGATCCACCACAGTTATACGTTCAGACAGCATACAACATCTACCCGAACCAACGGTTCCTCACTCCCCTAGATGTCTACCCGGACGTTTTACAACTCTAAGACAGCTCCGACACTCGGACTTCTAGCTTTCCGGATATTTACACGTTACACAGATGTTGACGAACAGACAGTTCGACACACAGACAGATACTTCAATTCCGTTTGCACAAATTAACGGCACAAGCACATTCAGATATTTATACAGAGATGTTCCAGAACAAACAATAGATGTCCCACAACAAATCAGACGATATCAAAGACGTTTATCAAAAGATGGTATCAGATGTGTTAACAGCTACGGTATCAGAAATGGTATCAACTACGTTAGCAGCTACGGTATCAGAGACGGTATCAACGATGCTATTAGATGCGCTATCAGTGATGTACTTCTACGGTATCAACGACGGAATCAGCTATAATAAACAAAACCAGACTAATAATAGTTGTCTCAAAAATAATCTAAGCCGTAGATTACGATATTGTATTTAAAGTCTAAAAGTGACTAGTAATTCCAAATATTCCACGTTTAATTGCAATAAGAGCATCATTATACGAAATGATAATCTGAATCAAATTCACAATAAAACGAAAATGTAAATTTAACACTCACCCCTTTGGCTGGAGATTTGCAAGACGAGGTTATCTATCCTTTGATTAGATATTTTGGTTCCCGTAAATAATTATGAGAAATACTTCGCCTTATATACTCTCAATAGGTGAACATAAATCACATCGAGCTTGCCGTGCACCACGTAAAACGAGTATTTCGGATTTCATGTAAATTACAAATTGGCACATGCAAATCGTTACACGCCCCAGGTAATGCGTGTACGACGAAATCAAGAAAATGGTGAGTTTCGTTTGCAATTCAAGAAGAACAAAAATCAGTTCAATTTTCGCCTAATTCTGTGACATAGAGATCATAAGGCCATATAGATAGAAATTGTGTTGTGTGCTCTTCTATTTTGTAAACCCCTTTGTAAAGTATTCATATATTTGTAGAAACCAAGCCTGATTTAATGTCTGCGATTATCACGTTAAACATAGCCTTTATTTTATGACTCTTTGTTTCAAGTCATATATGGGTTACCCTTTTATTCAGTCCAGAAGTTCTCAAAATAAACGTTCCCCTGACAATGTCAAGTTTAAAATGACCAGAAAGGCTCCTAACGGCAGACATCGTGAAAAGCAATAGAAAAGTGTTATAACATGAAGTGTTAAGCAGCACAACTTTAATTTATCTATCATATATACTAATGTATATAGCGGAAACTATTGAATGGCGAAGCACAAATAATTATCTCCATACAGATTCCACCTTTTAATGTCCTCAGTTTTTAATCTGCAATGGCATACTAATATTATATGCATTTCATTATGTATTTACAAGGGACGTTATATGTCAAAAGCAAGAATTTTTTTTTTTTAAAATAACTCTCAAGCTATTGTGATCTATATGTTTTTTTTTAAAATGATGTTCAGAGCTTGTTAGGTTTGATTGCAGGAGGGGTGTGGGCTACAAGTCATTTAGTTGCTTGACAATCGGAATAAAATCGCTTGCCCTGGGACGTATCAGGGTAGCCAGCCCAAGCCAATTGGATGGTAAGATTCGAATCCCTATTTTCTGGTTGCGTGTCCAACACTCCAACCACAAAGCCACCGCTTAAGACCTATACAAATTAAGTGTTAATTGGCGAACGCCCAGTGAAATATTCGAATACATTTTCCAGTTTTACCCATATATGCTTCACGTTAGCATTGCGATCAGAAAGTAGGAAATTCCTTCGAACGAAGTAGGTGCCAAAACTGGCGAAGGATAATTATTAATTATAATTGAATGTCACCAATCTGAACAATAGACAACTTCGCAGATCTTACTTTAAAAAACATTTATAAAAAAAACAACTCTCGTTCCAAATATAATTAAACGATCCAAAACCTTTAAATTCACATTCGTGACCCTGTACTAGCCAAAGTGGAGCAAAAGATGTCTGCATGCAGACGTTCTTTAACTTACAGTATACATAGTATGAATCATATCCCACCACCGTCTATCAATTTCGCGATAAAGATGGCGTGTGAATTCTCGCTATCGCTTATGTAATTTTGCGAAACGAGTACTTTTTCTTACCAGCATTTTCAACAAGGCAGCATAGGAAATTCTACCACAGAGGTATAACCAAGCACAGTGATTAAGCGACCGGAAAAAAACTGGTGAACTACTCAACCTAGTCGCCATTAAACTTGCATTTTATTCAGACCCCAATACAAAAACAGTGAAGTAAACAGAAAATCAGAAATTATAGTGCAAGTACAATGTTATAATTAAACATATTTTTAAGCGTCTTAAACAAGTAAAGGCCATAACTATCCAAAATGTGGCGAATAACAATTGATCATAGGCAAGTTTCTCCAAAATGTACCATATCCTCGCTCTTACACTATGGTAGCTATTTGCTACGAGAAAAGTATAACCCTTCGTAAGTGAGGAACAAATGCAAAACGTCTAATTAATGTAACATGTTTCGCATACTTATTTCAATTGTGTTCTTTTCACACTGTTTATAAACTAATAATTTATTTCAAATCCTCGAACATTATTTTTAAAAAACAACAACCGTTTTGTGCTTTAATCGTCTCTCAGTTAAACATTACTAGATATTTACAAGAATCCCCAAATCAAAAGAACCCTAACTTTGCGTTTAATACTGAGACATATTGAACTAGACCACAAACGGGAACTTATGTTCAACTTAGCTTCCACAAGAAAAGTTTCCCTCCACAGGTATTTGATTTCTCAGCTTCATTGTTCATTTTAACTACGATCGATTGCAACGGAAATTAGCGTTTTTATCCCCTTTGTTTAGGCTTTAATAACTGCACTACGAGTGCGTTGGTTCGTCAAAGTCTAGTAAATTAGTTTCATTTATTTCATACTTATAGCTACTAGTCAATTCCATTTAATTTTAACGATCCTGGAAAGGACTTTACAGCTAGCTCAATCATTGTTCTGTTGAGCTAAAAAAACAATTACAAATTTGAAGAATTTGTAAACGTTCTATACGGTACGCTAACCACTGAGCCACTCAAAATCCAAGTGGCATGCGCGGTTTCCAAATGCGAACAAGAATCGAGCGGCCCCGAGTGTCAGAGTGGTCTAAAGCGTTCTCCGTTACGGATTGCTGCCATCTCACCTCTGTCTGCGTAGGTTCGAGTCTCAGATTCGGCCAATGTGGGTATGTGAGAAAGCTTGCCAGTAGCTTCTCGTGGGTGGGTGGTTCTTTCGGGGGCTTTTCCCGGGTTCTTCCTCCACCATTAATACTGGCCGCCATGTATAACCTATCTTGTGCTGAAAAAGGCATCAAACCCTACAACAACAACAACGAACAAGATGCATGTTTCTTCATAATGGTATAGTAAGCCGTGATAGCTCATTTACTAGAGCTTCGGATGACGATGATAAGGTCTGGTCTGCCCTCCAGCATTGTAGTTATAACATGGCAATTGAAAGGTGTTATCTGCCCTCCAAGATGGCAATCATAAAGAGTGGAGCAGCAGAGAGGGTGAATCAGACAACATTTTTAGACAAGTTTTCACTGAAATCACGCTTAAAAACAATGAAACCAATGACATCAGGCAAAAAAATCAATGAAATCAGGCAAAAAATAATAATGAAATCAGGCAAAAAAAAAATCAATGAAAAATCAATGAAATCAAAAACTTTTCAAGAGATTACAACGTCGTTGTCACTCACCCTCTCAACCGAATATTTGATCCAGTCCGATACGATATCGTGTCCCCTTCAAGACTTTACAAACAGACTTATTTGTAAAACCTCCTCTTGTAAATCAATCAGATTATTAGACTGGTCAGTGAGTTTGAAATTAATTCTGGTTAATGAATTATTATGACATCGCATATAGACTGGATTCACCGGAGACTCGATTATTAAAAATCCTGGAGGAGCTATTGGTGCAAATGAATACAAAATATATCCCTGCTGAGCTTGATTTGATCGTTCTAAATTTATTTGATAGCTTCCTTCGATAACATCACACACTAAATTGATTGCTATCACCGATGAAATATTCACATTGAACGGAGCGATATGCCTGCCACCACCATCTGGGTCATTATTGTGTGTCAGGATAGTTGATGGTGTTTTTTTCCATGTGTCATGGATTTTTTTGAAACCTTCATCGATGGAGTCACTGAGATGTTTTGTTAGTTGTGGTACGTTATATCCTGGTAGTTTGAATGTTGGAATATCTCCTATGCGGATCTTATAGTCTATTGCAAATACATCTCTTGTTTTAGGACTACTGTCACCTAATACCTCCTGAATAATTTGTGAATGAAATGTTTCCATGTCATTGATGATTTTGTTACATGTTTCTACGACACTGATAAATTCATCTCGGGTGAGAGTACCGGATTTAAGAGATATTAACAACAGTGAAATATCGTTATTGAAAGCTGTGAAATTTTCAGTGATTTTATCCCGGTTAGCAACTTGATGAATAAGTCGTATTCTTTCATCATATTCTACTCTAATGAAAAAATACGACTTATCATAATCTCTATAACTCCTTATTGGATTATCAGATTTTATCCTGTCGGTGATATAATCAGTTTTTTGTGGTTCTGGTAAATCAACGGTTTTTCCCCCGGGTGGTAATTCAGGCCAACCTAACACTGTTCTTATTGAGCTTTGATATATATCTATGACGTATTCTTCTGAGTTTATTTCAATGGCAGATGACAGTGTCGGCTCATGAACTGTTATAGCTATTTTTGATTCTTTTCCAGTAATCGATTTTATTCTACGCGCGAATTCATTATTGATTTGTTCAATTTGGTATGATCCGGTTGGTATCGAAACGACATTCCAGTCTGGAGTCCCGTCGGGTTTATTCTTATTTGCAAACACTAAAGAATTATTGGGTTGTTGACCACCAAATGATTTTGATCTGATATTTGGCCAACTATGGTATACTCGTAATTTTGCTAGCGCTATCTCCTTCACTGGGACCGGAGAGGGGAAATTCACACTGAATTCTGGATTCGTTGAGGTTATTGAGATCATGCTGGTTTGTACTGGGTTCGTGTTCTCCACTATTTGTTGAAGTAATTCCATCTGTGTTGTCATCGTTGCTATACTCATGATGTATTTCTAATTTTGATACTGCGGAATCATAGACACGTATCATCACTGAGAACTCACTATCTGATATCGTTGAGGTTATTGAGATCATTTTGGTTTTTTCTGATTCCATCGGTGTTGTCATTGTTATTATACTCATGTTTTTGTATTTCTAATTTTGACATTGCAGAATCATATATATCTACCATCGCTGAAAACTCACTCTCTGATATAATTGTATCATCGAGAGATGACGATATCAATGAGGATAATTGCGAGTATGCAGTGGACACAACATGAAATTGAATTATGTAGTCTTGTAGTTTCCGTTGGCTGCATGATGATATTTTTTTTGTGATTATTGAAATAATTCCAGCGATTGTTGTTGCCGCAGAAATGCAAATTGGAACAGCTATCGGAGCCATCATTGTCACTGAAGACAGTATAATACCAGCTCCGGTGATTACACCACTCACTGAATACACGGTAACATCAATTGCGGTAATTCTCCTGCGATATTTTTTAATTTTCATTGCATACTCCTCAGACAGGGTTTTGAGTCTAGTTTGATACTCTCTGACCTGATCATAGCGATATTGCGATGATGAAATCATTTTTATTTAAAATACGCTAGCGTTTTCAATTACGATTTACTTAAATCCGCTACGAATTCCACATACCACGTTGTTGAGACTCCAACCAAATTTGGATCAGTAGGTGTGATTGTGAACTTTTCAGTTGTATTCTTGTCGATGATCGTTGAAATCGTATTATTGACCCCGGATGAACTGGACGATGAAATATTAAATTGAGTCAATGGTGTTACTAGTGTTAATCGATAAATACCCTTGACGGTTGCAGTGATATCTAATTTGTTGTTTGTAGGTGTCCACTCAAATGATCCGTGTTGGATTGTGTATACTAAGTTGTTGGTTTTCGCATGAGGAATTTTTGTTTTTTCAATGACTGTTATCATCCTCGAAATATCACCTTTGACGCCTTCGATGAAGTTTTTGGTCTCATCGATGGATTTTTTAATATCAGGGAGTTTTATTTCAATTTTATCTAACGGGGTTCCAATAAATTTATCAATGGCGTCGGTTGTTGTTTTTGTTGCTTCGTTGATAACCTTTTGATCATCAACAAACGTTTTAATTTCAGCGATAGATGGTGTAATTACAATTGGGGATCCAAAGAACTTTTGAACGACATTTCTACGGAAACTATTGTAGTTTTTCAAATGATCGTCAAATTCTTTATTGTATTCAGTGAATCTATCTGTAATCGTCGAAAAAAGTACACCTGGTTTGAGTTTACCCTGATCGGAAAATAACGCGATAGTATCCTCGATTGCGTTTCGTTGTCGTGTTAAAATATCATCCAACGACACATCACTGGTTTTCAATTTACCCTGTTTGTCCTGAAATACAACTATTTCATTCGGGTCAACACTTGTTAAATTTAACGTCTCAGCTATTTCATCTTTGATTTTTTTTTTAATATCACCCGTTGCAGTGTCATCGGGTTTGGGTTTCAAAGATCTCCCCCAAATATCAATCATGTTATTGTAAAACTCTTTCTCTCTCTAAAATCGTTTCGATTTCCAGCGACTACTAGTGTAGTCATCTACGACAATATGAGGTGGTTTTCTAGATGCTGAAATAGCATCAAGGACATTTAATACTTCACTGCCGCATATTGGTGGGTCATTGATTTGTTGTGTTGGTAGCGTAGAATACCAAGTCTTCATTGGAAATTTTTTTATGTAACGCATAAATTCTTTTGGCGGGGCTAATCCATATGAATCAAAATAGACAATCCCACGTGGATCAATAGCGTATGCAACCCAGTGAGTTCCAGGTCCGGTGCTGTTATCGAGATTAATAATACCTGTTTCAGTGTTGTTTGGTTGATGTGGTAATTGATCTTTCATAAAAACACCTCTGAAATTTTTAATCGCTAGGTTTTTAGCAGCATCCATTAAATCAAAATTGGACATGGGAACCATTAATAAACCGTTCCTGGTAGTCTCAGGCCTGATCCGTGAACGGATCTCCCGCTGTACCATGAATACGGGGTTCCTGGTAGTCTCAGACCTTTTCCGCTGTACCATGAATACGGGGTTCCTGGTAGTCTTAGACCCTTTCCCCTTTTTTTATAACCCTGTCCAGTTGCTTTTTTCAACGCCATTCCTGCTGCAGTACCAACGGCTCCTAACGCCGCTGCTTTAGCTACTGCTGGGGCTGCTGCTGCAATCAATGCTGGTATTGCAGCTAACAATGGAAATATACCACCCGTTTTCATCATATTTTTGATAGCAGCCGCAGAAAGAGTAATCTGAACACCTTTTTTGGCTGCAAGTGCATCATTGAAATGTTTTATTTGACGAGTTGTCAGCGATAATTTATTTGCACCACCAGTCATTTGATTAGGTTTCAACGTGATTGTGGTTCCACATTTTTTAGCCGATTCTGATTGCAATTTTTTGATTTGACCAGGAGTTAACGCAACACTAATAACACTATATGACATTATACGTAATAGATTGATTCTAATGGAAAAATCGTTCAAAGATTTTCTACTGGGGCATCTACCACTCTCATTCTTCCACCAACACCTTCGAGTAGCATTGATTTATCACTGAGAATGACAGCAACCGCTCTATAACTAATACCACCAGGGGTTACACGGGCTCTAAAATGTATATCAACGACAGATTGTCTCATCAAATCAAGATGTTCCAGAGAAAAGTAATAAATCGGATAGAGGCTTTTGAAATCCAATTGTGATATTTGTAGACCGGTATCCACATTTTGATCACGTGCCATAAATGACAACAATCTATGATAAACTCGTGCAATATGATTTTCTGTGTAATCAAGTTGTATATCCTCGGATGGTTCCTGCTGGCCGTTTATTCTCAGTGAGACCTCTCTAACACCTAACTGATCAAATATCATATGGCTGGAGAGTTGATTGCCAACTCGTGTGTTATCCTGTAACGCAATAAATATATGACGTGGCGCAGCAACACCTTGTTTTGATGCTAGGTTCCACGTGAATAACCCGTTCAGCTCTGATTGCTTCACATCTGTACTCACTGATAACCAACTCAACAACGACTTTCCCCCTTGGTCCATAAATGATAGTAATCGTTCTTCTGCGGTGAATGCTGGAGTCAACACTGGCATCCACAATGATATTTTTGTTAAATTGACTTTACCGGCATCATCATTTATATGTGCTGCAGCTGGGTTTGCTGGAATCCTCCAAATTGCGTCATTATCATCACCCTTTCGTACAAGCGATACTGTATGCTTCGCTCCGTAGATAACTTTTCTGACATTTCTACAGAATCCAAAAATATGATGCAGTGGAATCGCGCATGAAAATGATTTACGCGCTCCTTGCAACATTGAAATACGTGTTGAAGCTCCTAGATTGAAATTATCATCTTTGTTTATAATCATATTCTCGACATCAATATTAGCGGTGCCAGCATTATTCTTTGGTCGTCTTACAACAAATTGATTTCCACCAGCGGTATTTGTAACATCTTTTGCAAACATCATAGAAGGTCCTGCTGATCTTGTATAATCATCAGAATATCTCGCTAGCCCGATTATTGTTGTGGCCACATCAACATTGCGATCTATCGACTCAATTTCTTTTCCATCAATGAGATATCTAGCACTTTCAAATAGCGCCATAATACCATTATTGACAAAACCGACTTGAGTACCAGCTGGATACGGTGCTGGTACAGCAGCAGTATCAGCAGCTGTTACAATTTCTCCTTCGATTTCAATAAACGCTTCACAGGGCAAAAAGTATTTACTGGTATCATGGACTTGAAGATCAATTCTTGCTCGACTATTTGAGTCTATGGCATGATAGGCGTAATATTGATAATCGCGTACAGAATCATCCTTGCCAACTGGGGCGTCTATATCAAATGCTGGATCACGTGACTTTTTGAACATTTTATTCTATTTATCAGAGTCTAAATCGGATTTTCAACGCTAGCGTTTTCTAAAGCCACTTCCTGCTATCATATTTAAGTCGGGAGTTAAAGCCATTGACGCTAGTTTTTCATCTACTGCGTTATTTATTATTTTACTAACACTTGCAGGCATTTCTTCTGTGGACGGTAACGGTTTCTTTTTTCGCCTCACTAATGATGTTATTTTATTCTTTGCAGTTGAAAACGCCTTTCCTGCAAGATCTCCAACAGTACTAATACCCTTATCACGAATAACATCAATGCTTTCATTGATAATTGTTTAGCTAACGGCATCACTTTTGGGGCCATTCTTGAAAAGAATCCTAAAATGGTATTGCCGAGGCCATCTCCATAGTATGCTCTATAAACTGGAAACCGTGAATTAACTACATAGACGAGGGTTGGTTTATCATGATTGTAGTGTACGATCATTATTATAAAAACACTAGTGTTTTCAATTGTTATTTAATCACTATGATACCCATCTGCTAACTCGTCAATGAAATATCGATATGTTTTGATATCCATGATACCGCCGGCAAATAACCGTCTACAGATATCAGCTGCTTCATTAATTATTTCTGGAGAGTTATTTCCAGCTCGGAACCCTCCTACAAGAACTTCTAATCGTGATATATCATTGATAACACTATCAGGACAGAAACTAATCCTTGGATTTTGCAGTCCACTTCCGCTATAACCAGCTGCTTCATCTATTTTTTCTAAATCCGTTTCTTGTAAATAATCATCATTAGGTTCTTCTTGTTTTTTTTGTCTTCGTGTTGGTGTTTGACGTCGTTCTTCTAAATCATCATCATCATCATCAGGTGGTAGTTGTTGTTTTTTTTGTCTTCTTGTTTGTCTACGTGTTGGTGTTTGACGTCGTTCTTCTAATTCTCGTTGTCGCTCTTCTATTTGTTCTCTTTTATAATTACTAATTCCCCTTTGAAATTCCTTGTACCCCATCTCATCCTTATTCAAACGACCAATCCCTTTATTTAGTTTATACAAATTATCGGACCAATCATTACTTGATATTCTATCATTCTTATACTCGTCCTTTAAAAAATCTTTTTTTGAATTATAGCTTTGAGCAGCAAAATCACCAAAAGCTTGATAATCCTTTGGTTTGAATAAATTAAATTGTTTTATTACTATTTTAGCATGATCAGTAAATTTATTCAACAGAGAAACAGTCGTTTTTTCGGATCAGTTTGTTCAGTTTGTTCAGTTTTCGCTGCTATTTTTTCAAGTACAGAAATAAGACCCTCTTCTTTTCTCTTACCGTCAAGATCATCTCCCAGTATAGCACGCTCTACCCCTTTCGTTGCTGTGGTTACTGGTTTAAACAATTCTTCAGACCCTAAAGCAAAATCAGTTTGTAAACTCTGTCGTTGTTGCAGTTTATTCCGTACAGAGTCACGAATTGGTACAAATCTCCTGATTGCATCCAGTCGTTCACGAGCCAATCGGGTTGTTAATGCTTCATTGACCATTATTTGAAATCAGAAACAATTTTTCAATTGTAAAACACTTGACATGTCAGATGATTTTTAACACCAGTGACAAAGTCACCGTGGAAGTGTTATTTCATCGTGAGACACCTTCTATCAAGTGTGGCGAAAGTATCAAAATTGTATATAAATAAAATAATACTGATAGTTTCGCCATCAATGACATGTCGGGTGATTTTTAACACAGTCATGGAAGTGTTATTTTGTTATTTTAACATCTCTATCAAGTATGGCGAAAGTCACATAATTGTATATAAAATAAATAATACTGTGACTTTCGCCACTTTTTTGACATGTCAGATGATTTTTGATACCACCATGGAAGTGTTATTTGATTGTTTTCAGGGCGTTATCAATGATGAGGAAAGTGTCATAATTGTATATAAAATAAATAATACTGACAGTTTCCTCATTCAATTTTTGACATACCCCTTGAGGGTCGGCTAAAAAAATGAGGGTCGATGATAAAATAATCGGGCAATCAATGGTCGGGGTAATCAATTTTCTTGAATTAACGCCCGTAGGTTTCTAATTTTAGAGTTGACTTCTTTTTTCAATTCGTATTCGTTACCTAATTCTTTTCGTATCCCTTCTACGATAGTATACAACGGAACGAACACACTGATGTCACTGGAAAATGAAAGAGAGTCTTTAATAGAATTCTGAATTCTTTTGATGAGTGCATATTTCTTGGGTAGCATATATTTATTGTTGTTAACTCCGTATTCTATATCCTGAAAATCAGACACAATTTGATCAGGATTTAACCCATCTGATAGTTTGATATCCTGATTTTTCAATTTTGCTATTTCAACTATGATGCTATTCATGTTTTCAGAATTCATTATTCTATAGAAATGACATATCTCTAATTGAAAAATACATAACTAAATCGAACTTTTTGTCCCGTCCCTTTTGAAATAGCCGATCGACAAACTCCCTCTGCAACTCTTTGAACAGAAGTTGGACAAATATCGAAGTGCCTACCGGCGCTGGTTATTGATTGAAATATTTTCTCTTCGTTAGTTATTGTATTCAAAGATTTCACAGGTCTCCTCCAAACCGTTTTGCATTTTCCAGTCTCTCCTCGTTTGGAATTCTCACTCAGTGTGATAGCCTGCAGATTTGATACAGAATTATTCTTTGGATTAGAATCCTTGTGATCAATAACAAAACCATTTTTGATTAATCCATTAAAACATTCATACACGAAACGATGATTGTGATAAGTTTTCTTTCCAGCGCTAAACCTCAAATACCCTTGATTACTCACAAAACCGACCGGTTTTTTCAGCCTACGGTTTCTTACAACACCATCACTGGATGCTTCATAATTTGTAATCACTGGATGTGGTCTGAATTCTTGGTTCATATATACTATTCTATTGTTTGTCTAATTCATTGTTTGGTTTAATGATTACATCACTGGAGAACCTTTCGATGTAGTCTTGCGGAGTTCTTATGATTTTGTCAGTGACGTTATCAGGGTCAAAGACTTTTTCAGGGTCATAATTTCTGATGGATTGTCCATTTTTGATTCTTTTATCATAATAACGCTTCAATTCCCTATATCGCTTACCACCGCAATCAATACACAATTGTGATCTTCCCTTAACCCCAACCCCACATCGAATACAGGGTAACGGACCAAGTCTCCCATGTCGAAAACTTTGCATATGATACCTACAGTACTCATTTTTTCTGCATGATTTGTTACACGGGGTTACATTTCCCATCATGAGCCATTTGCACTGGTTCATTATATATAAAACTTTCATTTAAATACTTGTTTTATGTATAGCATGAAGGAGTTCAAGAGATTGACTTCGAAAAATGCTAAATTCAATACCGATAGAGAGTTTAAGAGATTGTTGAAAATCAGTCCTAAATTTAATATCGATAGACCTAAAAAAACGTCCAATAGACAGAAACAACGTCCAAAACGTCCAAGAGACGGAAACATGAAAGAGTTTAAGAGATTGTTGAAAATCAGTCCTAAATTTAATATCGATAAACCCAAAAAACGTGTAGTAAACAGAAACAAACGTGACAAACGTCCAAAACGTCCAAGAGACGGAAACATGAAAGAGTTTAAGAGATTGTTGAAAATCAGTCCTAAATTTAATCGCGATAGACCCAAACAACGTCCAAAACGTCCAAGAGACGGAAGCATGAAGGAGTTTAAGAGATTATTGAAAATCAGTCCTAAATTTAATCGCGATAGACCCAAACAACGTAACAAACGTCCAAGAGACGGACCCTGGAAGGATGCTCAATTCAATCTTGATATAGTTTCTAATACACCCAAGAATAAAATTCTTGATAAGGCTATCAGAGACTGTTTTAATGAATTCAAGCGTGATGGAGCATCTTATTGTTGGTCAACATTTCGAATTGATGGTGTTGTTGACGCTACCATGACTGATGAAAAAGCAGCAGAGATCATTTCACGTCTTGGGGAAAAAAGTCATTTTTTCCGACTCAAATTCATTATCCGTGAGAATGGAAAATGGATTATTAGGGATAAATTTGAACCCATCTTGAAGGGCAAAAAAACTATCACTGTGAATCAGGATTCAAAACCGGGAATTTTGACTGGAATTGATAAACCCTACTACGAAAGATCTTATCCTGTCACAGCAGTTGTTTACGGGATCTATCCGCTCAATGAAAAACCTGATATTGCAAAACTAGCACCCATGAAATATTCGACAGGGCTCAATTGTGTAGCAGAACGAATAATGGAACACTTCACAAATGCGTCCCGGGGAAATAAACTAACTGATCTAAGACGAAAAAAAATAACCGAATGGGAGTTCACGGTAAAAGAGAATGGGGCAACAATTCAGGATATAACCAAATTAGAAAAATCATTGAGATTTCCAATATCGGTAAGAACAATCACCGGAGAAGTATTATACGAATCGAAATATAAATCACAGGGAACCCCAATTGAAATTATTGATCATAACGCACACGCGTGGTCATCTGCAGTAACAATATTTCCACGGGATAGAACCGTAAAATATCTCCCCCAAACAGAAGAGTTTTTTTCAGAGCAGAAATTATTTGATGCTATTTACCATTTGAGTAAAAACGATCCTGTGTCAATGTGGCTATTTCATAGTACTTCAGACGAAGAATGTAGATTTGATCAGTTTGTAAAGCCCAACGGAGAATTATATCGTACTGAAGAACTGCATAATCAAATGAAACAACTGGCTAGTGAGTTTTCTGAGGACGGGGAGGAAATCGAAGATCAATTATTAGCAAACTGTTTTACAGTACCATCCATTGCAGCACATTTTTCTAGAAAGAAAAACGCGTGGAAACCAACACGGAGTGAGTTCTTATCAGATGTCAAATTGTCCTGTCTTGAATACGGCCATGGAGGATTATGGAATACAAAATACACCGCTGATACCGTTATTTCAGTTGATATGATTGCGTGTTATCCAGGAAGTTTTCTTGGGTATGGAGAATGCAAGAAATATTTCAAACGATTTGGACACCCTACACACGAAATGACCCGTGTTGCTATTAATGGACCACTGCCTGATTTTGATTTAACCGGATTCGCTTGTGTGGTATCATTTGAAATGGCTGAAGGACTTCATCCGTGTAGTTATCTTTGGATTGGTAAACACATGTCTGAAAAACACTGGATGCCAATAGTGTTATTACGGTATATGCTTGATTGTAAGATGTTAAAATCATTAATTGTCAGTGAAGCAATTATATCCTATCGAGCACAGAAATCAGTCTGGTTACCACAACCTGATCTAGAAAAAATAATTAGCGAAGAGCGAAAACTGTTTCCTGATTTTAATGAACAACAAATCATGGATTGGTCCCAACAGTTATTTGAAATCAGAAACAATGAAGCAAAAAATCTTGGACGAAGAATAATCGGTAAATTCACTCAGGGTGGCAAAGATGACAATACGAGATATTCTTCACGATTGATTATAGACAACGCTGAATACGATTTTGTAATGGCGGATTTAACGAATAAAGGCCTATATGTCAATCGTAAGGACGCATTTATGTCCGATGGAACCAAATTGGGTACAATTGTTACTTACACTGATGGATACAATCCGCAGTACACACATTTGAGAGCTTCTATGCTCGGTTATGCTTCCATTAATCTGTTTTCAATGATCAATAAATTTCCTAACACCGCAGTTAGAGTTGCCACTGACTCATTTTACATAAACAGCAAAATGGTTGATTTTAAGGCTACTGGCAACGAGAATTGGGGATCATGGAGAATTAAGAAAGAAATGATTCATGATTATATTCCATCAGCAGATGTTACCATTGAAAATAATTATCGGAATCTCAAAGAGATTCAATCAGATTTTTCTAGTGCACCACCGATTTCTGATCCAATCTGTAGATATAAAACAGTTTATTTAAACGGCTGTGGTGGGTCAGGAAAAACAACCCGGGCAATTGAGTTATATCGCCGTGGAAACGCTAGCGTTTCTAACATGATTGTGCTAACACCGACTCACAGACTTGCAAGAGAAATGATACAGAGAGGGGTAAATGCCTGTACCTATCACAGCTTTTTCCGATGGAAGGGAGATAAATGGACTCCTGAGCGCATGGGAGAGAAATTTATTCCTGAAATTATCATTTGGGATGAAATAGACACAGTGCCATTAGATGTATTAAAAATATTTCTTGAGTGGTTGTTATTGAAAAATACAAAAATCGTCATGTGCGGTGATCACGGCCAACCACCACCATTTGTCGGTGCTTCCCCACATGAATGGCTAAAGGGTTTTGTAGACTATTATGAAGAAATTGATACCGATCATAGATCACTTGATAATGAATTAAAAGAATTTAAGAAATTAATTAGATTACAACCGGATAGAATCCAATGTGAAATAGCCCGTAAAATAATTTCGGAAACTCCCATGAATGATTTCTGGGAAATGTGGAGACCAAACGATTTGATCATTGCAAGTAGAAAAATAGTCAGGGACACACTTCAGATGAAATTATTTGAATTGCATAAACAAAAATTTGCAACACTTCCAGTGCCTCTTTGTTATAGGCCATCAGATACACGAAAACAGAACATTGAAGTTGATATTCCAGGACAGAGTGAAAAGCAGATTCTCGTATTAAATGATATTGTGCTGGTTGATATCAATGTCGTTGAAGATGCATTGCGTGCTAATAAATCCCCGTGGACGCTAGGATACGCAGCAACAATACACTCTTCACAGGGATTGACTATATCGGATACAATTGTTTGGATGGTAGATAATCGCATCGAATGGTCGAATTTAGTCTATCTTTCAGTATCCAGAGTACGAAAAATAAATCAACTTCGAAGAATTGTCTTCGATGATGAAATCATTGGTGGCGATGATGAAATCATTGGTGGCGATAATGATATTATTGATAAAAAACTCTCCGGTTACAAACAACAGGACAAAAAAAAAACAACGAGAATTTGATATTGATGCTGAATTAATAATTGCGTTAAAGAAACAACAGAATAATCACTGCGCAAGTTGCAATTGTATAATGCGTTGGCAGTATTCGGATAAGGATCCTCGCCAATTTACCGTTGACAGAAAAAATAATAGTCTCGGTCATGTCAGAAACAATGTGATGTTGACTTGTCTTGAGTGCAATAGACGCAAGGGTGCTAGTTAAGCCCATGCGGTGGTAATTGAGTATCCTCAGGTATCACTTGTAATTGTTGTCTAGTAAACCCCCGTTGAGGGGCAGTTGAATCCAGTTTATAGATTGGAAGTCTACCCGTAGATCGTGTTATACTAGATATCTTATGTGCAGTAATACTCCAAATAGGATCAGTAGCCCTTTTTCTACCCCCTTCAAGCTCTCCTGGTTCATATAAATACCTCACAATGACATTACTACCAAGAATTGGTTCGGAAACGCTAAAATCTTTTTGTGGTTTTTCAGGTATTGACTTCTTTTTAATCGCGTTGATAGGTTTCATGTTGATTGTTCTAGTAATCTCGTTATTCAGTGCAGTAATCACAGCTGGTAACCTTTTAACCCATTCACGGGATCTTTTTTCTTGGATGAATTCTTTTGCGTATTGATATCCAAATAACCGCTCAGCAAGGGTTTTATTAAACCGTTCTACAATTGCCTGATCACGATGCAGTGCAGTATGCCCCCGTCTGATAGTGACATTGTGATCTTTCATTGTAGATAACACTGCACCCTGAAATTCTTTGCCGGGATCAATTTGTAATAGATTTGGCCAGTGCAGAGGACCTCGTCGATAAATCCTTTCAAATGCAGAAGCTACTTCAGTGGCCGATTTTGTTTTTAACGGTTCTGCTTCCTTGTATCGACTTGCAATATCAACTACGGTTAATGCGTATTTGTAACCGTGGTCATGTGGCAAAAATAATAGATCAGCCTGATGAACTTCATTGGGTCCGGTCACATCAAAATGCGAGACATTAATTTGTTTAGGCGGTGGTAGATAAATTTGCCATAGTGCCTGTTTGGATAACCAATGAGCCGCAGTGGTTTTTTTCACCTTTGCAGCGCTAGCGAGTTTATGGATTGCAGCGTTACCCTTCCAGTATCCTCTTGGGGAATAATAAATAGATTCCATGTTGTTATTAATTACCAGCACCTAACATCAATTTGCTTTTCATAGCCGATTTTATCAAAAATGAAGCCAATTTTCTTTGAAGGATTTATCAGGAATGGCATTCAACGCATGAATTAATTTCACATCTGCTAGATGCCTGTGTTGCAAATTACTGCTTTTATAAGCAACATCATGAAGGTGACAGGCCTTATCAATAGCGTTTATTGGTTCCTCACCGGGTCGGGGCTGATTTTGATCATTGAGTCTGATATCTAATCGTGTTCCGGGGCCACAGTAGCTATATCCTGGAAGGTGTTTTTCTCCAGGGTATTTTGCCCATGGGGTTCCAGGGAGTTTTGCTAATTTGGCAGCGATATCACCTCCTCGTTTTTTTTTAAAGGTTCCTTGGGTTTAGAAACAAATCTAAATTTCTTTGTACTACATTGTACGCATTTACCAGAAAGCGCTGATCGGTTATTTTTAGTTGTAATCGTCGTCAAGTCATCTGTGCCAGTACGCGCCTTACACTTCACACAATATAGATCCATAATTTATGTATAGAGATATGAATATAATTGATTTTTCAGCGACTAAAACAAGAGAACCAGTGAAGCATCATGCAGCGCTACCAAACTCTATCCGCGCAATTATAATTGGGCCATCTGGATCCGGTAAAACGCAATTGTTGCTCAATTTAATAATGAGATGGATGAAGTGGGATAAGTTGTATTTAATTGCCCCTAGCGTAGACGACCAAAAATGCTATGAAGTGCTAAAAGATTTTAATGAAAACGCTTCAGAGATTGCTGGTGAGGATGTTATTGAATTTATAACCGATATTGACGAGGCACCATCAGTAGAAGATCTTGATGGAAGTATTAACAACATGGTAGTATACGACGATGTAATGTTAGATAAACAAAAAAATCCTGCTAGAATATTTTCCAGAGGCAGGCACAAAAACACGGATGTGATCTATGTCACTCAACGCTACACACAAATACCAAAAGTGATTCGCGATAATTGTAATGTGTTGTGTGTGTTTAATGGAGTTGATACACATACGCTACGAAATATTTGGCAGACATGGTGCTCCGATATGGACTTCAATCAATTTAGAAATTTCTTTAGTCATGCTCAGTCTGCCCCACACGGATTTGTAACAATAAATTTACATGACCCTCGGACACGATATCGTATCGGACTGGATCAAATATTCGGTTGAGAGGGTGAGTGACAACGACGTTGTAATCTCTTGAAAAGTTTTTGATTTCATTGATTTTTCATTGATTTTTTTTTGCCTGATTTCATTATTATTTTTTGCCTGATTTCATTGATTTTTTTGCCTGATGTCATTGGTTTCATTGTTTTTAAGCGTGATTTCAGTGAAAACTTGTCTTAAAATGTTGTCTGATTCACCCTCTCTGCTGCTAGTGGTCTGCCCTAACATAAAAATTATAAAGAATTGTCTGCCCACCAAAATGACAATCATACGGAGTGTTCTGCCATCAAACATGGCAACCATATGAGTGATCTGCCCTCCAGCATGGCAATTATAAGGAGTTGTCTGTATTCCAACATGGCAATCATTAGGTCTGGTTTACTGTCCAATATGGCAGTCGTAAAGTGGTTCACATTTCTTTACAACTTTTCTTAAATAATAAATGTTGGAATTAACATACTGTTTTGCCTAAAGACCTCTTGCGATTATATAATTGCTCTTGCAAGAAAATACTATAGATCTGACCACTAATATGTCCGTGTCCGTGCTAGCATAAATAAGTCTGAAAACTGGAAAATAACTAACCTCTGCTTTAATTCACTGAACTTATGAAAGCATAGATTTGTTCACGTACAGACGAAAGTTGGCCATACCGTGAACTTATTTTTTTTCTTCTAATAAAAATGTTGATGGTCAGAACTTTATTTCATGGTCAAAGGTCTTGATTTGGATTTTCATTTGCAATGGCTCGCGAGCATGATTTTTTCATAACTGTATTACACGGTATGCACTGAATATATATTTTAGTTATGTAAGTGATAACACAGAATCTACTGTATTGCACGCGGTACGCAGAGAATGTTTACTTTAATTATTTATGTGATAACACCGAATCTATGCAAAAATTGAAAGCATATTAGATAACTGTTTTGCAAAGTAAAAAAAAACAAAAACAAATGTTATGCCGATATTCACTGCAGTGAGTCGACCTCGACGGATTACGTCGGCAGCTCCATTAGTTCTCGTCCCAATAATCATTACAACAAAATTAATCCAGTTAAAGTATATTACCTTGATAGTTGTAATAAAACGATAGACTATCTTCCTCAAATGAAAATAATTGTCTTGCGCGTGACTGTAATTCTCTTTTATGCGAGAATGGACTCCTTACCCACACCCACATACTAAAAGGTGAAGATCCACCAGAGTTCGTTCCTTGCAATGAACCATTAAGCACTTTATGACCGAGTGTTCATACCTGCAACCTACACGTGATAAATACTATAATGTACATGACATGAAGGAACTTTCTGATACTATACAAATCAGATTTCCTGAAGGAAGTAAATCTCTATTTTAAACTATAACTTGTATGCCATCACCTAGAATATTTTTATCTAATGCAAATACCACCTCTTATTTACAACATCTTATCATCAACATACACCATTTACATCTCCCGTTGATTGGGAAGCTTCATATTTTCCTGTTACCAACATCTTACCATTTTATATTTAACTATTATGGTTTTTTATATCGCTGGTCGATGTTAAACCTTTCTTATTTTCAAAGATCTAACCTATTGTATGGCGTTAAATAGCCTAAAAGTGCTGGTGCGCCGTTAAAATTCAAACAAACAAACAAGCAAACATCTCCCGTTGATTGGGAAGCTTCATAGTTTCCTGTTACCAACATCTTACCATTTTATATTTAACTATTATGGTTTTTTTTATATCGCTGGTCGATGTTAAACCTTTCTTATTTTCAAAGATCTAACCTATTGTATGGCGTTAAATAGCCTAAAAGTGCTGGTGCACCGTTAAAATTCAATCAATCAATCAATCAATCAATCAATCAATCTTTTATGCGACTTGATAAATATATGGATGTAATATAAGAACAGAAATAATATGTAAAAACGTTACCGAAAGTAACATTCTGCGAAGAATACATAAAGGGTAAGCAAATAGAAGAAACAATAATAACCCAGGAGTTTTACAAGCCATTGCAAATATAAAATCAGAACCTTTGTTGTATCTGCCAGATGAGTACACCTTTCAGAAGCAAGACATCGTGTTATGTGCCGCTTACATAAATTACAGCACGTGTTTTTGTACATATGTCGGCAGCTCCACATCCGTGTATGATCTCATCCCAATGATCATAAAAGATATTAATCAAGTTGAAGTATGTCTCATGGATTGTTGTAATAAACGCTAAGATATTCTTTTGAAAGTAAAATAATTTGTCGTGCACAGTGGCTAATATTATCTTTTATGCAACTTTAATGTTATAACTGTCACGGATAATTAATATTTCCTGATCTTTACTGAGACTAAATATTTTTCTAATATATCTCTGTTAGTGTGATGTTGCCAGCATGAAAAAACGTGTGTTGTTTGACCAAGCCGAATCAGGACAAAAACGAATATATATTGAATAATAAAAAGCGAAAGAACAAAACAGAAGAAAACAGAACAAACAAACTTTTTATCTATTACACATAAAATAGAAGAATAAAACAAAATAAGAAATAAGAAATAAAGAAAATACAAGCTGAAGAATATTATAGACACAAAATAATGCAGGAAATGCTTGTGAGCTTTACAAAAAAGCAAGGGGTCTTAATATGGAAGGGACAATGAAAACATTATAATGAATTAAAGTAAGAAATATGGGATTTAGCGAAAATAGTAGTGTAATGGGACAAGTACATAAATAATATTAAAAATATGTACACATCACGAAGAAATAAAAATGTGCGCACAAAATGCTAAAAAAATAACAAAATGACCAAAACCTACTTTGCGAAAAATACATAAAGGGTAAGCAAATAGAAGAAACAATAAAACATTTAGCTAAAAGAAAGTCGCCATGGTATAATGACCTAACACAGAAGTTTTACAATTTAGTAACGAACTTAACGCTTACCCCAAAATAGTTCTACAGTATTATTGGCTTACAAGTGGAAATGATCAAAATAATGAGTGAGGGAGTTTTAAGCCATTTTATATAAAGGGAAGGGGACAATGAAGATTTAAAATATTGGAGACATATCATTGCTGAATGTTGATTATAAGCGTTTAAGCGAAATATTTGTAAAGAAAGTAACGTGACGGTATGGCTACACTAATTAATGATAATCAAGAGAATAGAAGAGACATACAAAATAATATCCCATAAATACAAAATCCAACTGGCTACTTTAACTCCAAACGTGACAAAGGAGCAATGATCCTACTACATCAAGAAACGTCTTCTGACATGAAAAAAAGAAAAAAATCACCCATAAGATAATCAAAGAAAATGTATATAAACCAATAGCAATAATCTTCGGCAAAAATGCGAAAATATATAACTATAAAATGTATTATTTAGAAAGGTAGAAATGATATACAAACCTGGACACCGCCACTCAATACAGTTGATAAAGTCCAAGTGGCCATACCCTATCTTTATAGTAATATCAGTTACATAATTAAGTCCTTAGAAGTATGCAAAACGTTATGTGGCCATATAACGTGGACCAAAGTGTGTATTATTGAGGGTTTAGCAATTAGGTAAAAATTGCGAAATTAATATAATTATATCGATAAACTTAACTTGAATCACGTAAGCATATTTTGGACTAGTATAATCAGAAGCAACAACAAAGGAAGGTAAAAAGGGTATGAGACCAGTTAGTATGTGTTTTTGTGAAAGGAGACCATTTTTCTCCAAGTTTCAGCAGCAGTTAGAATCTTCATCATGTTTTTCAATTCAGTAGAAATCCCTATTATGCAAATTTTGTTGAGAAATGAAAGGCATTAAGTAGATATTCCTCGTATAACTTAATTAACTACATGTTCCCTCGAACTGGAGATGTCTTCAAAGTTTGTAAATCTCAACATTTTATGGTTATCTTAAACACGTTCATACGTTTTCTAATGTAGTCGCGAATATTGTAGTTTCTTTGATTAGTGTAGTATTGATCATTTTATTCGTATTTTAAAATGCTACATTTCTGAAACTTTAACTTCATACGTGTTAATTATCACCAGATTCATAACTGAGCCGCACTGCGTTTCTCAGACAATAAGATCAAAATACACAATCAGCTTAAAAATATTTGCGTTAAGAAATTAATGTTTCTTTTGAAACATAGGTGCTGTGAACAAACACATCGAGACTCACCACTTCATGACTGGCATTGAACAATAAGCGCAGCGGCAGACTTCAAATGAAATATGTCGCTTCTCAGCTAGAGATAGATAATAGATTCGTGAAAAAGTGACGAAGACAGTTGCTCTTTTCATAAAAATCACTTTGTGTGTTGCTTGAACAGCCACTGTTAGAGAGCAGACTTCAATATGTGTAGACAAATTGGACGCTTTAAAAAAATCCATCATGCTCTCAAATTATCAGCCATATTCTAAGTAGACTGATATAGGTATTTGTAAACTACAGAGTTTAGACATTCTTCAAGGTCATTAGACATTTGTTTCTAAATTTAAGTTAAATAGCATATAATTAAGAAAATATACAATAATTATCTTCAGGGCTAACAGGTCCAGTGTTTGGTCGGGGGGGGGGGGGATGGGTGCGATGTCCAAGATTTCTCGAAAGGACGCAAAAACAAAAATATGTGTTTACTGAAAGTGTGCACAATACTCGATAAGCATGCACAAAAAGAAAAACGATAATAAAATTTCAAGTGACAGTCTGTTTATATCATAGACAGGGACTGGAAACCCTGAACCTCTTCTCTCCATTGCAGCCCTGATATTTAATTTTTAAAAATATAAATCTATGGTCCAGTTTTAAGCGATAATATGAGAACATGGAATCAAAATGCGTTTTTCGGTTATTTTTAAGACAAAACTATCTTCTGTTTCGTTTTCAGGTGTGTGGTGTTGTGATATTTTACAGCTACTGTAACAGGCTGATTTCAGAGTGAGACACTCCTTAAGCTAGTCCGACAAATCAACACCCACCCACCATATATGTGCTGATATGTACTGGTGAATGATATGTGGGTCGAATGTCATATGTTCATTAAAACTTGCAATTTCGATGCATGCTAATCTTTCCGGAACAACATATGTACACTTTAAACACTTAGCGGTATCTTTCATAACAGCCAAATCTAACGCGAAGTTCAAAATGGCCCATGACAGAGGTTGTGCTGTTCCACGTGGATTTACAAGTCACTAATCATACATTTTGATCAAGAAATAAAATTTACATCTCACCAAAAGAGCCCTTCAGTCGACGGAAGCTTAACAGCCGCGAGATATATCGGTAAGTATATAAAATATATATCGATGTGTGCAGTCAAAATTGCTGCACATTTTTACAGGTTATATTGAATAGGTGATATCAACCCCTAATCACTAGTCAATATTAGCACGGGTAAGGGCCTGATTTATCGGCCTAGAATAATCTTTGAAAAGAAGTATGACACGCATGTAATTATTTTCCCGTGTTCTTGGCCGATAAATACATGTCCGATATAAAAACACAGTGACCGTTGGAAGGCTCTTATAGAATTGTATATGCATCATGACATTAATTAATTTCTTTAAAGTGGGTATTGGAAATAGTATGTAATCAACGAAAAACTATGACAAATTATTACCCAGCATACAAGAAAACGATTATAACATATCATTCATTGAGAATGAACATCGAACCTACTGCTTGATGCAAAACAGTGTTTAAATGTAAACTGTTGATAGGCAATCTATTTTGATGTAGGTTACATGAATTACAACGTAGGAAGATAACAATGAAATTTAGAACCTCATTTTTCTACGTTACGCGCGTTGTCTTCGTGTATCCCTGTTACGTCGCTGATAAATATATCAAGAAATGCTACCACTGTAGAGTTTGTACAGGTAAAAATATGAAATGAACATCTGCCATTGTTGTGTTTATGCTGTCGGGGTATCTCCCATCTGTTATTTCAGTGTTTCGAATCGCTGATAGGATTTTTGTTGTTGTAGAGTTTAACGCCATTTTTCAGCACAAGATATGCTATACATGGCGGCCAGTATTATTGGTGGAGGAAGAACCCGGGAAAACCCCCCGTAAAGAACCACCGACCCACGAGAAGCTACTGGAAAACTTTCTTACATACCAACATTGGCCGAATCCGAGACTCAAACCCACGCAGACAGAGGTGAGATGGCAGTGATCCGTAACGGAGAACGCTTTAGACCACTCGACCACTCGGGGCCCCCTAGGATAGGATATACAGTAGAATCAGTGAGGGATGCCATAAAACCACTACCAATAAAATACCTGATAGACTTTAACTAGACTGAGTGGATTTCCACTAGTTTACTTCTAATGATAATTATCCTAATATTTAACCAACACTCCTTGAAATATTAGTAGGCATTATTTGTTTACAAAATAAAAAGATCAGTATACCAAGTTTATGTTGTTCCTGACACATTCCAATTTTCCACTTTTTAATTTCCCTTTTCTTCTTTTCAATTTTATTTGAACTACATTTAATACTGCGAATCTAATTCCCGTTTCTTCTACGATTAGTATCCATCTTCTTTTTTTCAAACAACATGCACAATAAACATAATTCTCACCTGAAATATTTCTATTTGTTTTTAAAACTTAAAAAAGTTCAGTTTTTTTCCTCAATGTAATCTTCTCCTGATTTAATTTTCTTTCCTGACCTAGTTTCAATAATAATAATAATAATAATAATAATAATAATAATAATAATAATAATAATAATAATAATAATAATTATGAGGACTTTGTATAACGCCTGATCTTTAGAAGCTCTAAGCGCTTTACAACATCTATTATGACATGTGTAAAGACGTGTCGGAATATATTTAAAATCAACCGCCATAGTCCAGTTTCATTTATCCTGCCTTCAATTTTATCTGACTAATTTCCCGAGAATCATTTGTGTCGAATATAGGAGACAATATTCCCCTGAAAGAAAAAAGCAAAACGTTTGGATTGATTACGATTTTAAGTATTCGAGTGGCTGGTGATTCAATTATCGGTGTTATACGGTATACAGTTTCAGTAATATCCTTTACCAGTGCCTAATTAACCCACGGCAAGGCCCATAGGCTTCGAGCTTCTTTGGGCCCCTCGACATCCTCCCGCGTATTTCGCGCTCTTTTAATTAATACAAACTTAGCAAAAATGATTTTAAATGGTGGAATTAAGCAGCAGTCTGATTGTTGTGGCATGGAGTAGGAATTTTTTTAATGTGGATATTTCGATTACGCAGCATTGCCATGGCATGGCTAAAGGTTACATGGGCCCCTGCTCTTGGTTGGCCCATAGGCTTCATCCTAGTCAGCCTTATGGATAATACGGCCCTGTCCTCTACTAAATCAATGGATTTTGTATGACTGCTTTTTCATGGGTTAAATGATGTGCCGATGCCATACAATGAACAAGCCGTGGCAAGGTAAAAGAACATCTCATCGTAGTAGTAGTAGTAGTAGTAGTAGTAGTAGTAGTAGTAGTAGTAATAGTAGTAGTAGTGTGGCAGTCAGGGGCCGATCGTGGGTGTGATGAATTCACCGAAAACCCTATAAAAATGAACCCGAAACAACTTGGAATCGCTTGAAATGCAGAAAACCCCATCCCACTCCATCCCCACCCCCAACAATATTTCAGGATCGGCCACTGGAAGCAATTTTGATATCAGTAGACATAAAGCATAAAGCAAACCGCCTTTTAGCGGAATGAAAATAATTCTGCCGTACTTGAAGTAGACCTGATGCTGGTTATCTCCCTTTCCAAACAAAGCTCGTATGTTGGAAATATCTATAATTATAAAGCATTTTGGATTTCGTATCCTTCATTAGAATTATATTTCTAGCATACTTGAGCGCATGTATAGCTAGTTTAGATTTTAACATTCAAGCCCATGCAAGGTAAAACTTATCTTCAGCTAATTAGCCCACACTTGAGTTTGAAAGCCAATGTCTATTAGCAATAATTAATTGTAAGTACATTTTTCTACAATTTCTCTGTGATGGGACTGAGAAATGTACAGGAATGCTTTTTCTCAACGGCATATGTTACATGTTTTCTACATCTAGTTTTAATTTGTGAGAAATATTGATATGACAAACAAGTTTATACCACACATTATACAGTTGTAACTTATCTAGATTCTTCTCTAGCCTTTCTTGAGTTTATCAAGAAATACAACTAAATGAAACTATGCAGAATGTGGTGGTGGGGTGGGGGTGGGGTGGGGGAAGCAAATATAGCTGCACCCATGCAGGACAAGATACCATTGGTTACCTGTAAATATCCCGACTCACACAAATGTTCTATATAACATAGTAATCGATCGAGGTTTTAAATGAAAATACAGAAACAGATGTTTTTGAGTCTGGCAAGAACTTATTAAGAAGAATAAAGGTCATATCTAATTTGCGTCGTATACTAACTAGATCACGTCAAAATGTTACGGTAATCTGTGAAGTGCCCTGCAGAAGAGGTAATGAGCTATCTCTTCCCTCTCTTGTTTTCACTGAGGAAAGAACAAATCAGACATCTGTTCAAGTGATCATTGCAACGTATATATTTTAAAGTACAGTGACGTAGTTAATTTTAAATAACGTTTTACATCGATCAGTGCATTCCAGTTCTATCTGCCTCAATATTTATGACATTCCATGTATTTTGTTCGAAATTAATATAAATACAAAAATACCAAATCAACTATATGACATGCACGTATTAGTCCAGAGTTTTATGTTAATTATCTATTTGAAAATTAAGAGAAAGTTTGAGAAATCAATGAAATGTTGTTTCAAAAACAGAATGATAGATGAAAAAAACGAAGCATTGAATTCACATGAAAGAATTATGAACACGGACTTGTAAAACTTGTATTATTAGATACCAGTTAACATATCCAGGGATAAGACGGAGAATTTTTAGATCAAAACAAGTTGTCAGTTGTCGAGAAGAAAAATCGTATAGAATCGCCCATCTCTTAGTCGGTCCTTCCATATGTGCAATCACACAAACAAGAACCTCGTTATCTTCATTACTCGCTGATGGACTTTTAACCTAGTTTTAACAGTGATTCAAAATATTTATTTCTCTTTATTGTTTAAAGAAAAAGGCCGTCATATCTCTCTCTCTCTCTCTCTCTCTCTCTCTCTCTCTCTCTCTCTCTCTCTCTCTCTCTCTCTCTCTCTCTTGTTAGTTAAGTATGTGGGGGCTATGCATGTGTATGAATGTGCGTTTATATTGTTACAATTTTGTTTCTCACTCTTGACTTTCTCAAGCTTTCATAGTTCACATTTACTTCGCTGTCAATGACATTGCAAAATTAAAATCCTTAGGCACCAGCTAGGAAACACACTACACTATATGAAAAGTTTGTATTTGAAGCGCTCTGCAATTTGAGACTATTTACTATGTCAATACTTAAGGCTGGTTTTGACTGCAAATTTCGGCCCTACTTTTTAGCTTTTGATAAAAGTGAAACCACTCAGTATGTGATCATTTAAAAGTGACAAATGTACTTGATGTGATATTTTACCCAGCATTGTTGCATCGTAATTTGTAAATATTTAATTATCAGCCTAGGTACTGTATAAATATTGCCCAGACATTTATATCCTTAATAGCGTATCATTTAAGTCAAATAGAAGAGATTGAACTATCTATTCTCTTGTCAAAGATTCTAAAATCGTACTCGGTGTTTATTGTCGATATTTAACTGTTAGTTTACCGTGTGACCCTAAACTTGTTGCGATAGCGAGGTTTTTGCGAATATAACTATATATGCCTGGTTACACATATGTGAATACCAGTTTGCATAGCTATTCACGCTAGTGATAAACACACTAATTCGCCTATTATCGGGCGTAGCTCACATAACATCTATAACTTCACAACTAAGTCTGACAGGATTTCAATACCTACGCCATTATAGGCATATGGATTTGGTACATGGTATTAAATTGCAATTACTTTTCTGTTGGTTTACAAAAATATTCGTGCATATGGAAATAGGCGATCATCTTAGGTATCTGCTTACCTAGTCATTTGATGGATAACATTAGTAATAATAGTCAAGATAAAAGTCATTTACATTCTTGGCTGATTTTTATGAATGAAATGACGTCACACTGGTAAACTTCTAGAGTGGAATGCCTTCACCAATAAGAACAATTGAGACATTGACAGGGGCACGTGACCTTTTTTTTCTCAGCACTCTACCGTAGGAAGTGTGACGGAATTTATATGGGAGGTATGTCGGAATGTGTCAACAACCAATCAAAATTGAGTGCGTTATTTGGAGAATAGCGACACACACCCCTATTTAAATATGTAAAGCTGTCCACGCGATATGTTTAATATGGTCTCTCATAACTTAACATCTCTAAACGGACGACTGAAACCCCAAGGATTTAATTTAGTAACAAAGCAACCCAGTGCACTTGTATATAAATGTGTCCAGATGAGAAAAGATTTCGAGAGATTATCAAACTTCAGTTCGGAGAGAAAGCTCGAATCAGTACCAAAAACTCCTGTATCAAACACAGACTATGAAATATCGTCAACTTGTATTTATGACTACACTCATTTTGCTGCTGATCTTACATCTTGCCAGGTTATTTGTCAATGCAAAGCCAACACCGAGTGAAGCGCACACAGATGAATCTAGTCTGATTCGAGAAAAGATTGCAGCTTTTAAAAGCGATATTCTAAACCGCTTGGGCTATGTTAATCCCCCAAATGTATCCAATGTAAATATTAGTATACAAGAAAAGCGGAAGATGATAACACTATATCAGAAATATATCGAGGAGCGCGAAGGAACACACAAGGATGAAGACGACTCCGGTATGGTGCATTCCAGAAATGTGCACACTCTTGAATACGCAGGTAAGTGAAAACATTGTTTTTCACATAGTGGATGAAACGTTTACTGTGACTGTGTGGATATTGAATTTGATCATTGATCATGCTCTTAGATAAATTTATACTTTGATTTTCATAGGAGAGAATATCGCACGCATTAGCTAACCATGAACTCACAATTTATCCGTGTAAAAATCTTCATTAATACCTGGATTTGTTGCCTTCTTTTTATTTGCGCGCGTATAGTCGTCCAGCAGGGAAGGTCGCGTATAGTCGTCCAGCAGGGAAGGTCGCGTGCGTACTGCAGAATTTCGTTTAATTCAACCACAAGTCCAGGAGGGGGGGGGGGGGGGAACCCACATATTTGTAGAAATATGCGTATCATATGTAAGTATAATTTCCCGTTATTTCTGCCACGCCATTGAGATTATAAGGTATGGGTGGATTATGAATGTATTTCTCTACATTCGCTAAAATGTCGTAAAGATATGTGATTGAAACCAACTACAACCAACGAGATTTATTGGCTGTGCCCCACTTTTATTGTATTTACTTTCGTTTCACGTTTTCTTTTCGTTACAAACCGAATTTTAGACACTTTACTTTCAACAAACAAAATTTCTTTAAACTTACCTTGTCTCTGAATTAAATCATATTGCATCCTCATATTCAGGAATAATAAATGACTGTCAGAAAATCATTATCGCAAATATACATATTTTGCAGGGGAAAACAATTCTTGCAGAGAATATTTTCATAGCAACAAATGTTCTTGTCGAAACAACGAAGGGCTGTTTTCTCCAATTACACACACACACACACACACACGCGCACGCACGCACGCACGCACGCACGCACGCACACACACACACACACACACACACACACACACACACACACACACACACACACATACATACATACATACATACATACATACATACATACATACATACATACATACATACATACATACATGCACACACATTAAATAACGCCAACACTGCAGGTGTCTTTTAATTGAATAACCGCGACAAGATTTATATCGCGATGTTCAACAATACCACTTGCATTAAGAAACGTTTGTACAGTTCTTTACGAAAGGATGACATCAAATGACTTTGCATTAAGAAACGTTTGTACAGTTCTTTACGAAAGGATGACATCAAATGACTTTGCATTAAGAAACGTTTGTACAGTTCTTTACGAAAGGATGACATCAAATGACTTTGCATTAAGAAACGTTTGTACAGTTCTTTACGAAAGGATAATTTCAAATGACTGCAGACAATACTTATTCTAGGTCTAGATTCGCAAGCTGCGTAACTAACACACATAACTAAATTCATGTATCGTTGAAATAACATCAGCGAGGGGGCGTAACATAGATTGTCGCTAGGATTTAAATGTCTCCGTGTTAGTGTATTACCCTTAAAATTGTTTTCCTGGCTAATGTATGTCTTTGGAGACAAAATTGGATTCAGATTTCAAGAGTGGAATGTTATTGTTTTGTTACGTAGAATTAATAATATAGATGAATATCGATCCGTATTGCAGTATATTGATATGGTTACGTTCATGTTGATATAGCATGATGTTAAATTTGTTATCACATATTTACAGTGTCGGAGCATTTACGCCTGGATTTTTTTTTGTATTGCCTGTAGATCTGTACGACCTTTTTGTACAAGTATTAATAACCATATGTAAGGTTAAAAGGAAAAGTCGTACAAATCAACAGTCCCATGCAGCGAGAAAAGGGAAAACGAGGCTTACTGTACAGCGTAGTAAGACAAAATTTGCGTCATGTGCAGCAAAGTAAGACCAGATCAGCCGTACCGTGCAGCGAAATCAGACAAAACAAGTTTACCGTGCAACGAAATAAGATAAATATATCCGTAGTGTGCAGAGAAATAAGAACAAAAAAAAAATCAGCCGTAAAGTGCAGCGAAATACGACAAAGCCAGCAGTATTGTGCAAATTGAAATAAAAAAAGATCAACCGACCTTGCAGCGAAATGGATAAAATCAAGCGCACCTTGCAGCGAAAGAACACAAAATTAGTCGTATCGTGCAACGAAATGCGACAACATCAGCCGACCGTGCAAGGAAATAAAACGAAGTAAGGCGTACCATGGAGAGAAAAAAACCGTAACATAAGTTGTTGTTGTAGGGTTTAACGCCTTTTTCAGCACAAGATATGCTATACATGGCGGCCAGTTATAATGGTGGAGGAAGAACTCAGAAAATTCCCAGAAAGAACCACAGACCCACGAGAAACTACTGGCAAGCTTTCTCACATACCCACATTGGCCGAATCCGAGACCTGAACCCACCGAGACCTGAACCCACGCAGAGGTGATATGGCAGTGATCCGTAACAAAGAGCGCTTTAGACCACTCGGCCACTCAGACCCCGTAACGTACAGCAAAATAAGAAAAAATTGGGCGTATCGTGAATCGAAATAAAACAAAATCAGCCGTATTCTGCAGCGAAATAAAACAAATATTAGGCGCACCGGTCATTATATTAGTTTTTTTTACTGCATCGTGTGTATCTCACGGTGGTGGTGGTGGTGGTGATATGATGTCATGTGACTGCTTCGTCATAAAGAAAGAAATCGATTATTGATATGTATTTCTATATCGTCACAGTTCTAGTGACTAGATTGTAAATTGTTACATTCACTACCGATTTTCAATAACAAGAACAAAACTGTCTATGTAATTAAAAACTCAGATTTTATTTATACATTAGGCTATCCGTCCTTTTATGTTGTTAATTATGCCTAAATGTCTGTTTGTTTTCATCTATTGGCGTCATAATTGTATTAAAGCAGCAAACATAAACAAAGTAAGTTTATTTGACATATGCATAATTATTAAATTGAGAAAAATAGGGTATTTGATATGGGCACCGCCAAGTGACAGTCAATAACGCTACCATCAGCCACTGCACCGACCAATGAACAAGTGAGTTCATTCCGCGAAATATCAAATGGCAAATGTTAAGTACCGTATCAAATATTGCACTCACTGACCATTCCGTTCCCATTTTTCTTCATCGAATTTTAAGTCAAGACGACATGAACGGTTATTACGGGACAATGCATCGAATTTTAAGTCAAGATGACATGAACGGTTAACACGGGACAATACATCGAATTTTAAGTCAAGACGACATGAACGGTTAACACGGGACAATACATCGAATTTTAAGTCAAGATGACATGAACGGTTAACACGGGACAATACATCGAATTTTAGGTCAAGATGACATGAACGGTTAACACGGGACAATACATCGAATTTTAGGTCAAGATGACATGAACGGTTAACACGGGACAATACATCGAATTTTCGGTCAAGACGACATGAACGGTTAACACGGGACAATACATCGAATTTTAAGTCAAGATGACATGAACGGTTAACACGGGACAATACATCGAATTTTAGGTCAAGATGACATGAACGGTTAACACGGGACAATACATCGAATTTTAGGTCAAGATGACATGAACGGTTAACACGGGACAATACATCGAATTTTAAGTCAAGATGACATGAACGGTTAACACGGGACAATACATCGAATTTTCGGTCAAGACGACATGAACGGTTAACAAGGGACAATACATCGAATTTTAAGTCAAGACGACATGAACGGTTAACACGGGACAATACATCGAATTTCAAGTCAAGACGACTTGAACGGTTAACACGGGACAATACATCGAATTTTAAGTCAAGACAACATGAACGGTTAACACGGGGACAATACATCGAATTTTAAGTCAAGATGACATGAACGGTTAACACGGGACAATACATCGAATTTTAAGTCAAGACGACATGAACGGTTAACACGGGACAATACATCAGCATAAGTCACACTAATGGTACGAAATATTAAGTTTAAAAAAAAAAAACAAACGTTTAATTGTTGCGCCCACGTTGCTAAGAAACAAATAATATGAATTACTTTTCAGGTGACGGTGGCTTAGTCGACAGTTTCTTACAATGTTAGGTTAAAGTTCTTAATTTTCTTTATTTTTTATGCACATATCTTTTCTAAAAACGTTTTAATGGATTCTCATCCATACTTGGCGTGCTTAATTGTGAAGCCTAAAATATTGTTTTACATATTCGCTTGTTTCATTTATCTTGTACTTTGTATGCGGCTGTGGCTATAAAAAAATTGATTTTCTTAAAATAATAATAAATTAATGCTACTAATACCCATTTTCCCCTATGACCTTGGGGTGGAAGTCACATAGAAAACTTGCGCAAAGAGTTTGGTTTAAGCTTTTTCTTTGCTTATAGTACTTAAACTTCCGAATGGACTTTATCTTACTCTGGTGAATTGTTATGGAGCTAAGAATATTCATCATGTGACCCTTCAACCATGGGTCAAGGTCAATATCGTAGAAAGTTTGGCTATTGAGTCTAGACTAAATTTCATTTTTCATTTGCTTACATTTCCTAAACCCCATGACAACATTCTGCACAATTTGGACGAATCATTACAAAGCTAAAACAATTCGATATTTGACGCCATTGTTCTTGCTTGTCTTTGGGGTAAAGGTCACATTTATAGTTAATTTGTGTTGAGGTATGGGTGAACGCTCTTTTTCTTGTTTCATATGCTTATATTCCTTAAACCCCTTGATGGATTTTTCATATTCGATAAATTGTTATGAAGCAAAAAACGTCATGCTAGCTGAACATTTGGACGTTGGGGTCAAGGTCGCACGTTTTACATCACAACTCAGATTGTAGGGTCGACAGGTCATGGCTATATCTAATGCTTCCTCCAAGGAGGTTTAAAATCACAAATTTTAAAAATTAAGGTCTGAAAATAGATTTTTTAAAGAAGTGTCTTAACCGTCTAGCAATGTGAAAAATTAGCATCGAACACAAAAGAACATCAAATAAATATGCTTCAAATCTGTAAATGTTATATCCACTGCAACAAAGCTTTGCCTCCACTTTATAAAGATAAAATGGCTTGAAATCACACATTTTCATAAGTTTTCAAAGGAAGCATGGTTTTACACCGCACATTTAACTGCTCGTGATAATTCTGAGAAAACAAATACAACATATGTATGCAGTGCAAAAACTGTAGTATTAAAAGCACGAGAAAAATTAGAAAAATAATAACTGGCCATTGCTGCTTTGCTTTTCTTTAACACATATAATGCAGGGTATATAAATCTAGACCTATAAGTACAGCATGCACTGGAAGTGAGTTCTCAAGAGGGTACTTACTGCATTATTTGCATTTGGTTGTATTACTCCTACAACACGGTCATTTTCAAACTGGTAAATGTGTACACGAACTGGCCTATCCTTCACCACATTGAACATGTCCAACAGCATAGAGAATATGTCCAAAATCATAAAGAACACGTCCGTCCAGCATCATAAGCAACCTGTCATACAGCATATAGAATATGTCCAGCATCACATGCAACATATCCAACAGCACGAAGAATTTGTCCAAAATCGTAAAGAATATGTCCGTTCAGCATCATAAGGAATATGACCAACAGCATATAGAATATGTCCAGCATCACGTGGAGAATGTCCTACAGCATATAGAATATGTCGAAAAGCATATGTAATTTGTCATACAGCATAAAGACTATGTCAAAAAGCATATAGAAAATGCCCATCATCATATGTAAAAAAAAACACTATTTGTTAAAGTTAATTCCTATTAACCACTGATGACACTGATGTTAAATTAGACAAGTACATGTATGGTATAAAACCCATATTTCATTTATTGTTCAGTTTGTGAGTTGTTGTTTTTTTGAAAGTGTACTTTTTGTGTCTTCAATCCCAATGACTTGTACAGTTTAACGTCGCTACCGTCATTGGTCATTCAACTCAATCTTTGTTGCCTTCTTATTTTAATAATGTATGAATACTGTTAATTTATTATCAAACTGTCACATTATTTCATTCAAATCTGATGCTTCATAGAAAATTGGAAATAAATAACAACATAGGAATTGATGTATACTATATTAGTCACAGAGAGAAATCGAGAGGGGAGGGCACGCAAAGTTACGCTTAAGTTACAAGTTATGCATTTACTCTAGAATTAAACTGGTAATTTAAGTGTTTCTATAATGATTTCCACTCAGTTGGAGTGCATTTGATTTTTAATTCATTACCTACGTGCCAAAGAAAGCATACCCTTTTTCATTCTATTTTAAATGCAGTGCAATTTGAGGGCAGCACTCGACCATTTCAACGAGCAATTAAGGTTTCGGGGAAGTGATTTGTACCAATATGTATAGTCCAAGTCACAAATATAATTCCATATTTAATCCTAGATGAATACATTTGATGTTAAATTAGCTAAGCAGGCAACTGTTTGAAGGACGGGGTTGCGTTTGACCTTGCATGGAACAAAAAGGTTTCAAACAATTATAAGTCTACCTACTTCAGAATGATTTATTTATTTTGGCAATGTTCACAGTTAAAGTTTATTTGATGTCCTGCCCCGACAGGATGGTTCGGGATATATTTTATATTGTAAAAACTGTGTCATTTAGTAAGTTAAATCTGACCATCTGTGTTCGAACATCAGCGTTTTTTAATGTTGTTTTAGTTGTTGCTATTATTATTATTATTATTATTATTATTATTATTATTATTATTATTACTTCACTGACATAACATCTGTATGCTAAATACGTCTCTTATTATCTTACGAAAGGACCACGTTCTTGTGACATTTGAGCTCGATGACTTGTCGTAGTAGTCTTGCTTTCCCAAGGTCAAGGAGTGCCAGTTTATAAAGGCTTTCGCCAAAATTGTGTCACCACTAATATACGGTATATCTGTGGTTGCCAGAATGCTTCTACAGACTTGACGCGGGTCTTCCGGCTACAATGAGTGTTTTAGGATACATCCATATTTCAACGTCATGCAGTTACGCACCGAACAGATTGCATCATTTTCACTAAACAAATATATAGCCCAGACTTGAAGCAAAAACAGGTTAAATGTATTACATGCAAAATCACGACTCAGATTGCACAATCAAGCCAAGTGTTGTTCAGTCATGACAATAATTGACTTTTAAAACAGAAGCATGTTTAGTTAACATGATGACATGACATTTGATTGGTCAGCTTTAGTTACTGTACCTCTGTAATAAACCGCGTTGGAAGGCAAGACTTCGCTTGTTCCATATGTGCCTGAAGTTAACAATTGCAACCGTTAAGTGACAAGTTTAAATCGCCGATACGACTTTTGAAGATTCAAAATCTTTCGCAAACATTGAAACTGTCAACACTCAGTATTAGCATCATTGTGACGTCATCTCACCAATGAAATCGAAAAGTTACTTACAAGTTACTGATGATATTTGATTTATTTTAAGTATAAAGTTAGAAATTTTAAAAAACAAAATCATCATTTTTGCTGGCCAACGTAAGGAATGGTATGTTATAGCTTCCGAGGTCAGGCGCGCGAAAATGAAACAAATACGATGCTGAGTTCAAAAGTGAAACGTTGAAGACCGAGGGTAAACGGTTGCTTAATGCTTCATTATTTTACACGTTGCAATTAAACTGTTGCAAAATCTTTGTGGTATTTTTAAAGTCTTGTATTCACATAACGCGGGTGTCTTTGTAATAAAACTCGCAGGTACATAACGAGGATGTCTATGTAATATAACTTTCAGACACATAACGAGATGTCTATTTAATATAATTTGTCTGATTTATTTCATATGGAGTCCATTAGACGTGATCTTAGATGATCCTTGTGGTAATTGTGGGGAATTAGTGGCTATTACTATGCGATCAACCTAAGTGATAAAATAATTTTGACGCTAACCAGTGTATTCTTTTTACTTACATTGCTCGTTTGGTTGATTTTGAATACAATTAAATCTGTAATTAAATTTTCAGAATTTATACCGAAAAATTTGTAATAGCTAAAAGGCACTTAAATAGAGTAAATTGCCTTGAGCGAGTCGAACTTTAAAGAAATATGGATAGAAGAAACTAAAATCACTTAAGACATTTTTAAATAACTGATAATAACTGATTTACATAAGAAACACTTGCCGAAAATTATCTTTTTAAGTTGAAATCTAAACGATAACTATTATGAAATATGGGCTTATTTGGATCAAAGCACGATTTGTAACAAATCAAATAAAACAAAATTGCATTTGTCTAAAAAGGTAAAGAATGACTGTAATAAAACCGGTCTAAACAATAAATATGGAAAACTTATGTCACCATAATTAAATTTCAAAACTAACGAAAAGTTGTTACATTTTCTCGACTTTCTCGTACCAACGGATACTGTCATACTGTTGTTAAAGTTACCCTAGCATAAACACACGAAGTGGAACCTTAAATAGTACACGCTGTAAAAGAGAACACGAATTGGATGCACGATTTCGAGTTGATATTATATTATAAAATACGCCAGTGTGTATCGTTAGTATGTATTCGTATGGGGAAATCTGCGAAATCCATATTTAGCCGTGTAGAAGGGCACGTAAATACAAACATATCTGGCTCTTTGATCTTCATGTGTGGGTGCGAGTTATGTAGGCCAAAAACGAATTGATGATTCGTTTCTTTTTACCGAAGTTGTTTATAAAGGTGCTAACAACACAAGTCATAAATATAAAGAATGTTTCAGAAGGAAATGACTCGTTTTTAAACGACAACAATTATCAACTCAATGAAAGAAAATTAAAAAATATAAATTAAGAGAAAGAAGAAAAAAGAAGAAACAAGAAAGAAAAACAACACGTACTAGCACGAAGGAGTAAGTCGATTTTAAGTACTCTTCACGCATCATCGCCATCACGTCCCTCTTGTTCCCCGTTCTTTAAGAAAATGCACTAGGCACATGATCCTGTACGTGTATGTGCGTGATGTTATAACTCTTCGCATGCGCGTTCAACATAGAGACTATCGCAGGGTGTGAATGGGGAAATGGTTCATAGGTGTAACGTTTGATAAGGTGGTGGGACATGGCAGCATTGTATTTTAAAAGTTGTATTAACTCACTTAGAAATGAAGATGTAATACCGATACAAGACAATAACGATTTAGTATGGAAGTAAATACTAAAATAGGAATGATAGAGAAGCGAATATAAATAATAAAACAGCATGTACTTGAAACTGGAAAGATGAGAAGTTTTTCGGAATCACAGAAAAATGGATACTACTTTAGTGCGGAAAAAATGAAAAAAGTTTGTATAAGAAACGAAATTCTTTTTTTCATTGAGTAATTTTCATGTGCAAATGGGACTTCGAGTTTTTTCTACGTATAATTGTGACATCGAGGTATATATATGTGCAATGGAGACATCGAGTTATTTATATGTATAATGGAGACATCAATTTGTTTATATGTGTAAAGGTGACATTGAGTTATCAATATGAACAACGGAGACGTCGAGTTATTTCTACGTACAATATATACATAGATGTTTTTATAAGTGCAATATGTATAATATGTGCATTAATATGCGCAATAGAGACATCGAATTATTGCAATGTGCAATGTTTACATCGAGTTATTTATATGCACAATAAAGACTTAGAGTTATTTATATGTGTTATGGAGACAGAGTTCTTTGATATATGCAATGTTTACATCGAGTTATTTATGTGTACAATGTTTACATCGATTTATTACTATGTACAGTGTTTACATCGAATTATTTCTATGTACAATGTTTACTTCGAATTTTTTCTATGTACAATGGATAGTTGGATACATCGAGTTATTGCAATATACAATGGATACATCGAGTTATTGCAGTGTGCAATGGAGACAAGGGCTCGAATATCTGAAACAATCCATCAAAAGCTTTCTAGACAGATTTCACTCCGTTGCTTGTTACATTGTGTTGATATTCACAAAATGCTGTAAGTGTTGGATAACAAGGTTTCATTAGACTATCAATAGTTAAAAGTATGCTATTTATTAACAAAAATCATACATTTTGCTTAAATAAATCAAGATAGTACATATTCGGTGTTCGTATTTATATGATAAATTCTATCAGATTTCCCCATGCGCATTGTTTTATCATTTCGAAAAAGATGGAAGCAACAGCATCGATACTTAATTCAATTTGAAATTAGAATGTTTATTCCATCATCAACATTATTAATATGATGGTGTGGTAGATCTTATACACTGTGTCCATCACACTTTCAATTCATGTATAATTTGGATTTTGCTGACTTTAACCTTTGCATACAATAGTTGTTTTTCGGCAAAAAAGATGATTATCAAACATTACGAATGTAAAAAAGAAGAACTATACAACAGATCTAATTTCCAACCTGCGAACATATCTACCTAAAATTACATCCGTTTGTACACATCTACCTGTACATGCACATACATTCAGGCACATACCTGCATTAAAAACACGGCTTTGTTTTTGCAGTGGATGCTGCTTATTTCTCTATACACTAATAGACTTAAAAATGTAAATTATTTCCGATTTAAAATATCAATATTTGACGTAAAGTTTTGGCTTTTGTAAGCAAATTTTGCTCGTCCGTATCTCTCCCAAATCAGCAAAAATATTCCATTATAGAGCAGGTTTTTTCGTTTACGACAATATACTATACTCAGTTTAATTCTTTATACCTTTGATGTTAGCCACGCTTTCGTCCAACAAGCGATAGCATGACGTGTCTCTCAAATAATCTTCCTAATCCACGATATAAATCAATCAGAATTACAGTTCTTTAAACCAAGTATGTAAAACCTGTGTGGTATGCCATTACTCTGTAAGTTACCTATGGTACTGTCATCAATAAATTGGACTTTAGAGTGTGTAGTAGTTCATTTCGTGTACTCAGTACCATGTGGTAAATTTAGTGAATTTGTACATTGAAGAGTAGCATTCTATGTTCGAGTGCTGTTCAACAAATCAACCGCCGCATGCTTCCCACCAAGCCTAGTTACGTTCTTTGGCTCTATAAGTAAAAGCTTCATTTGAATTAAAACTTCTATTGTTCTGCATTGTTAGGCTCTTATGTACAAAAGTACAAGAAAGTGACATACATTTTGGGAACAATAGATAAGTTAAATCCAAAATGTATTTGTAAAACCGATTCCTTGGGAAATCATGTTTTTCATGGTAGACATACATTTATGTGTCATTTATTTCATATTTTAAGTCCAAGCTGATCCGGATTATTGTTGCAATTATCGAATTTCATTGACTTTAAGTTGATTGTGTAAAAGGTCTAGAAGTATAAGCGTCCTTACTTTGAATGGATTTGGTCCTCCATCATTGACTCGGCCACGTTCAGTGAAATGACCAAAATAACTGATTACGATAAACGTTATCAATGTGATGTTCTGCAACATTCTCCCAGTATCAAACCTTCAAGATAGTCTAAATTTTGAAGAGATATATTTTGGGGATGTACATGGATTAATTATCCATAATCCATCGGTATAGAAACTGATTAATGATAGATCATGGAATTTTATTTAATTCCAACCACTGTAACTTTCATAATGGCACATTTTCTTGTCTGAGATCTTTGTAAAAACGATTTGAAATTCAGCAATGCTCATAGTAATTTTAATTCCTGAAAACAAGTTTACAATGCTAACAGTTTTATGGGTTTTTTTCCACCAATATTATTCTGTTCATTGATTGGTAAATAGGTAACTTATATACCTCTATAATACAACGCTATGTTGAAGACAGGTTTCCTGTTACTCGTAATCTGGGTTCCATGGTAACCTAGTTGTCTAAATCGCTCGCGTTACTGATCATTGCCATCTCACTTCTGTCCGCATGGGTTCGAGTCTCGGGATCGGTCAATGTGGGTATATAGGAAAGCTTACCAATAGTTTTCCGTTGGTCGGCGGTTCTCTCGTTTGAGGGGGGGGGGAATGGGTTCCCCAAATACTTTCTCAGCTAGTTATATGAACCGCCAATTTTGCGTCTGGCCTATTTTGCGCTGAAAAATGGCGTTAACCCAACACAAGAACAGCAAGGAATTGTAATATAATATGCAAATAAATAAACTGTTTTCTAGCGTCTTCAATCGCAAAATGTATAACCAATAACGGAAACGCGATAGATGCATACAAAAGGTAATGGTGTCCTTATAAATATGCATTAACTGTACGACAAATCAACTCCATTTTAGTATATTAATGAACGAAATTGATACCAAAGTAAAATCAATACTGAATAGTTCATCTCCAATTCATATTTCACCAGGTGTCCAAACGTATGGCAGCGGTTTGTAGCAACAAGGAAGCATTGACAAGATAGCCCATGGAGAATAAACAAAACAAAAACCTAGTTGAGATGAGGTATGCATTTGACCCATCTGTTGACTGTCAACTAACACGTTCTATTCAATAACCGCGCCAGGGAACCATTAAAACATAAATATACCCGTGTATATATGTATAAAATATTCAATGCTTAGAATTGGCGACTATCCATGTATGTTTATATTTACAATGGGCGGCACTTTATGTTGTGTGTTTATTTATTATATGTCCGCTCAGTTATGCGAAGTGGATCTACCTTCAACTATTTGGAGAATGTGACAGACTGATAAGAAGTCAATACCGTTGGATCTTTCTATCCTGTGTACTAAATGGCAGGGTCACTGGTCAATATTCAATCATTGTGCAGCATAAACATGACAGTAAAAACACATTTCTGACAAGCGATGAAATCAAGTACTCAAAAAAGATAGAAACAGAGGGATACCCATAGTCCGACCCTGATCTAGTTTTATCTGAACATTAGTGTAACCTCATCTACTCTACAAGGGTTTCCGCTTGGTTCATCTACGCGCTCATTCTCGTCACTACCCAGATCAGTAGAACACCCCATTCGAACACGGCTATTTTTAATAATTCCACGCGTTTTATTTTGAGTTGATGTAAAATACATGTGTGCATCTTTTTTTTTAAATGATGGAAATAATAGCATTCTAAAATGTGGGTGTTAGATATTCTTCCGCGCTTACTAAAATATTTCTTCACTCCAAAAAGTGCCCCCTTGTCGGAAACTGGACTCAGTGATCCTCTGTTAGAAAATGTACCCCCATTTTAAAGTGACCCCTTGTTAGGGAAAATGTACCCCTATTTTAAAGTGACCCCTTGTTAGAAAAATGTACCCCTATCTTAAAGGTGTCCATTGGTTAGAAAATGTACTCGTATAATAAAAATGCCTCTCTGTTAGAAAATGTACTCATGTAATAAAAATGCCTCTCTGTTAGAAAATGTACCCCTATCCTAAAAGTGTCCTGTTAGAAAATGTACTCTTTCTTAAAATGACCCTCTCTTAGAAAATGTACCCTACTCATAAAAGTGTACATCTGTTTGAAACTGTACCCATATCACAAAATTGTCCCTCTTGCCCACATCTTTGATACATAAGAAACAAAATAGCAGGAGTCCTGAATCATCGGTAAAACAAGAAAGAAAGTTATGTTGGGTAAATGTGAACCAAGTGGTACGTATGAAAAAACATGTTCACGTCATCATATATGAAACATTTGTATATCACATGTGATTCTCATACCAATACTAACATAAGTGACAAAGTTCATTTTATCAGTATGAGACGTCATCATCAGTCTCTTGACATAGTGTGGTCATTGAGGCACTGTGTTGCTGAACATCTGACCAGTTTCCTCCACTTGTCTCGATCGCTTGCCAATGCCTGTGTCTCCACAAAACATTTCATAGTCCATTCTGTGATGTTGCAAGTCCACTTTTTTCTCTGTCTACCTCTCACTCTGCCACCCTGGATGGCACCCTGCAGTACTTAGACAAGACTAGCATAACTTATTGCTAATCTGTTCAGTTATATACACTCCCTATGCAATGGTCAAATATAAATTTAACTGAAATATGGATTACAGTACTTAAATTAATTATATAATTGGGATATAATTTATTATTAATAAATACAAAGTACAAGTCATATACAATATATTAACAGTCACGATCACTTGTAATAATAATATTATTTTCATTAGCTTTAATATGCACATTATCTATCTTGTTATAATGATAGATGGAGCGAAAAGCAAGCATCTCTCTCTCTCTCTCTCTCTCTCTCTCTCTCTTATATATATATATATATATATATATATATATATATATATATATATATATATATATATATATATATATATTAGACTTTTTAATTTTTTAAAAAAATGCATTTTTTTAAAAAGACATTTTTACTATATACTTCAAAGATTCTTCAGTTTGTGCAGTAACATTTATCTTTGTTCAGCCAAGAATGTTAACCTCTTTACCTTTTATCATTTATCTAGTCGGGTAAGATGTTTACTTTCATGTTGGAAGTGTTTATCTTCCGAAACCTTTGCTATTTTGTGCTCTTAAATATTTGGAACACACACATATACGCACGCGCGTGCGTGCGCGCACACACACACTGTCACATACATAGGTACGAGCGTACGTACATACATACATACATACATACATACATACATACATACATACATACATACATACATACATACATACATACATACATACATACATACATACATACATACATACATACATACATACATACATACATTATTTTCTTGCTATATTAGACATGCAATATATTCTGAAAGTGACATTTTTCTAATTTTGAATGTTGTTGTGTCAGACCACCAGGGTTTTACTTATTTCATTAAAAATAAAAATTGCACTCTCTCAACGATTTTGTACTCCATCGAACCTTATGTATACCCATTATGCTAGACTCAGATTTCACTTTCTTGACACACACGGATGTGGATAGTCAACGAATGTATTTATAAGACCGAACAGTTTATGGCGGCATGCTGAAGGAAAACAGTACATCTGGTCACTTAGTATATTGCAGGTTGAACGATGTTCTTGATGAAAAGAAAATGTGTACCAACCCCATGCATGCATGTCAAGAAAAAAGTCTTGGTAACTTTAGAACATCTATCGAGAAAGTAAATCGGTAATCTACGAACACCTGTATTTTTATATCCAAATCATTCAGTACACCTGTCTCGGTATTAATTACAGCGTGATTTGTTGAATCACAATACTTGTGAATATTCATGCTGAACTTTGTTTAAGATAGAAGCCAAACTTGACTCTAGTCTCAAGGTAAAAACAAATCAAGCAAATCACGTGGTTGTGTAATATTTGTTGAAATTTAATTGATCATTCATCAAGCTTTTAAGTGACTAAATATGTTTTGAACTGCTTTCGACCGCCGTGTTTTATCGCGATCACCGAAACTCTTTCGATGACTCGGCAGTTTCTGGTACGCTGAGTAAATTTGTTTTTCGATCAAACCTGAGATTATACCCGAATTAATGTATGTACATCTCTTTAGGCGGCAGACCGCCCTCTCATTTCTTAAGATTTAACACATTTTCTGGCACAAGTCAGGCGCGTGGCTCAACGTATAAGCCCCAATGTACAAGCTCCTATCATTCAGTCCACTAAAAAGTGTTTTTTTTAAAAAAAAAATACATGTAATTTGAAATATCACATAGTCGTAGCAATATTAAAACATTCGATGCATGGGTTTACTTCATTAATCGAGTTTCTAAGATAATGTGCTCTATCGAATACTTTAAATATCCAGAGGCGTAGCGGGGGGGGGGGGGGGGCAGAGGGGGACAGATGTCCCTGGGAGCCAGACTAGTGGGGGCGCCGAAATGAGCTTTGAAATAGGTTGTATTTGGAATTTTTGCTGCAAAACGTGTGATGTGACCGTATGCACTATGCGCAACTATGCATTAGTTTTTTTCTTATCTTTAAGAGCCATTGGCGTTACATTGGATGATGGTGATTTTATTGATGAAAATAATAGGTTTTGGAGTTGAGGGGGATGGCGTAAAATTGAATCTTGTCCCCGGGCTTCACGCCTCTGAATCTATCCTGTGTTATATATCAGCCATCAATATTAAGGTCAGCACAAGTATGTCACAAACACTTTCAACTCCTCCAAATAAAAGGAAAGCTAATTACGATAGTGACACAAATCACTAATTACCCATGAATAATCTAATGTAGCATGTTACTTTTCGTTACAGCTTGTACTAATATTATATATAACTATAGTATAGATGAATAGCCAATATCGTTTCATTGTTTACAATATAACTTTTCAAAATTGGAACTGATGAAACGGTTTTTTTTTTTAAATTTTTTTTTTTGGGGGGGGGTAATAAATATGAATTATTTCTTGTCAATTTCATATAACAATCATATATTAAATGCGACGTTTAATGTTGTTATTTTTCTTTGCTCACGCGTATAAACTGTGTACTTGGGATGCAACGGTGACACACCCGCCCTCATTAACATATTTGTATTCATGCGCCGCATGTAAACATTGGACGTGAACAATAGTTCAAGAGTTCTTTTTACTTTAAAGGAAAATATTTGGTGAGAAAAATAGTCTACATTGGGGTTTTGACAGAGACAAGGAAATCCCAGTCGCGGGGTTACATCATGTATCCCAACTCAGGTAAGTCTCGTGAAGAGACAAATAATGTAACCCCATTGACTGGGATTTCATTGTCTTCTTATCATTACTAATGATGCATGATACTTAACTGAACGAAATCGGACATCTCTATTACCATAACTGGTAGCCATTTCGTGATACACAAAAAATAATCCCTCAACCAACTGTACTGAAGTATGCATGACCAATAGCAATGAAAAAATCAGTTTAACAGCCAAAGCTAACTTCAGTCACCTGTTGTCGAATCGAAAATTCTGTATATCGACTTCACGTATTAAATAAAACGGTGTATTAAATATACTTAGCAAAATATATGGAGTATGAGTGCCACAAAAACTTCGTAACATAAAACCCATCAATCGAAAGTGCCATCCCTCACAAAGAACATGGAGGTATAGTCCCGATCGTGTATATGACACATACCAGACTCATGCAATACTTATTTAAGCCTATAAGAAACAAATGCTAGAGTTGTGCATACTTTTAGACGCGTATAGGACATATAACACCAGACTTGTGCATACTTTTTAAAGCGTATAAGACACATAATACCAGACTCGTGCATACTCTTTGATGCATATAAGACATGTAATACCAGACTCGTGCATACTTTGGACGCGTATAGGACACACAAACCAGACTCGTGCACACTTTTTGACACGTATAGTGCACCCATACCAGACTCGTGCATACTTTTTGAGGCGTATAGGACACAGAACACCAGACTCGTGCACACTTTTTGACTCGTATATGACACTCATACCAGACTCGTGCATACTTTTTGACACGTATAGGAAACACATACCAGAATCGTGCGTATTTTTTTTTACGCGTATACCACACAATACCAGTCTCGTACATACATTTGACGCGTATAGTACACACATACCATATTCGTGCATCCATTTTGACGCCTATAGGACGTACATACCTGACTCGTGCATACTTTTTGACGCGTAAAGAGACATACACCTAACTCGTGCATACGTTTTGAAAGTAATCATCAATTAGGGTGAGATAGGAAACTTTGTGATGTGAACTCTCACTGCCAATATTCACTGATAATGGAACAGACAGGAGTATTGTGATGTGAACTCATTAAAAAAATATTGATGATGATGTAGCATCAGATAAACTCATTTTGAAGGAAATGCGGTTCATTTAACATATTTAGACTCTGTTTTCTTCGCTTTTTAAAAATATTTATATTTTTTAATTTATTTTATATTTTATTTTCATTTTACAGAATTTTAACATCTATAATTTGTGTTTAGATATCTTGCATTTCGCCTTGCCGTTTTAGGGAAGGGTTTATTTTCCTAAAGTTCTTGTGCAAATGTTTATATTTGCAGTTGTAAAGTTTATTTTAATTGGCATTATATAGCTAATACTGTACTGACTTTCCATAAAGCGTCCACACATACGTCACTGAGAAGTAAGCATATCGTGTCGAGCTCTTGTTGGTTTTCGGTGTTCGATTTCATACATGTAGCAACACTAGATACTGATTTAAACGCACGCAATAACTACCTGCGTTGTCTCCTGGTGTACATGTGCCGTCATTCTAATATTCTACTGCATATCCTAGCAAATAACGCTATTGTCAATTAAAGATAAGCACTCACCTCATTTATTCTAACTCGTGCTAGGAAAAGTACTATCGTGTTAAAGATCAAGGCTTGAGTTCCTAAAATAGCATCTGGTTCGCAGGTCGCCCACTTAGAATGAACTAATATGTTTTGCCAAATAAACACAGTCTTTATTTGGAAACTTAATGCGGCTTCACCTGTTGATAAATATAGGTAAATTCCATATTGAACATCAGGGGATCTATCAAATTTTCATTGTCAGTTATTAAGTTCGCACAGGTAAAATTTTGTCTTACCATCGCTAGTGATTAAAATATGCCCTTATCATAGTAGAGTGGCGACTCTCTCTCTCTCTCTCTCTCTCTCTCTCTCTCTCTCTCTCTCTCTCTCTCTCTCTGAAACTACTTGATTAATCAATTAATACCGCCGATTACTAGTAACCCTTGACAGTACAATGAATGTTATGCTTCACTGAACCACATATAAAAATTTATCAGTTCGAACTGTCATAACAAAATTCAAGAAGTGAAAATGACCAAGCTGGACTAGCATTTTTTAAAGGAAATATGGGATGTGTACCAATAAAATAAAGCCCATTGTATTCTCTTTACCCATGTAAGGACACACACACACACACACACACACACACACACACACACACACACACACACACGTCCAATGAAAGAAATGCACCTGTTATAATAATGTTATTTATTTTGTTTTAGGGTTTAACGCCATTTTTCACCACACGATAGGCTATAAATGGCGGCCAGTATTATTGGTGGAGGAAGAACCTGAGGAAAAACCCCGGAAAGAACCACCGACCCACAAGAAGCTACTTGCAAGCTTTCTCATATAACTACATTAGCCGAATCTTAGAATCGAACACACGCAGAGATAAGACGTCAGTGATCCGTAACGGAAAGCGCTTTAGACCACTCGGCCACTCAGGACCCCTAATTTTATATATAGTAACGAGATTGATAGGAGAATTCTTTAAGTTTCACAGCGATCCATTATAAAATCGGCAGCAAAATCTTCAGAACTAGTTGCGCTAACGAGAATAGGTCGTACACTGCATCAAGATGTACCACACCGGTGGCCTAGTGGTTAGAGCGTCTGCCGCGGAGGCTGGAGGTTGTGGGTTCAATCCCCGGCCGAGTCATACCGAAGACTTACAAAAATGGTACTAACACCTGCCTCGCTTGACGCTTAAAGCGTTAAGAGTTAGTGTTAGGACTGGTCGGCCTAGTGTCAGGATAATGTGATTGACTAGGACATCATGCTACATGTCTACGGCATGATGCCCCAGTGCTAGACATCACTATAAACTGCCACACTGCAGACATCGTAGCATATGACTGAAAACTTGTTAAAACTACGTTAAAAATCATAATGACACAAACAAGCATCAAGTTGTAAAGCAAAGGACAGTCTTCCTAACAGGAATGTGTCATACACTGCATTAAGAGGTAAAACAAAGTGCAGTTCTAAAACGAAAATGGGTCATACACTGCATCAAGCTGTACAACAAGGGGCATTCTTCCTAACGAGAATGTGTCATACACTGCAGTAAGAGACACAACAGAGGGCATTCCTGCTCTCGAAAGTGGGTCAGACACTGCACTAAAAGGTAAAACAAAGGACAGTTATACCAAAGAGAATGGGTCATACATACACTGCATCAAGCTGTGAAACAAAGGGCAGTCATACTAACGAGAATGGGGTCATACACTGCATTAAGCTGTAAAATAAATAGGCAGTCCTCCTTAACGAGAACCTTGGGAGTAACGTGATTTGTCCAAATGTGCATCGTTAAGTGCTGGTCAAAATATTTACCAAACATATTTTGCTGAAATTGTCATGACGAAATATTTCTATCGCATGCGTGATCAAGACTAGTCAACAAGATGAGTGGCCATGTTGCAACGCGTTGGGTTGTCACAATATGATGACAAAGTGCTGTATCTATTTTGTCTTACTGACATACATGTTCACATAATATCGCAACCAAAGTATGTCAGTTTGTCGTCATGTCTTTCAATAATGTCAACAAACTGCAGTCGGCAACTCGTTTTGTTGACAATAAATTTTTTGCTTTGATCACATATCTAGTAGAAATATATTGTCATTTTGATAGGAGACTGAACTTTCGTATCCAAGTTTCATGGGAATCGATACAAAAAAAAATACCCGATTCGTTGCGCTATCTAGATTATGTCAAACACTGCTTTAAAAGCTACTTCTGGAGGTATTTATTTGCCGTCGTTATGGGATGGTATTTCTTTTGCATCGCAATCAAGAAGACGTATTTGACCTAAACAGGAATAGTTAACTAATGAACTATGTTGATATGTCTAAGTAAACATGACAACAGATTGATATATTTATATCGATACATTTACATGTTGTCATAACAACCAAAGAGTATGCAAATGTGTCTTCTTGTCGATATAATCGTGTCAACACTTTCGTTCGGTAATTCGTCTTGTTAATGTAAAAGACGTTTACTTGATCATAAACTTTATTTTAAAAACTATCTCTTCATTATCGTAATGCTTCCATAGCTACCAGACAAACACTGCAAAAACACCAAACTGCTGGAGCAAAGTGATGCGTCGATACGCGCATCTTCACGCCATTACCGCGGTAGTTATCTCTTTTCATTAAATTCATCGAAAACCTGGGGTACTAGTTACGCTAATGATACTGTTTCATGCTCTACTCCACTGTACAAATGACAATAACTAATGACAATAACTAAAAGCCCGAAAAGTGATGTGTTGAATTGCGCATCATCAGGTCATGACCGTACTATTAAGTCAAGTTTGATCGTAATCCCTCAAAAACTCTGGGACTAACTGCACTAAAGAGTGCCGAACGGAAGGAAGGACGGGATGGTGGACGAAATCAAGAATTACTGTATATCCGCACCTTAATAAGTGGGATGTACATATTTTAGCACTGTTGTTTTTGCCTAGATAACCCAGCACACTAAAGGCTATAGGATGAAGTTGTTTTGCACTTGCAGCATGCACAACTGAAAGAATGTTGGCTACCTCTATCCTACTGTCATGTATTGTGGCTGAAATTTCTAGGTATATGTAATTGTTCAAATCGAGCATGATTAAAGCACACGTGATGAAAGTGGCTTCCCCAATGTCCTCAAAAAAATCAACCTAAACTATTCCAATGTACACTAACTTTTGTAGATATTACGATACGGAAAACTATATGTGATATTTGACTTACCACACTCTCCACCCTGTTAAGCATATTCATATTATCAATAGCCCGTAATACGTTTAACTGGATTAGTTAGAAGATTAGTGATCTACCTCTATTCCCATATTTGTTAATGTGTTAAACAAGGCATCAGGTACACGTTACTAAGGCAGAAACATGTGCATGACAGGCATTACTTTAGTGTTTCCTCTCCTACAATGCCATCATTTCTGCAGTAATAAGATGGCTTGATAAAAATGGTAGATTGTTAATAGGGAGAAAAATTTTAAATATACTTTTTTGGTCTCTGACAAGATGGCCTTTTTAAAAAGATGATCTTTGATTAGAGGTGTCTCTTAAATGGGGAGCCTATGTACTACAAAAGCCGTGACAAAAAAAAAAAACATGCCTGAAGAAAAGTCGGTAATACTGTACTCTCTTTTTCTTGCGCTTTTAATATAACTATAATTTGCATCTATTTCCATATTACCCCAATATGTAGGCCTCATCTGTTTTTTTTATTTTTTTTTTGTTTGTTTGTATCCCTTGGAATACATTTGAAATGCATAGAGAACTTGATGATGCTGGTTTTGACTCAGACAAAGGTATTTTTATGTGAGCTATCTTCAGATTGTGATTGCAAACCGGTCGGTAAGGCACGACCCACCTTGATTCTACTATATTACAGTTAAACATGTATTTACATTACAGCGTTCACGCCCAGGTTAACATTGTCACCGAGTAATGATGTAATAATATTATTTATCCGTTTCATTTCTTTCGAGAAGTAAATTTGATGGCACTAGAAAGGGTTGCCCGATATTGTAAGGCAAGCTGAACTTTATAGTCTTGTAAGTTGATTGTTTTTTCCCCCGCAGAAATAGTTGTTTCATGTCATTCTGTGAGAAAAAGCATGCACGCTTATTTTAGATTCAGCATTTTATGTGTCTCTGTTTCAACATTCAAGCCATTCAAGTCTAATTATGTTTTTGTAATACAATATTTATTTCTATAGGTGGTGAATTATTCTGGACAAAAGGCATTTAAAGAAATATTGCTGAATTTAATTTATGAAGATAAGTAAGAAAAAAAACATGGCTAATAGAATCCATGGATATATTTCAGACACCTATTGGCTAATAGAATCCATAAATAATCCAGACACACATCGGCTAGTAAAATCTTTGGAAATAATCCAGACACACATCGGCTAGTAAAATCTATGGAAATAATCCAGACACCCATCGGCTAGTAAAATCTATGGAAATAATCCAGACACCCATTGGCTAATAAAATGAATGAGAAAAAATTCAAGCCCTTGGTTGATAGAAATCCTGGAAATAATTCAGGCCCTTAGCTAATTCAAATGAGAGGCAATACCGAAACAGAGTGGTATTTCAATGACTATCACATACCCGTGCCACATCAAGGTGTCATTTTAAATAAAATAATAATGTTGAATACAAACAATAAAATATTAAGTTTCATCTAAACTTGAACTAGGTTAATTTCATATGAATATCATTACTCAACGTCCATGACGGGACAGATTTTAAAAAAAAAGAAGTAATTGCTTCTCTCATGGCTGGGTGTTTTAGGTCGAGTACCACGTAATATTGCAATCAGTCTCCCAGGAAATGGTGAGGCTGAGTAGTGAATAGCGGGAATGGGCGGCTTCAAAGCCCGTTCCCCTGTTTCGAGAACTCAAAATTGTATCTCTTGGAGGTAGACGCTTGGCTTGTGGATGCAGATTGTTTGTTTGGTTTTCGGGAAACTGATACATGTAATTTCTATTTGTTTTACAACTTTGCACACAATCGCAAAAAAAAAACAGGCTTACATTGATTTTGAAATAAGTATGACTTCTTTCTACTTGCAGAGCAAATACCATCTGGAATTCAACTTGAAGCATGGAAGACTCAACATGCATACAGGCTCTATTTCAATACATCACTTAGTCACCCGGACGATGCAGCAAAAGAACTTCATATTCATTCTGCAAAACTGAACCTTTTTAAAATGGCAGTTAGGCCAGAAAATCTGAAAGATAAATTTACAGTAGACAAGGCGATTAGGGTAAACATATACCAAATATTAAGCTTCAAAAGTAACTCGGATTATAAGAGGAAATTGATTGATTCCAAAATAGTTTCTGTAGCGTCTACAGGATGGGAAACCTTCGACATAAAGCACGCAGTTCAGGATTGGGTGGACAGCCCAGAAAATAACATTGGAATTGAAATTGTGTCTGATTCGCAAAATCTGGACGATGTTTTAGATATTGCAATGTCAGAGCCACGAAAAAGGAATATATATGCGCTCACAAATGCCACAGATTATGTAAATTCCACGTTGCCAGTTCTTCGTTTTTACACAGAAGAAAGATCAATACTAAAAAGGGTCAAACGAGATGAAGATCAGGAAGACTGTACAATTAAAGATGGCGAAAAGAAGTGTTGTCGCTATCCAATCAAAATAAGTTTTAGAGAAATTGGCTGGGACAACTGGATTATAGCACCAGCGGATTACAACGGGTATTACTGCGCGGGCTCTTGTCCTTATACACACAAAATGGCTAATACCTTTTCAGCCATTAAAGCACTTTTGCACTTGCGTAATCCATCCATGGTCCCATCTCCTTGTTGCTACGCAACACGACTAAGACCGTTTACGATACTTCATTACGATGAGAATAATAGGTATACATTCAGTGATTACCCGGATCTAATAGTGGACCAATGCAGATGTGGCTGATTCCAGCAAGTCTCATCACCTCTGAGGAACTACGAGATTAATGGTAGATTGACTCTCGAATTGTTAAATTGTGTATACTATGTTAATTAATTTATTTATTTATTTAAAATTGTAAGACAGGGTTTTAATGACGCGTCTGATAATTATTTTTAGGTTTTGTTTGTTTATAATCTACTGATTTATGGAGATCAATGTTATTTTCAGCATCAACCTTGCCTACTGCTGTTCTGTTGCTGATCTGGCGATGTGTGTGTGTGTGTGTGTGTGTGTGTGTGTGTGTGTGTGCAAATGTCTGACTTACCTTTTCGTTCCATCAAAAAGGGGGAATAGTTTTTAGAAACAAACATTTAATTTTTAAAGATTTATTTCTGTTCATGTGGTTAAAATATTGTTTCCACACACGCGCACACACGCACACATACACACACACACATTGATTTCGTTGAATCTATCATCCCGCATCCACAACAATCTTGCAATTTATTTAGGTTTAGAATAATTCATTGCATAATAATTCAACACTCTCCAAGTACCGAATGGAATTAATGTTTATTAAAGACATTTTTCCCTTGCCCATTTATAGGTGTTAACGCTATAGATTTACTACAAAGATACAATTAGACGACCGTAAGTCGTAATTTAATTTTAAGATGACAAAGTAATTGGTCACTTGAAGGGTGTGTAGCTTTCTGGATCGCCTTCAATTAGTTTGCTGATCAACCTGTTCACCTAAGAAAACGATTAAAATCCACTCAGAATATGTATACACTCAGGTACTCAGTAGTTGTATCAATACATTCAGGTACTCCGAAGTTGTATCAATACATTCAGGTACTCAGTAGTTGTATCGATACATTCAGATACTCAGTAGTTTTATCAATACATTCATGTACACAATAGTTGTATCAATACATTCAGGTACTCCGAAGTTGTATCAATACATTCAGGTACTCAGTAGTTTTATCAATATTACCACTTGATATACACACCGCTAGAGATATTGACTTTTATCGATGGTACCACTTGATATACTTGAGATACCTAGTTGATGTATCGTTGGTACTGCTTGATATAATTAAGATAGTTAATTGTATCGTCGGTAGCACTTGATGTACTTGATATACGTAGTAGGCGTATCGTCTGTACCACTTGATTTACTTTAGATACTTAGCACATGTATCGATGGTATCACTTGATATACATGCGATGCATAGTAAATGTATCAATGGTACCATTTTATATACTTGCGATACGTAGTAAATGTATCGATGATACCATTTGATATACTTGCGATACGTAGTAAATGTATCGATGATACCATTTGATATACTTGCGATACGTAGTAAATGTATCGATGATACCATTTGATATACTTGCAATACGTAGTAAATGTATCGAGGGTTCCATTTGATATAATTGAGATACATAATTGTATCAATGGTACCACTTCATTTACTTGAGATACTTAGATTATGTATGTATTGTACTACTTTATATGTTCAAATAATCAGTTTATTCATGTTTATAAATAAAAAAGGAAGCGAAAGTTGGCTTTAAGAGCAAATGACTTATTTGACATAAATTTATACAATTTACTTGAACTCGTATGCTGATTCGTACATCGTTCTTAATGAACAGAGATGATTTACAGCCAACCACCCATCGTCTCGTAATAAATATTTCTTTTTCATAATCCAGCTGAATCTCTCATGCGCATTTATTTACCAGTCCTATAGAAATTATGTGGTAAAGTAGTTATACACAGGTCGTATACAATTTCTTTTCGTGAACGAGAGACAATGCCATATTTTTGGCTACACTTTAGCATTATTTTTCACTTTGGGCTTGTGCAGTCCTAGATATTATTGCACTGATATAAGAGTTATTGTCTGGTAGGTTCATTTGACTAAAAGGAACTTTAAAGCATGTTCTTCTTTACTTATTTATTCCTTTGAGAAACGACTCCATTTGTAATACGTAATGTGCTTCTAACCTACAAAAAAACTATAGTTAGAAAAATAATGTCTGATTATTAACGAAACACAAATAGCTTTGTTTATAATGTGATCATGTAACACGTTGACTAGCAGAACTGCGTCTATAAATGTGAATGATAATTATATCGTCCTTTTTGTGCACCTGTGATTTGCCAATGTCAATATTGTCTAACTGCCACCCTCATCTTAAGTTAACACTTTCCTAAAGGAATAAGTAAAAAATTTAACAAAGGTTCATTGAATACAACCTAAAAGCATATAAACTTCTTTGTCATTCTCTATTATATTTTAGTGAGTGGAATTAGAACAGTACAATGAAAATCGGTTGAATAAACTTTTGTCTGTATTGTCGTTTCACCCCCATTATATATATATATATATATATATATATATATATATATATATATATATATATATATATATATATATATATATATATATATATATATATGTGTGTGTGTGTGTGTGTGTATTTGTTTCCCGAACATGTAGACTTCGTATTGATCTGTGTAACTATAAGTTCATTTTATCTGACGCTATGTTTATGCGAACGCTTTTCCTGTTGCCAGCAGATTTTGAACTAGCGATGTTTTAATTATATTATCACGCAAAGAATTGCCTATTTTATTTGATATAAAATACAGTAGATATACTTGTTGATTTCATTTGTACCTTGAAAATGTTGCAGAATTAATCAATCATTGAAATATGCACATACACTTCCAAACAAAATATTCCATCACTCCTCCAGCCGTGAGCGATTAAACTCATTCCATAAAGGAAAGTAGAAACAAAATGAAACGTACTTCACGAAAAAAGTACTTCACGAAACAAGTACTTCACGAAACAAATATTTCACGAAACAAGTACTTCACGAAACAAGTACTTCACGAAACAAGTACTTCACGAAACAAGTACATCACGAAACAAGTACATCACGAAACAAATATTTCACGAAACAAGTACTTCACGAAACAAATATTTCACGAAACAAGTACTTCACGAAACAAATATTTCACGAAACAAGTACATCACGAAACAAGTACTTCACGAAACAAATATTTCACGAAACAAGTACTTCACGAAACAAGTACATCACGAAACAAGTACTTCACGAAACAAGTACTTCACGAAACAAATATTTCACGAAACAAGTACATCACGAAACAAGTACATCACGAAACAAGTACATCACGAAACAAATATTTCACGAAACAAATATTTCACGAAACAAGTACATCACGAAACAAGTACTTCACGAAACAAGTACTTCACGAAACAAATATTTCACGAAACAAATATTTCACGAAACAAGTACATCACGAAACAAGTACTTCACGAAACAAATATTTCACGAAACAAGTACTTCACGAAACAAGTACATCACGAAACAAGTACTTCACGAAACAAATATTTCACGAAACAAATATTTCACGAAACAAGTACATCACGAAACAAGTACTTCACGAAACAAGTACTTCACGAAACAAATATTTCACGAAACAAGTACATCACGAAACAAGTACTTCACGAAACAAATATTTCACGAAACAAGTACATCACGAAACAAGTACATCACGAAACAAATATTTCACGAAACAAATATTTCACGAAACAAGTACATCACGAAACAAGTACATCACGAAACAAGTACATCACGAAACAAATATTTCACGAAACAAATATTTCACGAAACAAGTACATCACGAAACAAGTACTTCACGAAACAAGTACTTCACGAAACAAATATTTCACGAAACAAATATTTCACGAAACAAGTACATCACGAAACAAGTACTTCACGAAACAAATATTTCACGAAACAAGTACTTCACGAAACAAGTACATCACGAAACAAGTACTTCACGAAACAAATATTTCACGAAACAAATATTTCACGAAACAAGTACTTCACGAAACAAATATTTGACATAAAAAGTGTTATCCAACCAATAAAGGTTACATGTGAATCGTTGGCAAAAACGTATTTCTGAATAGAATATAATTAGTAATGCGAGTTATTCATAAATGTTTTTAATATTTTTTTTTATTTGAGTATATCGGTGATAGAAGATTTGCTACATTTCTTTAGAAACAGTACTGATAATTGAATAATTAAGTTGTTGTCTTGAGAATTCTTTCTTAGAATCTTTGTGTGCAATAAATGAACCCTTAAAAAAAGTTGTTACCTTTCCATATCTACAATGACATACTTTTTGCTCCACTATACCAAATGTGAGGACATATTTTTCTGCGAATTCTAACTTGCACAGCGCCGTTAATTGTGTATAACGATCATCCATTGGTGCAGCTCTTCTCATGCCTTTAATGTTTGCAATAATATCAATATTAATCTTATTAAGATTATGAAGCGATGATATCAATATTAATCTTATTAAGATTATGAAGCGATGATATCAATATTAATCTTATTAAGATTATGAAGCGATGATATCAATATTAATCTTATTAAGATTATGAAGCGATGATATCAATATTAATCTTATTAAGATTATGAAGCGATGATATCAATATTAATCTTATTAAGATTATGAAGCGATTATATCAATATTAATAATAATGCAATTATTTAACATTGATATCAGAAATATTGAATGAAATCCATACTACTTTATGGAATAAATAATAATTAAAGTTGTGATATATTACGCTTAAATGACGCTACTTGTTTGATTGCTTGTATAACTATACCATATATAAGATTTAATAAGAAACGTATGATGCATGTGACCCTTGATTCTTTGAATTTCATTTACTTCTTCCTGAAAGTGAAATTTGACAATTGTTAATTTTTATACTTCTAGTAATATTGTATTCGTCGTCAGATGTAGAGATAAAAACGATTTAAACATGGATGACGTGTTAAAATTGTACGAATGGGATGTGTTTAATCTTGAAGAAACAATGTGAGAAATTGCTAAAATTTCATGAAATTTTCAATTTTTCCTTACATAACTTTATGGCAGGAAAAACCATACAAGGTTTTTACTAATTCAAAAAATATTACTATTAACCTTAATTTACTGATCACTTCTGAATGTTCTTTAAAAGAAAATAACATTGATGCCAACAAAGCAATGAGAAGATGAAATCTAGAACTGTTTGATGAAACGGGGCCAGCTCTGTTTTCGTCACATTTAGGTTCAACAGAGCGTTATTTTGGTGTTGCTCATAATTTGGAGTAAAAGAAACACAACAAAACATTTGCAAATAGCAATTCACGATTTTTTCTGAGTAATGTATGCATCGCTTGATTTAAATTTCTACTATGCCTTATTTTGTATCGCTGGCTGTATGGAATTATACCATGTACGGAACTAACTAAATATACCACATGTAGAATCTCACTCAAATATTTGTATCGTACAACTTGTCTTTTTAAAATGTAACTGACAACGTTTCCGCTTTCCCCAACATCTGTGATGCACACGAAAGGCTTTAGTTGTTTAATATGGTCCACAATGACCAATTAAATTATTTTGTTAACAATGGTTTCTTTTTGTATTCTATTTATAATGTGATATGGTTAGAATTATCCAAGTTAGAAAGTGAGAATTTCTAGAACTGACTACTTTTTGCTTTCTCCTCTCAAACTGTTGTTACTCTCTCTCTCTCTCTCTCTCTCTCTCTCTCTCTCTCTCTCTCTCTCTCTCTCTCTCTCTCTCTCTCTCTCAAACTTAAACAGCTAGAAGCAGGCTGACCTACAAATGATATTGTTTTTTGCAAGTTGTCAACATAAGTTTTCATCGGTTTTTTTTTAGGTTGCTATAATCCATATGTCACTAAATTTAGAACACCGTTCATGCCAGTGTGTGCGAGCTAAACAATATTAAAGATAAAACACAGACTTCAGATAAATGTGCGGTGTTTTACTTCAGTGAGCTGCTTTTCGTGATATGGTCTTGTGTGTGAGTTGTTTGTTACGGTACCACCGATAGAATTTCTCACAAAAAAGCAAAGAGATAAACACGCAAACAAGAACAATCTTCAAAAGCCACCTGCAAGAAAGAAAATTCCATGAAAACACTGAAAGGCAAGCGAGTGAACCTGGCGATTACTTTATTACCTTTAATTTCAAATGGGCCGGTTATTTTCCTTGTGATGTTGACAATTAACCTATGTTTGTAAGCATCCATTTTACCAGTTTAAACCTAATTACAAAAAAAATCATGTTGATGGACAACATTCACCATACATTTTTTTGGCTTGCGTGCGTCAGCTGAAAAATATCATTCACTAACACACCATTTAAACTGTAGATAACCGGAGACACTTAGGATACCGTTACCATGCGCGGAATACGATTAAAAACGTGCCAAAATGCGTCAATTGAACGATTTCTTCTTTACGTTCCGCATTTTGTAGAAAAGCTGTAGTAGTTCACGGAGCACCTGTCATTCTGGTCCCCGAAAAGTCTATTACTCGTGATTAATAGGTTATGACTTTCATGGCTACTTTGATACAATGCGCGTGGAGTATGCAAAAATTGTAATTGAATTTCATATTTCAAGAAACATTCCCATTAATGTACGTCAATAACTATGTATATAAGACCCTTGAAGAGTTCTTGGAAGTTTATTGCCGGTACTGTAACAATTTTCTTGGAAGTTTTACTGTCCATATTTCAAAAAAAATAAAATATCGTAATTATGATGCTTTACGCTAATTTTATGGTCAAATAGCAGTTTCAGATATAAACTTTTATAAAACATTTGATGTTGATCAGATGGTATACATTTTTAAGAGTTGGTTTATATAATATTACATAGAAGTACTTATTATGACTGAATGTGCCCTGCTCCGCCTCAGAGAATTCTTTTTCAGAAGGACATGTTAAAGAATCAATCAACCAAATCATCAAATTACAACAATAACAACAACAACAACAATAATAATAATAATAATAATAATAATAATAATAATAATAATAATAATAATAATAATAATAAAGACGAAACAAAATTGGAGAGTATATCTTTTGTGGAAAAGATGATTTATATGACTTGTGTCATGCAGGATACGACGTCGGAGCTTTACCAGCATTGCGACCAAAGTAAGAGCGTTACATATTTATTTAAATTCTGACATACATTGTCTTGCATGTAAATGCTGATATGATATACAGGACAGTAACCACAGGAATCAAATACATAATGCACGTACGGTATGTAGCTATTGCTGACGTAAAAAGTCAAATATGTGTTCCCTGGACACTGTAAACACCAATGCATAATAGTCTACGACACATGCATTGGTGTATGTCTTCTATGCACAAAGTAAATTCCAATGCCTAATGGTCTAGGACACATGCAGTTGCGTATGTCTTCAATGCACAATATAAAGTCCAATGCATAGTGTTATAGGGCTAAGGTAGTTGCGTATTTATTTTATGCACTGTGTAAATCCCGATGTTTTTGAAGTCTAGAAAACCCGTGACCTGAACTCAGATCTCATCAACAGGTTTACTTCGATAAGAGTACAACTCACTAACTTGAAAATATGGAATTCTTTTTCTAAAATAACATCATCTTAGAGTACAAACCAAAAATTATAAATAAAACTAGTATTAAATATGTATTTTAACTAAATGACACTTTAATATATAATCCTTAAAGTAAAAACACAAAATATAGATATACATAACAGTACTTTCTTCACTTTAACTACAATCTGTTAATGTAACACATACTTACCAAATATATGAGTACTGAGAGGAATTCGTGTCGCAAAATGAAGTATGCGTGTGTGTGTGTGATTAGGATTTTGAACGTAGCTTTTACTATTTTTCAGTCACATCGCTACGATGTCTGCAGTGTGGCAATTTATAGTGATGTCTAGCACTGGGGCATCATGCGCAGACATGTAGCATGATGTCCCACCCAGTCACATTATCCTGACACCAGGCTGACCACTCTTAACACTAGCCTCTTAATACAGAGCGCCAGGTGAGGTAGGTGTTAGTACCACTTTTGGAAGTCTTTGGTTTGACTCGGCAGGGGTTGGAACACACGACCTCCCGCTTCCGAGGAGGTCGTCCTAACCGCAGGCCACAGGAATAGTCGGCGCAAAAAAAAAAAAGGACTGACAGGAAGTCGAAAGCGGCGAGTTGTATAAATGTCTTACATTATGAAAAGATGAAACTTAACGCAACTTATGGAAAAGAGCTGAAGTCGCAGGTGTATTTGTAAGCTCTCATTTGATCTCTTCCTCTATTGGTCATATAACTTTACTGACAAGTCTTTATATTTAGTTTATGTTTTTAATTTTAAAAATTATATACCTTTTTTACGTTTCTCCAATATGATCAGGCATTTTAATATTGTTGTAAATTAAAATTTCAAAATTGAGGAAGAATCGAAAGAAATGCCCCATACTAATTCTCTGACTTTTGTATGCTTCAGTCTAAAATGAACATATTCCTTAACATGGCTTTAATATAGATGCATTAAGGTGTGGAATAGTTTGTTTTAATTATAGCATGAATGGAAACAAATGTTGCGTTTAAGAGGGAAATAGTCTAACAGAAAATTATTGACATTTCTGAGCAGGGACGTAATTGGGGGAGGGGACTGTAAATTGGATGCAGCCTATATAAAAAATTAATAAACCCTTTAAGTTTTGTCCCCTCCCCGAATCAAGTTCTCCCCCCAAAAAATAAAATAAAATAAGACTTCCCTGTTTCTGAGGTCATTGTTCAAGTCACGTTTCTTCTTGAAAAGAGGTGACAATATACAATATATAGATCATATATATATTGAAAATCTTTAATGGTTAGCTTTCATAACGATAAATAAATTTGGATTGAATATGATCTAAATGAGATTGACAGATAATCTATTAAATTAATGTCATTGTACACTCAGAGCCCTTTTCTCATTCTCGACGTTAGTTTCATGACATGATAATTTATTAAATTTTAGTTTATGCACAACTTAATGATTCTGAGTTATTGTAGGTACACATTGCCAGTGTTCCAATGGTGTTTGTTACTGACCATTGAGAAAGGAATTGGTGGTGTGGCTGATACCTGAATAGGGATGTTGTACGTGTACCTTGAAATTGAGGCAGAAAGATTATGCGAGACTGTTATTAGTCACTTACTTACTGTTTTCATGGAGATTGTTGAGGGGGGATGAGCAGAACTATTCCTATTGGTTGACACTGGCAGCATAATTCAAAGAGCCAACTAAATTAGATAATCTTACATAACATTGCATGATCATATAGAGTGCCATGTAATCAGTCAGTTCTCCGGTTTTCAAAGGTACAGACAATGACTATCGGGCTTGACATCACTGGCTTTTCAAAGGTAAAGACAATGTATTTTGAGTCCCCACATCAAACTTTTCTTATGGATCTGTGCTGGAACTTTTCTCGTAGATTTGTGCTAGATTTGAATCTGGTGGTTTTTCATATCATGCAAACTGACTTTCTGTTCATCTTCCTGTTGCTGCGCCGTTAAAGTAGATTAGGGTCTCTTGCTCACCAGCAACGGCCAATTATAACGTGACATTACCGGAGAATTGGTCTCTGCCAGACAAGAACCTTCTATTCCAGACATTCATTTCAGCCTGGGAGTATCGAAATCTCGTCAATTCCTTTGTTCAGGGAATGTAGCAGTAACGGTGTTAATGAAATCAAACGGTTCTCGAAACAGACAAGTTAGCCCATGCGCAACCGGAAGTGTCTTTAACAAATCCTAGCATTTTGACAGTGACTCAATTGTATAGAGAGAGAGAGAGAGAGAGAGAGAGAGAGAGAGAGAGAGTGAGAGAGAGAGAGATTGTATTGCAAAATACTCTAGCTACTTTATCTGAAAGTGTTTCGCTCCTTGACTGACTCTAGGAAAAGTAGCACGATGGAAGCACGGACCAATCTGACACGCTATTCTTTAGGGCTTGCAGAATCATTGCCGCCGGATGTCCCCGTCAAGGACAACAATGCAGCCTTAGGAAAGACAACTTTCATCCCTTCAGTGACGATGGCAATATGCAAGGCAGAATCCTTGCCGTTCGTGGGAACGATACATCAGAATCTTCGCCAACAAAGTCAAGAAGGTGCACAGATTCCTCCAGTTCTCACCTTATGCAGAGGAAATTCTAGTACAGGTTTCGGAACTTCTATGACTGGATAAATAAAATTGTGTATTTTGATAAAAAGTGCTCTTTCTCCATGTTCCATGGAAGCTTACAGGCGCAGTTAGAAACACTACATCGATTTTTTTCAACCACTTTAAAACTCCACAGCACTATTCGTTTTTCTTCTCTATGTAAAAGTTTGGCAATTTTTATTTCATGTCATTTTGGAAAACACTATGTAGCATCTACCATATCCATCTATGTATCGGCTATTGGCTATGTCCAGAAACTGAACAATATCCTGGATCCAATCAATTCTTTTTTCTCAAACTTTTCTTCAAACACTTCATAACATTTGCCGCAGACTACCATGATAAATGTATTCTACAAAAGACTCATTTTAGTCCTGCTTATATTCAATCACAATGCCATCCGTGTGGTTCTATTTAAATAATAGTTTCTACTTTCACATCATGCATTCTTGCGGTTAGTGGAAATAACAGACAACCTTATTGCGAAAAACCATCTTTAGTTTTCTCGAGTTTCAGATCAGTGACATTGGTTTAGTTGTCGATTTACACATTACAAACACGCCAATGGTGCCCCTTTTGCCCAAGTATTATGCCAAAAAGTACAAGACCAGTGTTCTGTCCATGCTCTGCGTAACTATTTACAAATACTAGGGTGGCATTTGGGACCACTCTTTCTTACCTCTTGGATGGTGGTGGTGGTGGTGGTGCTCATTCATTATTTCAGACCGACAACTTTCAGCACTTGATGCCCCAGGTGAACAAACTCCAGCTGTGTCACCCTTTTCTTTTAACTCCGGCAATAGAGTTGATGTTATTTTGAATGTGTGCAGAACTTGTGTTTATTAGTGTAAAATATTACTAGGTCAGTGTACAGAAATGACTTCCAGTGTTTTTTGAATGTTGGTTATGTCAGGCATTGTTACGAGTGCATACTCTTTGCCCGTACTTTCAGATGTTTTGATTTATTTCTTCACAAAGTCTGTCATTCAAGATGTGACATTTTCAACAGACAAATCAATTGTACTGACCTTGCCATCTTTAAAAAGTGGATCCACTTTGTGCTAGTGTCAAGATTTCATTCTTTAGGAACTCGTGGTTGTGCCCCACGTCCTGCATGGAGTAGTATTTTAGATAGCGGCGGCAAGGTACTTTGGCTGGAGGTCATAGCACAAATGCTCCTTTATTTGTGGTATCCATGTGCCGTTCATTTAGTAGGGTACTTTTTTTCATTCGTGCTTGAAGCTCATGCTGGCTATGATCAGCAAAAACATTTCTCGCCAATCGTTTCGTATTTCAGCAGCCACAACTGCACATACAGTTAGTTAGGAGGGCCATATAATTAGGACTTTAGAACAACGGTCTTCGTCATGTTATACGCGGTACATCAGAGTTCACTCTAACCGACCCCTTTCTGCTCAGGAAAAGTTGTTAACATACATTTATTATCGTGTTTGGATACCAGTCCTTTCAAACCGATTTTCACATTACATACTGGCATCATCTTGGTGTCGTTCAGTTGATATTTTTAATATTAAATTCAATTTGGCACTTTTACCCAATCGGATACTCATAAGCTACACTTCTAACGTAAAGGTCATGCCCTTTCAATACATTTCTTTCATATTTTTAAATAGAAAAAATATAAGAATATTTTCTTCATGCTGGGATCAATATAGCTATATTCCATGAACCTGGGATCAACACAGCCTAGCATAGAATTAGTTAAAATGGCATCAGCCCATAATACATAAGCATGCTGTGATCAGCCTAGTAAATGTTTTACTTAAGTTGGAATCAGCCCAGAATACACTTGAATGCTTGGACCAGCCTTACATGGATTTTACTTGAACTGGGATCAGCCCAGCACCAACTCTACATGAGCTGGGATCAGTTCATAATACACACTGTAATGCTGGGATCAGCGTAGCACTGATTGGGAATCAGTCTTTAACATTCAGATCGCACCCATGAATATCAGAGAGAGAGAGAGAGAGAGAGAGAGAGAGAGAGAGAGAGAGAGAGAGAGGAATGCATATACTCGTGTCGTGTATCCTACATTTAATACCGTTCATTTATTAAATCAATTCATTATTGTTTTGTTGTGCATAAATTGATTGAATAACAATGTGTTCAGCCATTTATAAAAACGTAAATTATTTGTAACCTTAGTGCCTCTTCAAAACGATCTTTAATCTTTGAATAAACAAAAAAAATAATTTTGCATCAAACTAAACGTTATCCTTTGGATAAGTAACCTTCTCAGGAACACATTACAGACATTAAACCAAGCTTGTCAAAACCTAATCAGCCATCAAATATCTGAGTTACTCGGAAATGTCATAACAGTTTTAAATTAATTGCGGGCACTTCTATGAAATATGAGATTTGCTAATTTAGACAACTTTCTCGCATGATTTCCCATAAACAAGTCTATAAATTACTTTTTGCTGATAGCAACAGATTCTTAACATCAGTATTATTTAAACGTTTGGATAAGTCATTTTGAATGGGTCATAATAGCAACAAGTAATGGTCAATAAACACTTTATCCATCTAATATCCCTGTCTGAGTTAGTATCAATCAATCAATCAATCAATCAATCAATCAATCAATCAATCAGTCAGTCAGTTTTCAATACCCAATAAATAGTGTTAGATGCAAATGGTCTTTTACTGAGCGAATTAAACAACCTTTCATTGGATTCTGCTATTTCTCCGTAAAACTAAAGGTTAAGGGCTCTTAACGTTCTTTGGAATCTCCATTATGTCAGCTAGAGTGTTTAAAGGTTTTGATCCAAATGGAATTTTTGTACATTCTGACAAAGGGGTGCGGAATAGAAACAAGAAAAGTTTCCTTATTCCCAGACTAAAATTTACCTTGAAAATATCTAAGGCTGCAAAGATAGACAAACTGTTAAATACTATACATTTTTGCTCACATATCTAAGCAGTTTTTTTTTTAATTAACTGACTTTGCTTGATTTCGCTTTCTACTACTTGATATAAAATTGAAGAAGTATATTTATTTATTTATTTATTTATTTATTTATTTATTGAAAATTTACTGGAGTGGATCAAGACTTGACTGTAACAAATATATACTTTGTATGTAGTAAAAATAGTGTTTTAAAAGCAGACGTAGCTGTTATAAAAACTGTCAGAGAGCCTATTCACTAATTCTTTTAGTAGCATCCTGTTACAAATGTTCTTGTTATATACTTTCAATTTACAGAAGATCATACAATTCAAAAAACAGATGCCTAGTAGTCCTGATATATTTCAATAATTGGTATCTTATCAATTTTCACAAAGAGATAATACGAGTCTTTAAGAGTTAAATATAAGAGTTATTTATATTTACGTTCATTTTTTCTTTTCTTTTATTATTTTCGTTTCACCTCAATTCCTACTCTCATCACCTGCATCATAGATCTGATATTATCATAAAAAGCACACATGAACAAAATGATGAAGAAAAAATTGCATTATTTCTCTCTCTCTCTCTCTCTCTCTCTCTCTCTCTCTCTCTCTCTCTGTATGTGTCATACGTCGATCTTAAGTGTACATTCATGCAATCAATGACTTCACATTTCCCTATATAGCGCACTATTTTGTTTTCTTTGTTCTATTTTGAAATAATCTTCGTGTTGCCTGGACATTAGTTCTTGAAAAAACGCCTTGAAGAAAGTGTCGATCATTACATTATAAATGAAACATAACAAATAGCTTAAATATAACATATTTTAATACATTTATTGAAACAGAACAAGAGTAAATAAATAAAATGACACACTGGCACCAGCATTAATTTCTATATACTACTAAATATAAATACAATGCTCTTCGGTAACGAGTAAAATCACAAGAGAAGTTGCCGTTTCATTCAAAGATATTCTAGCAAATATCATTGTGATACCTCAAGGCATTGAAGGCTATATTAAATCATTCGAAAGATTCTAATCTTTTGGACTTGTGACAGTACATTTTAGGGTCTTGGATTTTGATTTGCAATACTGTAAGGACCTTTTGAACTTTAACCAGGGGAATAAATTGTTGGTTTTACTTCTTTTCTGTTGCATATTTTAACATACACATAGAGTTGAAACGAAGAGCAACATATAAAGGTTTAGAGTTTGCAGCAATACACTACCATTTGGAGTCCAGGTAGATATGAGAAAAAAAAAACACGAAAGAACGCGTTTACAGCAAGAAACTACCATTTGGAATTACGAGTCCAGGTAGATCTGAAAAACAAAAGAACATACCATCTCAGAAGAGCTCAGCGAAAACAGCAAAGCGGCCATTTTAAAACATTATTAACTACATCACGCCTCCAAATAGCTCGTTAATAGCATTTACCAAGGGCACTCCGAGTACTGATTCTAGCTGGACTGGCCAGGTATGGAACCCTAGACATGGGCTACGACACTCTAACTCTCGTCTGAACAACCACGCATTCCCAAAGCATAAAATATGATTTCTTGAATGAAAAATAGAGAGAATAAGGTTTCGTGACTTAGCTTTAAAATAACCTGGAAGGCGCTGTTGATGTACAGATGCATAAGATTATCCACAAAAGTCTATTTACCCAGTAAATACGACATAACTTGAAAAAAGTAAGTGAATATGGGATGGTGATCCACAAAAAATAGAAGTAATATATCTGTGATATATATTGATACTACAAATAGTGTCAATTCTACTTCATACACCCTGAAAGATTCATGTAAAGACAAAACAGGTGGTTAATTTGCAACATAATCACAAGAAGGAACATGGCACAGTGTTAACTTTCTTTGGACGTTTTTCTGCTGAACTTGGCATCTGCAGAACAATAATCTCCGAAACGCGTGCAAGATTAACTGAGTTGTACGAGTTGAAGAATACTAAAGAAACCTAAATTTGTTGCAAAAACTGAAATTGTGAATTCATTTTTGTGATGTAGAAGCTTCACTGCAACAAATTGGCATTAAATTCAGAAATTAAAATATTTCCATGTAATTATTTTATGATCTCTCACCTACACGTCCGACAAACTTTGGTATTTTAATTTTTACTGTTTGCCTCGAAATACGATTATGCGATGATGTCCGAAGATCTTTCAGTGTCCTTCAAGAACAGTCTGGGGTTCAAATTCGATCACCCATTGTGAACAAAACGCAAAATTGATGATTCTCACTGCTGTTATATGGGCTGGTTCCACAGATTATTTTGTATGGCTAAGAAGTGTTAAACAACCCATGTCCAATCATGCACTGAAAACTTATGCACGAAACAGTGAATCAAACTGGACCAAATGAGATATGTTTAACGTTCAGTCAGCGGAAAACGGCGTGTTCGTTCAGCAAGCAATTGCGTGGGCGTCTAATGAGGCACTCGTAACCTTTCTAAGGTCTACAACAAAGCAGTGCCTATCGTCATTTGTATGATCGTCAAATATGGCAGAAATTAATGATTCAATCGTGAGCGTAACACACTCATAGCTTTGCACAATTCAACTTGTATGCCATAGTAAATGAATGCGGTTAAAAATGTTATAATATATTATTTGTTACTATAATCAATGTTTTCATTCGATAATTCCTGTTTGCAGCAGATTTTACTCCGAATATCAATCAGATTTCCAGGAAGAAGCTGACATCTGGAATGTAGAATAGCCATGTAAGAAGGATAAATTTTAGATTTTCAAACACAGCACTCCTGCTGATAACTATCTTCAGGAGATGGGTGCACCCTATTAATTATCCAAATTAATAGCATATTGCATTGCATATTATAGGAAACGACTGCGTATAATGTGTCGAAACCTTTTGATCTGCTACTGATCAAGAGTATGCGTACCATTAGACGTCAACTACAGACAAGCTTATACAGAGTTCAGATATTGACATTAGAAAACGGCTTCAAATTTTCCAGACCTTAACCTATTTGTATGAACTTCTACCGATTATTTCGTACTATTCTGATCCACAGCCCTATCTCGACGGTTGTCATATTCATGTAGAGAGGAGACAAAATTTGTAGGGCTAAGTTTCGACAATAAACTAATTTTTCTACCACATATCAGATACCTCAGGAACAAATGCCATAAAGCCCATGATTTATTACATTTGTTGGAAAACACAATTTGGGGACTAGTTCACAAGGTCTTAATCTAGCTAAACAGGTCATAAAAAAGAGATAAACTTGACTATGGCTTGATTGTGTACGAAACAGATTATAAATCTTACATGCAGCTGCTTGATCCAATACACATCCAAGGACTTAGTTGCTGTCTGGATACATTTAAACTTCCCCTTAACGTAGCCTCTTGTATTGATAATACTAAATCGTAAATTTATATAATCCTAACAAAACTGAGTCTTCAGTCTCCAAGCAAATTCCTTTCTTATCCATCTAATTCCCCACATGATTTAGTCAAGGTCAAAAAAGCGAGCCTTGTACACTCAGACACCAACTTTTTTCGCCCTTCGGCATGCGAATTCATCCTCACATAGATGCAACAAATCGATCAACGTCGCAAACACTTTTCTGTACAACCCAAATCACCACCATGACTATCAAAACCTACCAAAATAATTTTACTCAACTGCACTTTACAAACGTCATGAGGAAATCTTCTCTGAATAAATTCCATAAAGAGCTTCTTTCGTGGCCAAGTTTAGAACAACCTGCATAACCATCTTGAGCCGGTTACCGCACAACTTACAGCCATTCTCAAGTCTTTAAACTACATTAAAAACTATCAGAAAATATAATCTTGTCTTCTCTTTCGATTTCCTTTCAAAGCGTTAGTCCTAATCTGTTCATAATTCATGTCTTGCAGAAATATGAAAGTTGGCTGCCTGATCACATTATAATTATGGATAATTCAAGAGCAGATAAAATAACAAACGCTGCACCCGTTTACGAATTAAAGATTCCATATTCAAACTTTAAATATCATAAAAATTGGAATGTTCCTCATACTTGTATGTGGGATGAAAGTTCCACAAATAAACTTAAGAACATCAAACTCGTTATTGAAAACTGGAATCTCCGATGAAGAACAATTATTAGAGATGAAGTGGCAATTTGCCGTTAGCGTTTCGGCAAACATATACATGCTTCATGATTACCTCTTTATAGTGGAACACATTCTTGTCCCCAGCCTGTGAAACATAAGCACTAAATGTAAATTGGATGAAGTAAGCTATGAGGATGCACCACCAGATAAAATGGCGAACTTTTTTGATGGAATGCGGTCTATTTAAAATACATTTACTATCCTTATTCAGGACTTTACGTGCCATCTTTGTATTTTATCTTGTTATAATTTGTATTTACGTCTAATATGGAAAATTTTATTTTTCCTGAAACATTGTGTAATTCTTTAGTTTTACATTTGTAAAACTTTACATTTAATTTCCAGCAAATAGTCATTCTTGGGCTGAGGTGCCGTTTAAAGCTAATACATAATTACGATAGATGTGCATACTTTTTTTCATTGCTTAAACATTTCCCATTTTCATTTAAAAAGTTCTTTGCTTCTCAGAAAGCATTAGGTTTGGACAATTCAAATTAATGTAGGTATATCATTGACAATGCTGCAACAGCATTTCATTGTCTAAGTTTATGCATGGATGGACTGAAGGTTGTATAACTAGCTGTTACTTTATACTGGACATTTCGGAGAGATAAATTCTCAGGAATAAATAATGAACTATTTTCTTAAGTCAATAAAAATATCCAGTTTATTTTCCTCAAACGTATCGCCATGGAATTTCCACTGTCACAAAGGGGCTTTATGGACTTGATACACACGATGAACGCAATAAAAAAACAATGGCATAACCTTGTAAGCCTCAAATATGAAGATATTAAAAGAAATATTAAATTAAATTTAAAGAGAAATGGTATTTTATGAATCCACCGGTGTTGAAAATGAAACTTTTCCCCTCGATAATAGGATTATAGTTAGTACCATCTCCTGAAACTTAACCCAGATAATTTGTTCAGGTTTCAGCGATACAAAACAAACTGAACAAGTAAGCAATGATTTCGTATTGGTAAGAATATATTTTTGAATGATGACAAAAGTTGGCTCATATACCTTTTGATCAAGGAACAATATTACTGTCTTAAATTCAATAGATACACGGAGATTGACATGTTAATGGGCAAGCGACTTTTCGACAGTGAATGCGAGAGATGTCTGACATTAAAAAACTGTGCTGTTTGTAATTGATATTCGTAGAAACTATAATTAACTACTTTGCTTAATTAAAAAGGGAGATTACAAAATGTATCTACGGTGAACACACTTCCTAATTAACCGAACAGTACAAATGTAATTTGTAAAACTGCGCTAAGATTTCCGCAGAAAGGAAACATACATTTCTGTCAATGTGATGGTTCAGTCGCCATTTCATGGAAAATATAGCACGTGTGTTAAACCTAGGCAAAGAAAGAATTTAGTAAAATTCATTCAATAACTTCGAATGCATGTGTCCACTTACAACATTTAGTGATCAAACATATCACTGATTACAAAACAGAAAAAATGCACAAATGGAACGTTCGGTCAAGAAAAACAACAAGTTTATTATCAACCACTAAAATGTCACTCTTTACTATAGGCTGACATTTACGGTCTCTTTTGGCTATCTGTTTAAGACATGTCACTGCGTGTGATCGATTTAAGACATCTCACAATGAAATGAGAAAACAGATTAGCAAACATAAATAGGAAATAATACATCTTTAGTTTCCAACTAATAATGACTTCATTCATTTCTAAAACAAACAGGACGACGCAATATTGCTGGCAGACGAATGCCGATATACGTAAAAGGGAAATGAAGTCCAGATACAGCAGAAACATTGACGCTATATTATTAGTTGACGAATGAATGCATCTGTAAAAGGAGAATGAACGCCATGGTACCACAGAAAAGAGACTTAATGCGAATGATAATGCAGATTTCAATCTGATCGATGATTTGATGCGTCAGTCTATGTCATCCGTCAAACGGTAGCGTATATCCGTGGCTCAGCACAGCCCATTCTAAACTATCAAACGTTACTCAACCATACGTTGGCGCTATTCATGGGGCTCTCTTGGCACATAACGAACAAATATATATGACATGTAATAATCAAAATCCCTGTACATAAAACAATCAAATATCAGTATCGCATTTCTGTATTGTTTTTGACCTTCATAACCATAACTTACTTGTTTCCAATAATAATTATAGCAAAGTGACATTAGATCGAATGAAGAGGATTGAGCAACGCGGTCTAGTTACACGTAGATTCATGGGTATTTGTTGAAAATTAATCAAATGGACATGACTCAATACATTCTTTGATCTGTCTTTTATAGGAACGATGCTTGTCTGTAATAGTCCTCGGCATTTCAAGGTCAAGCCAAACACTCTTGAAACATATTTATCCCTGAGAACAGATGTTATCAAGAAGTTATAAAACAAACTTGATGAAAGGAATCCGTGCTAGAGGGAAAAGAAACTGTTTTTAATTACGTGGATTTAGTAGGTGATAAGAACAAGCAAATAATAGGAAATTCTTTCTGAAATTTACCTAGGTACTGTGAGAAGCGACGAGCCACCCCAGCTAAACAGTGTCGTAGTGCTGAATCACTTGTAATAAATTCATATTTATTGTTTTCCTCATTAGTTGCATTCGATAGATCGCATTGAAGGACTGTAAATAATCTGTAAATAATATATCAGTAATGACCGTAGCTAGGAACCAATAATGGCGCTGACTTGTGTGACAAAACAGAAGGTGTAAAAAATATTATTATTGTACTATACTAAAGAGAGCACTGGGAGTAATATTCTGAACCGTTTGACTTCCGCTTATACAATCAAAATAATAGACTATATATATCATTCTCAGATTCTTCCAACACAATTTATTAGCAAAAGGGATAAATATATTAATGTCATGCGTAAATAGACTTAGAATACATAAAAAGTTTATAGGCTTATAGACACAAAGAAATATGGAGCATTTCATGTTTTAAAAAAAACATTGCAAAATTACCCACGCTTCGAGTCTTAAACTACTGAAATACGTGCTATGAAAAGCATGAAGCATGACAAATTTTGTAAATTTGGAATATTGAAATGTAGTATAAATATGCCGTATGTGTGACTTTTACGTGCTATAAATTTTTCGTATAACTCCATGTTTTACATTTATAGATACGCGTATTTATAAATATTGCAACATATTGACAACATGTTTAATTCAAACATTTGTAAAGTAAAACTATGTACGAATTTAATTTTAATCGATAATTGTAAAAATAATATTTTACTTGACGTGTTTAATATTATTTTCTCTATGTGAGTCTGATTTGTTACTGCATTGTAACAGGTACAGATAACAAACAGAGCAGATGAATCAAGAACGCCAATTGCAAAATACCTTCGGCGTAACTACCTGCCACGCGTTCATTTGCTAAGAAGGCAGGTGCCTCAAGGTAGAACGCCCACTCACATTCCATCTTAATGATGTACTAGTTGCACATCATCGGTTTTCGACAACAAGTTGGATATGATAACCTGTAATGCTGAGCATATAAGTTATATACAGGTAGCTTTATGTATGAAGCGTGTCATGTTACTCTGTGGGGTGTGATACTTTTGTCCAAGTCTGATGGAAGAAGTGTAGATTTCTGTCAACTTTGAATTTAAAAAAGAAGAGGAAAAAACTAAAAACGAACGAATGGGATCCCAAGGCTTTCACGCGTTAGTGAGTCACTGGTCTTATTATGCAAAGCCATACAATCCACATTCATAATTGACTTTCAATTTTTAGCAAACAAAAATCAACGGGCGATTGAGTATTTGGGAGTAAAGCTGTAATTTTAATTCCGTTGCATAGTGCAGTGTCTTTTCCCTTTCAGTTTAAGCGGGAAATGTAACGCTGAGTTTTCGGAGCTGCCAAATAGTAATTAACATTTGAATCAAAAAGACTAATTTGGAGACTGACTATTCATTTATGTTACTGGCGGTGGGTGTCGTCTAACTGGGATCTTTAAAACGCATACACTTTTAATGGAGAACAACAACCAAGCCAACAACACATATATCATCATAATTTATACATTCAAAATAATGGATAAAATGGAAAATATCACAATCAAAACGCATCCTGAAGATATTTCGTGAATCTAATTAAGCAGAAAAGATAGGAAGAAGGAACAGAAATGGATATTGGGCTCATGTTTGATACCTGATGATCTTCGAGGGGACGGAGGATACATTTTGAAAGAGGAAAGTTTTAAAAAAATATTCCTATCATCTTAAACTAACATCTACATGACACGGTATCATAGATTATATCACCAAAGCTATAATATATAGCCAAATATGATAGAGTTACGCTTAGTCCTAATTTCATGGTCTGAGTTGAAGGCGTGCAACAAGCCAGGGAACAGTGACTTTTTGCCACAGAGGTCATGCCATAAACACATGCATATCTTTTCACTAATGACATGTTAGAAACAGAAATAACAACAGAGCATGCGGGAGTGATCCAAAGACATGCGCGAGTAAAGGAATATTTTGCAAGTTGTTGAAGAACCTCGTTAAACTACGTTAGGAATACAACTTGTGTTTGGAACCTCTTGAAGTGAAGAATATGGATGTCATAACAATGTTCATCAAAAATCTAATGGACGCTTCCACGCATGACAGACGAAACATGTCGTGAAAAGGTTCGAGAACTATATTTGCCCTCGTCATGATGAGATTGAACGGTAACATGGTGGAATTATAACTGATTCAGCACATAGTTTGTATTTTTATACAGATGTGATATCCAAAACAGATAGCTGATCAGAAAATATAGTAAAAGCGTTACAAACGCCAGTACAGGCTTCACATAAAACATGACTGCTTCAATTGACGGATGTTAACATTCGGAGCTGTTTCTGAAAATAATATCTTTGGAGCAAAGTCATTACTATACTCTTAGTGAAGAACAACATAAACACTGAGGATGTTTATATACTTTAACTTTACAGGAGATCAGCGCTGAAACGATCCTACTAGTGATAAATAGCCCAAGTGGCATCCAAAAGGAAATAAGAGTGAAAGGACGTAACCTAGTGACAAGCTTCAAGGATGTACTATGGCTTCTGATGAAGGTACCAAACCTAAGGCTGAAACCTATTTTGAAGGACAGCAACATCACGCTTGCCAAGATCATGTTGTAATGTCAATATTCATGCATGCATGTGAAACATGTACCCTGAAAACAAAACTAGATTCCATGCCATCTGGCCTGTCAAAAACAACCATACAGGGCACATTAAGAAGAAAGAATAAAGAGGAAGACAGTTAAAGGGATTGGAAGATAACATTAAAGAGTGGACAGGCACAGACTTCACAAAGTCCCAAAGAGCAGCAGAGAACAGGGCCAAATAGAGAAAGATTATCGCAAAGTCATACATGGCGCCCCAACGACCAGCCAGGTTATGGGAAAAATGAAAAGAAATATGAATCGGTTATTTACTAAATGGGTATAAACAGATCAATATAACTGCATTAATTTATTCATCTTAAACGTTTTCTTTCGTATAAATCATCATCTGCAAATCATGGTAAAATGTAATAATAAATATTTGCGGTTTATTGAAATAACTACCATGTCATAGCAACCAAATATTGTATATTCCGGATGATTGTATGTGTCAGTTATTTGTACCAACACTAAGAAATAGAGCAATATAATTCCAAAATACGTTTTGTATCTGAAGTAAAACATCAAGACATTCTCACAACAATACGACCTAAAATGGCTTACATTGTTCCATTCCTTCTGCTTAAAATTTGTTCGGCTATCGAGGTGTAAATTTTGTTGCGAATTCCAACTTGAGTTTCTAAAAAATCGCAAGGCATTTTTGCACACTTCAGTTGACCCATCCATCTTTTTTTGCTTATTTAGATTATTAATAACAAATTGTATAAATGGTAGAGATATAGGAATGACAAGGGTATGAAGTACAATTACATACATAATCACGATCGCATGCATGTATAAATAAGAACGCAAATGTGTACGTTTTATTGGTATGCCTCCCCGTACCACACATGCGTCACCCGGTAATGCATAGTTCCGGACATTTTCTGGCCGTCTTTTCCTATTAATTTTGAGATCTAACTGAGCCCATTTCGATGGACTGAATGATGCATACAATTTAGTAGGCGTTAAGCACCATGTTAAGGTCTAAATTCTCCACCCAATGTGCAAATAGCGGAGACGTATTATATTAACGTAAACTTAATGCCGTTATCTACAGATACATCAATCATTTCTTTTACAACACTGCATGAATATGAAGTACAAAATACAAGCAACATAATTAATTAAATATTTTCTAGAAGTAAATGCATATGGCATATGAGTAGTTTATCATGTTTAGTAATAATAAGGTGCATTAATGATGGCTTTTTTCAGACGGTAATCGATCGGCGGCTTTCTTATTAAACAAATCAAATGGATGCATGAATTTAGGGGAGCAAACTTGTTAATATTTTAATCAAATGGTGCTATGTAGCCTCGTTAAATTTAGTTTGGAAATAGACATGTTTCTTAATTTCTAAAACTTTGATGTTTTAAAGGAAACTATTTACAAAAAACTGAAGGTTTCAAGGAAACTGTTTATCTTCAAGTCTTTAATGCAAAGTGTTTAACTTTGAAGCTTTAACTTAAACTATTTACAGGAAACATTGAAGCGTTAAAGAAAACTGTTTACGGAAAACATTTCAGCTTTAAAGGCAACAGTTTACGGAAAACATTCAAGATTTATAGGCAACATTTTACAAAAAACATTTAAGCTTTAAAGGCAGCAGTTTACGGAAAACATTTAAGCTTTAAAGGAATCTCTTTAAGAAAACATTCAAGCTTTAAAGGCAACAGTTTACAAAAAACATTTAAGCTTTAAAGGCAACAGTTTACGGAAAAGATTCAACCTTTAAAAAAAACTCTTTTTAAGAAAAGCTTTGAAGCTTTAAAGGAAACTTTAAGAAAACATTCAAAATTTAAAGGAAACTCTTTAAGAAAAGCTTTTAAAGGAAACTGCAGCGGAAATCTGACAGGTTTTAAAATTAACTAAAGCACTGGATTTAATACACAATTGTACAAAAATCAAAGAGCACGTTTTCTTTCTTACAAGCAAATGTTCTACACTTAGTTTTTTTGTCAAATGTTTATATAGCTCTTAATGTATCTGAAACTTGATTTCGAAACAAATAAACACAAGTTCGTTGCATAGTTGTTACTTTTTAAAGTTTTTTCACCCCTTGATTAGTTCTTAATCGTGAATAGGACACATGTCGGTGTATTTGTTCTTGCAATATGATGGGACCATGGAATATTTTCAGCCACGGCATAGTATCTGAGGTATGTATTATTAATTATTTGCAAGATTTATGAATTCATATATGTACTGACCTTCTTCTGGCGAAAAGTGTTTGAACGAATACACTAGATTTCATTTTTTTAATGCGAAAAAATCAAAATAAAATTCAAACAATGATTCAATGAACCTGATGTATCAACACCTTAATGTGAGTACGAAACTAATAGTTGTTCTACCACTTTTATCAATTCACAGAAAAAATATTGTCGTATCGGATAATTTGCAAGAGAAAGATGTACTTAGAACTAAAAGAGTTGGGGGAACTAAAAGAGTTTTGAAACTGGTGAGAGAGTTCTGGCCCTATTGTTCATACCACGAAATCTTTTTCTGGCTAAATAATATTTTCCTTAAAATGTTGGAAAGAAAGTCATTTGAAATATATCATCAATAATAATCCCGGGAGGCGAAAACAAAAACAACTTTGCCATCTAAATATGTTAAAGGTGTATGTTGATAGAGATAATCAGGTTTAACATCAATTTGGTTGTACCTCTCCCACTTGTAAGGATTGAAACGATGAGATGCAATCAGACTATGGTAACTTTAGAGTAACCAATCATTTAAATTGAAAAATTATGAATAATCTGGACCAGAAACTTTCACATCAGAGACAACAAAAAAGGAATGAACTCGCACAGCTATTACTTGAATATGAGCACTTGTTTCCAGATGGCACTACAAAAACAAATACAATCTACCATGATGTAAAAATTGCAGATTCCACACATGTGTAACAGCATCCATACAGGATGAACATTCTGAAACAAGAATGTTTAAAACACTAAATTTAGTAGTTTATGGTGAATGAGGTTATAGAACTGAATGTGTGCGTGATTAGTATTTTAAACATAGCCTTAAAAAAAATTCAGTCATATCGCTGCGATGTCTGCAGTGTGGCAGTTTATAGTGATGTTTAGCACTGGGTCATCATGCTGCAGACATGTAGCATTATGTCACACCCAGTCACAGTATCCTGACACCAGGCCAATCGGTCCTAACACTAACCTCTTAATGAGCGCCTAGCGAGGCAGCTTTTAGTACCATTTTTGTAAGTCTTTAGTATGCCTAGGGATGAGTTTGGAAACCACTACATCCCGCATCCGAGTGGAACGCTCAAACAACTAGGACACCAGAGCGGTATAACTGAATAAAAGATTAAAGGGTCTGGATTTCATCATGGAGTCTTGTACCGAAACTTGATAATGCTTTCTGTATAAATACAGACTAAAGAAGGTGCACAGTTTGACCAAACCAGATCTATTTATATTGCCAGGAATCGATGACTGCATCAACAAAACTGGAAATTCAAAATATGTCACCAAATTTGACTTTTGAAAACGATTGTGACAAATTCTACTGATGGATAGGGCAAGGAAATTGTGACATTCCTGAGTCCAGATGGACTAAATAAAAAAATAAGTGATGCCACTTGGGATGAAAGGTTCACATTTTATATTTCAACGAAATAGTTACATCTGGGATAGATTCTATGATATTGACATGCCATCTTTAACAGCGACACATGAAAGAATTACTTAGAGACCATTCAAAATTTCTAGGACAAATCGCGGGTCCTGGACAAGCTAAACCGATTGATGTTAACTAATGTCAAGGTCATCTCTAAATTCTTTGAGCCTATCAGTCAAAAGTAACTGATGCGATATTTTGGTAATCAAATCATAAGATTTCATCGTATATAATCTTGTTTTATCAGATGTACTTGTGACTAATAGAAAGCTTTATTGAATATATGCCCCAGTGCTAAACATTACTATAAATTGCCACACTGCAGACAATTTAAAATATATTCTTGGATAATATTATTGTGATCCAGCAAAAGAATGTTGGTACATTATGACTTCCAGCGTTGGAATTAATTTGCAATTCTCCTAAGATTTATTCAGAACTTTGATCATTTGGTCTTTTGTCTGTAATTCTAGGATTATTTGGGATTTAATTTGCTACACGTTAAGTTCCTCTTTTTACAATTTCACTTTGTAATGTTGCTTCCCACTCTTTTCGGTTACTTATTTTACGATCTTATAGTCTTAATGTTCGAAACACGATTGGATTGGTTTTTAGGTATAATAATGAGAGAAGCAATACAAGTGGGTTGTTTCGTAACTGATAAGATGTGCTGCACAAACAAACATATTTTTATTTCCATTGTGGGGTTTTTGTACTTAGGTGAACACGGAAGGCATGGATGAGATCTTTATGGATAAGAACTGCAACAATAAAATGGATACTTTATATAACTATGCATACTTTTAACGTCTGCACGGATCGAATTATGTTTCTCTTCATTTTAACAATCTTTCAAAGAATGAAATATAATGGTGCATGCAAGATTCTTACCATATTTGTTTTTATGCTTGGGAAACATGTTTTGTAAGAATGCTGTAAATTATTTTATTATCGGTACTGATTTCAATTGCAAAATAGCATTGATTACTATATTTGAAGGATGTGTGAGCCAAACATGCACTGATTACATATTTTAATCGGTAAACAGCGTTTTGATGAAACAAAGCACACTCCGTATGATAACAGGTTGAGAGTAATTATTATCAACGGCTCTTCAGGTGGTGTTCTCACTTTCTTTTCGAAACTCCACTGTTATCAAGTTAATTTCTACATTACGCTTATTGTAAATCATCATGATTTCCCATCAATCTGAGAATATTATTAGAAAACTACTGAACATACATTTTAGGGCTTAAAGCAGTAGATCTAAACGTTAGTTGAACCTACCAACAAGTGGGTCAAAATTCAGACTTTACTTTGTTGAAACAAATTTTGTGAAGGTTTGGAATCGACTTTCAAAGTCACAGTATTCAGGCAAACGCAAATGGAGCGAATATTCGTCTTTCAGATGTTCATTTAGACAAGGGTACTGTGAAATCCGCAGAAGTGTACTTATTGTTACATGACATACCTAGGATAGTAGACGTATGGTCTCACGCAGAGACTGAAATCCAGTAAAAAGTCCACGATAACGTGTGGCATCGCTTTCGCATCAGGTTTGACACACATATCTTTCTATGGTAGATGCAGTGGTAGTAGTCATAGCAAAGTTCCCATGATAGGGTACTGAAGCGTAAAGGTCACAACGTACGGTATCCATGCGATCGCAAGGTACGTCATCGCACTCCACTACGCAAGTATGATGGTGACGGCATGGTCACTTATAGTTTCGTTCCGGACAACTTTCGTCGCAATGTCTGTGTCTTATTCATCCACTTCTAGTCACACTAGGTGAAGGTATTTTTTTCTCGAATCTCCGAACTTAAAAAAAGATTTATCTTTCTCGCTTGGTCTTTGTCACAATGAACTATCGGTCCTGAATGTTGTCCCTTTTTATATGCTGACCAATATCGATGTGACCGTACTGGAAAGTGAAGTGGTTTGAACTCTTCTGGTACACGATTTGACAGATGTTTTCGCAGGGTCGACTGACGATTTGGTGTGTGTGTAAACGTACAATCTTGTGTGGCTCGTATGTGGTCATTTTAAAGTTTCATCCTGTCCAGACTGCAAGGCCTCTTTCAACCCGCGTAAGTTCACCACTCGATTGGTGCGATAATTGAGAGTCCATCCTGTCACTTTATAATTCGTGTGCATTCTTTCTTGTGGGTCTCGGTATTTGTAGCCATAAATTTAAGGACCGACACTAATAAAACTTAGAATCTTGTCGTCGCAGTGCTCGTGTGTCCAGGCTTCTAAACGGTCTCTTTCTATTTTAGGGTTGCAGTGGCCCAGCCGATCGATGTAGATGCAACTGTCCGTGTTAAAAGACAACACACGATCTCCCAACAGTTCTAAAACTTCGTACAATATTAAGCGAGTATAGGGTGTCAAGTAATCCGCAATGATGACATTTCCGAATTCGTCTGCTTCTACAAAGTCCAGTTCTTCCTTGTAATAGAATAGGATCAAGTCCTCACGAATGACGTCCACGTGTTTCATGTATTTAGTTTTGTCGTGAATCATCTGGAAGTAGCGGGAAGGTTCAGACAAATAATCTGTCTTTGATAAAAAACGGTCCTTGTGCCATTTTACCTCACAATCAAGTTAATATTTCTTTGGCAAACGCCTTCCTTCGTTTTTCTCCACGTGGTATAAAGCGATACCTTCATGCTCCCAGTCTTTGTCTTTTAATTATATTTGGTTTTCTGGAGTGTTGCATCAGGAAGGATAGCAACTTGCGTCTTGTTTCAGTTTCAAAAAGGCATCCACGTAGTCTGCGAAAATGCCTTGTCTCGTCGCCCTTCTGGTATTGTTGTGTCTTGGGAAAAATTTCAATTACATACACTTCAATTTCTTACACTTCTAACAGTTGGTATCCCAGGTCCAAAGCTTTAAATAATTCCACGCTGAAGCACTTTCCTGTCAAGGCACATTCTTCCTGGGTGTTATGACAAGGTCGGTCGTCTTGGTTGCACGTTTCAGCACAAGTACGACACAAATAGGAAACATAGTTAGGTAAAACAGGATGGTACACGTCTGTGGTAGGTAGGATTTTGCATTTGATTAATCCTTCGTATTATCGATTGTTGTCCAGGTCAGTGTGTTCGGTCAGCAATTGTGGTCAGCAAGTGGAAAGTTACGGTATTTGCACACGTAAGGATACAGCTAACACTTGTCCAAGTATTTTATTTCTTCCCCTTTCTTCTCGTCAGCTTCGTACAGCAAATAGGTGGCAAACTTTGCCGCTGATTAAGTGAGTCCACCAGCTTGTAACTTTCAAGATGCCTTTAAACTCGAGGTCGTTTTTTTTCAAACGCCGATCGTACTAGTGTTCTCACATTTATGACACTTGGTATCCTCGCTATTGTAATTTCCAGCGTCACTGACAAATGTCTTCGTACAAGTCTTCCATTGTCTGTTGTAAACACTGATTTTTGGTGTCGCGTTAAGGGTGTCAAAGGAGACATCCGTGAAATAATCATCCGTTAAACTCGTACACGATCTGAGGGTTTTCCAAGTCCCAGCCATCTACTGAATATGTTACAATGGTTTTTTTTTCGCGGGCATGTTGGATCCATTTATCTGCATTGTAATTACAAGTAATGTAACCAGTGTAGGGTATTGACCGAGTTTTGACGTCTGACAAAGTTCGTCGTTTGAGAGCTTATGACAGCCATGATGTTTTCGGGTATGGCGGTTTAATAAAGAACACGCTTTGCCGATAGTGCAAGCTTCATTCGAAAGATTGACCCCTCAGTCTTCTAAGAACAGTTGTCCAAATGTTCCACAGCAACGCCGTAAAATGTCCACGTTCGATCGACAATACTTCAACATTTCTTCTTGAAAGTGGAAGGGGTCCGACTTGTGTGTCTGGTACAGAGCGTAGAAAGCTTTTCGTTGTTCTGTGCGGATGTTGTCGCGGTCGTAGTAGTGGGCCTATGGCAAATCGGGTAGAACAGCATGTTGAATGGCTTCAGTATTGAAAAAGTGCGGCTATTGATGGGCGGCTACTCCTGTTCATATACATTTGGTGTGTATTGATGGCATTCTGATTGGCATACATTGTGTATATTTCGATGGGCGACCATTAGTACATGTGAAGGTTTGCCATGCTTGGGGTGGGATGCTCCCATCGTATGTAAACTATTATAGAAGTCCACTCAAGCTCTATTTTGGTTGAAAGTCAAATTAGTGGATAATGGATGTAAATCTCCGAGCCCCCAGTCTGCAATGCTAAGGTTTAGATGATTAGATATACAAAAAGTTTGAAGTTCAGTGAGTATCAATTTGATAACAATTCAATAATTAAATGATTCGTATTCCCAATTACATTCTATCCACTTGACCCTGTAATAGCCTATTGCATCACTTAATTAGAAGTGTGAGATCGATTTCCACATGCCCTTGTATTCTACTCATCTGTGGTATCTGCTCCATCCTATTTCTCCCAATTCCTTCTCCTCTTCCTCCCCGATTTCTCCCAATTCCTTCTCCTCCTCGACTTCTCTAAAATCCTTTTCTTTCTCCACTTTCTTCTCTAGACTCCTGTTCATCCTAATCCACCCTCTCTCCACCCACTAGACCTCCGTCAACTTCAACTGGTATTGCTAGTATGACTTCCGTCTCCAACAATTGAAGACTCGGGACTCAATACAAGCTGAAGTTCCGTGTCCCCTGTATAGCTTCCTATGAAAACACGACGACGGTACAATGTGTTTCCTTAGCCCTCTCATCTGACACTACATACATCCTATCATCTGATAACGGCTATTAAATTGCTTCGGCCACACATTCATTTCGCACTGAGATACTATTACGTTCTTTTATGGCAAAACAAAAGTCATAATACAGCACGGTATTAACGGACTCTTATACACATCAACAAATTCTGTCACATCAATAAATATTCCTAATTTTGTTATACTAAACAATATCACAATAATCAGATTCAGTATTATTTTCCTTACAGCACATTCAAAGTACACAAATACTCAAATATCCATGCTCTGATATATGCATGCACACATAGTAATAAATCGTACATACTTCACCAGTAGTAATGGGGGGGGGGGGTGATCTAGCCTCAATGGAAAATCCAGTCAAAAACAACTTGGGTCACTCTAGCCTCAAGGGGAATTTAACATGGTAGGCCTATCTAGCCTCAAGGGAAATTTAACATGGGAACTATTTGGGTCTATCTAGCCTCAAGGGAAATTGAACATAGTGGGCCTCTCTAGCCTCAAGTCAAATTGAACATAGTGGGCCTATCTAGCCTCAAGGGAAATGGAACATGGGAAATATGATTTGTATGGGTATAGGGGACTGTCTAGTGACAAGGGGAAAATGGTGGCAAAGAAAGCTAATATCTTTTCGAGACCTATGAGTATCCCTGAAAAGGGCCTTTGGATACTTCTTTTATTTTCTGCTGTTCCACCACCTTTTTATTTTTCCAATGATTCCGGTTTTCTTCTTCTTCTTCTTTTCGTCCTCGGGAATCCAGTTATCATGTCCCATAGCTCTAAACTTTTCCTGAACTCTGATCCATCTATGATTTAGTTGATCAAAGTCCTCTTTCTTCTTTTTGTTTCTTTTTTCCTTTCTCTCCTTAGCCCAGTTATCTTTAATCTGGATCACCTGTTCTTCCATCACCTTTCTTATCATTGCTTCTGCTTTCTTTAGCCGGTCTAGTCCCCACTTCACATATTCCCACTCTATCAAATTTAATGTTTCTTCTAGAAAGCATCTCACTTTGATGACATTATCAAGTGCCCTATTCTTATATATTTTGTTTTAATAAGTCTTCTTAATTTCTTGACTTCCTCCTCTATCATGCCTTCTAATAGATCTCTCGCTATTTTCAAATGTTTTACAAAGCCCAGGTCACACTGAAATTCTTCCTCAAGTCTTTCCACTTCATATTCTGCATCAATGATCCAAAACCAGCTGTCTCGGAGTTGGATAAACAAGTCGATGTTCATCTTGATGTGTTCAAAATTGAATGGCTCAAATGACGGACGATTGTGTATATATATTTTAAGCACGGACGTGAAGGAAAACACCCCATACATTCACTTTTCATATTATATACTATTCACAAACCATATCATTTACTATCCAAAATCACACCATATACTAACCATATACTAACCACACACACGGGAAGTTGCTTGAAACGGTCTGTCAAGTAACTGATGGTTTGCTTCGTCTCCTTACTTTTGGCAAAGAGACCTTCGATGTGATCAATTTCTTGAGCAAACAATGGAGGAGAGGAATGAGCACACAAGTATTTCTACCACTGAAGTAACACGGCTTCTTCTGAGATGAGGCTCCAAGCTTCGTTCAGATAATCGTCCAATTTTAATTCTTGACTCATCATCATACATTTATCGTGTTGAATTTGACTGGGATGATCGTTTTGACATCCATAACAATCTTTCTTAATCATGTCCCTCATTTTATCCTCCAAGTGTTTGGCAAAACAGGTGACTAAATGTTGTTCCTGTTCTGGCCATCTGGACTGCATGATCACTACATCTTCTTTTTGGTCTTTGTTGTTTGCTTTCTCTGTAACCTCCCATTCCATTTCCATGGATTCTCCACTATTCAAAGAGGGATAAGAGTTTTCCATAGTGTTTAATAGTCTAGAATGACTTCTCTCAAACTGTTGATTTCTATGGTATTATCGAATTCGGCATACAAAATAACATTCACAGTGTTGTCAAGAGCTCCTACAAACTGAAGTTCCACACGCAGTTCTCCAGATTTTATAGGGTGGAAATGTCCCTCGTCGCTGCCTTGGTCTGGAGTGAAATCAAAAGCTCACAACGTGTAACCTCCTGCATAATCGTCGTAGGAAATACCGTGACTGGTGTTGGTTCCTAACTGTCCTGTGGCTTCGCACAGTGACAAGTACGACCTCAAGTAATTCTTCTGGGCAAAGATGGGTTCGAAATGTCGGGTACACAAAGTTTTGCCATCGCGACTGATTTCGATTTTGGATACTCTGCAGTGCTTAAACTCAAAAGGATTTTTAGTGTGGTCCCCGTTGAGGGCTGCATTGTCGACGATACCAATGAATAAACGTTTGGGTAACTGTCCTTGAAACAGATGATCTTCGATCTTAGATCGGAGTCCAGTGGCAATGGTGAAAGTTTTGACTTCCACGCGTCGTATCGGATACTTGGCTGTCGTTCTGCTCAAAATGTGACTGATATCATTTCCCACTTTAGGTAACACTTCCACACGACGCACGTATAACCTGGCTTCTTGGATTATGGTTTTGTATGTGCCAGTATCAGCCATCAAATGGAAAGCAGCACTGCTACGATTCAGTCTCAAGCGAATATCTACTCCGTTCTAACTTTAGAGGTACGGAAACTTTTGAAAGGGTGCCTTCGTCGTCGCTTTTTGCCTTGTCCTTGCTGTGTCCTCAGGGAAGCAGGAATGCCAGACTCGGTACCGTTCAGGGCATTTATAGGACTTTCTCGTCGACCCAAAATCTCTTTACCCGTTTGAAGCAAGACATTTTTGCCTGCTCTCAAAAAAGCTTCTTTTGGGTTTTGTTTGTCAATGAGAACATTTTGAAGAAAATCTTTGCCGTGAGTCAATGCGGCATCTTTTAAGGCGTGCAATCCTTGTGTCACCATCGGTTTCAAAACAGGAACCACGGAACAAAAGGCTGATTTAAATATATCTCCTAAACCATGTCCTCGTTGTCGAGTGACTCCTTGGTACACAGGATACATCACTTTTTCAGTTGTTCGAGAATCGTTTTTGAAAACGGAGTTTCACTGTGACTTTCCCTTTGGTAAATGGAATATTTTGTCCTAGTTCTCCTTTTATAGTAATGTTGACACTGTCGAAATACCACTTACTGACGGGTAAATAATGAGGATGTACAAATTCACGGTGAACGTGATAGGTATTTCCACCTTCCTCGTCAGCGGCGACGGTAGAATCCACTTTGAAAGGAATGACACGCAGTAACGGTACAGAGGTGTGTCCTACCACGTTGTACTCCACCACATCGGAGTACACAAACATCAACTTGAAAGTTGAGTCCTTGGTTCATTTCTACAGGGAATCGAAAATATTTTGCAAAATCCGAGTTACTGGTTATGCCTGATATTTCATTTTTATTGACCATAAAAAATGGCCATGATTTTATCCTTTGAAAAATTCATCATGAGGCGACGAGCCACTTTATGGTACTCAGAGGTAACACTTTCTTTCTCCAGGGCTTTACCAAACACAACATTGAACCTGGCAGCAAGTGTAGTCACTAAATGTTGACCACTAAAAAAATAGCCTGCAGGAGTGGTGAACACATAGGTTGACCGATTAGTTTTTGGGGTGCGGTGGGCTAGTGTGGCCTCGTGCGTCTAAGGCTTTTTGCAATTTCTCGTCAAACACTTCTACTGTAAAAGTGTTTTGATTTTCGACGATGTTTTTGATTTGTGTCGGGTGTATCATTTCCACTAAAGCTACTTCCCAATGAGCATTTTCATCCAAATGCATGGCTTGAGGTAATTTAGCCGTGTAAATGCATAACGTGTTCTTAGGAAACACCTCCATGGAACTGTCACTGGGTAACGTTAAGTAAAATTGGTTGATAGTGTTGTTCATAATTCCAATGTTCTTCCGTCCGAGGAGTCACTCGAGGTTAAAAGAGTGTCTAAGAGAGGATTGTGATTGGAAGGGTGACTGTCAGGAGAATGACTAACGTTGGATGCAAGACTCCCAAATTTGTTACTGTTGTTCCCGTTGTAAGAGTATTTCAGGAAAGGATTGGGACGAGTAAAATAGTCCACAATTGTTTGTCTCCTTGTTGCAAACTCAAATTAGCAATGGCTGCACCGATGACACAATACACCACATAGATTTGACAGAAAAAGACGATTTGCGTTTTGGGAACACGTTCTCCACACCACACCCACAAGGGTTGCATTTGTAAATCTTGCAGAAATGACGTGGGTGAAGGAGAAGTCACTGTGGTCACTGAAACTGTATTGAAGGGCATGATGGTCACTTCTTTTTATAGTCGATGACTTGCGAAGCGTCAATCCAAGAATCAATTCGGTGGTCCATTTGGGTAAGGAGCCTTTGTCGAAAGTGCGTTTGGTTTTACCAATGCATACCCAATCTCCCGGAGTTAACACTCCTCCACCTTTCTTGGGGAAAACCATCGTCCGGGACGTACCAAACAGACGCTCAAAAACAGTCACTTCGTTGTCAGGTGTCACATCTTGTGGGGCACGTCCAATGCTTCTATGGTAAGATTGATTGTAGGCTTGGACTAAGTGCGGTAAGACGTCGATGTATTTGAGACTGTGTTGATGCGTAAAATATTTCCACATGCGTTCTTTCAAGGTACGTTGAAAACGTTCTACGATACTGGCTTTGGTTTCAGGATTTTCGGTGGTGAAAAAATGAATGTCACGTTTCTTTATTTCTCGTTGGAAAGGTTGGTTCAGAAATTAGGTGACTTTGTCGGTTTGCCATCGAAGAGGGTGACGACCACTTTATTTCAACACCAGTTGCAAAGCTCGTACTAACTCTCCGCTCGATTTGGATGTCAATGGTACGACCCAGGAACATTTAGAAAAGACGTCGATGACACAAAACAAATATTTGTAGCCGCGATTGTAGGTGCCTAAATGAGAAACATCGGCTAAATCGGCTTGCCATTGATGATATATGCCTTCCACTTGAGTGCGACTTCTGTGAAATTTTCGTCCAATGGGTTTGTGTAAAGTGTACGTTGCTTGTTCTTGTAACCATCGTTGTACTGCAGGTAAACGGAGCTTTTTCGGGCGAGTTTTTGCAGCACGATACAATTTCTGAATGCCTCCGTAACCTGCAGGGTGAGCTGGATCGTAGTAAATGCTGGCTAATACCTTTTCCATGGTTTTGTTAATAAGTGGCCCACTCCTCGAGGATATTGCTATGGGTGGGACGAAATGGGGGTTGTTTGGAAACGGTTTTATGTGTCCGATGTGCCACAGGAGTCGACGTCGAGGGTACTGGTGGTGGTGGCGGAGGTAATGGGATAGCTTCTTTGGTCTTCTTTTCTTTTCTCACTTCTGGTTTCCTTTCTTTCTTTTTCACATCTGTCGATGGAGGAGTGGCCATCATCTTTTTAACCCAAGTTTTGAGTTCTTCTCGTTGGGGAGTGGGGGAAGGGTTCAACAAGGAAGTGGCAATCTTACTCGGAATGGGAGTGGCAGTGGGTGTTTGAAAAAGATCATGGGGTTCTTCTTCTTCCTTGGGTAATGGTGGGATGATGTCTGTTTTGGCCGCTGTAGATGGTAAGGGCGACGGATTATTCATTAGAGCTTTCAAATCGGACAGAGTAGGTAGAGCTGTTTGTTCCACAGCTTTTCGATGAAAGAGTTGTAGTCGTTGCAAAAGTTGACCGTACTTTTGCGATTTTTCGGTTTCGGACAAATCGTGGCGATGCATCAAGGATTGCAATTCGTGTTGTAATTGGTACATCTCGTTCAAATCAGGATTGGGTGGTAAATGGGGGTACGTTGTTCTTGCCAACGATGGTATTCCATACATCATTTGTAAGGAACTAAAGTCAGTTTTCGTCCTTCCATGGGATTCCAAAGGTTACGTCTGAGTTCGTGGTGTTCCATGATTCCCTTTTATCTTCTGGAAGGATCATATATATTGCCACCCATACCTTGGGGACATCCCTTGGGGCATCCCTTGGGTCATCCCTTGTGTCATCCTTTGTAAAAACAAAAACTGGTAATATGTTGGATAGGATGCCGGATTTCGCTAATCCTCCCAACACAGGAAGAAGAAAGGGTAAAAATCCTCCGCGTTGCACCAACATCTTTTTCTTTTCACGGACGGGTATTTTCTTTTGGTCCATTTGACGAAGAACGTGTCGATGTTTGGCTAAGAATTTCTTCTGGTGTGGAGACAAAGGTATCGTGCCTTTCAAGACATTCAAACAACATTCGCACACGGTATCTATGACATCCTTGGAAGCTGTTTTAATGATTTGTTTTCGCATGGGTGGAGAGGCTTTGGACAGGACAGACAACATGTCTCCATGTTTGACTAGACGAGGAGGTAGTCCTTTCCTTTTCTTTCCCTTCGGGAGTGAATAAGAATGTTTTCTGCGAGGTGACATCTTTGCTTTGTTCGTTCCAGAAATACCACTGACGTCAATGACTTGTAACACACACCCTTATATCTTTTTTTTGGAACTAGCGCTTCGTCAAAAAGGTAACGATGTGTTTCCCAAAATCACCAAAGGATTCTTCTTTTTGGTGAATCCTTTTTATCTTTAAAGGCCTACGTTTTTTCAGGGGATGACGTCGATGTTTGGCAAAGACTTTTGTGGTATAGCATGTCTGTCTTTTACCTTTTCGTTTTTGAACAGAAGAACGACGAGGGTTGTTGTGTGCACATTTTTGAGTTGACATCTCTATGTGTTAAGGATCACACACAAAAAAATTAAATACACTGAAGACTATGGCCTGAGATGACTCTTTTATCTTATTTTTTCCTCATCTTCATTTCTGCGACCCTATTGATTAAAGGTCCTAGTATAGGAGTAAAAATATCCAATCGTTCAAACCCCAAACCCCTTTGGTGACTTCTCCTTTTTTTTGGACGACTGCGTCTTTTTAGGGGATGACGTCGATGTTTGTTTTTTAAGCGTTTTGTGGGATGACGAGATTGCCTTTTTCCTGTTCCTTTTTGGACGGTAGAACGTCGAGGGTTGTGGTGTGCACGTTTTTGAGGCGGCATCCGTGAGTGTTCAGCAGTGGTACAGAAAATACTGATTTCCGTTGTTGTCCTCAAGTCATTTTTATACTGGAATGCGACGCCACTGATTATCTTTGCGTCGTATCAACTTCATGACAGGTAACACACGTCGTGAAGGGGTTCGTAACGGTTTCAATCGGGACAGTTCTTGCTTGGAAAAATCCAGTAAACTTTTTAACATGCCAGATCTTTCTTGGACTTTGACTTTGGGGGCTGGTACTTTGTGAGCAGCTGCTACTGCCGCTAATGTGGACGAAGGTGTCACCGGTGGAGGAGACGTTTTGGGAGAGGCAGATTTCCAATGTTTCATCAAATTAGGAAGAACGTGTGTCAAATTGGATTTGGCTGGCATCACCCGCAACGGAGAAGTGGAAGCACCTGAGGCTACTGGAAACGCGCTCCCTGCCAAACGTCCTTGTAGATCTTCTCTTGCAGGTCGTGGTTGACGAAGATAAGGTTGCGTCCTGGCCGAAGTGCCTCTTTTGCGGGTGACCGCTTTTTTTCTGTGGACTTTTCTTTTCCTGTGTTTTGGTCTTGGCACCATTGTTCTTTTTCTTAGGAGTTCGTTTGGCTTTTTTTTTCTTGGGGTGAACTTTGGGAGTATTGGGATCCCATTTTAAAAGGGAACGAATGATGACACCTCCTAGAGAACCACTACCTCCAGGTTTCAATATGATTTGCTTTTTGATTTGAGTGTCGATGCAATGATCGGCCAGTTGCGTCAAGGCTATTTTGTTTCTGTCAAAAAAGCGTTTGGTTTGAAGTGGAATGTGAATGATGCCTTGCAGTATTTGACGTGCTGTCACCGTAAACCATCGTAAGACTTCTTTGAGACTGGCATCTAAGACGTGAGCACGTATCAATTTGATGGGAAGATGAGACTGAAGGGACGTCATGTTGACAATGTATGAGACAAGGTCAAAGTGACCAAGATTTTTATAGATTTTTTTAGTGGTTCATATGGTTATGTCGACGTCGAGGAAGTGTACACGACAGGTCCTCCGTCTTGACACCAGTCGTGAAACAAATCGGTACGAAATCGCAAATAATCGTGGGTAGTGGGTATTAAATCCACGAGTAAATAGGCGTGTGGCGTTTGAGTGGCATCATCGTACGCATGAGTCAGCCAAGGTATTCCTAACTGTTTGGCTAAGACTTGCACTTGTGATTTATCTCGAGGACTTTTAAACAAGACCGCGTAATGAGCATTGAGACTAATGGTACGATGGGCTTTACTTTGTTGAAATAAATTTTGTGTAATGTAAATGACACTGGCATTACGATGATGCCCTTTACGCGTAAACCACAGTTTAATTTCTTCTTCGTCTTCTCCTAACATGTCGTCAAAAATAACCCAATGAGTTTGACTAGGGTCAGACACGATCCCCTCGTCTTCTCTAGGAATACCTTCTACAAACACAATGGAATCACCTTGACTTTCTTGTAAAAGGCTGTATGCCGATTGCCACTCTTTGTAATACCACACGATGCGTTGAGGTGGACGATCGATCAAATGATGTTTATGTTCGATCAAACGTTTGACAAATTCGGTTTTGCCTGAACCGCTCGGTCCAGCAATTAACATGTTAAAAGGATGACGAAGAGACACGGCTTCCCAACTAGCATGATCTAAGTGTTCGTCAATGACTTTGAATGTCGAGGAGGAAGGAGTAGTAGAAATAGCAGAGTTAGCCATAGTCGTGTAGGGTATGACACTATTAACACAAAAACAGACAAGACGAGAGGTTTTTTTAATACTTTTTTCAAGACACGTTTATTTCAATGCATGTTTAAATTCGAGCAACACCAAAGACAAAAATACATAAAAACCAAATGGATAAATACAGGAATCAAATACATAGGGAAACGATCAAAGTGGCATATAAACAAGTCTCTGTACAACATTGTTTGTGTAACGAAGGTGTCCTTGAGATAGTGTGTAATGTTCTTATAGTCTCTACATGGGGTACAGTCACATAGGTGTCCTCTCGAAAGGGTCTTTGTGGGGGAATGTCCATGACAGTTCTGACTTGAACAGAGTGATTGTCCTCGGTAACAGATTCTTTTTCTTCTTCTGGTACTGTCACTAACACAGGTTTAAAAGTGACTTTTTCACTCGAAGATGGATTTTACGAACACAATGCTTGGGCATAATGGGATGCTTTGTTTGTCCAAGCCTTAAAATCCCAACTTTTCTATAACGTACATCTGTCCAATGAGGGTGTAAATCACAAGCTACACACACATCTTCGTACACCGCTTCCGTACGTAAAAGTTGACGAATCTTTTTTTCCTGTAGAGGTCGAGACGTATCCAGATGAAAGCGTAAGGCTTTTAAAAGAATGAGTCTCTCGTGGACATTTAAAGGAGTGACCATACTGTCTTTTTGTTTGGTAGGTAGTGTTCGTAAAGTATCTTACAAGGAATCAACAGGTAAACGAAATCCCAGAAAGCAAGTCACTAAAACACACACTACACGTCGACCCCAATTGATAGGGCACAGTTCTTGCAATAAGTGTTCGTAATCCTTCACCGTGTGAATCTTCTCATTGATATCATTCCACGGAATCTGTTTGATCACAAATGATAAAGGTTGTGGCATGGTCGTTCTCTTTTATACTTCTTTTTTTGTCGAAAACCATCAGTGTATATTCTGCGCAGAATCAAATCTGCTCCAAAAGCGAAAGTGATTAATATAACGTGTAATTTCGTCCCACTGCCATTCAAGGTAACGGTAAAGAAGGATCAAAAAATCTTCAGATGTAAACGTACTAAAATGGAAACAGAGCAAAAAAATACCCTTGATCCAGAGAAATCTAACACGTTGGTTAATTTTTGTCACTTTCCTCTTGTGAATTTAACGACACAAAACATCTACAGTCACCCATTGAGATTTTTCTTTAGCAAGACCCTGCCAAACGTCCTTGTAGATCTTCTCTTGCAATTCGTGTGGTAATCATTGAATATTATGTTTTAGAGAGGGCTTATATACTGGTCTAGGTTTGTTACACGACATGGAGCAGTAGTGTCACTTCCAATCACTAGGTCCTACTAAAGGTAGGTATTGACAATTCGGAGACCATCGAACATGTTCCAGGTAAGCGGAATCTTTCTGTTCCCATTCGTAAATGGATACACCACAACTGAAGCACTTCACTTCATCCCCTTCGCCCAAATTGAAAAATCCGGCTCTGGCTAATTCTTCAGGAGTTGATCCAGGCAGATATTTTGGCCATTTATCTTTGAAGGTTTGGAATCGACTTTTAAAGTGACAGTATTCTGGCAAACTCGTCGGGAACGAATATTCGACTCTCCTCACTTCAGTTCGATGCAGGTACGGTGAAATTCCTAGGAGTCCACGATAACGTGTGGCACCGCTTTCGCATCCCTCAGGTTTGACACGCACAACATCACTTTCCAGGGTAGATATAGGGGTAGTAGGCATAGCAACGTTCCCACGATATCCTGCTGAATCACTAAGGTCACAGCGTCTGGCATCACTACAATCGCAAGGTTTAGCATCGCACTCCACTTGAGAATTCCCAAATTTGAATGATGTCTGTTTAAATGGATTCATCTTCTTTTCGCTTGGTCGTTGAAGTGACAAATGAACTATTGGTCTTGGACAATGTCCCTTTTTATATGCTGCCCAATTTCGACGTGACCATACGGTAGAGTGAATTGATTGGTACACGATTTGATAGACTTTTTCCAAAGGTCGGCTAACGATTTGGTGTGTGGGTAAACGGACAATCTTGTACAGCTCGTGGGTAGTCACTTTAAACGTTTCATCCTGTCCCGACTGTAAGGCATCTTGTAGCACGTCAAAGTTCACCACTCGACTGGTGCGATAATTGAGAGTCAATCCTTTCACTTTACATTCGGTATGCATTTCTCCTTGGGGGTCTCGGTATTCGTAGCCGTAATTTTTAGGACCGCGCCACTTGCAAAACATAGAATCTTGTCGTCGGGATGTTCATCGGTCCAGGCTCCTAAACGGTCTCCTTCGATGACAGGGTTACACTGGTTCGGACGGTGAATGTAGATGCAACTGTCGGTGTCAAAATACAACACACGATCTCCTAACAGTTCTAACACTTCGTACAATTTTAAGCGAGCGTGGGCTGTCACGTAAGCCGCAATGATGACATTTCCAAATTTGTCGGCTTCTACAAAGTCTAGTTCTTCTTCGTAATTGACTAAGATCAAGTCCTCACGAATGACGTCCACGTGTTTCATGACTTTGGTTTGGTCGTGAATCATCTGGAAGTAGCGAGACGGTTCGGACAAATACTCTGTCTTGGGTAAAGACGGTCAATGTGCCATTTTACCCCACAAGCAATTGAGCATCACTTTGACAAACGACCGCCTTCCTTCGTTTTTCTCGATGTGGTCTAAAGTGATGCCTTCCTGCTCCCGATATTTTTCTTTGAATATCTTTTGTCTTCGGGAGTGTGACACCAGGAAGGATAGCCACTAGCTTCTTGTTTTAGTTTTAAAAAGGTATCGACGTAGTCTGCAAAAATACCTTTCTGTGTCTCGTCGCCTTTGCGGTATTGTTGTGTCTTGGGAAAGTGGTAAATTTCGTACACTTCTAACAGTCGTTATCCCAGGTCCAGAGCTTTAAACAATTCCACGCTCACCCACGTTCCTGTCAAGGCGCGTTCTTCCTGGCTGTGTTGACAAGGTTGATCTTGGTTGCACATTTCGGCACATGTGCGACACAAAGGAAACATCGGTTTTCCTTGGCAATGGTGAGGTAAAACGGGATGGTACAAGTCTGTGGGAGGCAAGACTTTGCACTTGATCAATCCTTCGTACTGACGTATGTGGTCCAAGTCAATGTGTTCTGTCATCAATTCTGGGTGCCCTACGGGAAAGTGACAATATTTGCAGACGTAAGGATACAGCGAACATACGTCCAAGTATTTGATTTCTTCTCCTTTTTTTCGTCCGCTTGGTACAGCAAACAAGTGGCATTCGTTCGTCCTCCGTACAAAGTATCCCGTGGGTTCAGGAGGTCCACCAACTTGTAACTTTCTACGATGCGTTTAAACTCGGAATCGGTTTTCAAACGCTGATCGTACTCGTGTTCCCACATTTCCACTACCTGGTATCCTTGCTGTTCTAACTTCAAACGTCGCTGACACGTGGTCTGGTACAAGTCTTCCGTAGTCCGTTGTAAAAACTGATTTTTGGTGTCACGTTGAGGGTAGCACATGGGACATCCGTGAAATAAGCATCAGTTAAACTCGTACACGATCTGAGGGTTTTCTAAGTCCCAGCCATCAGGCAAAATCGGCTAGCGTGTTTGGCCCTCGAAAGATTTTTTCACGTCCTCCAGGAATCTTGCTGCAGTGAGGGCAATGACTAAAGATAGGTTCTTGTATACACTGCTCGCACGCACGGTGAGCCGCGCAGAAATTAGGAATGTGAATACCAGTTTCTTGCATGCATTCGAAATCAAAAAAAGATAAAATTCCCTTTCCTCTGGGCATCTTCTGGTTGGGGTTGATATTTTTGAATGAAGCATTCGTGCTCCAAGTCCACGATTTGGTGACAAATGTGACATCGTTTCTTCCCTCGACAAACGTGTAACTTACCACTATTCATACGTATGCCTTGTCCACAGGTAGGGCACAATCTCAGAAGTTGACAAGTACTTTTCTGCTGTGAACCTTGCATCTTCAAATGTTGTTGGTAACAGGTAGGACTGACAAAAGTGCGCTGACAAACAGGGCAATGCACTCTTTCTTGTCCTTTGTCCAGACAAGGTTGAGAGGCCAAACATCCCTCACATTTCGATCCACAATGCTTGTGTTGTTCTCGATTGTTATAACCATAATCACATTTTTCACAGTAGTAACTGTATCCCAGGAATCCAGTGATACTGGTAATGGTATCAAAATGACCATCGTGATGATAGACGTGAATGTATTTTCCGTCTTTGAAATCGTGGCCTCGAAACAAAAGAGGACCACGCACTTCTTGAGGGTGCACTTTCAAGGTGTAACGTGGAGCCAAGACGTCTTGCAATTTTTGCATTTCTGGAATGCCGCAAGGGGTGCCTTTGGATATCCCTGCTTGCTGTAACAGGAGTTCTGCTTCACTTCGTTGTTTGGCTCGGTCCGATTGTCGAATAGTTTTCCAGGCTCTTTTCTATTCTATCGTCTCGTTCTTCTTTGCGTAAGTTCGTCCCACGACGACAGCACGGGCTAAACACATCTGGTCTTGAGGATTGGTAATTCGGACGAGGCTTAGTTTGGTGTTGCGAAGGTTGTCGACCAATAATACTTTTTTGCGTCGTCCGGTCCCCTGGGGAAGAGACACGTGGGTCATGAACAGTGCGGCTTTACCGTCGGTGATGTGAAACTTGTCGTTGGATTGTTGCACATGTTGAATTTTGTCAATGACTTTGGAAGGTGTTAATTCTGATGGGTTAGTAAACTCGATCCAAACGGGAGACTTTAAATTATCGTGATGAATAGAAAGTCTCAAGCGATCGTCTTCTTTGGCTTGACATTGCTGTTTCAGTGCAGTTAACACAGAATCCCACACCTCGGTAATGAACCCTTCTGTTTTCTCCAAAGGTACATTGGACTTGAAAGTATACGTGTAAGCCGTTGTTCTAAATTTTCGAGAGGAACGCTTTTCCGTCTCTCGAATGTGATAGTAATTTTCACTTTGCTTGGATGTCGATTGCTTAGGTGTGGATTCGGGCTCACTCATGTCATCTTCAAAATCACTGGCATGAATTTGAGCCAAGACTTCAGCTACTGTGCTAGGCGATACATTACGTTTCTGTCTCTTACTGTTTTCTCCTTTCTCCACAACATGATGCGGTCTTTTCATCTTGTCTGCAAAAAGTCAAATGACTATCTTTTAAAGACCATAACCCCTATATATTCATGTCCGATCCGTGAATATATAAAGGGTTAGTGTCTAACCTTTCAGTATTCATTTCACTCTCACATTGACCAGAACGATGGAAAAACCTACAGAAGTGGAACTTCTCATCAGAGCTTTACGTGGGGTCATACGAAAGTTTTCTTCAGACAAGCTTACGGACTACTCTCCCTCCTTTCGAGATAAAAGTCAAGATACTTGCTATATCTGTAAGAAGAAAGGACATTGGGCTACAGAATGTCTAGATCGTGACAAAAACAAAAAAAAGGTATCAATAGAGACAAAAGTCAAGATACCTGTTACTATTGTAAAGAGAAAGGACATTGGTCTCCAAACTGCCCTAAGAAAAAACAGAAGGAGGAGGTGGAAAGGAATTCTGAACAGGAGGAGGAGGAGGAGGAAGAGGTACCCTCCCCCAAGGAAGAATCCCAACACGTTCACAAAGACAAGAAAAGAAGACGAAACGAAAGTGAAGAGGAAGAAGAAAAGAAAAACCTGTGTCAGTAAAGAAAATGAAAAAAAAACAGAAAGAGTGAAAAAGAAGAAACCTATGAACTTTTTAAAGTGGTATTGTGTTATGTTATGTTGTGATATTGAATTGTAACGTTTGTACCAGAATACACCAGAGGAAGAAAAAATGTAAGTGTCTCTTGGTTTTGATTTTATAGAATAAGAACCTACACTCACACATTCATTCATTCACTCACACGTACATCATGGGTTTAAAAAAATAAATAAAGGACTTTTGAGTTTTCATTTGAATTAGGCAATTGAAATAGTATTTCTTTTCGAAATAATTGGAGTGGCCCTAAAAAGGACCGTTGGTGTTTTGTGTGTTTAAAACAAAACAAACTCAGAAACGGGACGTAACCATCTTGAGCTGTCTTAAGCCTTTGCCACGGCCAAGGCCTACTTCGGGACTGGTGGTTCCTATCAATGATTTGGTAGAAATCACTAACGGTGGTATGGTAGACGTAGTCACAGAGAGATTGGGTTGTTTAGCTCGAGAAGGTCTTTCTCTCTTCGGTCGTGATAAAGAAGTCTGATACATTTGTTTCAGACTCCTTAACTCTGCTAAAATATCTAAAAGTACCGTCGTGACCGTTTGATTTTCACTATTTTCTTTCTGTCCTTGGTCTTCTTTCTTCTCGGTTGCTGCTACTGTTTCTTACTGGTGTTTTCTTCTTGCTTCTTCTTCCTGCTGTTGAATAAGAAAAGCTTGTTCTTCTACTTTCTGTTGTTGTAAAAATCGCTCCAATTCTTCTTTTTGTCTCTGCTTAAAATCATCAACGTGTACATAAGAAGAAGCAGAAGGCAACGAAGGTTCCGGAATAAATTCTTGTGATGATAAAAAATACACAATATCCCAGTTAAAATCAACTTCTTCTGGATGTAGATTTGTCATGACTTTAGTAGTCACTGCTGGCCCATGACTTGCTGTCTCTACTCCTGATTCACCCCAATTCATCGTCTTCTTAGTGTCCGACATCATTGAACAACTATGTCGCATCGATTGACTGAACACAAATATAGGTAAGGTGACGTCACAGACCGCTCTCTTCCGATTGGATAACTGTGACTGACTTTTGTAACGCACGTTTCGATTGGTGGATACACTCAATCCGTTTCGATCCGCTCTTCCCCTATAAATAACCGCAGTACACAGCATTCGCTTCACCTGTTTCTCATCACAAGATGTGGACTAACTTAGAATCTTCTACCCTTGTTTCTACCATGCTGTTTCGGACTGACATACCCATGTATGTTAGATCATCATGGACAATTATCCGAATGACGGATAAAACCCTTTGGAAAAGAAGGATCTATGTAGAGAGGCAAGGCTGTTTGAAGAGAGTCTTACTATACGGTCCAGAGCTGAGGAGAAGTTTAAAGAAGAGAAGAAGATCTGTGAGATGTCCTCTGTGTTAACAAAATACTGTTAACATTACACATAACGGCCCTTTTCAGGGCCACTCATAGGTCTCGAAAAGATATTAGCTTTCTTTGCCCCAATTTTTCCCCTTGTCACTAGACCCCTATACCCATACAAATCATATTTCCCATGTTCCATTTCCCTTGAGGCTAGATAGGCCCACTATGTTCAATTTCCCTTGAGGCTAGATAGGCCCACTATGTTCAATTTCCCTTGAGGCTAGATAGACCAAAATAGTTCCCATGTTAAATTTCCCTTGAGGCTAGATAGGCCACCCATGTTAAATTCCCCTTGAGGCTAGAGTGCCCCAAGCTGTTTTTGACTGGATTTTCTATTGAGGCTAGATCGCCCTCTATTACTACTTTCACCCATTTTCCAAATTCACAATTCAAGCAAGTGTAAATTCTAGTATAACGCATTAACAATTGCACTAGTTTACTACGAAGTAACCTAAAAGCGAATTACCTAATTAATTCTGACCACAACCTAACAATCTACATAATTCTCTATGCAAGGATGAAGTCCATTTCTCAAAAACGCGTGTAAATGAAACACTACAAAGGTAATTCTACATACTAAACGATGATAGTAATTAAGTGTAATAATACAATTGCAATGAGGATGCCGTAATCTTCTGCAAAATTCAAGTAAATAACTTACTGACCTTTTAACCGTTTTTTCTTTCCTGAGAATGCACCTCAATGTTTAACCGCCAAATTACTAGTGGCTCTCTCGGAGTAACCCTATTTTGCTCAGCAATCCTTCAAGGCGAGACTAAACTTTCATTTACAAGTTCGAAGGTATAATTCGTGTCCAGTTGTAATCATGCTCTTTATCTCAATTTCTGATCAATCACGACCAATCCAATCATACATAGCGGCAAATGTCCTTATCGCTGTCTCTGAACGTGGCGATGGAAGAGAACACGCCTCTTTCACCCCGATGGTTCCTTCTGATCTTAGAACTAAGCTGTAACACATAGGTGTGGTAACAACAAGACTTTGTCAAATGATGTGGGCGGTCGCCTTCGTTAACTCAGATTTCCGGTATTCTAGCTGGTCACGATAACGTAAGATATTAATAATAGCCTGTGTCAATCTTTAGACATCAAACACATGTTCGCAGTAATATTTCCAAGACAGTAGATTATAGCTTATTCGTTACTATATAGCAAACGTGACAGTACAAATTGGGTTAAATTTGTTTCGCGACCATTTCGATTAGTATAAATTGAGAATATATAGATGGGCGTCCATTCCGATTAGAATAAATTGGGTATATGTTTGTCGTTATTTTGTACAATTCTATTTGCATAGTTCATAATTTATTTCAATTTTTAAAGATTCAGTAGAGCCTAAGATTGACATTTTCTTACGATTCCAGATGCAGACGAGGGAATCACGGCACGAGCGTGTTTTTAAATATTGATTGAATCACGGCAAGCTCGTGTTTGTAAATATTGAGTGAATCAAGGCACGCCTGTGTTTGTAAATGTTAAGGTAAAAAAGGTCAGATTATACAATTATGTTATAAAAATCAATAACAAATTTTAACAAATCTCATAAAACTAAAAGCATCAGACGTTAAGTGCTCCTAAAAAAGGACATTCGCATGTAAAGATTCGTGTAAAAACAAATTATGACGTAGCACTTTTCTAGAGTTAATGTTGTGTGTATTAAACATATTCAAATGATAATAAATAATATCACCGTTCAAAGTTAGTCTTATCCTTCACTGAGTAACTAAAGACCTTTGATTTCGTAGCATCCAAACCGAGTTTGGTTGCAGCATGAATAAAACATTTATATAATACTGGTAAGTATTTTTCAAAATCCAGCACCGATTTAAATGTGCATGGTAAATATCGGGTTTCAAATACATTTTGATATATTCGCACCCCTCGCTCTTCATTCCCAATGAAAAGGTTGAAGAAACATGTGACTAGTTCTAGACCATTACCTCGTTCCACATATCTGATCCGAATTTTGTATTGGTATACGCTCTGTCGATCTGAAGTAGTCTACGTCACGTCTGAACAACACCAGCAATAATTAGTATTCAACGAGTTTTATTACGGAATTTAAAATCCCAATTTCATACAACCCAGTTTCTTTGCTCTCAATTGCAACTTGTAGCTCTTGTCCTGAGAGGAGAACTCACTCCAATTTAATTTTGTGGATTGCTTTTTTAAATCTGGTGCATATGTTATATTACCCAAAGAGTAGTATATTGTAAAACTTAAGAGCTATCAGCTTCAATACATGAGTTTGATAATTGCAAATACTCAAAGATAACAAAGTGTTGACTCATTCGATCTTTTAATATTGAAAACAAGTCTAAGTGTTACAATAGTGAAATATTATAGGCGAATCGCTTGTTTGCTTTTGTGTATTTATTGTTCCAATTATAGATCCATCCCTTAAAGTGTAATGAAAAAGAATAATGCCAAATTGAGGGGTTAATTCCAGATGACAATGATTGATGCTCCTTGCAGACGAAACACATTGGTTACTACATGGGTACATAATGCACAAGTTCCAATATTATTCAGTACATTGAAAAACAAAATAAATATATAATTAACTACAAAACTTTAAAGTGTTAAATACAGTTAGGATGTGTGTGTGTGTGTGTGTGTGTGTGTGTGTCTGTGCGTGATGTTTATGTTAACGTAGCTTTAACAATTTGAGTCATATTGCTACGATGTCCACAATGTGGCAGTTTATAGTGGTATCGAGCACTGCGATATCATGCCACAGACACATGGTATCATGTCCCACCCATTCACATTATCATGACACCAAGTAGACAGGTCTAAGACTAAACTCTTATTACTGCGAGCCAAGCGAATCAGCTGCTATTACCAGTTGTATTCGTCTTATGAGATTCATCTGGGATTCGAGCCTGCGTCTTCCCGGATTCGAAGCGGACGACCTAACGACTTGGGACACATGAGCTGTACATGCCTTTAGGAGTAAAAACTAATAAAGTGACCGTTGTATTGTTTGAAAGATAATCGTGGATTAAATCTTACACTGAACTGAATATACGCTTGACACCAAAAGCAAATGTGAGATTCATTGAAGCTGGCATGTCTGTTATGATGATACATGTCTTCTTAGAGATGTAGTTCTATACTAAACCAATTCAATTTCTGTATTCGACATTTACCAATTGTGCTATTGAATGACATGTAATTACATCCTACTCGAGGCAGATGATCTAACTAGCAATCTTCTAACAAATATTGTAGTTTTTTGCACGTGCTGCATTAAAGCTGAACATTGTGGAATATACAGGTGAAGTGGACAATGACATAACATTGTGGAATATACAGGTGAAGTGGACAATGACATACTAATACCTTAAATTGAGGCTTTGTTGTGAACTTACAGCTGTATAGATTTAGCTTAATTATTTTGAGCATTACCTGTCCCTCACCGTAACATTCTCCATTTAGTGAATTTGCGCTCATGACGTCTTATGCTAATATATTACTTCGAAACAGCTAACCACAAACTTTGTTATGTCATAAAAATGTTGGAGTCATTCAACTTGAGAAAAAAAAGTCACTTCTTTATGTTATGGTGATATTTTTCACAAATTGTCAACGTAAATTATTTTGCAACTGTCTTGGTAACATCTTTTATTTTCACATTTAACGAGACGACGAAACCATCTGGTACAGAACTAATCTTTAAGAATGTTTGTATCTCTTAACAATAACAAATTTAGATCTTATAAACATCTGATGTAATATTTTTCGGATTCTCCTCACTTAGTAGAGTACGGCCATCTTTTAGCAATATACATTGTTATTGGTTTGTATTTTTCTCAGACTTATTTTTGTAATAGGTTTCCTCTTTAAACAATATAAGTTTATTTCTTCTCCTCTTCCTTTCCTGCCACCACCTCTTCTTCTTCTTCTTCTTCTTCTTCTTCTTCTTCTTCTTATTATTATTATTATTACTACTACTACTACTACTACTACTACTACTACTACTACTACTACTACTACTACTACTACTACTACTACTAGACATTCATTATTCAGATCCATGCTTTATTCAGATATGACTGCATGTCTCTTTTGTTTATTCCGATGTTTAATATATTAAAGGGATACACAATCTAGTGAATGGTATAATGGTAAATGCAGGTATATTCATCATAGAAGAATGCATGAATCAGAAAATCTGGTAAATGCAGATAGACATAAATGGAAAAATGAGAAAAAACACATAATTAGGTATTTACCTACGCAGCAAAAATGGAAAAATGAGAAAAACACATAATTAGATATTTATATCGTACTTTAAGTGTAGCACACTGTTAAATTTAGCATAACATTGAATTCTTTGCTGATATGGCAATCCTGCTAACTGTATGGCAGATCCAGGAAATGTCTTTTTATTTTTCAGCTTCTGGAAGCTTTGAAGCATCTAGTATTCCACTGACGTTGACGTTGGAAACTGGAAGATATATGACATCGCATAGATACAGAAACTTTTTTTTTACTGGAGTTACAAGCATCTATTGTACGCAAACTATACGCAAGTTATTGCTCTTCTCATCTCACCCAGTATCTCTACTGTTTCTTTGATTAGTGAGAAGTTATCCGAAACTATTTGCCGTTATAAATTTTTTACATCTTTTCTATCTTTTTTTAATACGATAAAATATGCAATATATATATTAAATTTATTCAATATTCATAAAATTCAGCTGGCCATATTAGACTGGCTACTCTTTTATGCGCCAATCTAATTGCAGTGAAGTCTGTTATTTGGATATATATTTTGCTTTTCCTTCAGTTTTGTTTATTTTTATAGAATGGGTATTTGCATGTTTAAACATGCAAAATCTATATTCCTGATTATACTCCTCAGTTCTTCAGAAGTCAGTTATTTCTAATGTTATCTCGGATATTTCCCATTCTTACCTTCATATGTTTGTTCATGTCGCTGCTGTTTCTATAACGGACTATTTGCTGCAAATGCCAATTTTCATGTCACCGCTAATTATATAACGAAACGTTTACTGAAGATGGCGATGCTGACTGATTTCTTGCTGTCGCACCATTTTTGGATTGTGTATTTTCAAACCCACTTATGCACTCATGCATAGAGTAAATGATTAAAGGCTTTAGATTAATGCATTTCAGTCGATTTTGTAGAAACCATCGTTAAAATACAAAAAAGAAAAACCTAATCAAATCAATGTTGATATCAGTTATTATAGCAACACAGACTAAACAAATATTGTTGGATGTAATATGCACCACGTATATTCCTCCTGATGCAGGTAGAAATTATTCAACGAGTTTAATAAAATTTGATATTAAATTGTTACAAATTAAAAATTATATTTATCAGATAGTTTTGTTTTATTTGATAGAAACACTTTAAAGAGACAGAAGATGAAATCATTTTGTTTATTCTGACTCAATTACTGTACTTTTCAATTGAAGCGCTATGTTTAGTCACACATGTTTGCAGATTTATGTGTGTACAGTTTTATTACCGGTAACATTTAATAGTTTTTTTTTGCGGGGTGGGGTGGGGTGTTGTTTGCAAACTATAATTTAAAGAACAGCCGTTTTTCCAAATCAATTGAAATTATTGGATGCAGAAATTGTACTATAAAAATTGTACTAAACCAATCCTAAAGTAGTTGGTGAAGTATTATTTCCAGACTTAATGCTTTTGTGACCGGATATTTGCTGTATTTGGTTTGAACGAGTAATGTGATTGGAGAATTTTCTTTCAGTTGAGAGCATTCGTTTCGAAACTGGGTGGGTGGAACTGCGTTTATTTGATTCTATAGGTTAATATTTAAACCAAGCTTATCATAGGGGTTGGGGTGCTGGTAACATTTTGCAACGGACCCCTGTGTGGTAAATTGACCATATTCCGATAGACCTAATTGTTCTTTACTAATGCTCCTTAGGAAATTGATTGAAAAGATGGGCACCAAAATGTTGATACTAATAGAAAACAAAATCGCATCTTCAGAGTCGGTATATCTATTTCGATTGTAGATTAGTAGAGAATTTTATATATTCAGTGTGGGGTAAATGCACCCACATAGCAACTTGTGTTAATTTAGAGGTTATTTTTTGTGACTTAGATTTATGTTGCATAGTTGATGCTGCAATTTGTAAACCGTCTTGAAATGAAATTGTACCGATATTGAAATGTCCTTATAATTCATTAACATGTGTTATGTTTGAAACCACGTGTTTACTTTAGAATTTCGTTAACTAACTCTTAAATGATTACATTTTATGTTTTGAGATTTTTTTTATATGTAGTTGGAATAAAATTTTATTGTTTCATATTTTATAGTTTCATTTTTTCCCCACAATATTATTTTTATTACCGTAAAAGAGAACATTGTAGTCGTCTTATCACGTGTACTAATTTATTGCTTGCTGGTAAATGTCATCTTGTGTATACGTTCCTCTGATATTTCTTCTCTCTATGATATTTCAATTCTATCATTGTCTATTCCACGATATTTTCCATATATGTTACAGTCGAGAAACTCAATAACTTTGAAAAGGTCAGAGTTATCATGCTACTTAAATTGTCATTTATCTTCATATATCATTCTTTTAACGGTATAATGATTTTAGTTGGTTACGCGCTTGGCACATTTAAAATGGTCGTAAAATATTTAGAGAATGCTTAATAATCTAATAATCTGCCTGAATATGTTAACAAGCACAAATAAGATCCATTTACAAAATGTACGTCGATTTTAAGTAATTTTAATGTTGTTTTAAATATCATTTGACGCATGAATGATTTAAAATTATATTTGATATGTCTGTTCTCAAACATTAACATTACATAATGAATCGTCTTGTTTCGTTTTAAATCTAACTGCGTTTTCAATAAATAATAGTTTTCGTTAAATCATTATTCATTGACACTGAAAAATGAAGAGTTTAATAAAATGGGTCAATCACAGAAACCCAAGAACAATAATAAGCATAAAGTTTCGTTAACATAAACACCTAGCGAATGATTAGGAGTCAGATGTCACAGATGCACATAAAGAGGATTTACTTAAACTCCGTTGCTGGAAATTCACAAAATCCAAATCATAAATTTTGAGGAAACAAACTGCCTTTTCCAGATATTGCGAAGACGTCATTACGTCCAGATATAGTGATTTGATCAGACTCTGAAGAAACTGGTGGACGTTGACTTCACCGTACTTTAGAAGGAGAGGTATGATGAAGCTCTTTAAAGAAAGTTGACGAAGTATGAATAGCTGATAGAGTATTCTAGAATTGGGATGGAGTACTTGATTGTTCCCAGTAGAGGTGCGAAGTAGACGACATCAAGTTCAAACTTTATGTAGGGTACTCTGTTCTCAAAGGGATAACGGAATAAAACCCCAAAATGGTGGTTCAAGCACTGGACAAAACTTTTCATAGAACGCCCAGCATGCAATGAATGACCCGGAAGGACAAGAGCTGACTGCCTAATACCAGCAAATAGTGTGTGATCAGCATTGCTTCTCCGCAGTCAGTCAGCTGGGTATTAAGCGATAAGGGATGGAACACCCAGTGATAGATGGACCCGGCTGATGATGGTGGTGGTAAAGCAATGGATACACTGCATTTCAGTCATATGGATGCTGGTATTAAAAAAATTGTCTAATAAGAATAATTGACATAGTACTCCCTGTTATCCATTTTGAGCAAAAAAATAATCTTGCATATAATTCGCTTAGAACGGTCAAAATCATTCGGATATGTTGTGGACTGTAAAAAGAGGAAGGAATTAAAAATGAAAAGATCGAAATTAAATTAACAGTCAAATAAATATTTCATAGAAAACATTAGCCTTCCAGATAGAGTTTTCATGGCGGCCAACATATTAGTATCTTTCTCGGTTTTGACTATACATTTCTATACGTAATAATTTATTTGTATCTTTCTCGGTTTTGACTATAAATTTCTATACATAATAATTTATTTGCGTTTAATGTACGTGTTGATTTCGGGTACCCGATCGAGTCTTGATCCCATAAAATAAGATTTTCTGTCCTTTCAAGTTGCAGGTCTACCCATTTTTGCGACTTTAGTTTCGTAGAAAAATTGAAACCAAATAAGTAACCATTTAATCACGGAGGTCATCTCTATTATTCACAATGGCTACTACACTGCCGTCATCTATATTGTATCTATTATTTGACTGAGATCGAAGAACAGGCAATGCCGATAAATAACTGTATTATTTAATACATGATTAGAATCAAATCAATGTATACCGTGCTTAGGACGGAATCTGCGGCAGAGTATGGTTTCGATTTAACCTGCACCTGGAAACGTGACCTCCGACTTAGGCGTTCCATTGAAAATTCTTCTTAAATGTCAATTACTGCAATGTTTACTCCTTCTGTCATCATTTCTATATGCAAATGTTTTCTGTAAATTAAACTGATACTCTGTCACAATGTTCTAATGGTACGTGCAAAAGTTATTATGGCCTTTTCTACGTCAAAAATGGTCAGATGAATTTGCACTGTTTCAATATGAATATTTTTTTCCAATACAACTTCAATAAAGTATCATTTACATTTCTACGTGTCATAAGGTTTTACCTTTATTTGAAAACATTCTTTTTCTTTCAAGTAGAGAATCGATTGTCTTTTAACAGAATCAGCCCTTACTTACATAAAGGATGTGTCTATGTCATTTCGTGCTGCACTTTAGTGATATGGAGGATTGTATAACCATGCCAGCGATATTGCAATGGAGCACGTCAGTCGGTTAAAAAAAACCCACAACTACTCAAAATCTAGTTTCCTCTACTGTCAGCATTAACAGGTTTACCGACCATTCAGCCTCTGAGAATCGCTTCTACATTTGGAACTGCGGGGTTGGCCAGTGTGGTCTTCCAATATTATATTAATTTTTATCATCTTTATATTTAATGCTTTCTTCATTACATGTGGTGTTTTCATTACTGTATGCAGTAAATTCGTCATAATGCATGACGCATGTCCTATTTATTTGGGTTGTTTTCGTTGTTATATGCGGCTGTTTAGACATTGTATAAATTACTTTTACATACGTTTCAATGTCGTCATTTTATGTGGTAGGTTTATCATTCTAATTTGTGGTTTATGGTTATATGTAGCGTTTATTTAAGTACACGCTTTGCATTTTCTTTTATATTCCACGAATTACTCTTTTTTATTTGTATTCAATCGACTCGTCGTCACCAAACAATTGTTATACAGGATTTCAAAGGCAACCTTTCACGGCCTTTAAGTCTGTCTCTACGAATTTTTTTACGTACATTTCTGAAGAAGAACGCCTCAAAGGCATGCAAATTTGATTCTATTCCGACATCACCATTTCCTTCACCAACCCGTGTTATTAATACCTCTCTCTCATCCGGCAGATTTCAGTTTGTTTTGAAGAAATCAACGTTTTCCCTATTGATTTAATTAAAGATTTTAAGATGTCCTCGTAAATTCTAGATAATAGGTGTTCATGCTGTCGTCTTCGTGACGTCAAATAACAGGGGTAAATGGAGCTGTTGCATTGCGCCAGTCACGTTTTAATGGCGTCGAAAAGTACTCTTTCTGTCTGAAGCATCCAAACTGTAAAAGACATTTAGTACAACTATGGAACTGAACATAGTGAGTAGATATTCCAAATGGGAAATCGTCGCTATTTTTTGTCCAACAGTATAGACACTGTATCTATCTTTCAGTATGATTTTAGCCAGTTAAATTAAGTGACAACAACTTTTCCTCTAAAATACTGGTATGTTGCTGACCTTTTCAGTGTGTGTGTGTGTGTGTGTGTGTGTGTGTGTGTGTGTGTGTGTGTGTGTGTGTGTGATTTAGATCTTTAGACGTAGCCTTAACAATTGTTCAGTCGTATCGCTATGATGTATGCAGTGTGGCAGTTTAGAGTGATATCTAGCACTGGGGCATCATGCCGCAGACATGTAGCATGATGTCCCACCTAGTCACGTTATCCTGACACTAGTTTGACAAGTCCTAACGTTAACATTTTAATGTTGAGAGCCAAGCGAGGCATTTGTATATACCAGTTTTAAAAATCTTTGGTATGACTCGGCCGGGGATCGAACCCACGATCTCTTGCATCTGAGGCAGACGCTCTAATAACTAGACCACTGGATTGGTCCTGACCTTTCCAACTGACTTGTTATTATACTTGTTGAATATGACGTACATTGACCTGGCATGATTATCGATGTTACTAATTTCTCATCAGAGACTACTAGTGAGTCTCACGAGGGCACATATTCCATTTTCCGGGAGCAATACTTCATTGGCAAAAATTTTAAGGCATACGCTGTGACTATTAAGTCTTTGAAAAGTTTGAAAAATCCATTCTCAATAAATTTAAGTAGAATTTTTTCTCTATGAGATTACTAAATTCACAATATACATGTTTGTTTTTCTCTCGATTTATCTTCTAAGTTCACATTTTTATATTCTGATGGACTTTACAAAAGGAAAATCGGTAACACATCAACGATAGGTAAACTTTGGAAGTGTTATTATACATTAATTCAATGGATTGTTGTCAAGACAGATGATGCGTTTATTTTAATATTTTACGCCAAGTATGTAGCTTCAACAATACCGGACTTCTTTCGGTCTTCAAAGAGATCAGTTGAGCTTTTCATTGTATGATAAAATGCCGTAAAATATACGTAATTGTTGCGATGTTTTTCCTCTTCTTAGTCTCTGAGAGAGTTTGTTTGCACTCACATGTCCCAGATAAGAATGTTACAATATCTGGAGATTTCTTTAAAGGACATCATCTACTGTTCCAGTACCTAGATTCGTTATAAATTAATGTTTACACTTTTCACGATAGATAAGGTCAAGATCAAATATATCTTGTAATTATATTTTTTAAAACTTTAAACAGTCTGGATATTTTACCATCCTTCAATACTGGAACTTTTCAGTATATACTTTCTTTTATTTTCCGCATAGGAAACTACTGTCATAAAAGGCGAAGCAGAGAAATAATTGTTTCGTAAACTGTCTGCATTATTGTATAATAAAAGAGCAGAATACAATTTCTGTGTACATTTTAAGTGCATTTATTTATTCTTTAAAGTCATAAAGTGGGCATGAGAACAACTCTCTACTTGACTTCTGTTCTGAAGGCATCAACAGCTATGTTTTCAACTTTTCTACATTGACCTAATATTGTCTTGCATGTTTACAGTTCAGTCGGATATGTTCCGACCTTCAGATATAGGTCTTCAGAGATGTATCGATGTTTTCTTTCTACCTTAAAATTGAAGATTTAAAGGTTCTCAATTGTATATAACCACACTTTAAGTTCACTGAGAACATTTAAATCTGTCCCTATACTTCCGCAGGTAAGTTCCTACTAAGTGCGTTCTGGGATTGCCGATTAGCACGATATTTCCGCTTTGAGGGTTTTTAATCTTTTGATGCTTTATGTCATTTAGGCTTTATTGAAAAATACAGTGCCATAAGAGTGCATACAAATCACTATTGTTACTTTGGTGCGTATTCTATTAGGAAAGATTGTATGCAGATCACCTGATTAGAATTTGTTTTATGAATGATTTTTGCATGTTTTGTCAGTGTCCTTTGCATCTGTTGTTCTTTTTTACTTTTGACTTTGGGGGCAATGTTTTGCAAAACATAAATGTCCTTTATTCCATTTGGACGTTTTCTCTTTGGGCTATGTGACAGCGTTCTATGTAGACTACTTGATAGCTTTATATGTGGACTAGGGGATAGCGTTCTACGAGGATTATGTGATGAAACCTCAGAACAGAAGGCCGTAGTACTTACTAATGCTTCGCTCTAATGAGATTTAGAAATATAAGATTTATATCAATTCAACAAACATATTGATTGACATACTTTATTAAGATAATCTGAGAAACATATCATATTTTTAGTTCCGGGAAACATATTGTTAAAATATGCATTGTTAAAAATGTTCTTTCAAGGATTTTGGGGAAGTCAGAATAAAGATGGTACACATTTTCAACTATAAACCATTATTAAGGTTATCTATATATACTTACATAATTGGTTTTCTAATTTATCATATGTATCTCAACTGGAAATGTATAGATTCTTCAAAACTAGATCACTTGAAATTGGTTCTGGAAGATTTAGAAATATATAAAGAATTTTTAAAAACTTCTTTATGATTTGTACTTCAAATCAAGTGGAAGATAAGTATTATCTTTTTACATTTACTTTTTTAACCTTAGTCATCGGATAAATGTATGACGAAAATATTATAATAATCCAACACTGGGCTCCACCTGAAACACTGAATGTGATGGGTAGGTTCATCTGAGTTTCATTCTTTAGTAAGTATATATATATATATAAAGTTGTCTTGACATGCTCACTAAGTGTACGTAATTACAGGTAAGGGAGTGAAAAGTAGAATCTGAACAGTGTATAAATTGTTATGACCCAGAGGCTAAATCTATGGGATTAGGATCGATCACTGGAGATAATGTCACTTACATGTAAACATGGGTCTTACTATGCCCATTTACAGAGGCGTAGCTAAAGGGGTGGGGGCAGATAGGGACAAATGTCCCCGGGCACCAGACTAGTGGGGGCGCCAAAATGGGCTTTGAAATAGGTTGTATGTGGAATTTTTGCTGAGAATAATGGGTTTCAGATTGAGGGGAAGGGCGTAAAAATGAATATTGTCCCCGGGCTCCAACCACTATATCTACGGCTCTGCCCATATAGTGTAAATATGGTTATACGGATCTGTATAGTTTCGTAGTAGGTCCCTGGAGTAGTGAATGACCATCGAGTCAATGTCAGTTTCATATGTAAGTGTATCTTCTCATGCTCGATAAGTGGATAAAGATATAGATTGTGCATCTCAAATGTTTCTCGGTTATGACAAAGGGTCTAAGTTCATATGGATAGGGACTAGAAAAACGACACATAACGCAGTGGTATCAGTCTAAAATATGCGGACACTTGGATCATTTATTACGCATGCCGAATCCCCGACATGCGAGATAAACAGCTCATGACTTATTTCAAATTAATTAAAAACCACTCTCCTCCTAGACCCACACCAAAGACGAATTAAAAGTTGTTGGTACAATCTTCATTCATAGGCTATCATTGACTTTAGAAGGAGTTCAAGATCACTACACGCCTACAACCATATATACGTACGATCAGACGGACAAGACAGGCCCGGCCCTAAAGCAAGGCGAACGAGGCAGCCGCCTTGGGCCCTGTCCTAACTCGCAATGCAGTATTTTTGCTTGGGGACCAGCGCACATCGCTGCTGCCTTGGGCCCCACATGCTGCCTTGGGCCTTGCACAGCATAAGGCCGGGCCTGAAACAGTATCACAATTTTCCGCCGTTTCTTAGAAAGCGCTGGAATAAAAAGCAATGGAGATCAGATCGTCGTCATTTCCTTAACGATAATTAAGTTTTGTAAAGTACATATTACTGCGAAAGCCCGTCTTGATATTTACGACCGAAGTTTCAGCCTCTTGGATTAAAATCTGCCTTTAAATGACATTTTGGTGTGCGCATTTGTCTTTTCATGCAGGGACGTCATTTCAGTTTTATTCAAGGGGGTGGGGGTGGAAACTTGACGGCTTGTTAATTTTTGTATATTGGCTACATCAATTGTACATAACATGCAAATGAATTTGTTCACCCAACCCCGCCCTCTCCAAATGACGTCCTATTTTCATGCCCAATGTTCATAGTTATATGGCAAAGATCTCAATGATTTTGAAGCTTTTGTCCGTGGGCTTAACTTCCCGAATAAAAACCCCTATTACAATGTAAACTGAATGTAAATCTCTGCATTTTCAGACCCAGTAATTAATTATCTCTGAATATGAAGTAGGGATGTCAATATTTATCAAGTCACGATCCAGGGGCTAATTCCTTGGGGTAGGGATGGTCCTGATGTTTAATACGAGTTACATTAATATATTTTTAGGTTTGTATTAATGGGTGAGAATTTAAATAATCTCTATCTTATGACACAGGGGATCAGTCCCTGAAGTGGGTGGGATCGGGGGTTGAGGCAATATCATGGTATGACGCAAAGCTCATAGTTTGTCATAAGTAGAGATCTGTCTCATTGATGACATAATCAATTTCAATGAAATGCTAGACAAATAATTCTAGTTATTTGGAACTTATGTAGATTGATCAATAACATCAATAGCTCACCCATACGGGGGAATAAAACTATCAAAAGCGTTTGTGCAATGTACACTTAAAGGACTGTCGTCGATGTAAGTGGAGGGGTCGAAATACAATACACATTAACGTATGCATGGCTATTTTTTTAATTAAAAAAATCCCAAGCTTCTGAAAATAGCAGGATTAATAAACTGACTTATTTTGCAATCTCCAATCAGAGCACCCAAAGTCTCGCTATCCACCCCTTGGGTTCTGATAACAGGGCTAAAGTGTTGAGCCAAAGCAATATGACGAAGGGCCGAATTGAGAAAGTGGGGTCCGGCCGGACCTCCCCAACTAAAGCAAAATCTTTCACACAAACGTACTGCCATTTGTCACTGAATTTGGATCTTTGTTTTCTTCTTGCGCACGTTTAACTGGTTTAATGCACACGTTAAGTAAATAGACGCATAGACATTTGCTTTTGTGCCCTTTCCATGAAAGTCATGGCTCTTTTGAAAGATTGGAATCTCCCCAACACTTGATCTGATCTGAGGTATAGAACACGGCGAACATTATATGTTGTTCTCTAATATTTCAGTATATACAACATGCAACTATAATCGATTAAATTCTAAACCAGTATTTGTTTTCTTTATGAAGTAAATATGTTTGATGTTTACGTTGACCAAACTTGTTGCCCCCCTCCATGATAACTCATTGTATTATATGACATTCTAAATCACATGTACCTAAGGCCCCGTGTTCGATAAGCTAGATAATTCGAGAACAGTCAATATATTTTATTATCTGCTATTTAAAAAAATAGTATGTTGATGAACTGTCTATCATGCCATTATGTCAAGGGTAGAATGTATTTCACAGGTCACCCACACACAGACACAGACACACACACGCACACCTCCCCCAGCCCCTAAACACACAAACACTCACACACATGCATACATACATACATACATACATACATACATACATACATACATACATACATACATACATACATACATACATACATACATACATACATACATACATACATACATACATACATACATACATACATACATACATACATATATATTATATGAAACAAAGGTTCCTCTGAAAGTTATTCTCGCTGATCTGTATCACAAAACCTTGAAATGTTACAGTGGAAAAAATAAACCACAATATGATCTGGTCTGGCTCGTGAAGAATAGTAATAAAAGACACATGAAGGGTCGTGATTGTACATTTATGAAATGTCAGCAACAAAATATTCAACGTAATTACTTTGACGTCAACTGTCGGCTAACGTAACCTACTCTTTTGATTTTTCATTTTGAACAGTTCCATACATGATGAATAAATCCATTGTTGTGAATGTGTATACAAAAGTGTCGATGAAAGGGAACTGAACGCAGAAACCTTACTTAATCGATAGAATGTATAAAGTAGGAAACTACTCTTTTTCGTGTGATGAGTAGAACTTTCCAATATAAAACAAACCAGTATAGCTCCATAACTTTACATACAACAGTGTGCAAACAACTCATCTAAACACACAAAAACGCAACGAATGCACTGGAGCTTGAAATGTGGGTCAATGCGATCTATATTTTTCCGTGGTGAGTAATATCTCCAATATGTTGTACGAGTTTACACGCAACATTTCCGGTGAAACAGCTAAATGCTAACATTTTACTTTGACAAAGACGCCGTCAGAAATAAAATATTTCTCTAAACTTTACTCTGTACTTATAAGAAAACTGCTGCTGTGAAGTTTGCACCCTTTATTTAGAATGCAAACTTCAAATGTTTGAAATGTTTATTTCAATTACTCATCTCAATGTACACATACTTTTGGTCTGTTTTGATTTATCGGGAAGCCAAATAACAGCGTCTTATGTCAATAAAGAACTCGAACTTGTTCAAAAGGCAACAATTTACCCCCAAATCAACTCTCGAGAACAATTCCATTCATATTCAGTTATTTGCTTGCTAATTTTCATGAATTTGTTTGCAAAGTGCACATCTGAAGAAAAGCGAAGAGCTGATTTAATTCGTGTAATTAATGGGCAGGTGGCTGATATAACAAGGCAATAAAGCATTTGTGTACAAAGAATCTACCAACCCATGGTAAGCTGCAGCATTCGCATTATTTTCTATAGGAGATATAGAAAAATTGAAATATCATATAAATTACATAACATCTGCTTTGGCAGATGGCGTGTCAAAATAATATTATCAGCAATTATATCTGTAATGTCAAACGCAAATTTCATAATTGCTCCTTTACAAGTGACAGCGCACATTCTTCTGCATAGGTTTACTAATATGTCGGTAACGTAAACATAAAATGGGAATGTCTTTATCGGATGTACCTTCAGACAAGCGGACAGCTAAAAGCATGTTTGACGGCACAACTATTACTACAATATATTTCATGACATTCGTCATGTGTAAACGTTATTCGTACACTTAACTGGGTTTTAACCATCCATTTGAAGGATTGCGCGATTAGCAAATAGTGTTTAGTTTTGTCCCATTAAAAAAAAAACAACGTAGTTGTAACTTTTCACGCATTCATTGATCAGCCGGAATCACGGGTAGCAGGAAACAAATGAGAGCTTTGCAAAGTATTTTATTGTCAAGACTTAGAAAACACAAAGTGATGTAAGATAAACACATCAAATGTGAGACGAAATCCGTAATTTCCTGGATGACTCGACTACTTTATTCACAGGCTATTGCCTACGCACCTTTCCGATTTTCAAGTTGATTTTGGGTTTTACTTCACCTCAAAACAACGTTGATGATTGGGTAAAGTGCCGTGCCCGAGTGCACACCACTGTAGCCAACCGAATGGTAGGAATCAAACCGCTAAAACTTGAAACACAGCGGTCCCTTCTACACCTTTCAGAAGAAGAGCGGACCTGGTCACATAATCAAAACAAATATTATGTAATTAATTTAAAAATAGACATGTGCTTTAAGTTGATATAACCGGATATTAACATCCAATCAAATTGAAGCTCCGCATATAGCTCACAAAATTTCGACCCTTCCCTATTGTAATCCATAGAAGGTTGTGAATTAGTGGTTAGCAAACTGGTCTCTGAAGTCAGAGGTGCCTGGTTTGAATCTCAGCGGGGCATGACATTGTCGTTAGTAACAGTGTTACGTCCGTTAGATGATGACTTTAAATGGCGGTCTGTCAACGAAAGATACATCACGTGATATTGGGTTTTTTAAAAAAAAAATGTATTTGTTATTTCCACAGAAGTGCTCCGGAGTCTAAATAAACATAGTTGCCCGTAATATTCGGTATACGAGAGTGTGAATGGTTAATATAAATTAGGTTGCCAGCGCAGTGTATAACTTTAACAGAGATTTACTTAAGGAGTCATATGAGGTCATTGATAGTAACAGAAGTTATAACTAAGGTCCTATAGTCGCCATCAAAACATGCTATGTGTAAACCATACTGCTCCTTTATTAAAAAATAAAAAGAATGGCGAAGATATACTTGTATTGGCAAAAGATGTTAAAGCCTACTAGGGTAATTTAGTTACGAGAGTGTGTGTGAGTCTACTTGGGTAATTTGGTCATGAGAGTGTGTGAGTTTATTAGGGTAATTTAGTTGTGAGAGTCTATTAGGGTAATTTTGTTGTTAGAGCTTTTGGCAGTCTATTAGGGTAATTTAGTTGTGAGAGAATGTGTGGGAGACTATAAGGGTAATTTAACTGTGGGGTGTAAAAGATTATATTATTGTAATTTAGTTATGAGAGAGTGTGAAAGTCTGTTAGGATAATTAGGTTGTGAGAAAACGCGTGAAAGACTATTTGGGTAATTTAATTGAGAGTATGTACGAGAGTCTATTAGAGTAATTTAGTTGTGAGAGAGTGTGTGAGAGTCTGTTAGGGTAATTTACATGGATATATGGATACAGTTTGGTGGGAATAAATCAGAGAGTAAAGAGTGAAAATATAATTTGCAAAACAAAATTGGCACCATAGTTTTTTTTTTACATCCACTGTACAAGTTCATGCGCTATATACACGATTGATTTGCATTTATACTTAGTACATTGACAATTACATTGCTTGTAAGTTTGACTAAATAATTTATTATATTTACGCAATTTGATACCTTATAGCTGAAAAGAATGGTTCAGACAAGAATAGCAAATAAATATCATGCTACCATGAGGAGTAAGGTTGATATATCTTTTGATCTTTTAGTAATGACAGATTCTTTTCTTAATGTGAAATGGGAAGGGTTGAAAATATAAATTTCTTTCCCGCAAAGGTTAAAAACACGGCTAAGTTTTCAGCCTAAGGCAAATTCACCGCAACTATGTATTTGATCTTACTACGAGTTACTGATTGCATTGTGTTGACATGAACGAGTCTATTACTACATTGTCTAATTTCTATTAGGTCATAATGTAACAACGAAATTATGCAAATTCATTTTTTTCTCTTCATGTTTACGTAATCATGGCGACACACTATAACCATAAATTATAGTGTCATTTTTATGCCAGGAAACTTATTCCAGTAAATACTGCAAAATGCTCCATAAAAATAATGTACTCGTAAGATAAAGATTTCTTAACTACTCTGTCGGAAGTTTTGGTATACATGTATATAAATCAAGGTTATCGCGCGACTGTGTACGCCTAATGATAATGTTCATTACAAAGATAACATCATTAAGATAGTCTGGTTGTTAATTATTTATAATCTTAAAATGAGTTTTTGTTCACAACCTAAGGTAATCTTCATATGGCATATATCGTAGAGTGTTGAAAAGAACTTTAATGTTTAATATCATGTTGACTACACTTTTATGAAAACAGTAATAGTAAGTACGAAAAAATTACGGGATTCTCTCCACACATTATGGTATATTTTGTGTGGCAGAAATACGCACTTTAGTAAGGCAAAGTCTGCTTCAAAGTATCGTGGCTTTTGGTCATCATTATTTCTCAGTGGCAAGTTTCCATATTCATTTACCAGCCTGGGCATTTCTCTTTCCCTACTGCTCTTTTTAAAGTGAACTTTGCCATAAAGTACTACAGTAGACAAAATGTTCACCCCACCCCCACCCAGCTTATTTTACACTATTTGACTCAACTGATCCAACATAAACCCGTTCTCCCCTTACTGAATCCTTTTACTTAGATACTTTTATAAAGAGTGTTTCGAAGTCGGCTGGAACTGGCTACAGCATCATCAATACGGATACATACAAGTTTGTCACATTTAACAGTACACACTTTTGCACCATGTACTTCTAAGTACATTACGCTAGATTGTGTCTGCTCGCGATATAAGTACATTACGCTAGATTGTGTCTGCTCGCGATCTAAGTACATTACGCTAGATTGTGTCTGCTCGCGATCAGAAAGGCATAGGCTGGGGTTTTGTGTACTTTTTTTTCAAAGTGTGTTGTCATACAGTCAATAAAACTTCATATAGATTGCTCTCAACGATAATAACATTGTTAACGCTAACATATTGTGATTTATTATCTACTCACGTAATCGCCAAAAAACATTATTAAACATTTTGAAAACTATTTGTATCTAAAATAAAAAAGTGGGCATAGAATTGATCCCTGTGGTAGTCCAAAAGAAATGTCATTATAATCAGAGACGGCATATATCCAAATCAAATTTTGTAATCTATTGAGATAGAATAAAAATCATTGCAGTGAAGGTTTTATTACACTATATGCTGATAATTTACATGGTAAAACTTTATGAGCAACAGTATACAACAGCTTTATGTAGATCTAGGAGTAACATTCCAGTTAATTTCCACTCATCAATATTCTTTAACCAGTGATCAATCAAATTTGAGAGCGCTGTCTTGCAGGAATGATTCGGACTGAAGCCTGATAGGGTAATCAATTGCTTTGAATAAAAAGTCATACATTACATATTAAAAGCCATGTATTTCAACACAACAAATTGCAATTAATCTTTCTGGAATTTGCTAACACTCGGTTTAAAACAAAGAGTTTATAATTGTTGACACTCGATTCCTCTCTTGACATAAAATGGGGGAGTAACTCTAGCTTTTTCAAACTGTTATCGAAAGCCTGGAAACTACTCCGAAGTGGCATCGGATAATTGCTTTGGGATCCACGCTGTTGCTTTCGGTCGTAGGTAGAACAAACAGCGTGGACGATTATACGTCTCATAATGCAATAACAGATAAAGGGCTGTGCATTTCGCTTGGAGTAATTGAAGATGAAACAAGCATAAGTAGAGATAGATATGACATGGTATAATACGCTGATGGATTAGTGTCTACGTGCACTTAATCAGAACAAACGATGTTGCTCCAAATCGGCCGCGGTCGCCTAGTTGGTAAAGCGTCCGACACGTTCTCCAGGGGCCACGTTTTCAACACACACCGAGACTAGCACGAGACGACTTTCATGGCGTGTCTTTGTTAAAATCACTTAGCTCCCACTTAGTGGACACTGTGTAGCCAACGAAAGTGTCGCTCATATAAATAAGAATAGATATGCAAAGTGCGCCGTAAGGACAATAGTCTGAACCCCGTACAATTCATCTCTTATAACGAACAGAGCAGACCTTACTATGATATCAAATAATATATAAATATATCAGAGCTTAGGCTTTTCTCAGATGGACACGAACAAAGTAGGTACTAATTTTTAAGATTCCACCACCAGTTGTTTTGAATTAATAATAATAATAATAATAATAATAATAATAATAATAATAATAATAATAATAATAAAGGTATTTAAGGTAGGAAACATTATTACATCTCTAAATTTGTTCCTGCAGTCGAAAAGGGTGAGTTTTAAGAGCACTCTTCAATGGATCACTGTGTCTTTGTGTCTAATTTCAATGGGCGATTCATTCCATGTTGCTGGGCCCTGGTATGCAAAAGAACGTTGTCCAAATGACTTCGTTTTCATAGTGGGAATAATGAGTATACGATTACCAGAAGAGGAGCGTAAGTATATTGCTGGTGTGTGTATATATGTACAAGGTCAAATAGGTATGTAGGACTGGAGTTTCATTAGTGAAACGTAGCACAGAAAACACATTTTGTGTTTAATTCTGGATCGAATGGATAGCCAGTGTATGGTACAGAGTAGCGGGGATGTGTTTTCTGATCGTGGTACTCTAAGGATGATCCGAGCAGCTGTGTTTTGAACTTTTTGATGTTTCTGGAGTTGATTTGAGACGAACCAGACAGAATTGAGTTACAGTAGTCCAGTCTTGAAAGTGCTAATGAACACACAAGTGTTTTAGTGGCATCAACTGAAAAAGATATTTGCGAATGGAACTGATGCGTCTCAGTTCAAGATATGCAGCCTTGCACATGTTCATGACATGTTGGTGCAATGTGAGAGTGGCATATGGCAAATGGCATATGATTTAACGCGATGATACAATGGTGCTTCTGGACATCCAGTACACTTGGCTGCGGATCAGTTTGAACAAATTTATGTATAATGGACTTCCAAATAAATTTCTGAAATGTTGAAGTCACATGCCGTAAGTAATTTTGCACTCGTAAATTCATAATGATATTTCAATTTTGTACATTTTGAATTAGGCCATTGTGTGGACTCGTAGATGCATTTCTAAAGTTGAACATGAACACGTAACAGAAAGCGTATGGAAATGGGCGAAAATAAAGGAAGATTTACTGCGCATGTAGGAAAATGATCCAATAGATGTCAACCGAAAATGGGCTTAAAGGAATCGAGTTGGGGACAAGAACAACTACTCTCATTTATAATAAGAATTCTGTGAAATCTTACAGTATTTTAAAATTACATATTGTGTTGTTATAAGGTATTGGACTTTATCAAAAATACTATTTGAGTAAACTACTAATTTACTTAGCGACGAAAAGACTTTCCCAGGAAGCGGAACGATCAGTTTTGAAAACTTAGTCAAGGAAGGGGGAGGTGAATTGTAAATTATTGTGCATTATCAAATTGACGGTCTTGCGAACGACATACTTACGGCTGCATGTTCCGAAGTGTCTAACACTTTTATTTACCAGAAACAGAAAATTGTTATTGGCACTAATTTATCAGTTTAACACAATTTCATGACGGCTAAGATAATTAAAAAAGTTAACAGGAAAGAACATTATGAGAAGATGTTTACAAAATTTTCGATTCCCTCATTTTTTTTAATAAAAAACTGCAATTGCAAATTCACTCTTAGTTATTTTGAACAATTAAAAGTTTTGTTGATTAGTAATACCAATATTAGTTTACGTAGTGCTTTTAGTTCATTCTCATTCTTTTTCCCTCATTTTTTTTTTATCCTTTTCATTCATTTATGTAACGCATACAGTCACTAAAGTAATGTAAGTCTTGTTTCTATCAGATCTTTAATGATGATAATTTAAACTAATTCAAACGAAGTAAACAATGATGTTTGTCATGAAGATAATTATAACTAATGCAAATGAAGAAAGCAAAATATGTTTTTCATGATTATAATTGTAAATAATCCAAGCGACGTAAGCAAAGGTGTTTTTGGTGATGATAATTACAGCTAATGTAAAAACTAAGTAAGCAAAAGGTGTTTTTGTGATACTAATTATTACTAATGCAAAATAAGTAAGCAAAGGTGTTTTTGGTGATGATACTTATAGCTAATGCAAAATAAGTAAGCAAAGGTGTTTTTGGTGATGATAATTATAACTAATGCAAACTAAGTAAGCAAAGGTGTTTTTGGTGATGATAATTATAGCTAATGCAAAATAAGTAAGCAAAGGTGTTTTTGGTGATGATACTTATAGCTAATGCAAAATAAGTACGCAAATGTGTTTTTAGTGATGATACTTATAGCTAATGCAAAATAAGTACGCAAATGTGTTTTTAGTGATGATACTTATAGCTAATGCAAAATAAGTACGCAAATGTGTTTTTAGTGATGATACTTATAGCTAATGCAAAATAAGTACGCAAATGTGTTTTTGGTGATGATAATTATAACTAATGCAAACGACGTAAGCAAAAAGTGTTTCGCTCACAAGATTATACTTCCACGACTTTTATTAAAAGAGTTGACTGAAATAATTGCTATTTTTGAATTTCCTTAGTTTAACTTACTTATTTTTGCATGCTGCTGTAAACCTTTTTTTGTGATTTATGGAAAAGGACCCCTGCTATGTTGTACCAGTATGATTTAGCCAGTCATGATTCTATGTCGACAACGTAAAGACAAAAATGGAAGTTTGGGACTAAAATTTCAAGTGATTCCATGATGTCAGGTACGGGTTATGAATGGTAAGTGAAAAGATTGGGGTCGGTGTGACTGGTGCGAGTTCAAACCATACGTGTGAGCAAAACCTTTTAAGAAGAAAACAGCTTTATAACATAAACGCCTGCAAACGTTCATGAAAAGAGACCCGTTTCCGACCAAAACGAGCTGAGCTTAGTTGATTTTATGACGTAAATTAGGTCATAACATGGCATAATTATAATAATTACAGTTTAACGAGATGTATTTACGGAAATATGGTATAATACTTTCAGAGAATTAAATATCAAATATGAGTCGACAAGATCCTTGTCAGGCGATTAGCGACAAATATCGATTCTCAAATTACGCTGTACAATAACTAGAACTATATCTAGTCGCCTTAAATGTTTTTGAAAACAACTTTTATCAATGAGCACTCCTTTCCAAACAGTTTTAAATACATAATTGGATGACGATCAAGCGGTGTGTATTGGGATTTAAAAATATCGGCGTGTATTGGATTTTTAATTTTCATAAACGGCTTGGAGATCTGTCCTTGACTATCATACATCCCAGTAAGTGAGAGCTTCACGAGTATATTACCATTTTTCAGTGCAGACTTCAGTAGAAATTGTCATTTCTGAAAGTCCTTAACAGGTTATACAACTTTTTGCCTATGATAAAGAACGGTGTCTGATATTTTGGATAATCATCTGCAAACAACCGTTATAATAATGACAATAATAGCAGCAATCCACTCTGAATTCCAAAATTATTTGTTTTGAGTGAATTACTTAAAATATGACCATTACGACATTACGATTACGGGGTTACCATCAGACGATATGCATACTGACCAATCAACGAAATCACACAATTTTAAGAAGGTTATGATCATCTTCATTACGAAGCATGGGTGGGATGTAGACGGTGTGGTAAATCTATGAGAACAGGTTTCCTGTAATTACAAATATAGTTTTGATTAATCTGGTGCAGCATCTGTCGCACAATCATGTTCGACTGCTCACGTGACCATACTTTTGTCACTTCAAAGCTTAAGAAAGTCGTTATTCATCCAAGCACGTTGGACGTTGTTGCATCAACGTTTGAAACGTGATTAGTCGATATCACTGTGTTAGACGTTTTGGATAATGGAAGGCAGGAGGAGCAGTATGAAGTCTAACAACAGGTCTCCTTGCAAATTAAATTAAGACGCTTAGTAAACGGTCATAGTGATGGAATCCAATAACTCTAACCCATACCCGAACCCTGATCTTGACTGTTATGATGGGAGGGCTCCAATCCCACCCCACCCCATCGTAACTACCAAATACTCACCCATACCCCCCCCCCCCTCCAACTTTATACATGTTTATCTATAGTTTGCAACGAGCCCCAGTAAATGTGCATTGTCTCTAATATTTTATCTCGGTACATTTTGAGTTTCACAGGGTCTGCGATCTACATTAAGTACATTTGTATTACAATATCGCACAAATAATTTTCTAATATAACAGCAAGAGAAAGACGATGATCGTGAGTCAATCGACCACAATCGATGACTCAGATAATGAAACGAATTTCGTCTGCATAATTTTGTCATCGGAAATTAACTCATTGGGGAAAGGTACGGTCCGCCAGGTGGACCTGTTTCTATACTACTAGATGATTGTAAATTATGCTTATCGATCGAATTTAAACAATACGAAAGAAAGAGAGTGGAGGAGGAGGAGGTGCAATTTCCATATCGTGGGTTGGAAATAACATCCAGTCTACGAACTGTACGAAGCAAATGACATTGAAGATGTCAAGAATATCTTGTAAGAAAAATATCGTATAAAAGGGCCAAATAATAACGGTTACATTTTGATCGCAGTTAGCAGCATTGGCAGATGCCCGAAAGTATTGAGTGCACATGGATTTATATTTGAGTGCCATCATGGTCTGATACCCGAACATTTGTCAAGGATCAAGTCAACGATGTCAACTCGGAGATCAAGACCAGCATACGCAACAAATAACGAGATAGAAGAACAAGACTTTTTAGCTCAATGTTTGCAGCTAAGGACGCGCTTTGCATTAGAACTGGATACCATGGAATTTATTTACATACAGCGATATGCACTATGGCGTTTTCAATAACTGTTGTCGCTGCCCTTGAAAATAAGCTCCCTTGATAAGTTCTTCAGGTGGCAGGGTCCAGTTTCTTAAAATGGACCCTGGCAAATTTCTTAACTTAGACTATGGTGTGACTTGTTTTAGCTAATATTCTTTACTATTTAAATATATGGATATATATATGTGAACTAAGTTTTCTGGCTTGTGTTCTTGAAATTGATGTCAGGCATGTACACCTTCCATAGTTACTCTGCAGTGTGCTCTTCGTCTGTCTTTCGACGAGGACTACTCTAGTCATCCGACGATTGGGGCGGCTGGATCTGTTCTGTGCATGCTCAGATGGCTGATGAGGCCAACAAATGCATGGAATGTTCGTTTGCATAAGGGACAGGGGATGAGTGGGACATCTCCAGGAGTAATGATTGCACGTGCTTTTCTAGATCGCCATTTCAGCTCTTCAGCAGCTGTCCTGCTAGATTCGCACAACTTTGATCCTTTGTGTACGGAGGAACTCCAAGTGACTCGGTCGCTTCATGTTCCCTCCCAGGAATAATGGTTTATGTTGAAACTTTTAAATGTAGCTTTCAGATTGTCTTATAGCTTTTCAAGGACCGGCTGATTTGGGACTTCAGTCTTCTTAGTACTCACGGTGAGACTAAAACTTGTGCAGGAGCTGTAGTACTTGACAACGCTGCATTGCATGTCGGGATCTGAGCCTGCATTGATGCGCAGTCATCACAAATAAGAAATCCCTGATGCTGTTTGTCATAACATTGGTTTTTGCTTAAAGCTTGCTGACACCATTACTCAACATGGCGGAGAACAATAGACTGAACGGTGTCGGTGCCAGAACACCCACCCACCCGTTTGACGCCCTTTTTTACTGGGTATCGCTCAAATGTATCTCCATTGTCCTGGACTATTGCCTGTATGCAGTCAATGAAATGCTGCATATGTATATAACCTTTTTCAGTCATCAGTGGTTCGCCATTACCTTCACAAGCATGCTCTGCCGACAATATCAAATGTAAAGGTCGGTGTTTTGCTCTTGACATTTATCTTGTAGTTTCCTCGCAACATACACCACGTCGAATGTCCCAAAAGCTTTCTCGCAATAGTCCCTGGTCTAGGTGCGTAGTGAGGCGGTTCAGTAGGATTATGGCAACTATCTTTCCTGCAATTGAGATAAGGATAAATTCCGGTGGTTGTTCCAGGCCTTGTGATTCCCTTTGCGCTTATACAGATAGATTATGGAAATGTCTTTGAATTCCTGGAAGATCGTCTCTTGCTGCCACATCAGTAAAAGCAGTTGATGGAGCCATTCTATTAATGATGTGCTCCCTTCCTTGTAGACGTCAGCTGGGATGGAGTCTAAACCAAATACTTTGTCACTCGAGATCAGACGTGTCTCTTTCTGTGTCTTCAGCAAGGTGGGGGGGGGGGTCATCCGGTGCTTCTTTGATGGGTAATTGGGGGAGGTCACTGAAGGCTTCATCGCGATGGATGAAAAGCAATTTTGGAATATATCAACGTCTTCAGCCCATCGTTGAAGACTCTTCTGTTTGACAGTAATTAGTGTGTTCCAGTCTGCGCTGAGACGGTGGGAGGGGGGATGACGCAGTGGATGTAGGTCCATACACGTTTTTCAGGGCATTGTAGAATTTCTTCGTGTCATGCTGTTCTGAATAGCATTGAACCTCATCATCTTTGTTGCTCAGCCATGTGTCTCGCATCTAACAAAGTTTCTGCTCTACAGTGCAGCATATATTGTTGTACGCATAGTTTCTAGAGGTGGACATTTTTGTGGTGTTGATTTAAGTTTGAAGGAGGAAGTGTTTCTCATCCAGCAACTGTTTGATCTCATTGCAGTTCTCATCAAGCCAGTCTTGATGCTTTCTGGTTGAGGGTCCTATGATTTCTGATGATGTGATGTAGACCAGCTCTCTGAATGCCTCCAAGTCGGTCTCCACATTCTGATTGTCGAGAGTGGTGAATTTCATGCGTTCTTTCAGGGCATCTGCGAGGGACTGTATGGTACTGGTACATTTTAGCTTGGTGATGTTTAGTCGTGTGTGAATATCTTTCCCTGTGGGTGTCTTATAGGCTGAATGTGGATGTTGAGCTTGGTGATAATGAGGCGGTGGTCTTTCCAGCAGTCAGCGCCTCACAAGGACTTGGGACACGCACAACCTGCCTCTTCCTGACAATGAAGTAGTCGATGAGATGCCAGTGCTTAGGACGTGGGTGCATCCATGACGACCATTTATGCATTTATGAGTAGGGAGGTGGAAGACTGTATTGGTGATCAGCAGTTCATGTTCTGCGCAAGTCTGGAGCAAAAGAAGACAGTTGTTGTTACAGTGATTTCCTAGCTCTTGAAAAGAAATAATTGTTCGCCTTTGTCAGCAAAACGTTTGTACTTGCACTCTTCTCTGCGTAAAAATCACGCATCAGTTACATTTATCAGATGATGTCAAGAAATCAAGACACATTTGTTTGTTTTCTGATTGTTACTGCACGTCCATCTGGAAGAGACAAAACAAATCTGCTTCTGAATGTCCTACTCAATAATGAACGTAACCACGATAAGGTCATCATCTATCTACACGTTAACACCAGTCAGAATAAGTAGACAACACTCGGCGACTTAGTATAACTTTACTGATGCCCTGAACAATTCTGATACTGCTAAGTTTAAAAGACGAGCGAGAAAATATAACTCAAACTTGACGGCTACAATAACTCGCATTATTTGATCGTATGAAAATTGATCATGACAAAATGAATGAAATTCGGGAATTCATATACTGATGTGCCAAAATATATTTACCTTTAATATAAGAGTATTTTTTATATTTTATTTTCTTGATCATGCCTGGCGACATTAATATTGCAAGCAGATTGTGATCCTAGCCACGCAACAAGTATATATCGATGCAGCCGCACAATCGATTGCTGATACAAATATTATCCCGAGTATTGAGATCTTGGTCAGCTCGTCATCAGCTGCAAGCATGACTTAGGAATGACATCAGATTTGGTCGCAGGAAAACCTGTCGTTTGTTTTTGGTTCGCAGACAATGCCAACTTTTGCTCAGATGACATGCGCGATAGCGTTTGGTCCAATAGTTCTCTGGGCGCCAGGAAAAATTTGAATTTCAACTATTGTAATTTTGTCTACATATGAAGCTACCACAGCTGGTGTAATTATGAAAAGTGTGACAGTTAAAAATGTAGGCGTGTCATTGTTCTCTGTGCTATGTTTCAATGACAGACTCCAGTCCAACATACCTATCCAGCCTCACCCATGTGTATACACCAGTTAGATCCTTACGCTTTTCTTCTGATAATCGTATACTCATTGTTCCCAAGATGAAAACAAAGTCATATGGACAACGTTCGTTTGCACACCAGGGCCCGGCGACGTGGAAAGAATTGCTCATTGAAATTAGACACAAAGACACAGTGGTCTCTTTTAGGATTGCACTTAAGACTCACCTGTTTCGACTGCAGGGTCAAACTTAGCGACCTAATCATATTTTGTATCTTATATGTTTTCAGCATGTTTGTTATGTTTTCCAATTTCATTGTTTTTGTCATTTGTTGTTCTGTAGTGTAAGCATATCATTATTGATGGTGTAAAGCGCTTAGAGCTTCGAAAGATTAGGCGCTATACAAAGTCCTCAGTCATACATCACGGTTATCGTCAAATAACGTAGGAATGAATGTCTCACATATGCTTTGTATGTATACTCGACTATCTATACGGAATATCTGCATCTGTCAGCCATATTGCCTTTTGAGCGCCCAGGTAACGAGTGGATAACTGCTGGCCGTCTACAATAATTTTGAAATCAGAATAGATCATTCCAAAGTAGGCACAATATGACGATTTCGTCTTACCTGTCTGGGTGAATATTTGAAAGCTCAGATCCGTGCACATTAAATATTGTGTCTCTTGGATATTTTTTGTTTCTACAAGCCAGTAAACCCTGCTCTGAGTTCTTTTAAAACTTGTAAGCTTGACGATCTTTAGCAGACAACATAATATTCACCATGCCCGAATTTGTGAGGACTGCGCGAACTTAATAGCAAAACTGTATGTTCTATTTAAATACTTTATATCCCGCACTGTTATATTTCAGTCCGTGTACTTAAACGTTATATGTGTTCTCGTATGGTACTATTATATTGCTTGAATCAAAGTTGACATTAAATTACTTTGGTGTTTCTTTTGTTGTTGTCTCTGATTCGAGTATAATTTGCCACAAATTTGATATGGCACAATTTATTGTTTGGTCGTAGCCTGACACGCGAGCCATATAATTTTACTGAATGTTAAACCTTTTCTATAGCATCACCACAACTAACGTTCCCTCAGGAGCCATTTTGTTGATATTATCATCGATTGTTTCAGAAATATGATGAGGTTGGTCATGCATGCATTAATACAACCATGTTCTCCATATATATACAACCATATATATATATATATATATATATATATATATATATATATATATATATATATATATATATATATATATATATATATATACACATGGGGTGGAAGACAGATTAATCTAACGAGTAATTACGATAACCATGTCGATAAGAAGACCAGATGATGCTATGACAGCAACATTTACATCTATTACGGTAATACTTGTGTCAAATAATAATCCAACAGCTTGCGAAGGAACACTTTAATCCCTAAGAAAACCTTTATTTCAATCCACTGACTTTGTCTAGACTGTATCTGAAGCCTTTATTTCAATCCACTGTCCTCGTCTAGACTGTATCTGAAGCCTTTATTTCAATCCACTGTCTTCGTCTAGACTGTATCTGAAGCCTTTATTTCAATCCACTGTCCTCGTCTAGACTGTTTCTGAAGCCTTTATTTCAATCCACTGTCTTCGTCTAGAATGTATCTGAAGCTTTTATTTCAATCCACTGTCTTCGTCTAGACTATATCTGAAGCCTTTATTTCAATCCACTGTCTTCGTCTAGACTGTATCTGAAGCCTTTATTTCAATCCACTGTCTTCGTCTAGACTGTATCTGAAGCCTTCGGTATTTCTGATGCAGATGTTGACTCTGACTCTTTCGCGTGTTGTTATCTTCACCTAGGATCTGATTTCATGGTCAAAATAATGTTCCCTAAAAGATACGGCATGGCTGAGGTTTCTGGCTATCTGTTATGGCGATCTAAATATAAAATAGGCAGATACCAACGACTGTGGCCAACTCAGAGCCACCAAATAAAGTCGGAATAATGGTGTACTATTCTTTTCAGCTGACGTTTGTTTCATCTCATGTGATCTTACAAATGTTTCTAAAATGATTAAATTACGCGTAAGTTTTGTGTAACGTTTATGCATAACGACCTATTTGATATCTCGTTCTATCATACTGTTGTCTAATGAAAAATATACACAGCTCTAATTAGCACCTGGCTCTCCTTTCTTTTTCCAATTAATCCACTCAGTCATTTTCCGATAACCAAATTATGCGGCCCACTTTTCTTATACTACTTTCATAAGTAATCATTCTACTATTGATATTAAATTCCTTTGGTTTGTTGTAATCCAACTAATTAGATCGAAGTGACTTAAGTTGGGTTGTTCGGAATACTTGATAATCCAGCGTGTGCAAGGTCATACATTTTGGAAGACATGTCCGATAATGACAGGTCTTTGTTTCTCAATATATGAAGTTTTATCTGATATGAAATTAGCGCACATTTTCTGAATTCTGCCAGTATTTGCGACACAGCAGACCTTATCCTAGTGTACATGCAACTTTTTTTTTAAAGTCCAGGTTTATATCAAATATCATCTAAGAAGCATTATTTTTATTATTATATCTGTGAAATAGAAAATTCAATTTTGAGGGGGTAGAAAACTAAAACTTTACTACATATTTTTGAAGGCATGCAGTGTGCATGCCTTTCCTTCCAGTGTTTACATTGCTAGTTCGCACGTGATTCTATTTATAGAGGTTGGTATAAAACAGTTCTCAGTATGCCACTCATCCTGATCACATGGGTGCGTTCAGACCAATGGAAACCTTCGGCACACTTACAAGCTCATGTATTTGCAATTATGTTTTGTTGAAGAAAAAATGCCGTTATTGCATCTAATGACGGTAATCTATCCTGAAAATGCAATACCTGTTAACAGTACGGCGTAAATCTATTTGGAAATATGAGAATCTTTTTTGATAGAAATTTCCATATTAGAATGAGTTAATTTTACTGAATGAATGCGGACAACTCGTCTAGTAAATCGGGATTTCTCCCGTAAGTAATGTTTAAGAAGTAAGTATGATTGTTTCGACTTAGTTTGTTATTTTGGGGGAGGGGTGTCTGAATTTTTTCTTTTTGTTTTAGATCGTGTATATACAGGATGACAGGACTGATCTGGACAAAGTTTCATATCCATTTGTTTAATTTAATCGCCCTATCACCTACACTGAGAGCGCGTGTAGTACTAGGACATATAGCACTGGAAAGACCGAACGGAATTTTTTGTTTTTTTTATGGTTTAACGCCATTTTTCAGCACAATATAGGCTATACATGGCGGCCAGTATTAATGGTGGAGGAATAACCCGTAAAATCCCCGGAAAGAACCACCGACTTACGAGAAGCTACTGGCAGGCTTTCTCACATAACTACATTAGCCGAATCTTAGACTCGAACCCACACAGGCAGAGGTGAGATGGCAGTGATCCGTGACGGACAGTGCTTTAGACCACTCGGCCACTCGGGGCCCCTCCGAACGAGATAGCCACCGTCATACAATACAATGCCAATACTGAATGTGTATGTTAATTTTCAGCTTTTATTGTATTAGGATTTCGTAGCAGTACTTATTTTATTAGAATTTTTGTAGTAGTGCTTACTGTATCAGGGCTTTTAAAACAGTTTGAAACAATACTTACTGTGTGCATGTGTGTGGTTTTGTAGCAGTATTTACTCTCTCTTTCTCTCTCTCTCTCTCTCTCTCTCTCTCTCTCTCTCTCTCTCTCTCTCTCTCTCTCTCTCTCTCTCTCTGTGTAGTAATATGGGATGCTCTGGCGACAATGGAAAATCCAGTCAAAAAGGGCTTGGGACCTTCTGGCGACAAGGGGAATTTAACATGGTGGGACTATCTAGCGAAAACATGGTGGGACTGTCTAGCGACAAGGGGAATTGAACATGGTGGGACTATCGAGCGACAAGGGAAATTGAACATGGGAAATATTATTTGTATTTGGGACTGTCTAGCGACAAGAGAAATAGAAGCAAAGAAAGCTAATATCTTTTCGAGGCATATGAGTGGCCCTGAAAAGGGCCTTTGGATACTTCTTCTTTTATTTTCTGCCGTTGTTCCACCGCCTTTTGATTTTACCAATGATTCCCGTTTTCTTCTTTTCGTCCTAGGGAATCCAGTTATGATGTCCCATAGCTCTAAACTTTTCCTGAACTTTGATCCATCTCTGATTTAGTTGATCAAAGTCCTCTTTCATCTTTTTGTTGTTTTGTTCCTTTCTCTCCTTAGTCCAGTTATCTTTAATCTTGATCACCTCTTCTTCCATCACCTTTCTCATCATTGCTTCTGCTTTCTTTAGTCGTTCTAGTCCCCACTTCACATATTCCCACTCTATCAAATTTAATGTTTCTTCTAGAAAGCACCTGACTTTGATGACATAATCAAGTGCCTCCTTCAAGTTCCCTATTCTTATATATTTTGTTTTAATAAGTCTTCTTAATTTCTTGATTTCCTCCTCGATCATACCTTCTAATAGATCTCTCGCTAATTTCAAATTGCTTACAAAGTCCAGGTTACACTGAAATTCTTCCTCAAGTCTTTCCACCTCATATTCTGCATCAATGATCCCAAACCAGCTGTCTCGGAGTTGGATAAACAAGTCGATGGCCATCTTGATGTGTTCAAAATTGAATGGCTCAAATTTTAATTAATTTAAATTTGTTAAGGTCGCATGTGCAACTCTGTGCTTTCGCGACCAGTTAATGCCCGAGGATCGGGCTATTTGATTGGTCGGGACCAAAGGTAACTTTGACTACACTAGACTGTGTTGTCGCAGTCTCACCGGCACCCGCGTTAAATGGCTGTCTCGCCTTAGAGTAACATGTCGGGTCACGGCAAAACAGGAAGGCACCCGGTTTAGGAAAGCTAGTTTGTCAAATTGTTTCACTCTAGTTAAAGACAGAATCCAATCGGTTTGATATCTTATTACTTCTAAAATGAAGTATTAAGTATCTGTGTAATTCGTGAATTGCCAAATAGTTTAGTTGTACTTTACATCAGTGTTTGAATAGGCCGAGCTTGAAATCAAGATTTCCAACATCTAATCAGAACCCGTGTTACGTAAAAGTAGATAAAGTCCAATGGATCAGCCATGTTTTTGTCGACAATCAGGTTAGCCTATTTCTGTTTCTCCACACTCCTGGATGTTGCCAGTGTTTACGCTTGAAACGCCTGGGTCGCACTTACTTCTAATCTAGTCCAATTTTTACTATGGACAGAAAAAATACCAATAATGTGTAAGCCACCTGTGCAATTATATCAAATCCATATAGTTATAGAATTTTTCATCTTTCCTATCAATAAATATTTCTAGTACATAGTGTACATGCTGTAGGTCCTTAACAAATTAATTGCTAAAATGTCTTAGCGACATAAATGAGTGTAGTCACTGTTAGGTATTTTAGCTTGTTAATATTGAGCGTTGGTCAAAATTGATCAAGTTAGATTTCGAGAAAGAGATTGTTCGAAAAGGGTTCTTGTACCAAATGAGAACCCTGGGGGAAAAAAAAGAAAAAAAAAATTAGAGTTGGAGTGGGGTGTGTTTGGTGTTATTTCATTTATTCCTTCTTCTTTTTCTCTTCTTTTCCATTTTCTCTTTCCCACTTTCTTCCCACTCCCTTCTTCCCTCTTTCTTTCTTTTTCCTTCTTCCATCCTTCTTTTCCCTTTCCTTTTATTTTTCTTGTCGGTTGGTTGGTGTTATGTTTCCTTGAGCTATCACTATTTGATCCCGGTGTTCTCATCACACTTGTATTTATCTTGCCACTTGTCGGTTGACTGGTTTTACTGTACCTACATTGTGCCACTACTTAGTGTAATGTTCTCTTTTTTGTTTCCCCTTCTCCTTCTTCCCTTTCTCCCCTTTCTTCCTTTTTTCCTCGTATTACAATGTTTATATTATCCTCCCTTTCTCTTCCTTTCCCCTTTTTTCTTTTATTTTATATATTTATTTTAGGGTAATATTAAGTGGTTATGCTTTTTTAAGCTAGCAGTATTACTATCCGCTCTGGCCCCTTTAACCGATATGGCCTCGTTAATTATTTATTTATTTGGTAGTTATAATATTTATTTTTTGTCTGTTTATTTAAGGCATTGTTACGTTTGTCTGCTTTTGTGCTAGCGATGTTATTATCTGCTCTGGCCCCTTGATTGATAAATATTAACTCTATGGCTGTGTTTATGTTTATTTATTTATTTGATGGTTTTGATATTTATATTTTGTGTTCTATGTCTATTGATTTTAGGTAATTAAGTATATTTATATAGGTAGTATTTACGTTTTTGTTATACCTTTTATCTAGAATTTGGGGGAATGATGTGAGTTAAGTTTTCTTTGTTGTTGTTGGAGGACGGTATGTTGTCGATGGTATTTGTGACATATGCTGAATACATGTTCCAATGTTTCAGTTTCTGGACAGTGTGGACATTTATCCGGCGTGGGTCCTGTACTTATATGTTTCATAAAGCTGCCATTCAGTAGTGTTTTACCTGTTCTGATTCTGTTGATGATTTTAATATCAATGGCTGCCAGGCTTTTTGGTAAACGTTGGGTTTTAGTGACCTCTTTTTGTAGTTGGTATAGATGTCTATAGATGTATTCCCGTTATTGTTGCCATTTATTATTAATTTTGTCCCTGGCTTGACTATATAGTTCGTGAGTGTTGTACTGTACGGGTTCAATTTGGTCTTTCATCAGACTGCTTTTTCCTGCTTGGTCTGCTGTTTCATTTCCAGGCAAATTTATGTGAGATGGCACCCACAAGAAGTGTATGGTTTGGTGTGATTTATCTGCTTCCCTGATGGTCAGCATAGTGTCCTCTAGCAGGTTTTGTCTACTTTTCGAATTACCTGTCTCGATACTTTCAAGTACACTAAGTACACTAATTTACTATGTCTTAAATGACGGACGATTGAGTATATATATCTTAAGCACTGACGTGAAGGAAACCATTCCTTACACTCACTTTTCATATTATATACTATTCACAAACCGTACAATGTACTATCCACACACAGGGAAGCAGCCAAACCAAACCATATAATTTACTATCCAATATCACACCATTTACCATCCATACACACACGGGGAAGCAGCCAAACTAAACATATAATTTACTATCCAATATCACACCATTTACCATCCATACACACACGGGGAAGCAGCCAAAACAAACCACATAATTTACTATCCAATATCACACCATTTACCATCCACACACACACGGGGAAGCAGCCAAAACAAACCACATAATTTACTATCCAATATCACACCATCTACCATCCAAAAAAGAGTCAGTGTTTATAATCACACTACTCCTCTCTCATACCCATTGGCAATATGAACAGTCTCTTTTCTAGACATTTGGTTAGAAATGAGAAGGGCTGGGTTTTTTATATAAAAAAAAACAAACTCTTAAATGCACCAGGCTAATGCTGACATCTCCCAGGTCTAGCCCCGCACACACATCTCCTACTCCAATCATTCTCCCAATTGACTCTTGTGATTGGGAGTGCAGAGGAAGCTTTAGTGGCTTCACTATCCCAATCTTCCGTTTGAGGGATAGTGAAAGTTTGTTCACCTCTTCTTCTATACCGCAACCGTGGATGAAGTTGTGGTTGTTGCGGCTGGGGTTGTGGTTGTTGCGACTGGGACTGGGACTGTGATTGGTGAGCTGATTCTGGTGCTGCAGTCGTCCTCACCTCAGGTTTCACCTGAGAGACTTTAACCATCATGAGGTGAGGCAAGATTGGTCTTCTCTTGTCCTACTCTTCTTTCTTTTTCCTCTCCTTCTCTTCTTCTTCTTCAATTCTGGCCTGTTCTTCTAAGGCCTCCATAGCCAGCTCGTCCAGGAGACGTCTAGGATTCTCCAGGTGCATCTGAAGCTCCCTAAGTTTGTTGAGTCTGCTCATCTTCTTTGGGTCGATGTGCCAACGATAGGTAGCCAGACTGACGAGTGCTTATTTACTACTACTACTACTAGTTTAATTAAAGTCGTTTTCGCCCATAAGGGCATGTACGACTGGTTAATTCCCCGTTTGGGGATATTTGATTGTTTCGAGGGAGATGGTAAGGTGCCACACCTCCCTACGCTTTAATGCACCATTTGGTGATTTTCAAATTACCCGGTTTCGAGACATTTCTGCCTCACGGGATAAAATTATTGTTCTAAACGAATGGGATTCTTTATATATATATATATATATATATATATATATATATATATATATATATATATATATATATATATATATATATATATATATATATATATATATATATATATATATATATATATATATATAGCACAAGCGCGGACGTGAAGGAAAACACCCCTATGATAAAAAACTGACATTATCCCAACCATCACCAAAACACGCGGACTTAAAAGAAAACACTCACTCACTTTTTTTACTTTACTCACATAAATTATAAATTTAACAAGTTATTTGAAAAATACGTTGTGTTTATAGACGCACTTCAAACAAAAGTAAGAAGAGACTGTGAGTATAGACTCACTCACTGCGTCCTCGTCTGGCAACAGGATAGTTTCTGCTTCTTCGGAAAGAGAAAGAGAACTCTTTCGTGTTGACACGACAGTCGACAAAACTGCTGTCTGGTTGCTGCTGCTGTTGTTGCTGTTGATGTTGCTGCTGCTGTTCTCTCTGCTGCTTCTGAAGTCTATACTTCTCAGTCCAGTCTTCTTTGTCTTTTTAAATTTTCTCTCTGAAGAGTTCTTCTATGAGGTCTTCCGTTACTTGCAGCATTCTAACATTCTCTGTCTCTTCAGGCTTTGGCATCAGATTGTGTCTGATACGATGCAGAGTGACGTAAGCTTCGTTCAGCTAGTCTTGATCACATCTTCGTAGGTGGATGAGTCAAACAATGGATGGTCAGCCTGTGCTGCTGTACTGCTGTAGAATTAAAGACGTTTTCGCCGAAAGGCATTTACGTTGGTCAGCCTGTATACTACCCCTGCTTTATATGGTTCAAGCGCGGATGCGATAGAAAACACCCCTCTACGGTTTTGGGTTGGAAACGTTTGGATAGTTTGATGTGAGGGATAGAAATAAGTCAAAGAGCATCTATATTAATAAAAATGTAAAACAAACGACAGACGCATTGGTTTCAAAACACAACATTTTTATTCAAATAACAAACAACTCACAATTTTTTTCTACTAATAAACATTGTTTTAATTCACTAATATTTTTTCAAATAACAAACACTTTTTTCAAATAACAAACATTTTTTTTCTTCAAATAACAAACATTTCGTCATTCTTCAATAACACCAATACATTATCTTTGACATGGTTGACAACGTTGTGAATTAAATTGAGATTTTCACTGTTGGAAGTCATTGGGCCATTGATGTACACTACGTTTCCTAGCTAAAGACAACAGATAACCATAATGGTCACAAAACCATCGATCTACTTTGTCATCGTTTTGAGATCAAAATAAGTCATTAAATGTTCTAAAGAATATCCAAGACTGCGATGATGCAGAAAATAGATACAATATTGTCCACACACCATAGGGTCTGTGCCTTGTAATTTCACATTATTGAATCGTGTCGTCTGGGCATTTCCTCTCATAAAGTCAATGATATCGTCTTCCAAAGGGTGTAATCCATACGAATCAAAATACTCCACACAACCCTCTTGAGGAAAGTAGTTCCTGGAAGATGACTGTCATCTGTGTTGATGACATAAGCTTCGTTCTCTTGAGGTTTGCGATGAGGTAGTTCATCTTTAGCACACAGGACAGGAGTCCAAGAAGCAGTGTACAAACTACGGTTCAAAAGATAATAAATTTCCCAGGTATCTATGTTTTTGTGACCTTGTTTATTTCTTTCTTCACATGTGATGATAAGTCATCAGTTCAATACAGATTTTTTGCTTGAAAAGGTCTGTCAAGTAACTGTTTGTTTGCTTCGTCTCCTTACTCTTGGCCAAGAGAGCTTCGATGCGATCAATTTCTCGAGCAAACATTGGAAGAGAGGAATGATCACGCAAGTCTTTATACCACTGATGTAACACGGTTTCTTCTGAGATGAGACTTCAAGCTTCGTTCAGATAATCGACCAATTTTTCTTCTTGACTCATCATCATCCATTTATCGTGTTGAATTTGACTGGGATGATCGATTTGACATCCATAACAATCTTTCTTGATCATGTCTCTCATTGTATTCTCCAAGTGCTTGGCAAAACAGGTGACTAAATGTTGTTCCTGTGTTACGGCTATTGGATTTAATTTATTTTTTATTGTCAAATCCAAATTTGTCATTTAGGGTTTAATATTCATTAATTGGGAGATTTTTTCTAAAAAATTCAGGCTGACCTAGATTCTAGTTGTTAACAGCCTGACCTTGGCTTGGTTACCTCTTTATCTGACCTTGCTTCAGATTGATAAACAGGTCTTTAAAACTATTGGTTAATTTCAAGGATAACATTTATTTTTAGTTCTTGGGGTGTAGGAAATATCTAGAATACGTGACTTGCTGAAGGTAGTGACCTTCCATGAATTTCTAGAAAATCAGGTGATCACTTGTTTACTTAAGAAAAAACAGTTATATAGACTTGTTTGGGATAGAACAATTCCGTAGAATCTTTGAGATGTAAGTTATTAGTTGTGTATTTCATGTTTGAGTGTTAATTTTAATTATTTTGTTCTGGACTTTGTGTCAATTCATTGAAGAAAGAAGAATTATCTGGAAAAGGACATGTGTTTATGATTTTCATTTGGATGATAACAAAACAAGAACAACAAAACAAGAACTGCATCACGTGACATTATCAGCTATTTTGGATTACATCGTCAAGATTCGAACCTGGAACTATTAGAACATTTATTTATCAGCACTCTTACAATTTCATTAGTGGATTATTTTTGTGAATTCTATATTGGATTAATGTTGGATTTGATTCTCTAAAACTGTAAGTTTATTTATTTTATGAAAATAATTGTACTTAATAAAAATCATTGTTAAAGTTATACAAGCTTGTTAGTTTTCACTCTTTCTGTGTTGCTGCTTATTCGAGCCTAAGCACGTAACACCTGTTCTGGCCATCTGGGCTGCATTATCACTACTTCTTCTTTTCGGTCTTGGGGGTCTGCTTTCTCTGTAACCTCCCATTCCATTTCCATCGATTCTCCACTATTCAGAGAGGGACAAGAGTTTTCCATAGTGTTTAATAGTCTAGAATGACTTCTCTCAAACTGTTGATTTCTATGGTATTATCGAATTCGGCATACAGAATGACATTCACCGTTTCGGTAAGAGCTCCTGCAAACTGAAGTTCCACACGCAGTTGCCCAGATTTTATAGGGTGGAAATGTCCCTCGTCGCTGCCTTGGTCTGAAGTGAAATCAAAAGCCTCCAAAGTGTAACTTCCTGCATAATCGTCATAGGAAATACCGTGACTGGTGTTGGTTCCTAAATGTCCTGTAGCTTCGTACAGCGACAAGAACGACCTCAAGTAATTCTTCTGGACAAAGTCGGGTTCGAAGGGTCGGGTACACAAAGTTTTTCCATCGCGACTGACTTCGATTTTGGATACTCCGAAGTGCTTAAACTGGATATGATTTTGATCGTAGGTACCGTTGAGGGCTGCATTGCTGACGATACCAATGAATAAACATTTGGGTAACTGTCCTTGGAACAGATGATCTTCGATCTTAGATCGGAGTCCAGTGGCAATGGTGAAGTATCGGATACTTGGCTGTCGTTCTGCTCAAAGTGTGACTGATATCATTTTCCACTTTAGGTAACACTTCCACACGACGCACGTATAACCTGGCTTCTTGGATAATGGTTTTTTATTCGTTGGCATGAGCCATCAAATGTAAAGCAGTACTACTACGATTCAGTCTCAAGCGAATATCCACTCCGTTCATCAAATACTTCTCTTGAAACCACATGTCCAAATGCAAACGATGAACAGTTCTAAACTACGTCCTTGCAGAATTTTCTTTCGACTCTCGTTAAAACCCACAATGTGAGGATCGTCATCTACGGTCAAGGCTGTGTCGTTAAACTTATTATCACCTGCTTTGTCAGGTAACCATGCCACGCAAGCATCTAAATGAGTGTTCTTGGCTTCTTTTCCGTACGTCAAAAGATTTTCGAGGTACGCTCGGTAAAGGTAAGTATCCATGCTACTGCTTACCAGTTTGTTATTCATGTACAAATCCACATCGCTGAACAAGGAATGCATGAAATTGTTGACCACAGCTACTCTGGCATCGGCTCCTGGAACGGAGTTGTCCGTTATAATCACTTTCACTTTCAAATACAAGTAACTGCTGTTTAAATCGATGTAATCTTCTTGTTGCCCTTTGATTTCAAACTCGATGGGAGCTAAAGCAAAGAGGAGACGGGATGAAATTCGACCCATTGGGCTTCTTGCATGGTCATCATCGTGGGTGGCATGGCAAAGAGATCCAGTTCCGACTTGGAACAGGCACAAGATTCTTGGTGCATCATTTTTTTCTCTCAGTCTCGATGTTTTACTTTTAATAATCAAAAATGTCTAAGTCTCGAGCGGTTCTTTTTTTCTTCGTCTTTCTAGCTTTAGAGGTACGGAGATGTTTGGAAGGGTGTCTTCGTCGACGCTTTCTGCCTTGTCCTTGCTGTGTCCTCAGGGAAGCAGGAATGCCAGACTCGATACCGTTCAGGGCATTTATAGGACTTTCTCATCGACCCAAAATCTCTTTACCCGTTTGAAGCAAGACATTTTTGCCTGCTCTCATAAAAGCTTCTTTTGGGTTTTGTTTGTCAATGAGGACATTGTGAAGAGGAACCACGGAACGAAAGGCTGACTCCTCGGTATACAGGATACATCACTTTTTCAGTTGTTCGATAATCGTTTTTGAAAATGGAGTTTCACTGTGACTTTCTCTTTGGTAAATGGAATATTTTGTCCCAGTTCTCCTTTTATAGTAATGTTGACACTGTCGAAATACGACTTACTGACGGTCAAATAATGAGAATGTACAAATTCGCGGTGAACGTGATAGGTATTTCCACCTTCCTCGTCAGTGGCTGCAGCAGAATCCACTTTGAAAGGAATGATACGCAGTAACGGTACAGAGGTATGTCCTACCACGTTGTAATCAACAACATCGGAGAACACAAACATCAATTTGAGTCCTTGGTTTATTTCTACAGGGAATCGAAAATACTTCGCAAATTCCGAGTTAGTGGTTATGGATGGTATTTCATTTTTCTCGACCACCATCCTTGGGTCTCCATCCAAAATATCACACAATTCAGGACAAATGGTAATAGCCATCATTTTATCCTCTGAAAATTTCATCATTAGGCGACGAGCCACTTTATGGTACTCAAAGGTAACACTTATTTTTACTTTCTTCATAGCTTTACCAAACAAAGTATTGAACCTGCTAGCAAATGTAGTCACTAAATGTTGAACACTAAAAAAATAAATAGCAGGAATGGTGAGCACATAGGTTGTCCCTTTAGTTTGTGGGTCATTTGTTTTCTTTGTGTCACTGACAGTGATGCCTTGTTCGTCTAAAGCTTTTTGCAATTGCTCGTCATACACTAGTACTTTTAAAGTGTTTTGATTTTCGACGATGTTTTTGATTTGTGTCGGGTGTATCATTTCTACTAAAGCCTCTTCCCAATGAGCATCTTGATTCAAATGAATGGTTTGAGGTAATATAGCCGTGTAACAGCACAACGTGTTGTTAGGAAACACCTCCATGGAACTGTCACTGGGTAACGTTAAGTAAAATTGGTTAATTGTGTTCTTCATAATTCCAACGTTCTTCTGTCCGAAGAGTCACTCAAGGTTAAAGGAGTGTCTAAAAGAGGATTTTGATTGGAAGGGTGACTGTTAGGAGAATGACTAACGTTGGACGCAAGACTCCCAATATTGTTACTGTTGTTCCCGTTGTAAGAGTATTTCAGGGAAGGATTGGGAAGAAGATAACCGATGCAACTGCTGAGTAAAATGGTCCACAATTGTTTTTTTCCTTGTTGCAAAATCAAATTAACAATGGCTGCACCGATGACACAATACACCACAAAGATTTGACAGATTTGCGTTTTAGGGACACGTTCTCCACACCACACCCACAAGGGTTGCTTTTGTAAATCTTGCAGAGAAGAACTGGGTGAAGGAGTAGTCACTGTGGTCGCTGAAGCTGTATTAAAGAACATGATGGTCACTTCTTTTTATAGTCGATGACTTGCGAAGCCTCAATCCAAGAATCAAAACTAGGAGGATATCCTTTCCAAAAGGTTCTTCGTTCGAGAATGCTTTCAATGTCGTACACGTCGTCTTCTTTTTTGGTGACACGTTGTAACTCAGGCAAGTAAAACGTTCCTTTTAATATTTCTCCGTTGATGTCTTCCAATTTATAGACGGTAGGATGACGATCACGCACTCGTCCAGTAACACTAAGCAATTCGGTGGTCCAGTTGGGTAAGTAACCTTTGTCGAAAGTGCGTTTGATTTTGCCAATGCGAACCCAATCTCCCGGGGTTAACACTTCTCCACCTTTCTTGGGGACAGCCATCGTCCGAGACGTACCAAACAGGCGCTCAAAAACAGTCACTTCGTTGTCAGGTGTCACATCTTGTGGGTACGTCCAATGCTTCTATGGTAAGATTGATTGTAGGCTTGGACTAAGTGCGGTAAGACGTCGATGTACTTGAGAGTGTGTTGATGCGTAAAATATTTCCACATGCGTTCTTTCAAGGTACGTTGAAAACGTTCCACGAAACTGGCTTTGGTTTCAGAATTTTCGGTGGTGAAAAAATGAATGTCACGTTTCTTTAATTCTCGTTGGAAAGCTTGGTTCAGAAATTCGGTGCCTTTGTCGGTTTGCCATCGAAGAGGGTGACGACCACTTTATTTCAACACCAGTAGCAAAGTTTGTACTAACTCTCCGCTCGATTTGGATGTCAATGGCACGACCCAGGAAAATTTAGAAAAGACGTCGATGACACAAAACAAATATTTGTAGCCACGATTGTAGGTGGGTAAATGAGAGACATCGGCTAAATCGGCTTGCCATTGATGATCGATGCCTTCCACTTGAGTGCGACTTCTGTGAAATTTTCGTCGAATCGGTTTGTGTAAAGTGTACATAGCTTGTTCTTGTAACCATCGTTGTACTTCAGGTAAACGGAGCTTTTTCGGGCGAGGTTTTGCAGCACGATGCAATTTCTGAATGCCTCCGTAACCTGCAGCGTTGGTTGGATCGTAGTAAATGCTGGCTAATACCTTCTCCATGGTTTTGTTAATAAGGTACCCACTCTTCAATGATACTGCTTTGGGTGGGACGAAATGGGGGTTGTTTGGAAACGGGTTTACGTGTCCGATGTGCCACAGGAGTCGACGTCGAGGGTACTGGTGCTGGTGGCAGTGGTGGAGGTGGTAATTGGATAGCTTTGGTCTTCTTTTCTTTTCTCATTTCTGGTTTCCTTTCTTTCTTTTTCACATCTGTCGATGGAGGAGTTTCCATCATCTTTTTACCCAAGTTTTGAGTTCTTCTCGTTGGGTAGTGGTTGAAGGGGTCAACAAGGAAGCTACCATCTTACTCGGAATGGGAGTGGCAGTGGGTGTTTGAAAGATATCATGGGGTTCTTCTTCCTTGGGTAATGGTGGGGTGACATCTGTATTGGCCACTGTAGATTGTGAGAGCGACGGACTATTCTATAAATCGGTAAGAGTGGGTAGAGCTGTTTGTTCCACAGCTTTTCGATGAAAGAGTTGTAGTCGTTGCAAGCGCTGACCGTACTTTTGCAATTTTTCGGTTTCGGACAAATCGTGGCGATGCATCAAGGATTGCAGTTCCTGTTGTAATTGGGGCATCTCGGTTAAATCAGGATTGGGTGGTAAATGGGGGGTACGTTGTTCTTGCCAACGATGGTATTCCATCCATCGTTTATAAGGGACTAAAGTAAGTTTTCGTCCTTCCATGAGCATCCAAAGGTTACGTCTGAGATCGTGGTGCTCCATAGGCCTCTTTTATCTTCTGGACGGATCAAATTTGGGATATCCCTTGTGCCAGCCCTTGTACCAAACCTGGCAATATACCCATGCCGGTTTTCGCTAATCCTCGCAACACGGGAAGAAGAAAGGGAAATAATCCTCCGCGTTGCACCAACATCTTTTTCTTTTGACGAACGGGTATTTTCTTTTAGACCATTTGACGAAAAACGTGTCGATGTTTGCCTAAGCATTTTTTCTGGTGTGGAGACAAAGGTATCGTGCCTTTCAAGGCATTCAAACAACATTCGCACACGGTATAAATGATATCTTGGTGCTGCAGGTCATGGTTTACGAAGGTAAGATTGTGTCCTGGCCGAAGTGCCTCTTTTGCGGATGACAGCTTTTTTCTGTGAACTTTTCTTTTTCTGTGTTTTGGTCATGACACCATTGTTCTTTTTCTTAGGGGTTCGTTTGGCTTTTTTTTTTTTGGGGGGGGGGTGAACTTTGGGAGCATTGGGATCCCATTTTAAATGGGAACGAATGATGACACCTCCTAGAGAACCACTACCTCCAGGTTTCAATATGATTTGCTTTTTGATTTGAGTGTCGATGCGAGGATCGGCCAGTTGCGTCAAGGCTACTTTGTTTCTGTCAAAAAAGCGTTTGGTTTGATGTGGAATGTGAATGATGCCTTGCAGTATTTGACGTGCTGTCACCGTAAACCATCGTAAGACTTCTTTGAGACTGGCATCTAAGACGTGAGCACGTATTTGTGGATTTTTTTCGCGACTGATACCGTACAAGACACGAATCAATTTGATGGGAAGATGAGACTGAAGGGACGTCATGTTGACGATGTGTGAGACATGATCAAAGTGACCGAAGTTTTTTATAGATTTTTTTAGTGGTTCATATTGTTATGTCGACGACGAGGACTTATACACGACAGGTCCCCCGTCTTGACACCAGTCGTGAAACAAATCGGTACGAAATCGCAAATAATCGGGGCTGGTGGGTTTTAAATCCACGAGTAAATAGGCGTGTGGCGTTTGAGTGTCATCATCATACGGATGAGTCAATCCAAGGTGTTCCTAACTGTTTGGCTAAGACTTGCACTTATGATTTATATCGAGGACTTTTAAACAAGACCGCGTAATGAGCATTGAGACTAATAGTACGATGGGCTTTACATTGTTGAAACAAATTTTGTGTAATGTAAATGACACTGTTATTATGATGATGCCCTTTAAGTCTAAACCACAGTTGAATTTCTTCTTCGTCTTCTCCTAACATGTCGTCAAAAATGACCCAATGATTTTGACTAGGGTCAGATTTTGACTAGGGTCAGACACAATCCCATCGTCTTCTCTAGAATTGCCTTCGACAAACACAGTGGAATCACCTTGACTTTCTTGCAAGAGGCTGTATGCCGATTGCCACTCTTTGTAACACCACACGATGCGTTGAGGTGGACGATCGATCAAATGATGTTTATGTTCGATCAAACGTTTGACAAATTCGGTTTTGCCTGTACCGCTCGGTCCAGCAATTAACATGTTAAAAGGTTGACGAAGATACAAGGCCTCCGAACTAGCATAATCTAAGTGTTCGTCAATGAGGTTGAATGTCGAGGAGGAAGGAGTAGAAATAGTAGAATTCGCCATAGTAGTGTAGGGTATGACACTAATGAGACAAAAACAGACAAAACAAGAGGTTTTTATACTTTTTTCAAGACACGATTATTTCAATGCATGTTTAAATTGGAACAGCACGAAAGACAAAAATACATAAAAGCCAAATGGATAAGTACAGGAATAAAATACGTAGGGAAACGATCAAAGTGGCATATAAACAAGTCACTGTACAACATTGTTTGGGTAACGAAGGTGTCCTAGAGGTAGTGTGTAATGTTCTTATAGTCTCTACATGGGGTACAGTCACATAGGTGTCCTCTCGTAAGGGTCTTTGTGGGGGAATGTCCATGACAGTCCTGTCTTGAACAGACTGATTGTCCTCGGTGACAGATTCTTTTTCTTCTTCTGGCTCTGTCACTAACACAGGTTTAAAAGTGACCTTTTTCACTCGACAATGGAGTTTACGAACTCAACGCTTGGGCATAATGGGATGCTTCGTTTGTCCAAGCCTCAAAATCCCAACTTTTCCAGTCACGTACATCTGTCCAATGAGGGTGTAAATCATAAGCTACATACACATCCTCGTACACCACTTCCGTACGTAAAAGTTGACGAATCTTTTTTTCCTGTAGAGGTCGAGACGTATCCAGATGAAAGCATAAGGCTTTTAACAGAATGAGTCTCTCGTGGACATTTAAAGGAGTCAACATACTGTCTTTTTTGAAGGTAGTGTTCGTAAAGTATCCACAAGGAATCGACAGGTAAACGAAATCACAAAAAGCAAGTCACTAAAACACACTACACGTCGACCCCAATGAATGGGACACTGTCTTGTAATAAGTGTTCGTAATCCGTCACCGTGTGAATATTCTCATTGAAATCTTCTCCAATAGCGAAAGTGATTAATATAACGTGTAATTTGTAATAATACAAATAATATTTCCCATGTTCAATTTCCCTTGTCGCTAGATAGTCCCACCATGTTCAATTCCAATGTCGCTAGATAGTCCCACCATGTTCAATTCCCCTTGTTGCTAGATAGTCCCACCATGTTTAGTTCCCCTTGTCGCTAGATATTCCCACCATGTTAAATTCCCCTTGTCGCCAGAAGGTCCCAAGCCCTTTTTGACTGGATTTTCCATTGTCGCCAGATCGTCCCATATTACTACTTGTGTGTGTCTGTGTTTGTGTCTGTATGTGTGTGTGGTATTGTAGCAGTATTTAATGTGTGTATTTTGTAGCATTATTTACATTGTGAGTCGTTTTGTAGCTGGCAGTACTTACTGTGTGTGTGTGTCTGTGTGGTATTGAAGCAGTATTTTGTGGCAGTATTTACTGTGTGAGTGGTTTTGCAGCAGTACTTACTGTGTATTTGGTTTTGTAGCTGGCAGTACAGTGTGTGTGTGTGTGCGTGTGTGTGTGTGTGTGTGTGTTATTGTAGGAGTATTTACTGTGTGTACGGTTTTGTATCAGTACTTACTGGGTGTGTGGTTTTGTATCAGTACTTACTGGGTGTGTGGTTTTGTAGCAGGCAGTACTTAATCTTTGTGTATGTTTGTTATTGTAGCAGTATTTACTGTGTATAAGGTTTTGTAGTAGTATATACTGTGTGTGTTGTTTTATAGCAGTATTTACTCTGTGTGTGTGTGTGTGTGTGTGTGTGTGTGTGTGGTTTTGTAGCAATACTTACTGTGTGCGTGGTTGTGTAGCAGTGTGTGTAGTTTTAGCAGTGCTTAATGTGTGTGTGGTTTTGTAACAGTATTTACTGTACTTGGGGTTTGGTAGAAGTACTTACAATGTGTGTGGGTTTTGTAACAGTATTTACTGTATTTGGGGTTTGGTAGAAGTACTTACAATGTGTGTGGGTTTTGTAACAGTATTTACTGTATTTGGGGTTTGGTAGAAGTACTTACAATGTGTGTGGGTTTTGTAACAGTTTTGACTGTATTTGGGGTTTGGTAGAAGTACTTACAATGTGTGTGGGTTTTGTAACAGTATTTACTGTATTTGGGATTTGGTAGAAGTACTTACAATGTGTGTGGTTTTGTAACAGTATTGACTGTATTTGGGGTTTGGTAGAAGTAATTACAATGTGTGTGGTTTTGTAACAGTATTGACTGCATTTGGGGTTTGGTAGAAGTACTTACAATGTGTGTGGTTTTGTAACAGTATTGACTGCATTTGGGGTTTGGTAGAAGTACTTACAATGTGTGTGGGTTTTGTAACAATATTGACTGCATTTGGGGTTTGGTAGAAGTACTTACAATGTGTGTGGGTTTTGTAACAGTATTTACTGTATTTGGGGTTTGGTAGAAGTACTTACAATGTGTGTGGGTTTTGTAACAGTTTTGACTGTATTTGGGGTTTGGTAGAAGTACTTACAATGTGTGTGGGTTTTGTAACAGTATTGACTGTATTTGGGGTTTGGTAGAAGTACTTACAATGTGTGTGGGTTTTGTAACAGTATTTACTGTATTTGGGGTTTGGTAGAAGTACTTACAATGTGTGTGGGTTTTGTAACAGTTTTGACTGTATTTGGGGTTTGGTAGAAGTACTTACAATGTGTGTGGGTTTTGTAACAGTATTTACTGTATTTGGGATTTGGTAGAAGTACTTACAATGTGTGTGGTTTTGTAACAGTATTGACTGTATTTGGGGTTTGGTAGAAGTACTTACAATGTGTGTGGTTTTGTAACAGTATTGACTGCATTTGGGGTTTGGTAGAAGTACTTACAATGTGTGTGGTTTTGTAACAGTATTGACTGCATTTGGGGTTTGGTAGAAGTACTTACAATGTGTGTGGGTTTTGTAACAATATTGACTGCATTTGGGGTTTGGTAGAAGTACTTACAATGTGTGTGGTTTTGTAACAGTATTGACTGTATTTGGGGTTTGGTAGAAGTACTTACAATGTGTGTGGTTTTGTAACAGTATTGACTGTATTTGGGGTTTGGTAGAAGTACTTACAATGTGTGTGGTTTTGTAACAGTATTGACTGTATTTGGGGTTTGGTAGAAGTACTTACAATGTGTGTGGTTTTGTAACAGTATTGACTGTATTTGGGGTTTGGTAGAAGTACTTACAATGTGTGTGGTTTTGTAACAGTATTGACTGCATTTGGGGTTTGGTAGAAGTACTTACAATGTGTGTGGTTTTGTAACAGTATTGACTGCATTTGGGGTTTGGTAGAAGTACTTACAATGTGTGTGGGTTTTGTAACAGTATTGACTGCATTTGGGGTTTGGTAGAAGTACTTACAATGTGTGTGGGTTTTGTAACAGTATTGACTGTATTTGGGGTTTGGTAGAAGTACTTACAATGTGTGTGGGTTTTGTAACAGTATTGACTGTATTTGGGGTTTGGTAGAAGTACTTACAATGTGTGTGGGTTTTGTAACAGTATTGACTGTATTTGGGGTTTGGTAGCAGTACTTACAATGTGTGTGGGTTTTGTAACAGTATTGACTGTACTTGGGGTTTAGTAGAAGTACTTACAATGTGTGTGGGTTTTGTAACAGTATTGACTGTATTTGGGGTTTGGTAGAAGTACTTACAATGTGTGTGGGTTTTGTGGTAGTATTTACTGTATTTGGGGTTTCGTAGAAGTACTTATTGTAACTTGGCTTTTTGTAGCAGTACCTGCTTTATTTTGGAATTTGTAGCAGTACTTAATGTGTGTGTGGTTTTGTAGCAGTACTTACTGTGTGTGCGTGTGGTTTTATAGCGGTATTTACTGATTTTGGGGTTTTGATGCAGTACTTAATGTGTGTGTGGTTTTGTAGCAGTACTTTCTGTGTGTGTAGTTTTGTAGCAGTACGTACTGTGTGTGTATGTGGTTTTGTAGCAGTACTTACTGATTTTAGGGTTTTGTTGCAGTACTTAATGTGTGTGTGGTTGGTTTTGTAGCAGTACAAACTATGTTTGGCTTTGTAGCAGTACTTTCTGTGTGTGCAGTTTTGTAGCATTACGTAATGTGTGTGTGTATGTGATTTAGTAGCAGTACTTACTGATTTGGGGCTTTTGTAGCAGAACTTAATGTATTTGGAGTTTTGTAGCAGTACTTACTGTATTTGGATTTTTCTAGCAGTACTAACTGTAATTGTGATTTTTGCAGAATTACTAAATGTATTTGGGATTTTGAAGCAGTACTTAATGTATTTGGGGTTTTGTAGAAGTACTTTCTGTAATTGGAACTTTTGTAGCAGTATTTATGGTATTTTTTTAATAGCAATACTTACTGTATTTGGGGTGTTACGAATATCTGATTAAATATATATTTGATTGTTTGTTTGTCAGTTTTAAATTCTTTAAAAAAGGTGTCATTATATGCTAATGTAATGTAAATGTATTCCATAGAGATGAGGTTGTATCGGAAAATCGGTTAACTTTAATTATTATTTGTTAAATAAGTAATGTTGACCTAGATCCTGACATTGATTTAAGGTTAGTTGAGACCGCGTAAACAGCTTGTTTAATTTTAAAATGACTGATTTTTGCCAAAGTCAGGATGGCACTAGTGACTTAAGATGCAAACAACTTTTTATTCTTAAATAAAAAATGACTCTCGTCAGGGTCATGTTAGGAGTACGTGACATAAACGATCACATAACTCCCTCCCCCTTCTTGGTTTCGCAATTTGGGGACTTTTCGAAACTACATAATAGAATACGAGATAATCTTAGTATTAGAGATATATAATTAGTTTTGAGCTTTTACAAATGACTTTAAGTCATCTTCTTTTATTGTAAACAGGTTTTTAAATCCATGTTAACTTTTCTTCAGACCAGTTGGATTTTACAGGATTAATTCGTATATCTGGATATATTTCATATGCTCATACAGAATTCTTGAACAAAGACAGTTAATCAAAATATTATTCGGATTTCCAACACCAGAGTGTTAAATCTTGTGATTCTACAAAGAACTATAGATAAACACAAAACAGACTACAACATACGTCATCGTCTTCGATCTTGGAGTTTCCAACAGGATTCGAAGTTGAATCTATTTGTGGATTATTCTTGGATTATTTTTGGATTTGATTTTTAAAACTAAGTTCTTTTTCCATTTTACAATCTTTTTCCAGGGAAAAAAATTGTTTGATAAATTTTACAAAGCTTCTTGTTTTCACTCTTTCTTTCTTTTCGTCTTTTAGAGTCTAAACACATAACAGGTGTTTTGTAGCAGTACTCAATGTATTTGGGGTTTTGCTGCAGTACTTTTAGGATAATACTATTTATACATGGCTACCAGTATTTAAAATCACGTACCCACCATTTTTAATACATGTAATTTTGTTTGCTACAAAATTTGAACCTATTACCTCATATGAGTGAGTCATGACTGTCGTTTTAAAAACGTTCCTCTATTAATGACGCGTTTATTAATTCTTAAGAAATGCCTACCTTTTCCTGCATATTTATTAACCTGGCACAAACCAGTACAAAACACTCACTATTGTCCTGGAAACTGATTCCCATATTGGAACATGCTGTGTCTGGTAAATTCTCTTGTCAGTTTTCTTTTTCCAGATCCAGTATTCTGTAAACCGAGAACCAACCTAGATAAAATGTTACGGCTAATACAAATTGGATATTGCGTGTCGCCAAAATTTAAAAACTGTTTTGACCTTTATGTAAATGAATAATTAAAGATCTATTAATGCGCGACGTAACATATGCGATTAAAATGAATATCCTTTTAAGACGTGTCTGGCGGCCACACCCAACCTATCTATCGATATATGAGAACTACGATCTTATTTCTCGATCATGGTCATTAGGAATGAAAAAGATTTTATCAGATATTACTAGTATTTTCATATTTTCAGAATTCATAAAACGTAAATTAATCTATTCAGTGAATTAAAAAGCAATTCACTTCTTCAAGTACAATATATATGCCAAAATATACCTGCGATTTATTGATGTTTAAAGTTTTATTTTTTTTTGCTGGTTTTGTTTTGGTGTTTAATAAATACACAGAAACTTAAACCTAATACCCTTATTTTATGCCAAGGTGCAGACAAAACTGACAATAGGCATTATCTATTAAAATTTAATTAAACATTTATGTTATTTAAAGATACAAATACTCTGGTTGATTCAGGCTTGTGTAAAGTACTCAGGTTTGAATGGCTGTATTGAACCTTACCCATTTACCGATACTTACTTTTTATTTCAAATCCTTTACAATGTTCATTATAGCAACAACAAAAATTGAAAAAAAATATGTTTCCGAAGGTCAAAGGATAATGTTCATGTATCTTTATCAACAAATAATCATAATTCTACATTAAGGAAGGGTGCAGCTTTATATATATATATATATATATATATATATATATATATATATATATATATATATATATATATATATATATATATATATATATATATAGAGAGAGAGAGAGAGAGAGAGAGAGAGAGAGAGAGAGAGAGAGAGAGAGAGAGAGAGAGAGAGTATAGGTTACTGCATTTGTGTGGGTAAATTAGAATGATTTTTTTCTAAATCATATTGCATGACATTGGAAGTGCAGTATTAGTCTGATGAAGACAAAAACGAGTTAATGTTTTCCCAAACAAATACAATAACCTTGTTAACATATAGTCATTTCGTTTTCCTACCTAAGGCTCATTAATAAAAGAATACACCACAAAAATTAAAGTAAATTATGCTGTATTTCAAAACAAATGCACAATCGTTGATTCATCAATACAAAGTAACAATATTAACTGGCACATAGCGTCTCCCAGCGACATTTGAATGTCTTCGCGCTTAGTGTCGCTATGGTCTACTTAAAAATCGAAATATTGAGTCATGTTTTAAATGAATACGTAATGAAAACATTTTTTTAGAAGATCTGGAATTGATGGATTTTTTTAATTCTGTTGATCAATCTCAAGAGTGTTTTCTGCTTATGGTGGACTGGAGGTGAGGGCAATTCAGTGCAATAAGGTTAATATTACAGTAATAATATCACATGGTTTTATGTTTCTATTTTCTCATGACTAGAACTTGTGTGCTTAAAGTCCATTGTGTACCCCACTGCTCTCATTAACATACTCGTACTAATGAGTTGATGGGTTGATTACGAGAATGACTCCCACGGAGACTTTGTTTTAAGTGAGGATGAGTTCCACAGTTCTTCAAGCTCACTCTCTCGCCCAAAACAATATGGATGCAGCAGCACGACAACGTCGAGACGGCCGGAGACACAGTTGAGTGCAGTGGATGACCAGGACGTACTACGTGTCTCGTCGTGCTCTTAGCGCTCCACGCCGCTTTCCTGGGAATCGCCTTTCTGCCCGTTGACCAGCTGGTGGTTCCTTCGCGCATGCTGCCGAATCCAGTCTTTACGTGCTAGGCAGGCAAAATCTCTCGTGTTCCATGTAGTATAGTGTACTGGGACTTTTGTCAAACATTTCATCTATCGTGTTCCATGTAGTATAGTGTACTGGGACTATTGTCAAGCATTTCATCTATCGTGTTCCATGTAGTATAGTGTACTGGGACTTTTGTCAACATTTCATCTATCGTGTTCCATGTAGTATAGTGTACTGAAATTTTTGTCAAACATTTCATCTATCGTGTTCCATGTAGTATAGTGTACTGGGACTATTGTCAAGCATTTCATCTATCGTGTTCCATGTAGTATGGCAGAAAGGGACTTTTATCATAAATTTCACCATCATTTTCCACGTAGTATAGCATAGAGGGACCTTTATCAAACATTTCATCTATCGTGTTCCATGTAGTAAGGTATACATGGAACTTTATTGTACATTTTATCTACTGTGTTCCATGTAGTACAGTATTCATGGACCTTTATAAGGTATTTAATCTATTGTGTTCTACGTAGTGTTCCATGTAATATATCATACAATTTTGTGCTTAATTAATTCATCTTAAAATTGCTTCTGCATTCTTTCCATTTGTGAATTTAGTTTTGCTACAGCTCAATTATGTAGAATTAAGCTGTTATCACAAAAAACAAGGACAAATTTGTCCATATATATATATATATATATATATATATATATATATATATATATATATATATATATATATATATATATATATATATATATATATATATAACAGTGTCATCAGAAATAATTATTCTATATATTTTCGCTTGACTATATGGTATCCCGTTTTTACATGATTTAGGATGGCATGAAGAATATTCAACATACTGATGAATATTCGTGTTTTTAATATGAACCATGGTAGTGATGTCATTATTTTCATTTTTCACTACATCAACATTCAAAAACGATACTTTAGTTTTAAACACATTGAATGTAAATTGTATTGTTGGATGTAAGTTGTTTAAAAGGTCTATACAATAATAAAGGTCTTCTAATGAAGGACTCCAAATCATAAAAAAATATGTCGTCTAAAAATCTTAACCAAACATCTGGTTTTAAATAGCATTTATTTAGAAAATCATTTTCGTATTATCCCATAAATAACGATGCATAAGAAGGTGACATAGGACTACCTATTGCTGTTACCAACGTTTGGAGATAGTTTGTATTACCAAATTGAAAACAAAATTATTATTTGATAGTTTACATGTAGATTTATTTTCTTCACGATAAAATTATCTATTATTATTATTATTATTATTATTATTATTTTAATAATAATAATAATAATAATAATAATAATAATTATTATTATTATTATTATTATTATTATTATTATATCTGTGTGTGTGTGTGTGTGTGTGTGTGTGTTAATTGTTTCCAAGGCTTAAAGAAGTTTGGTTCGTTTGTGAAATAATAAAATATGTTAGCTGCTTTCATAGCTTAGACGGTGATATTCACACCTTGTTACAATTTAATAAATTTGTGTATTAACAATGAAACTGTATAGGCTACTCAGATTAGAAGGGTAACTGATGTGTATGTAGCTGAAGTAATAAAAAATAACAAATAAATAGTGGTTATTGACCATCACTACTCCCGGCCCGGCCCGGCCCGGCCAGAAACACCGACTACTCCGCAATGATGAATGTAGCATACATACCTATGTCCATATAATAACACTCGTCCTTGCAAGAAAATAGAATCAATAAAATATCATATATTTGACGTTGAATTTGTCTTTATGTTAAGAAAAATATATTTGATTTGTATTTGTATTTTTGTAGTATTACTAATAGCATTTTGAACCAGTTACCACCATTGCTTATCAACATCAGGTAGCAAAGCGTTTGAAAGATTAACATTGTTATTTATAAAAAGTTCATTTTTCTTCGAACCTCCAACAAAACTGTTATCTTCTCTTGTTTAAAATTATGATAGATTTTAACGCCTCTGTTTACTTGGCAGGCACATTTGGTAATGTAAAACAGACTTTGTATGTCTCACTGAAATGGACGATGTATACCGGTAACACTAAAATTGCTGTAATTGCTGTTTTTTAACAAGCTATTTCATTAATAGACGGTATTTAAACATTCTGATATGCTTTGAAGCTCATCATGAAAAAGTAGGCTATTTTCTGTCTATTTCTTCACATTACAATACACGTATATTCCAATAAATTGGTCAAAATGTAAATAATTTCCATTGCATGACAATGAAATCTTGGCAAAATACATACAGCATGTGTGACAAAACCCTGGTCTTGTTTACCTTGAAGTCTTGAGAGTGGTGTACGGACAAGAATAAAAAGACATCCATCGTGTCATGATTTAGTGATTACCGAAGATTAGATAGTAATGACAATACACAAGTAAGGATAAGAATGTGTGTTTATCAAGCCAATATAAATGTTACAAAACATTTTGCTTGCATGATTACAGTAACAAACTATAACTGATCAAGCTAGGTGAAAAAAGCGCCATGATCATCTGTTCGAAATACCTTTAAAGCGAGTGAATTAAAATGCTATTTAAATATTGTGTTAAAGTGTTGTATTTGTATACTTAGACCAAAATTCATAAGAGCCATTCAAATTCTGTCAGTATGTCATGGTTTGTAAAAGAAGAATTTAGAGGAAAACACTTCCTCAGTTATGACGGTCTAAATAAACAATTATAAAACTAAGAAAGTATGTACACACTTATAACAGAATTGCGTGTTCTTAGTGTCAATCTCATTATATATCAACAAAAACACACTTGGTTTCGTGACCTCGTACAGAGTCACTAAACGGTTATTTATTTTCGTCTATTTCGGGTCACTCAGTGCTGCACGAGGAAAGTGCTTGCAGGGAAACTCGATTACCTGTTTCTTGTGCCGCGGATTTTCGACCATAACCAGGATACGTATAGAGTTAATTGTCGTTGTTTTGCCTAATCGTCCGCCTCGGATGCATGAGGTCGCAGGTTCGATTCACGGTCACACCAAAGACATAAAAATGGTACTAGCAGTTCCCACGCTTCGCTCGATATTAGAGAGGTTACTGTTAGGACTGGTAGGCCTGGTGTCAACATAATAAGACTGGGTGGGGCAACTATGTTACATGCCAGCTGCAAACATCACTATAAAGTATCACACTGCAGTCGTATCGACATAACAGAAATATTGTTAAAGCTACCTTCAAAATCGAATCACACACACACACACACACACACAAACACACACACACACACACACACACACACACACACACACACACATTCACAATACAGTAAGCTTTATCAGGAAGATGTCCACATTACTGGATCAATCATCAAATGTAGAGACGTGTGAAGCATAAACTTGCATTATTTAAAAAAAATATTAATGTTTATTCAACTGTATGTTGTTGTAGTGTTTAACGCTATATTTAAGCACACAATAAGCTATGCACGGCGGCCAGTATTAATAATGGAGGAAGAACCCAGGAAAACCCCTGGATAGAACCAAAGACCCACAAGAAGCTACTAGCAAGCTTTCTCACATACCTTCTCACATACACATGCTTTGGCTTTCCACCAGACTCACTATTCATAAGCGAATTTATTTTTGTTTGTTTGTTTGATTAGGATTTTAACGTAGCTTTTAACAATTTGTTCGGTCATATCGCTACGATATCTGCAGTGAGGCAGTTTATAGTGATTCTAGCACTGGGACATCATGCCGCAGACATGTAGCATGATGTCCCACCCAGTCACATTATCCTGACACTAGGCCAACCAGTCCAAACACTAAACTCTTAAATCTGAGAGCCAAGCGAGGCAGCTGTTTGTACTATTTTTGTAAGTCTTTGGTATGACTCGACCGGGGATCGAACCCACGACATCCCGTTTCCGCGGCGCGAATCTATAAAGCCGCTAAGAAGAACATCATAAACATAGTCCATTTAGCCAAATCATATCACTACAGTACTAAGATCACGGAAAGTTCCAGTTGCAAAGAGCTCTTCAAAAATACTAATAAACTAATAGCAAGGAAAATCAATTGCAACAGCTTTATCTCCAGTAGACTTTCCGGAAATGTTTGCAAATTTCTTCCGTCACAAGGTACAAACCATTAGAGATTCGCTTGACAACACAATTTCAATTGACTTGTCGTCACCATACAGTTCCGATACAAAATTTCAGGGGCAACCGTTAGCAGCATTTGAACCTGTCTCTATTGATTTAGTATGTACAATCATGATGAAGAGTGCACCAAAGTCATGTGAGTTTGATCCAGTTTGAACATCACTGCTCCTTGAGTGCTTAGATACAATATTGCCTTTACTAACTAATGATATTAATACCACTCTCTCATCAGGGGAATTCCCATCATTTTTCAAAACTGCCATTGTAAAGTCTCGGCTGAAGAAACCAAAACTTGACCATAACGATGTAAAGAACTACCGCCCAGTTTCTAACACCCCGTTCATATAAAATAAAATCTTAGAAAATGTTGTTCTAACCCAACTTGTATCTCATCTGAATTCAAACAATCTTTTATAGCAATGTACAGTTTGCATATCGCCCTTGCCACAGTACTGAAACTACTCTTCTGAAAGTAGATAATGACGTTCTATCTGCTTTGGATTAGGACGCAAATTGCATCTGCAAATATGTTACACTCCAGCCGAATTGATCTATGTTGTGGCGTTCCACATGGCTCTTTTCTCGGACCTGTTCTTTTCATTTTATACACAGCCTCTCTCAAGTGGCATAGATCATCATCCAGTGTATCGCCAATTGCACGTGCACGCTGATGACACCCAAATATACAAATATTGCCATCCAAATGAAGCTGATGCTATCGTCCAAGGTGTAGAGAGGTGCAGTTCTGATGTGAAATAATGGATGACATGTAACAAGCTGCAGATGAATGATGATAAAATTAAGGCCATTCTGATCGCAACACAAAGACTTTCTAATTACCATACGTCACCTCAAACAATATATATCAGCAACACCAACATTAAATTCACACAGTCAGTACAAAATCTAGGTGTTACTCTAAACAGTACTCTACCGTTGCATCAACATGTCATGAACATATGCAAGGCTGCATATCTTGAACTGAGACGCATCAGCTCTATTCGCAATTATCTTTCCGTTGATGCCATTAAAACGCTTATCTGTTTATTAGTACTTTCAAGACTAGACTATTGTAACTCAGTTCTTTCTGGTTCGTCTCAATATCTACTCCAGAAACTTCAAAAGGTTCAAAACACAGCTGCTCGGATCATCCTTAGAGTACGACAACCCTACTGATATGTACCCTACATTCAATCCAGAATCAAACACAACATTTGTTCTCTGTGCTACCTTTCACTGACCGACTACAGTCCAATATACCTATCTGGCCTCACCCATGTGTACACACCAGCAAGATACGTACGTTCCTCTTCTGACTATTGTATACTCTTCAGTTTCACTATGAAAACGAAGTCAAATAGACAAAGTTATTTTGCATAGCAGAGCCCTACAACGTGTAACGAATTTCCCATTGAAATTAGGCACAAAGACACAGTGATCCATTTCAATGGTGCTCTTAAAATTCGCCTTTATCGACTTAAATATTTTCAGTATGTTTTTATGTTTTCTAATTGCATGTTGTTTGTTTGTTGTATTTTGTTATCATTTCATTGCGGATGTTGTAAAGCTTTTAGAACCTCTAAAGATTAGGTGCTATGCAAAGTCCTCGTTTTTATTATTATTATTATTATTATTATTATTATTATTATTATTATTAAATAAAGCCTATGAACAATGGTAAGAAAGACTAAATACGTACATATTTACTCCTGTGTACTGTATGCAAAACTGCAAACACAGTAGACCCAGATTTTGGCACTACATTGATGCCAGTAGATCAGGCTTTACAATATTAATCGATATAATCTAATTGTTTCACTCTGAGACTGCAGATCCTAGTTTAAGCTTTCTGCATGCGCTAGTTCTACTAAAAGCCACAATGACATTGCCCCAAACTGAGTCCCATTACCTATTTTTGCGTACAATAAGAGTTAGCTTCCTTGCGTATGAGGCGTTTCATTTGTCAGGTGAATTTAATTTCCCGGTAAAGTAATGCTGAAAAAGCCACATGTAAGATTAGTTTTTGCGAGTGATTTACCTTACACGTGAAAACAATGCACCAAACAAGCCTGGCAACAGAAAACTTAATCCGACAAAATCAGCCACTAACCCGTGATGAAATTGATTGCCGGTTATGGGGCTGATATCACCTATCCAATAAAACATTCAAAATATGCAGACATTTTTGGCTGCATACACCGTTATACATTGTATGCACTTACCGGTATTTCTCCTGGCTGTGGAGCTACTGTTGGCTGAAGGGTTCTTTCAGTGGCACGTACATCATATTTCAAGAGCAAATCCTATGTTTGGTGACTTAGAATAGCACAATCCTCTGTCATATGTCCATTTTAAATTTCGCGTTAGATGTGGATGTTACCAATTATCGGTATGTATGTAAACTGCACGCATATTTGTTCCGAAAAGATTTGCATTGCAAAAAAAAAATGAATATGTGACATCATACCCAGCTATCGACCATCAGTATCAACACAGATTGGGGATGGGGGGGCTGACTAATCGGAATACAGAAAACGGTGTGTGTATGTGTGTGCGCTTGGTGTCACATACAGATGTTACTGTTTTGAGTTTAACGCCATTTCTCAAAGCAAGATAAGCTATTCATGGCGGCAAGCATAACTGGTGGAGAAAGAAAACTTGCAAAACCACGATAAGAACCACCGAATCATGGGAAGATGCTAAGAAGATTTATCATATACCCATATTGACCTAGCCCAAGGGGGCACCGAGTGGTCTAAAGCGCTCTCCGTTACGGATCACTGCCATCTCACCTCTGTCTGCGTGGGTTCGAGTCTCAGATTCAGCCAATGTGGGTATGTGAGAAAGCTTGCCAGTAGCTTTTCGTGGGTCAATGTTTTTTTCTGGGTGTTTTCACGGGTTCTTCCTCCACCATTAATACTGGCCGCCATGTATAGCCTATCGTGTGCTGAAACATGGCGTTAAACCCAACAAAAGCAACAACAACATAGCACAAGACTCAAAACCATAATCATATGCGCGTGATTTAATACCTGATCTTGTACTATTCACTCATTTACCCCACTCGTTTTTGAAACGTTTCATTGGATGTTGTCTTTTCCACCTTCTGTACATCTATTCAAACTTCTTCCAAAAATTGCCTGATGGAAATTCCGAATATTTTGTTATATCTGTGTAAACAGCATCAAAAAAAGTTGTCGTGCTTGACTCCTACCCGTTAGGTCATATGGGAGAGAAAATGCAT